>CM042236.1:5693955-6293955 GCA_023566465.1 Cottus gobio
TTCCTTTGTAAATTAAACTAAAAGCTCAGCAACAAAATGTATGCAGATTTAAAAAGGAGTAGGTTAATGTTTCAGTATCAAGCTAACAAGCTAAAATATAACAGGCGTGCTTCTTAAGGCAAACAAATCATATTTAGTGTTGACTTTTACAGTTACTGTCTGGGGCATTGAACAGACCATCAGACCAGATTCTAATGACGGAAGCAGTTGAGTTGCATAATCGGAACTGACGTCTCTTGCAAGCCCTCCAATAAGTAATCCTTTTATATATATTTCAGAATTTTGAAATGCATGACTTTCACACTCCACAAAGTAGTGTCCTCAGGTTTGAAGCAATGTTAAGATGACATTATAAATGTGATGACAGTAAGACAGCTGGATTCAGACTATATTTCTTTCTCCGCCACCGCGATCTAAAGAGCTTTAATATCAACCTGTTCAATAATAAAACACGGGCATGTCCCAGACAAGACTGATCAGGGATTTGGGTTCAACTACGATGAAAAGGTGCTCATCGTTTACAAAGGAGGTCTGAGGACAATACATTATAATACATTTTTTAACTCTACTATAGAATACATTTGAATACTCACAGAGCAGGAGCACTTTCTAATATGCATGTCTGGCCAGATCATCTGTGTGATAGATGTGGTAAGAAAAGATGATGTGCAATCTATAACAGGATGAAGATAACCTAGCACTTGTTAAAGTGCTATAGCTAATTTTGAAGATTAATTACATTAAGAAAGTTTGGTATACATTTGAAGTTACAGGTTTGAGTGTTGCAACATGTCTTGTGATAGAGTCAAATCTCATCTGTTTCCATTGGTGTAAATTCTAGTCTTATTTGATATATCTGTTCGTGTATGTCATAAGCCTGAGGATCAATCGTCTCTCAAGGAGTTAGCACCACAATGTAACCTTTTTTCGCAGTGAAACAACATGTAATAGCAGTGACTGTTGCTAAAGCTATTGTAGTAAATTAGTAATTGAGTTTGTTGCACAATATTAATGAGTCAGATTTTTGTAATCATAATTGACAAAAAATAAGACATAATTGTCCTGCTACAAGGTGCGTAGCAGAGTAGCAGTAGCTAACTCTTACATTCAAATGTAATAAATTATAGGTCAATTTATTGAACTGGTTCCTACATTTGAACAGACAAGAAGGCCGATGAAGATGCAAGAACATATTTTGTATGTCATTCAATGCATTCACATTCTGTAATTAACTAACTCTCTTTAGTTTTAGTCCACCATTCAAGTTGCCTTCACAAACAGAAGGGGTTTATGGGAAACATTTAACATTTACAGACTTTGACTGTAAAGGAATTTTAAATGTTTGTGTTGTGAAAATTCTATAATTTCTATATATATACATTTCTATATAAATGTATAAATGTAGATATATGTGCATATGTTATAAATGTAAATATATTTCCATCCATCCATTATCTGAACCGCTTATCCTGTTTAGGGTCGCGGGGCGCTGGAGCTGATCCCAGCTGTCATTGGGCGAAGGCAGGGTACACTCTGGACAAGTCATCTATCACAGGGCTCACATATAGACATATATATATATATATATATATATTAAATTATCTTGTTTTACAGAGAGCACCAAACCGTCGTATCTCCAGATGATACATATGCAGTATTAAACCTGGGCTCTTATTTTGACACGAGGTGCATTGATCTACGTTTGCATGTTCAGCCGTCACCTCTCTATATTAGTGCATGCACTGACCCTGCGTAACACCACCTCGTTTAACTTTCAGGTGGTCAGCTGACGCTCCTCTCTGCTGTTGACTCTCTAACCCCGCCCTCTCGGAGCGCACAGGGACAGTGAACCAAACAGACAGGGGGGGAGCAGTAGCAGTTTCAGGAGGAGGAGGAGGAGATCCACAACTTGGGCTCAGGAGCCCGTACTCCTCCTGGCGCGGTGCAGTCACAGCTCGCCAGGCGTTTGAGTGCAGTCGGCTATTACCGCGTATGGCACAGGAGCGCACTGAAGGTGTGTGTATGTGAGTGTGTGTGTGTGTGTGTGTGTTGTTGCTGGGTAGCTTTCCGTCCAGCTGAAAGCTACCCAGCTTTATTGTGACTGCAGTTGGAGCTGTGTTCGTATTCTCTGCATTATGTCTGTGAAACTGTGAATGGTTGTTATTCTGTTGTGTATTTTTCTTAATAAAGTATAGATGTCTTTCCCAGAAAGACACTTAATACCAGCAATAACACACGTCCCCTGAAAGTGTCACTCAACAGTTATTAGACGATTGTTCATTTTACTCTCTCTGTTTATTTTTATAGTTTGGTGAAGGTGACTGAACCAGACAGATATGTGGTAAAAATTACTAACGTTAAGAAAAGTCTTCAGGTCTCTTTTACTCAGGTATAGATGGCCGTGATACAGGAAGCAACATCCAGGGTCTCCTGATGACGGAGCAGATGAGAAGGATGGAGGACTACAGGCCCAGATGAGAAGGATGGAGGATTACAAGACCAGATGAGAAGGATGGAGGACTACAGGACCAGATGAGAAGGATGGAGGACTACAGGCCCAGATGAGAAGGATGGAGGACTACAGGCCCAGATGAGAAGGACGGAGGACTACATGCCCAGATGAGAAGGATGGAGGACTACAGGCCCAGATGAGAAGGATGGAGGACTACAGGCCCAGATGAGAAGGATGGAGGATTACAGGACCAGATGAGAAGGATGGAGGACTACAGGACCAGATGAGAAGGATGGAGGACTACAAGACCAGATGAGAAGGATGGAGGACTACAGGACCAGTGGGCTGAGTAAGTAATCCCTCTCCAAGACTACAGAAGTATTAATAATACGATTCCATCATTGGTGGCCAGATTCAACACAACAATGTAAAGGTTGTGTAGTTGAGTTCAGAAGTATTCATCTCTTGTGTTTGTGCCTCACAGGGCAGGACTCCTCAGGTCTCACTCTTTGGGCAGCTGATGGTGGACGTCAACCAACCCGTCATCACAGGACGACCCAGACCCACAGCAGACCTCTGAACCCCTCTCAGCACCCCAGAGAGTCCGAGACCCAGTGAGTACGGTCTCCCCTCCACCCCGACGCCCCGCCCACCAGCCGAGAGGACGAGGAGCGTCCCGTCCCCACCGGCACAGAGGACGTAGTTTGTTTCCATCTGCTTCTTTTGTGCTGGCGGGTTCAGGAAGCTCCTCCCACACACAGGAAGCTGTCAGCAGCTGTTTGCATCTCTTCAGAAATCAAGAAGGAGACAGACGGTTCAGGCCGAACGAGAAATAATACTTCTAAAAGTTTTAAAGTATTTCATTTGACACAGAATGCAGTATGTTTATGAAAACTGTATGTACAGTATTTATATTGTTTATTTACTGAGGAGCACAATTAAATATATTTTCAACGTTCTTCTTGATATGTCTTTATATTAGAAACAATATCATAATATTTCTGATATCGTTCAATGTATATCACTATATATACAATAAATATTGTGCAAATTATAATTGTATATCTTTTTGATTTCCATTTGACTCGAAGGCATTACTGTTATTACTGTTAAGTATTGATATTTGTAATATTACATGTTGGAACAAATAAAATGGAGGAATGGCCAGCAACGTGCAGTTAATTCTTCCCAATTGTATTCAAATGAAATGATAAACAATTTTAATCTTGACTGATTGTGTACCAGAACCGAAGGTAATGATACATAGATGTAGCTTCAAGGGAACAAGGTGTGACCTTAATATATAAGGGGGAAACAATGTGGAAACTTAATGAAATAATATCTTTATTATTGTGTTTATAACACTGCCGTAGCTTATTTCAAAATGATAGACCTTACCAACACTGGAGAGGAATAAAAAAATAAAGAAATTCATATAAAATAAGTACAATGTACATTTGTGTTTTTACTTTGCAACAATCAGAGGCCCGACTCAAAGAGTATTGTCAGGTACATCCTGTCGGCCTAAATAGATCAATGAAACATTTGAGAGTCATTGCACAATATCAAAATTAAATTATGAGATGAAAGTTTAGTCAATAGTCTGTAAGTATTACAGACAGCCTGCTGTCGCCCCCTACTGGTCACCCCGGAGGCTGCGCAACGTGCTGGGGTTCATTTCAGGTAACAGGTAGCGTGTGAATAAAGAGGGCTGGCTCAGATTACTTTGAAATGTGGTCAGTTACTGAATGCACATTACATGGAGATTTATGCAATGAGTAATGTGCAAATATAAAAAGTATCAGCACTTATCCACAAGATGGCCTCTTTATCACGGTTTGTTTTCTCTTATGATATGTTGTGCAGTAAGCCACCATGACCACTAATAAGCATGATAATACATATGTTTGTAAATGTATTGTGAGATCTGTGTACTGCCTATAAACTACAAATTTATTCTATACATGTGGAAACAATATTTCTGTGTGCAGTAGCTCAATTGATCTGAGTGGCAGTAAAGAGTGACGAGTGCAGTGTGCATATAAGATGAAGTTGTGCAATTTTGCACATCACTGTTTGAATGAACAAAAGAAAGAGCCACAGACACACCACGGCATTGTGGGGTTTCTAATTGTACCGGGAAGATTCTCATGAGACAAGACGCATCCTCCAAAGACCAAATGGAAACCAAAGCATCAGGTCAGAGGTCAGAGGTCAACTGCAAAACATCTGGGTTACAGTCTGATGCAACAACTAAGAGAAACTAACTCCTCTTTCACAGTTAGACGTACAGTGTCACACAGATCGGACGGATCTGAGCAGAAACATGCAGGGCAGGTGGTACATGGGCCAATTTATTAACACAGATGCCTGTAAAATATCCACATTCATCAACTAATTGCAAGTGACAGTAAATCAATGTCAATGCACTTTATTACACCGATCAGACCGCAAGTCACATGCGGAGGAAGTCAAGAAACAACGTTGCACAAGTCTTTAAACAAACAGCAGCCGGGCATTATCCATTCAATATTACAATACATTAATTAAGTAACATTTGTACAAAACTGAAGTGAATTTAAAGCCCAATATTAGTTATGTACAGATGAGCACACCATTCACTATTAATCTACAATCACTGTGGTACTGATGTGATTTCTTGCTGGGCTTTAGCAGAGTCAATGGATACATGCTTTAGAGGGGTATAACATATATAATGAGGGGGACAATCTCCCTCTTCACATGATTCAAATGAAAGGAGTGTGACATGGTGCAATGTTTCCAATTCATTCTTGTTATGATGACTTATGTAGTTTATGGACTTTATGGATTTTTTGATGACTCAGGCCCACATCAGACATCAGAGTAAAAGTACACCAAAATATAGAACGTGATTAAATGTACAGTTACTTTCAACGATTGATGATGATCAACAGAGCAACTGTTAACCCTTTAAAAGCTCTCACCAATCACACCAACAGTGAAATCAGCACGTGTTCATTGTTTCTTCATCCCTCCGAGGACACAGAGCAGGTGTTACCAGACTTTGATGAAGAGTAAACTAGTACAACATTATTCTTTGTAAAGATGAGCCAAGAATGTGCTGCAGTCCAGCCTCCAATTAGAAACACAGTCCAGCCAGCCTGCACGTTTTGTTTAGGTCCGCGTTTGGATAAAATCCAAATGCCCCAAAAAAACATTTCTTGTTGTTGAAAAGAAGATTTAGAGGACTGTGCATCCTTGGAAGAGGTATGTGCACTTGTACTTGGACAGTGATACTCAAAGGTTAGGCCAACATGCCTGCTCCTCTATAAGCCGTTGAAACCCAAAACATACCAAGTTTTCTTTCTTGAATCTTTCTTTATTCTATTATCATGAGGAGAATTCTACAGTATTATCAGAGTCCACAGTTTGATGTGAGTTGCCTGGCTCATTGATAAGTGTGGACCATTGTTGAATGGACTGAATGAGTAATATAACTTGTCAAGCTGATTCATGCTAGTTTTTCATTGAAAGACACAATCACACGGTATGGTAAGCTGTCAGGACAGCACAATCTAAGGTTGTTGCTCTGGTGCAGTTGGCATTGACAATTATAGAGGTCAAAGGTTAACCAGCTCGTCAACATCTAAGTGTTGTCGTTTGTCTCCAGTCTTTAATGGATACTATATGTTTTTCAAAATACATCAGAAGAAATTGTTTTGGCCGGACTTTGTCTTCTTGTACAAGGTTGTCAGTGTGTGTCGGGTTGGAAGTTGTTTATCTTTTGAAGTTATCCTCCCCAAAACAACCTTTATTGCTACTAGCTGTCTGAAGAGGAGGGGTATTGTTTAAATATTCTGCGATTTCCCCCATTTATGGAGCTTAATTCAAAAACACAACATTCTCAGAGTTTTATGATTGGATAGATTAAATAACATTTGTCACAGGAAGGAAGGAATCTCAACTAGCACTGACTCTCTGAAGAGAGAACCAATTAGAGCTGATGAGCAACAGCTGGGACACCGGCTCAGTGGGGTTATTAACCTGCCATGTGGCTCAGGCAACATTATCTGTTGGAGACTGAAGCCATGGCAGCTTTTTGGGCCGTGCTTTTCTGTGCGCTGACTGTCTTGCTTACCAAAGGTATTTAGAATCATTCTGTTTGACGTTTGCATTAAAACATGTTATGGTGGAGTATAGCAAATAGTAATTCTGCAATTCATGTTTAGCTGTAACAAGTTTGTCTCATGTGCCATCAAACATTTGATTAAATGCAACCGCTTTGTCCATAGGCTCTTGTCTGCCTGCTCGTGGCACAAACGAAAGAAGCAATGTGCTGCTGAGGAGAATGAGAGGTAAGACTATTGGTGATGTTTCCTGAGCTTGTTCCCGACACTAAATTTCTTTTCTACTATAGATCTGTCTACCAATGAGATCTCCATAAAGGAGGCCCTTACACTTCTCCAATCCAATGAGTCCACGTTGCTGCAAGCTTATAAAGAAGGTGAGCAGTTTGAACCCTGCTGGAGAAAATGCAAGTTTGTGTACGACTTTTTAACATCATAATGTGGTTAATACTTTTTTAATAATGCCTTTTCTGGCTTTTGGTACTTTGATTTCAAAAGACCATCAAGAGTGACTTAAAATAAAAACACAACATGGTCAACTCTTACTGCGTCCAATACACTAGATTATGTCTTTGGAGCTAAATTAAGTCTGAGAAGTCATTAAAGTGTTAAGGATTTTAAAGCAGAATTATGATAGTCTAGACTTAACTTTCTCAGATATTAATTGCTCATTAATCTAATTTCTTTATTTCAGTGCAACTGGAAACCAATGAAGTGGAAGTTAAGGCATCAAGTGTCCACCTGAAAGTTGTAGGAAAGTCCCTGATCGGTCCTAAGGCATTAAAGACCAAGAAAGATGCCTATGATCAACATGTGGGCATAAGCAACCAGATATTCATCTCCGTCACGGCCTCCGACAGCGGCCCCAACGTCACGGCCTCCGACAGCGGCCCCAACGTCACGGCCTCCGACAGCGGCCCCAACGTCACGGCCTCCGACAGCGGCCCCAACGTCACGGCCTCCGACAGCGGCCCCAACGTCACGGCCTCCGACAGCGGCCCCAACGTCACGGCCTCCGACAGCGGCCCCAACGTCACGGCCTCCGACAGCGGCCCCAACGTCACGGCCTCCGACAGCGGCCCCAACGTCACGGCCTCCGACAGCGGCCCCAACGTCACGGCCTCCGACAGCGGCCCCAACGTCACGGCCTCCGACAGCGGCCCCAACGTCACGGCCTCCGACAGCGGCCCCAACGTCACGGCCTCCGACAGCGGCCCCAACGTCACGGCCTCCGACAGCGGCCCCAACGTCACGGCCTCCGACAGCGGCCCCAACGTCACGGCCTCCGACAGCGGCCCCAACGTCACGGCCTCCGACAGCGGCCCCAACGTCACGGCCTCCGACAGCGGCCCCAACGTCACGGCCTCCGACAGCGGCCCCAACGTCACGGCCTCCGACAGCGGCCCCAACGTCACGGCCTCCGACAGCGGCCCCAACGTCACGGCCTCCGACAGCGGCCCCAACGTCACGGCCTCCGACAGCGGCCCCAACGTCACGGCCTCCGACAGCGGCCCCAACGTCACGGCCTCCGACAGCGGCCCCAACGTCACGGCCTCCGACAGCGGCCCCAACGTCACGGCCTCCGACAGCGGCCCCAACGTCACGGCCTCCGACAGCGGCCCCAACGTCACGGCCTCCGACAGCGGCCCCAACGTCACGGCCTCCGACAGCGGCCCCAACGTCACGGCCTCCGACAGCGGCCCCAACGTCACGGCCTCCGACAGCGGCCCCAACGTCACGGCCTCCGACAGCGGCCCCAACGTCACGGCCTCCGACAGCGGCCCCAACGTCACGGCCTCCGACAGCGGCCCCAACGTCACGGCCTCCGACAGCGGCCCCAACGTCACGGCCTCCGACAGCGGCCCCAACGTCACGGCCTCCGACAGCGGCCCCAACGTCACGGCCTCCGACAGCGGCCCCAACGTCACGGCCTCCGACAGCGGCCCCAACGTCACGGCCTCCGACAGCGGCCCCAACGTCACGGCCTCCGACAGCGGCCCCAACGTCACGGCCTCCGACAGCGGCCCCAACGTCACGGCCTCCGACAGCGGCCCCAACGTCACGGCCTCCGACAGCGGCCCCAACGTCACGGCCTCCGACAGCGGCCCCAACGTCACGGCCTCCGACAGCGGCCCCAACGTCACGGCCTCCGACAGCGGCCCCAACGTCACGGCCTCCGACAGCGGCCCCAACGTCACGGCCTCCGACAGCGGCCCCAACGTCACGGCCTCCGACAGCGGCCCCAACGTCACGGCCTCCGACAGCGGCCCCAACGTCACGGCCTCCGACAGCGGCCCCAACGTCACGGCCTCCGACAGCGGCCCCAACGTCACGGCCTCCGACAGCGGCCCCAACGTCACGGCCTCCGACAGCGGCCCCAACGTCACGGCCTCCGACAGCGGCCCCAACGTCACGGCCTCCGACAGCGGCCCCAACGTCACGGCCTCCGACAGCGGCCCCAACGTCACGGCCTCCGACAGCGGCCCCAACGTCACGGCCTCCGACAGCGGCCCCAACGTCACGGCCTCCGACAGCGGCCCCAACGTCACGGCCTCCGACAGCGGCCCCAACGTCACGGCCTCCGACAGCGGCCCCAACGTCACGGCCTCCGACAGCGGCCCCAACGTCACGGCCTCCGACAGCGGCCCCAACGTCACGGCCTCCGACAGCGGCCCCAACGTCACGGCCTCCGACAGCGGCCCCAACGTCACGGCCTCCGACAGCGGCCCCAACGTCACGGCCTCCGACAGCGGCCCCAACGTCACGGCCTCCGACAGCGGCCCCAACGTCACGGCCTCCGACAGCGGCCCCAACGTCACGGCCTCCGACAGCGGCCCCAACGTCACGGCCTCCGACAGCGGCCCCAACGTCACGGCCTCCGACAGCGGCCCCAACGTCACGGCCTCCGACAGCGGCCCCAACGTCACGGCCTCCGACAGCGGCCCCAACGTCACGGCCTCCGACAGCGGCCCCAACGTCACGGCCTCCGACAGCGGCCCCAACGTCACGGCCTCCGACAGCGGCCCCAACGTCACGGCCTCCGACAGCGGCCCCAACGTCACGGCCTCCGACAGCGGCCCCAACGTCACGGCCTCCGACAGCGGCCCCAACGTCACGGCCTCCGACAGCGGCCCCAACGTCACGGCCTCCGACAGCGGCCCCAACGTCACGGCCTCCGACAGCGGCCCCAACGTCACGGCCTCCGACAGCGGCCCCAACGTCACGGCCTCCGACAGCGGCCCCAACGTCACGGCCTCCGACAGCGGCCCCAACGTCACGGCCTCCGACAGCGGCCCCAACGTCACGGCCTCCGACAGCGGCCCCAACGTCACGGCCTCCGACAGCGGCCCCAACGTCACGGCCTCCGACAGCGGCCCCAACGTCACGGCCTCCGACAGCGGCCCCAACGTCACGGCCTCCGACAGCGGCCCCAACGTCACGGCCTCCGACAGCGGCCCCAACGTCACGGCCTCCGACAGCGGCCCCAACGTCACGGCCTCCGACAGCGGCCCCAACGTCACGGCCTCCGACAGCGGCCCCAACGTCACGGCCTCCGACAGCGGCCCCAACGTCACGGCCTCCGACAGCGGCCCCAACGTCACGGCCTCCGACAGCGGCCCCAACGTCACGGCCTCCGACAGCGGCCCCAACGTCACGGCCTCCGACAGCGGCCCCAGTGCAATCATCCTCCCCGTCAATAATTGGTAGGAACAGGTGTGGGGGACTGGTTTCTGTATGTACCTACTTCTCTGCTTTTAAATAAAACACTTTAATTTTATTTTGATGATTCCTCATTTCTATTTTGAGGGAGAAGAGTGGGGTATGACCAAGTGCATCCTGGGGTTTTCTGTCAGAATTATCTTTTTTGGACCCTAAATCCACCAAAAGCCTTTTAATTTACAAGCTGAATGTTACCACAATTGATTGCCATGTCCGTAGTTTGACAGGAGGTTCAACATATTGCAAGTTCACAACATCTACACATTAAGTTATAACAATGGTTCCTTACATGAGTTGCTTTCATTGATGATTTGTTCTCCTGAACGGCCGAATGTTGCGACACTTTAAACATTGGCGCTGAAAGGAATTGTAGTCCTGGATTTTGTCTACTTTCGTAAAGGAAGGTCAGTATTTCCTATGCTAAAGGAATCTACTTTCTTACTTTGTCTTTTTAGACCATTTTCAATACACTATAGACCAAAGCCTTTCCACTATCATTTCACCACCTAGCCAAGTTAAAACATTACATTTTGCTTGAAGGTGGTTTGTCATTCATACCCACCCGTAAGTTTTCATTTGTTCACTTGTCCAGTTCTTGAAGGAACTAGTGTTAAGGAAATGTGTAGTTTGTGATCCACTGAGAATGCATCTTTTTGTTTTGTGGTTGAGAGTCAGTGTTTGTGAGCTAGTAAAGTAGCTTTGAGGTGTTAGAGGCCTCGCTTACATGCTATGGCTAGTCTAAATTGTGGTTATGAAGCCATCTCATGTGTATTCATAGTGACACACAAACACATATGTATATACATCTCCACAAAAATCTAATTTTTTTTTTTAAAGAAAAATACACATCTATAGCTGGTGAGATGTTGCTACATCTGCCTGCATTGATACATGATTATGTTGAGTCAGATTTATCAGCATTCGCCTGCTTGACCAGTGACATTCAACAGGAAAACTTCCCAAAGCTGCCGCTAGATGTCATGTCAGCTGCATTGTAGTTTGAAGAATTTTGAGCTGCGGGTTATCGGACCTGTAATCCTAATGTCGCCTCGTGTGACTCTTTGCTGAAGCGATGATGTTCAATGACTAGAAGCATCAAGTATGTCAAGCAAACGAATGACATGTTCTCTAATGGGACTCATTTATACCTTCATATTGTGATTGATACAGACTTTATTTGAAAGCATGGCACAAAAAATAATGCAAATGCAGCTGAGCGTAAACCGTAATGTTGCAGAAGTGTCAGTTTTCGGTTTTGCTGTTCGCGCTCCATCCCACTTTTCAGCACTGTGCCGCTTTGGAGGAGAGCAGAGCGCCTTAAAGAGCGCCAACGTGTGAGTGTTGCGCCTCCAGAAGATGATCCTGCTGCACAGACGGAGGAGCGGAACGCAACTTTACGCGTCAACATTTTGTTGCCGCTGGTTAAGGATCAGTCTCTGATCAGCTGCGGTGTGATCGAGTGTGGTAACTGTGAAGTGCTGGACCTGAAAAACATTTCAAATGTGCGCTACAAGGAGCACATCACGGTGGGATCCCCGTGGACCAGCAGTGCGTCCGTCGGCTTCCTCGTGGATGTGGAACAGAAAAAAACCTTCACTTCTACCTTCATATGGTGATTGATACAGACTTTTTTTGAAAACATGGCACAAAAAATAATGCAAATGCAGCTGAGCGTAAACCGTAATTTAACTGCCATAAATGTTATTCATGTCATTATTAATGTTATTCATGTCATTAATAGGTTTTACATAATATTATTATTTGTACAACTTGTATTTTGAATATTGATTTTGCTTGTATTTATGTGATAGGAACTATCTGTACATTCTATGTTGTGTTGAGACGCTTTTAGTGGTGACAAGTTCCAGACATCGCAGTAAAGTAGCGGCGGTAAAGTTTAGTACTCTGTAAGATAAGTTAAATTAACGACGTGTTTATTTACCAAGTATTCTTGTTTCTAAGTAGACCCATTTCCCTCTCAGTTGTGTGCAGCCAGCGAGGTATGTTCATTATGTTCATTATGTGTCGCGCATATTTACGTGCAAGGTTTCTGTAACGTGAACGCCAACTTGTTTTTGTGCATGTGTTGAAATGTATTTAAACAGTTCGACGGTGGATTGATGACGGTGGAGAATTTAGTAGAAGAATAAATCCATCAGTAACCAGAACAGCGGCGTCGTGTATTTCCTGGAGGGAGTGACACCGACCGTTTGTTGAACCTCAGCTTCAAGAGGAGCAGTGCGGATTCTGTCACGTTTGTGAAACAATGGACCAGCTCTTTACCCTTGCGAGACTACTGGAGGGGTTCTGGGAGTTTGCCCAACCAGTCTACATGTGTTTTATGGACTTGGAGAAAGCTTTCAACCGGGTCCCTCTGGGGTTTTTGTGGGGGGTTCTGCAGGAGTATGGGGAGCTGGACCCATTGCAACGGGCTATACGGGCTGGGGAACAAAAGAGAGAGGAAATGAAAAAACACAGGTTCAAATCCCGACCACGGCAGAAGTGATGGTTATGATGTTCATAATAAATGTTTTTGTGTTGCCCGTGTGTTTGAATTCATTCAAAATATTGACTTATCCAATTCAATAACCTGTTGATACACACATTTTAAATTAAACTTATCTTGTTTACCTTGTGTACCTTTGTCTGTTTGAATTTATTAAAGATATTGACTTGTGCCTTTTTGTACCTTTTACTCCACTCAGAGTATTGGACAGTTACTAGTCACTTGAAAACAAGAGTTTGCACACAAAATGTATCGTTAAAGCAGACCTTTATTTAAAATGATCTATAAAAAATATACAAAACACCACTCGGAACAATCTTTACATTATAATAGAACAATAAACATCATAATTAATAATTTCAACAGTAAAAGATGAACAGCAAAATAAAACATGTAAAAAAACACTACTATAATACAAAATAACATAATACAACAATATAAAACCACACACACAACTATATACAAAATGGATATTTCAAACAGTCATCATTTGGTTCGCCTGTTGTCTAGCCACTGCTCCTTTGAAAGAGTCTCTACTGAGGGGCAGTATATTGTCCCCTTATACTGGCTATGGCCAGTCTCTGCAGTCCTGAACTGCCCGCATTTTTTGCACGTGTTGAAAGCTACCTTTCTGATGAGCTTTCTGCGGGCAGGAGCAGGTGCAGGGGCAAGAACAAGAGTAGGGGCAAGAACAAGAGTAGGGGCAGGCGCAGGGGCAAGCCTCTGAGGTCCCGAGGGTAAGGCAGGGTACATAAATATTTGGACATTGACACATTTTTCATTATTTTGGCTCTGTACACCACAACAATGGAGTTGTAATGAAAAAATCAAGATGTGCTTTAAGTGCAGACTTTCAGCTTTAATTTGAGGGTATTTACATCCAAATCAGGTTAACGGTGTAGGAATTACAACAAATTCAAATGTGGCCACCCTCTTTTTAAGGGACCAAAAGTAATTGGACAATTGGCTGATCAGCTGTTTCAAGGTCAGGTTTGTATAATTCCCTCGTTATTTAATTTACAAGGAGTAGATAAAAGGTCTAGAGTTCATTTCAGGTGTGGTATTGGTGTTTGGAATCTGTTGCGGTCAACTTTCAATATGAAGTCCAAAGAGCTGTCACTATCAGTGAAGCAAGCCATCATTAGGCTGAAAAATCTAAACAAAACCATCAGAGAGATAGCAGACACATTAGGTGTGGCCAAATCAACTGTTTGGTACATTCTTAAGAAGAAAGAACGCACTGGTGAGCTCAGCTACACCAAAAGACCTGGAAGACCACGGAAGACAACTGTGGTGGATGACAGAAGAATCATTTCCCTGGTGAAGAAAAACCCCTTCACAACAGTTGGCCAGATCAAGAACACTCTCCAGGAGGTAGGTGTATCTGTGTCAAAGTCGAAAATCAAGAGAAGACTTCACCAGAGTAAATACAGAGGGTTCACCACAAGATGTAAACCATTGGTGAGCCTCAAAAACAGGAAGACCAGATTAGAGTTTGCCAAAAAACATCTAAAAGAGCCTGTACAGTTCTGGAAGAACATCCTATGGACAGATGAGACGAAGATAAACTTGTACCAGAATGATGGGAAGAGAAGAGTATGGAGAAGGAAAGGAACTGCTCATGATCCAAAGCATACCACCTCACCAGTGAAGCATGGTGGAGGTAGTGTTATGGCGTGGGCATGTATGGCTGCCAATGGAACTGGTTCCCTTGTATTTATTGATGATGTGACTGCTGACAAATGTAGCAGGATGAATTCAGAAGCGTTTCGGGCAATATTATCTGCTCATATTCAGCCAAATGCTTCAGAACTCATTGGACGGCGCTTCACAGTGCAGATGGACAATGACCCGAAGCATACTGCGAAAGCAACCAAGGAGTTTTTTAAGGCAAAGAAGTGGAATGTTCTGCAATGGCCAAGTCAATCACCTGACCTGAATCCAATTGAGCATGCATTTCACTTGCTGAAGACAAAACTGAAGGGAAAATGCCCCAAGAACCAGCAGGAACTGAAGACGGTTGCAGTAGAGGCCTGGCAGAGCATCACCGGGGACGAAACCCAGCGTCTGGTGATGTCTATGGAATCCAGACTTCAGGCTGTCATTGACTGCAAAGGATTTTCAACAAAGTATTAAAAGTGACAATTAGATTTATGATTATATTAATTTGTCCAATTACTTTTGGTCCCTTAAAAAGAGGGTGGCCACATTTGAATTTGTTGTAATTCCTACACCGTTCACCTGATTTGGATGTAAATACCCTCAAATTAAAGCTGAAAGTCTGCACTTTAAGCACATCTTAAAGTTTTTTCATTTCAACTCCATTGTTGTGGTGTACAGAGCCAAAATAATGGAAAATGTGTCAATGTCCAAATATTTATGGACCTGACTGTATCTGCCGTGGCACAATGCGCTGAGGGGCCTGGGATGAAGGAATAAATTAAAAAACTGCTGTGGGCGCAGGGGCCACAAGGCGCTGAGGGGCCAGAGATGGATGAAAAACTGCTGTGGCCGTAGGGGCCACAAGGTGCTGAGGGGCCAGGGATGGAGGAGTAACTGCCGTGGAAGCAGGGGCTGCCACTTTCTTTTCAAAGAGCTGCCGCTTTCTTTTCAATTTAGCCTGCCCGACAGTGCTGCTGGGCAGCTTGTAAAAGTGGGCTGGGCCCGGCAAGGTGGGTGTTTGTGCCGGTGGCACAGTGGCACAAGCAAGAGGGTGAGTAGCCAGGGACAAGGGGCTCGGCAGGGTTATCCCCTGCATCACCACGCCATTGTCCTGTTTCTTCACCCTCTTGTTGTGCCACTGCACCACGCTGGTGTGGCTGACATCTACCAGCTGCAAGTTGGTCTGCTGCATCACAATGCCGTTTCCCAGAACGCGCTGCCGGATATTTTTATAATCTTGCACCATTAAATCCCACCTAGACACCGTCCCAGTCCCCTTCTTTCTGGGACTCTGGTGGATTGCGCACAGTCTGATGAAAATTGCCTCCATCAGGCGGCAACAATCGGGCCACTGTGCGAGCGGGCCTTTGTTTGTGAGGGCATGCCTCTTCACACTCTCCACCCCCGGAGTGAACTCTGCCTTTTTTTGGGGGGACCTGAATTTCCCCGTGTCCAGCCTGCTGTGATGCCTTGGAGAAAAGATGATCTTCTTTTTATCAAAGTCGTCCAGATTCTGCCAAAGAGCAACAATGTTGCTTGCCTATGCAGAGAGAGAGAGAGAGAGAGAGTGAACATAACAGCCCATGTGAAGAAATTAAATGTAAATTGTACATCATGGCACAGAGAGAAGATAACAAGACAATACATGTTCCTCACCCTTTGGTTAGTTAAGGTCATGGAGGGCTGGTTCCTCAACTCCACCAGACACTCAGCTAACATGTCGACCTTGTCCAGCCCGGGCATGCAGACATTATCCACAGCCTGAACAAAAAAACAAAGATGAGCATTTGAGGAAAGTAAGAAGCAATGGGACAAAACACAGACAGTGATTGTATTTCTTTGCACAACATTATGTATTTATATACCCCAGGCTGGGAGGTGGAGGCAACAGGCTGGGAGGTGGAGGCAGCAGGCTGGGAGGTGGAGGAGTAGGCAGCAGACTGGGAGTAGGCAGCAGCCAGGGCCGAGTAGGCAGCAGCCAGGGAGGAGGAGGAGGCAGCAGGCTCAGAGTAGTAGGCAGCAGCCAGGGCGGAGTAGGCAGCAGCCAGGGAGGTGGAGTAGTCAGCAGTCTGGGAGAAGTCAGGAGGCTGGGAGGAGGCAGGAGGCTGGGAGGTGGAGGCAGCAGGCTGAGAGGTGGAGTAGTCAGCAGTCTGAGAGGTGGAGTAGTCAGCAGTCTTGGAGGAGGCAGGAGGCTGAGAGAGGCTTGTGTCGTCCAGGAGGCTTGACACTGTGTCTTCCTGGAAGCCCTCGTCTTCTTCATCTTCTTCTTCCTCCTCATTCACATCCTCTAGCATGTCTTCCATCTCCTCTGAGTCTGGGAATACTTTCAGAGGTTCTCCAGTTTGCCTCAACAAATAGTCCACCCCAATAAGCTCACCTATGAAGAAGAGCACACACACACACCATTAGATGTCGTAGCGGCGTTTCAGTGACTTCTTCGTACACGAATGACAGGAGATTGTTTAATTATTTTTCACTGCGTGAACAGTTCACTGAATACACATTAATAATATTCCATCACACAGTAGAACAGCTATACGCTCCCATGCCTAAGGCATTCACATATCTTAGTTCCTGCACAATGAGTATAATTCAGAGATTAACTTACTATTATTACCTTAAATATATATACACTTGTGGCTCTTACAGTCTTACACACACACACCTTTCCATTTTGAAATCAGACTTGTTCTCTATTTCAATGAGACGTACCAGTGTATTTGGAAGGTGGCCGGAAGTTTGGCACAAATTCCCGGCCGAACACCTTCAGAGTGCCGAGGTTGACACAGTGTGTCAGGTCACCGGCGTAGGTGAGGAAAGATGAGGGCCTGCTGGTCACCGCTGCAGTCCCTCGGTCCTGGTTCCACCTGTTCAGGCCTTCCAGGAGGTACAACTGGAAGTTCAGTGCGTTTGCACTTGTTCCTGAGAAAACAATACAATATTCAAGCCCATGATAAAGGTGTTCTACAGGTTCTGGTCCAGGCTCTGGTCATCTCGCGTCTAGACTACTGCAACTCCCTCCTGGCGGGTCTACCTGCTGGTGCCATCCGACCGTTGCAGCTCATCCAGAATGCAGCAGCTCGACTCGTCTTTAACCTCCCGAAATTCACCCACACTACTCCGCTCCTCCGCGACCTTCACTGGTTACCGGTGGCCGCCCGCATCCGCTTCAAAACATTGGTACTGGCGTACCGTGCAACGAACAGATCTGGTCCAGTCTACATCCAGGACATGGTAAAACCTTACACCCCAACTCGTGCGCTCCGCTCGGCTTCTGCCAATCGGCTTGTAGCTCCGTCACTGCGAGCTAAACACTCAACAAAGTCTCGACTGTTCTCTGTCCTGGCTCCTCGATGGTGGAATGAGCTCCCCATTGACATCAGAACAGCTGAAAGTCTCTACATCTTCCGTCGCAAACTAAAAACACATCTTTTCCGACTATACCTTGAATAAAGGAAGTAGCACTTTAGTAGCACTGAAACGGCTCTTACTGATAGCACTTTGTAGTTGAACTTTTTGTCGAAATTGTACCTTCGTGATTCTTGTTCTGATTCTTGTTGTAAACGGTAGAATGCACTTATTGTAAGTCGCTTTGGATAAAAGCGTCAGCTAAATGAAATGTAATGTAAAATGTAATGTGTTGCTTTTGAAAACTGCAATAAAGCTTTCGCAAAATGAACTACAAGTTATTTTAAATAGAAAACACAAGAGAGACACTAACCTGGAATGAACCGGTTCAGATGACAATGGAAGGACTCCAGCGACATCGACCCTCTGGCACAGCGGTACCTGGTCAGGGTGACCCCGCCCTTGGTCTTGGTGGTGCCGACCACCGTGTAGAGCGGCAGACCAGGGACGTCCTGGATGCACTTGACGTGGCGTTTCTTCACACGCCAAATGTGCTCCATCCGAACCTCGTCCAGCAGTGGCACCCCCACGAGGTCTCTGCTATTTGACCCCCCCAGTGTCTGCAGCAGCTGCTCGAGGAGGTTGATGGTGGCCTCCTCACCACGCGTCCCCCTTCGGCAGAACCGGCTCAGCTCCTTCTTACTGATTCGCATGTCCACCATGCGATCAGTAAGGCCAGGTACACCCTCCTGCCTGAGCTGCTCACGCTTCGCCTGCCGCAACAGAGTGACGTCCCCGGCGTCCCACTCAAAAATGTGAAAGATAAAAACTGATTTCTGACAATTGGTTCTTTAGCATGCTTTGATGCTTGTCTTTGCTTCCTTTTGTGCATTTCAGTTTCCTGTATGCTTTACCAGTGAGCCGGCATGTTCACCAGGACCTGGGAAATGGCACACCTTCAGCCATCGATAATGTTATTAAACACCACGCCCCCGGGAACATCGTCAGGCTGTGCAGCAATTTTATAGGTGCCAAAGTCATGTAATAAAGGCTACTGATGCCCAGAATATGTTTACACATATTATCATTCTAATAGAAACAGCTGTACCTGGGGCTCAAAGTGGGCCGGTACTCACCGGAACAGAGTACCGGCTCTTCTACATTTATGTAACGTGTCACTCTTTCGGCCCAGTAGCGTTTTGACGCTGCGCTTCAAGAGCCACATAAAACCAACGTGGCGAGCATTTAACGAGCACGGGGAAGAGAGCGAGGTTGCTGTAAACTATCGATGCAATGTTCACGGCTTTTTTTGGGAACTGCCATTTATACGTTTTGAAATATTATTTAAACGTTTTCTAAATCGGCTCTTTTGATCTACAGAATATGTTTTTACTGGGCAAACATTTCCAGAAGAATTGGGTTGGGGGGGTTGTGTTTCGGCCCCTGCTGGTCCTGCACAAGGTTGCAACATTGTTAAAGAGTTCAAGTACGGACACCTGTCTGCTCTCACATTCCTGCACATTTTACACTTTCTTTGTGGGAACCAATCTTTATTTGCACATACAAAGGTAAAGGGTAAATATGAACCATATGCTGTTTATATTGCTTGTAATTGGGATGAAATAAACATCTGTTGAGTATTTTAACTTAAATTATTTGATTATGTTGAATTAAAACCCCCAAAATGCTGCGGGTCCAGCAGACCCACGAACACTGGCTCCATAACAAAGATATAAACACCACACAAGGGTTAACTTTTATTAAACAGTCCTGATTAGAGGCTGATTCATTTTACTTTCTCAGCCTGATTGAGAGGTGCAATCAGCATATAACAAATATGAAGAGATATTACAGTGATAATTAATCAACCATCTTTTGCAGTAAAGCACATTTTGATGTTATAAGACATTTCTGAAGGGAAACTCCAGTTCAAACACTTTAAAAAGTGTGAACAAGTGTGTTATTTAGTACAATCATGTTCAGGTATGTTTAATAAAGATGCTCATTTGTGTCTTTGAAGGTTGTATGTAGCTTTAAGTTAGTGGTTTTGTTCCAACTGAATATTAGGAATCAGATAAGTTTGCAAAGTTGTACAACTAATTTATTTAGAGATACACAAGTGATGTCATAAAGGTTACTAACCGGAACACTTCAATGGTTCCGGAATCAAATCTGGAATCACAGTTCAAATGTCAACATCAAAATATTTCATTTCATTTCCACGTCTTCACACCTCAAGAGCAGCTGAAAGAAAGTGAGAGAAGGAAGAAACATCACAAAGTATTCACAGAGATGTTTGCAAACACCCTACAGAGGCCCAGTGGCCACATGGTAAGTTGATTAATGTCTGGACTTCTTTGTTATCGATGACAAACTGACTGAAGTATTTTCTAAAAGGTCAAAGTTATTAGAAACTGCTCACAATGTAAATCAAGACAATTTTAATGTTTACTTAAGTTAACTTCACATTTAATTTAGAGTAAGTCGATACAGTTGTCATCCATCTAAAAGGTTTCAATGTAGCTATTCACAGTCTGCTGAAAAAAACAATGTACAATGGTAGGAATGTGAACAGGTATTTCACAAAATTAAGGTAGATGCCACTTAATTTAAAATCACTGGCATTAACATACATACTATTTAAAAAAGTGTATTCATTCTACAATGGTGATTTGAATATCCTTTGATTAAACTAAACAATACATTATATTGATGTGTTATTTGGCTGTATGTCTTGTGTTTGGCAGTTGTTTGGCAAAGATGGTCTAAAAATGTATCCAAACATTTCCTCTTTCAGACTCCTGATACTCTTCTGATGGAACTTACCCAGAAAATGTCCACACTTAGTTTACGTGGGCAGGTTGTTCCCTCCAGGCCCACTGCACCTCCGGCCAAAACTCATGGGACCAAAAGGGGGTTTGATGAGGTCCAGCCGGTGGGAATAAGACGGTAAGTGTTGCCTCACTTCCCTGTATTGATTATTAACTGTGACAGTCTGGAGATTAAAACAACTTTTTGTTTTATGCAACAGCCCAGCCAACCAAACCAACCCCGGCCAGGAGCAGAAAAGGAGAAGAATCAGAGTAAGTCAATACTTATATCAATGTAGTTGTCATCCATCTCTCGCCCCTTTTTTCAGACTCTACATAACTGTAAAAGTTATCAATGTAGCTATTCACAGTCTGCTAAAAAACATAATGCACAATGGTAGGAATGTGAACAGGTATTTCACTAGATTAAGGAAGATGTCACTGAATTTAAAACCAGTGGCAGTAACATACACATTATTTAACCAAGTGTATTTATGCTACACATGGTGAGATGAATATCCTTTGATTAAACAAAATAAGACATTTAATTAATGTGTTATTCGGCTGTATATCTTGGGTTTGGCAGTTGTTTAAGGTTAAATAAAAGATGGTCTAAAAATGTATCTAAACACTCCCTCTTTCAGACTCCGACTGACGACTGCGAGGACATGGACACCTCGAACAATGGGCTGGTCCACCCCACCGTCACTGCCGCACCTCACAAACAGAGTCGTAAGAGGACCTTCGAGGATGGAAAACTGGTTGGAATAAGACGGTAAGTGTTGCCTCACTCCCCTATATTGATTATTAACTGTGATAGTCTGGAGATTCAAACAACTTTTTGTTTCATGCAACAGCCCAGCCAACCAAACCAACCCAATCAACCACGGCCAGTACCAGAAAAGAAGAAGAACCGGAGTAAGTCGATACTTAAATCAATGTACAGTCTGAAAAGAACATAATGTACAATGGTAGGAATGTGAACAGGTATTTCACTAAAATAAGGAAGATGACACTTAATTTAAAACCAGTGGCAGTAACATACACATTATTTAACCAAGTTTATTCATTCTACACATGGTGAGATGAATAACCTTTTAATAAACTAAATAATATATTTAATTTACATATATCTTGTGTTTGGCAGTTGTTTATGGTTAAATAAAAGATTGTCTAAAATTGTATCCCAAAAATCCCTCTTTCAGACTACTCTTGATGATACAGAGCCAATGGATACGTCCAACAATGGACAGATCCACCTTACCCCCAGGGCCGCACCTCAGGCCCAGCAACGTCGTGGACGAAAGAGGACGTTTGGGGATGTGAGCTGAAAGGTAAGTGTTGCCTCACTCCCCTGTATTGATGACTTACTGTGATAGTCTGGAGATTCAAACAACCTTTTGTTTTATGCAACAGCCAACAGACCAAACCGCCGAACCTGACAGAAGGAGGAGAGCGACAAGTTGAACCATCAACTGGAAGCCACAGAACATCCCTGAGACCCCTACGGAGGAAACTCATTTTGGCTGCTTGTATCCGCGACCTCGTTCTTTGGGTCACAACCCAGAGGTCGTGACCATAGGTGGGGGTCAGAACATAGACCGCCCGGTGCAGCGCCTGTTCTACTGCTGCAGCCGCACCGACCCGCCTGTCCATCTCCCGCTCCATCTTACCCTCACCCGTGAACAAGACCCCGAGATACTTGAACTGCCTGCTGAAAGTGAGGGAGTTCAAGTATCTCGGGGTCCTGTTCACCGGTAAGGGTAAGATGGAGCGGGAGATTGACAGGTCACTACTCACCTATGGTCACGAACTCTGGGTGGTGACCGCAAGAACGAGTTCGTGGATACAAGCGGCCAAAATGAGTTTCCTCCAGGAGGCCGAGCTCCAGCCTTAGAGCGCTGCTCCTCTGTCAGAAGGGAAGGAAGACGGATGAATTTGGTGGTATTGTATTGTATATAGCTTTTACATGATATTTGTTTTCTATTGTTGTAGATTTGACATTGTATTGTATTATATTGTACATATATTTTACATTGTATTGTGTTGTATTGTTTGTACATACATTTTACATTGTATTGTATTGTATTATATTGTACATCTTACATTTCATTTTATTGTATTGTTTGTATTTCTTTTATTGTATTGTAATGTACATGCATCTTAAATCCTATTGTATTCTAATGTATTGCATGTACTTACATCTTACATTTTATTGTATTGTATTTCTTTCTTTTGTTGTATTGTAATGTACATGTATCTTAAATTCTATTGTATTCTACTGTATTGCATGTACTTACATCTTACATTTTATTCTGTCTAAATACATCTTTTTTCCCTAAACTAAGTGTCTACCTATCTCATGATTCATTTGTGTTTAAACTTCCATTACATTTAAAGATGCCTTTCTGTAATCTAAAGATATGCAGAACATGAATTACATTCAAATCAAACCCTTATTGAACTGAGCATAAAGAGCCTCTCAGCCATCCCTCCATAATATTAACGTCACTGCTTCAATAACTGAAAATTCAGAAAGAATCCTTTTAGTATAAAAAATATATCAAAGTAAAATAAGCAAAAGTGAACCTATGGGCAGGGTGTGTACTGTTGATAAATGGTTCCTCCATAAAGGCCAGATATATTGCTGACTTTCAATACAACTGCATATTTTGCTACATCTTAATGATTATATTGACTGCAATGGATTTAGGTATTTTACTTGTTTTAATTTAATTATTTATGGTAAGGAAATTATAGCTCAAAGCCGACATCACCTGATCTAAATGTGGACTTTTGATGAGTTGAATGCTCTGAACACCAGTAGCATTGAATCCTTGAGCTTATGCCTCATGATACTAAATGTTAAGAATGAACGCTAATGCTCACATATGATTTATTTTAATATTTTCATTTCCAGGTCGTTCATAATACCCTCCTGCTGAGTCGCCTGCTACAAAAGCTTGATTCTTTGTGAACTGCTTTGTAGTTCATGCTTTTAGGTTGTAGAAAGTCCATAAAAAATGTTATTTTGTATGAAGAAAAAATATATTTTTCACATGGAGAACAAAACACTGTACAAGGGTTCAACCAGGCTGACAATTGAAAGGACAGAAGATCCAGGTGAAAAAGAACAGAAGAAATCACTGTTCCTTTGTAAATTAAACTAAAAGCTCAGCAACAAAATGTATGCAGATTTAAAAAGGAGTAGGTTAATGTTTCAGTATCAAGCCTATAACAAGCTAAAATATAACAGGCGTGCTTCTTAAGGCAAACAAATCATATTTAGTGTTGACTTTTACAGTTACTGTCTGGGGCATTGAACAGACCATCAGACCAGATTCTAATGACGGAAGCAGTTGAGTTGCATAATCGGAACTGACGTCTCTTGCAAGCCCTCCAATAAGTAATCCTTTTATATATATTTCAGAATTTTGAAATGCATGACTGTCACACTCCACAAAGTAGTGTCCTCAGGTTTGAAGCAATGTTAAGATGACATTATAAATGTGATGACAGTAAGACAGCTGGATTCAGACTATATTTCTTTCTCCGCCACCGCGATCTAAAGAGCTTTAATATCAACCTGTTCAATAATAAAACACGGGCATGTCCCGGACAAGACTGATCAGGGATTTGGGTTCAACTACGATGAAAAGGTGCTCATCGTTTACAAAGGAGGTCTGAGGACAATACATTATAATACATTTTTTAACTCTACTATAGAATACATTTGAATACTCACAGAGCAGGAGCACTTTCTAATATGCATGTCTGGCCAGATCATCTGTGTGATAGATGTGGTAAGAAAAGATGATGTGCAATCTATAACAGGATGAAGATAACCTAGCACTTGTTAAAGTGCTATAGCTAATTTTGAAGATTAATTACATTAAGAAAGTTTGGTATACATTTGAAGTTACAGGTTTGAGTGTTGCAACATGTCTTGTGATAGAGTCAAATCTCATCTGTTTCCATTAGTGTAAATTCTAGTCTTATTTGATATATCTGTTCGTGTATGTCATAAGCCTGAGGATCAATCGTCTCTCAAGGAGTTAGCACCACAATGTAACCTTTTTTCGCAGGGAAACAACATGTAATAGCAGTGACTGTTGCTAAAGCTATTGTAGTAAATTAGTAATTGAGTTTGTTGCACAATATTAATGAGTCAGATTTTTGTAATCATAATTGACAAAAAATAAGACATAATTGTCCTGCTACAAGGTGCGTAGCAGAGTAGCAGTAGCTAACTCTTACATTCAAATGTAATAAATTATAGGTCAATTTATTGAACTGGTTCCTACATTTGAACAGACAAGAAGGCCGATGAAGAAGCAAGAACATATTTTGTATGTCATTCAATGCATTCACATTCTGTAATTAACTAACTCTCTTTAGTTTTAGTCCACCATTCAAGTTGCCTTCACAAACAGAAGGGGTTTATGGGAAACATTTAACATTTACAGACTTTGACTGTAAAGGAATTTTAAATGTTTGTGTTGTGAAAATTCTATAATTTCTATATATATACATTTCTATATAAATGTATAAATGTAGATATATGTGCATATGTTATAAATGTAAATATATTTCCATCCATCCATTATCTGAACCGCTTATCCTGTTTAGGGTCGCGGGGCGCTGGAGCTGATCCCAGCTGTCATTGGGCGAAGGCAGGGTACACTCTGGACAAGTCATCTATCACAGGGCTCACATATAGACATATATATATATATATATATATATTAAATTATCTTGTTTTACAGAGAGCACCAAACCGTCGTATCTCCAGATGATACATATGCAGTATTAAACCTGGGCTCTTATTTTGACACGAGGTGCATTGATCTACGTTTGCATGTTCAGCCGTCACCTCTCTATATTAGTGCATGCACTGACCCTGCGTAACACCACCTCGTTTAACTTTCAGGTGGTCAGCTGACGCTCCTCTCTGCTGTTGACTCTCTAACCCCGCCCTCTCGGAGCGCACAGGGACAGTGAACCAAACAGACAGGGGGGGAGCAGTAGCAGTTTCAGGAGGAGGAGGAGGAGATCCACAACTTGGGCTCAGGAGCCCGTACTCCTCCTGGCGCGGTGCAGTCACAGCTCGCCAGGCGTTTGAGTGCAGTCGGCTATTACCGCGTATGGCACAAGAGCGCACTGAAGGTGTGTGTATGTGAGTGTGTGTGTGTGTGTGTGTGTGTGTTGTTGCTGGGTAGCTTTCCGTCCAGCTGAAAGCTACCCAGCTTTATTGTGACTGCAGTTGGAGCTGTGTTCGTATTCTCTGCATTATGTCTGTGAAACTGTGAATGGTTGTTATTCTGTTGTGTATTTTTCTTAATAAAGTATAGATGTCTTTCCCAGAAAGACACTTAATACCAGCAATAACACACGTCCCCTGAAAGTGTCACTCAACAGTTATTAGACGATTGTTCATTTTACTCTCTCTGTTTATTTTTATAGTTTGGTGAAGGTGACTGAACCAGACAGATATGTGGTAAAAATTACTAACGTTAAGAAAAGTCTTCAGGTCTCTTTTACTCAGGTATAGATGGCCGTGATACAGGAAGCAACATCCAGGGTCTCCTGATGACGGAGCAGATGAGAAGGATGGAGGACTACAGGCCCAGATGAGAAGGATGGAGGATTACAAGACCAGATGAGAAGGATGGAGGACTACAGGACCAGATGAGAAGGATGGAGGATTACAAGACCAGATGAGAAGGATGGAGGACTACAGGACAAGATGAGAAGGATGGAGGACTACAGGCCCAGATGAGAAGGATGGAGGATTACAAGACCAGATGAGAAGGATGGAGGACTACAGGACCAGATGAGAAGGATGGAGGATTACGAGACCAGATGAGAAGGATGGAGGACTACAGGACAAGATGAGAAGGATGGAGGACTACAGGCCCAGATGAGAAGGATGGAGGATTACAAGACCAGATGAGAAGGATGGAGGACTACAAGACCAGATGAGAAGGATGGAGGATTACAAGACCAGATGAGAAGGATGGAGGACTACAGGACCAGATGAGAAGGATGGAGGACTACAGGACCAGATGAGAAGGATGGAGGACTACAAGACCAGATGAGAAGGATGGAGGACTACAGGACCAGATGAGAAGGATGGAGGACTACAAGACCAGATGAGAAGGATGGAGGACTACAGGACCAGATGAGAAGGATGGAGGACTACAAGACCAGATGAGAAGGATGGAGGACTACAAGACCAGATGAGAAGGATGGAGGATTACAAGACCAGATGAGAAGGATGGAGGACTACAGGACCAGATGAGAAGGATGGAGGACTACAGGACCAGATGAGAAGGATGGAGGACTACAAGACCAGATGAGAAGGATGGAGGACTACAGGACCAGATGAGAAGGATGGAGGACTACAAGACCAGATGAGAAGGATGGAGGACTACAGGACCAGATGAGAAGGATGGAGGACTACAAGACCAGATGAGAAGGATGGAGGACTACAGGACCAGATGAGAAGGATGGAGGACTACAAGACCAGATGAGAAGGATGGAGGACTACAGGACCAGATGAGAAGGATGGAGGACTACAGGACCAGATGAGAAGGATGGAGGACTACAGGCCCAGATGAGAAGGATGGAGGACTTCAAGACCAGATGAGAAGGATGGAGGACTACAAGACCAGATGAGAAGGATGGAGGACTACAAGACCAGATGAGAAGGATGGAGGACTACAAGACCAGATGAGAAGGATGGAGGACTTCAAGACCAGATGATAAGGATGGAGGACTACAGGACCAGTGGGCTGAGTAAGTAATGGCCAGATTCAACACAACAATGTAAAGGTTGTGTAGTTGAGTTCAGAAGTATTCATCTCTTGTGTTTGTGCCTCACAGGGCAGGACTCCTCAGGTCTCACTCTTTGGGCAGCTGATGGTGGACGTCAACCAACCCGTCATCACAGGACGACCCAGACCCACAGCAGACCTCTGAACCCCTCTCAGCACCCCAGAGAGTCCGAGACCCAGTGAGTACGGTCTCCCCTCCACCCCGACGCCCCGCCCACCAGCCGAGAGGACGAGGAGCGTCCCGTCCCCACCGGCACAGAGGACGTAGTTTGTTTCCATCTGCTTCTTTTGTGCTGGCGGGTTCAGGAAGCTCCTCCCACACACAGGAAGCTGTCAGCAGCTGTTTGCATCTCTTCAGAAATCAAGAAGGAGACAGACGGTTCAGGCCGAACGAGAAATAATACTTCTAAAAGTTTTAAAGTATTTCATTTGACACAGAATGCAGTATGTTTATGAAAACTGTATGTACAGTATTTATATTGTTTATTTACTGAGGAGCACAATTAAATATATTTTCAACGTTCTTCTTGATATGTCTTTATATTAGAAACAATATCATAATATTTCTGATATCGTTCAATGTATATCACTATATATACAATAAATATTGTGCAAATTATAATTGTATATCTTTTTGATTTCCATTTGACTCGAAGGCATTACTGTTATTACTGTTAAGTATTGTAACTATTGATGATGGTCAACAGAGCAACTGTTAACCCTTTAAAAGCTCTCACCAATCACACCAACAGTGAAATCAGCACGTGTTCATTGTTTCTTCATCCCTCCGAGGACACAGAGCAGGTGTTACCAGACTTTGATGAAGAGTAAACTAGTACAACATTATTCTTTGTAAAGAAGAATGTGCTGCAGTCCAGCCTCCAATTAGAAACACAGTCCAGCCAGCCTGCACGTTTTGTTTAGGTCCGCGTTTGGATAAAGATCCAAATGCCCCAAAAAAACATTTCTTGTTGTTGAAAAGAAGATTTAGAGGACTGTGCATCCTTGGAAGAGGTATGTGCACTTGTACTTGGACAGTGATACTCAAAGGTTAGGCCAACATGCCTGCTCCTCTATAAGCCGTTGAAACCCAAAACATACCAAGTTTTCTTTCTTGAATCTTTCTTTATTCTATTATCATGAGGAGAATTCTACAGTATTATCAGAGTCCACATTTTGATGTGAGTTGCCTGGCTCATTGATAAGTGTGGACCATTGTTGAATGGACTGAATGAGTAATATAACTTGTCAAGCTGATTCATGCTAGTTTTTCATTGAAAGACACAATCACACGGTATGGTAAGCTGTCAGGACAACACAATCTAAGGTTGTTGCTCTGGTGCAGTTGGCATTGACAATTATAGAGGTCAAAGGTTAACCAGCTCGTCAACATCTAAGTGTTGTCGTTTGGCTCCAGTCTTTAATGGATACTATATGTTTTTCAAAATACATCAGAAGAAATTATTTTGGCCGGACTTTGTCTTCTTGTACAAGGTTGTCAATGTGTGTCGGGTTGGAAGTTGTTTATCTCTTGAAGTTCCATCCATCCATCCATTATCCGAACCACTTATCCTCTTTAGGGTCGCGGGGCGCTGGAGCCGATCCCAGCTGTCATTGGGTCTTTTGAAGTTATCCTCCCCAAAACAACCTTTATTGCTACTAGCTGTCTGAAGAGGAGGGGTATTGTTTAAATATTCTGCCATTTTCCCCTTTTATGGAGCTTAATTCAAAAACACAAAATTCTCAGAGTTTTATGATTGGATAGATTGTATAACATTTGTCACAGGAAGGAAGGAATCTCAACTAGCACTGACTCTCTGAAGAGAGAACCAATTAGAGCTGATGAGCAACAGCTGGGACACTGGCTCAGTGGGTTTATTAACCTGCCATGTGGCTCAGGCAACATTATCTGTTGGAGACTGAAGCCATGGCAGCTTTTTGGGCCGTGCTTTTCTGTGCGCTGACTGTCTTGCTTACCAAAGGTATTTAGAATCATTCTGTTTGACATTTGCATTAAAACATGTTATGGTGGAGTATAGCAAATAGTAATTCTGCAATTCATGTTTAGCTGTAACAAGTCTGTCTCATGTGCCATCAAACATTTGATTAAATGCAACCGCTTTGTCCATAGGCTCTTGTCTGCCTGCTCATGGCACAAACGAAAGAAGCAATGAGCTGCTGATGAGAATGAGAGGTAAGACTATTCTTGATGTTTCCTGAGCTTGTTCCCGACACTAAATTTATTTTCTACTATAGATCTGTCTCCCAATGAGAGCGGCCCCAACGTCACGGCCTCCGACAGCGGCCCCAACGTCACGGCCTCCGACAGCGGCCCCAACGTCACGGCCTCCGACAGCGGCCCCAACGTCACGGCCTCCGACAGCGGCCCCAACGTCACGGCCTCCGACAGCGGCCCCAACGTCACGGCCTCCGACAGCGGCCCCAACGTCACGGCCTCCGACAGCGGCCCCAACGTCACGGCCTCCGACAGCGGCCCCAACGTCACGGCCTCCGACAGCGGCCCCAACGTCACGGCCTCCGACAGCGGCCCCAACGTCACGGCCTCCGACAGCGGCCCCAACGTCACGGCCTCCGACAGCGGCCCCAACGTCACGGCCTCCGACAGCGGCCCCAACGTCACGGCCTCCGACAGCGGCCCCAACGTCACGGCCTCCGACAGCGGCCCCAACGTCACGGCCTCCGACAGCGGCCCCAACGTCACGGCCTCCGACAGCGGCCCCAACGTCACGGCCTCCGACAGCGGCCCCAACGTCACGGCCTCCGACAGCGGCCCCAACGTCACGGCCTCCGACAGCGGCCCCAACGTCACGGCCTCCGACAGCGGCCCCAACGTCACGGCCTCCGACAGCGGCCCCAACGTCACGGCCTCCGACAGCGGCCCCAACGTCACGGCCTCCGACAGCGGCCCCAACGTCACGGCCTCCGACAGCGGCCCCAACGTCACGGCCTCCGACAGCGGCCCCAACGTCACGGCCTCCGACAGCGGCCCCAACGTCACGGCCTCCGACAGCGGCCCCAACGTCACGGCCTCCGACAGCGGCCCCAACGTCACGGCCTCCGACAGCGGCCCCAACGTCACGGCCTCCGACAGCGGCCCCAACGTCACGGCCTCCGACAGCGGCCCCAACGTCACGGCCTCCGACAGCGGCCCCAACGTCACGGCCTCCGACAGCGGCCCCAGTGCAATCATCCTCCCCGTCAATAATTGGTAGGAACAGGTGTGGGGGACTGGTTTCTGTATGTACCTACTTCTCTGCTTTTAAATAAAACACTTTAATTTTATTTTGATGATTCCTCATTTCTATTTTGAGGGAGAAGAGTGGGGTATGACCAAGTGCATCCTGGGGTTTTCTGTCAGAATTATCTTTTTTGGACCCTAAATCCACCAAAAGCCTTTTAATTTACAAGCTGAATGTTACCACAATTGATTGCCATGTCCGTAGTTTGACAGGAGGTTCAACATATTGCAAGTTCACAACATCTACACATTAAGTTATAACAATGGTTCCTTACATGAGTTGCTTTCATTGATGATTTGTTCTCCTGAACGGCCGAATGTTGCGACACTTTAAACATTGGCGCTGAAAGGAATTGTAGTCCTGGATTTTGTCTACTTTCGTAAAGGAAGGTCAGTATTTCCTATGCTAAAGGAATCTACTTTCTTACTTTGTCTTTTTAGACCATTTTCAATACACTATAGACCAAAGCCTTTCCACTATCATTTCACCACCTAGCCAAGTTAAAACATTACATTTTGCTTGAAGGTGGTTTGTCATTCATACCCACCCGTAAGTTTTCATTTGTTCACTTGTCCAGTTCTTGAAGGAACTAGTGTTAAGGAAATGTGTAGTTTGTGATCCACTGAGAATGCATCTTTTTGTTTTGTGGTTGAGAGTCAGTGTTTGTGAGCTAGTAAAGTAGCTTTGAGGTGTTAGAGGCCTCGCTTACATGCTATGGCTAGTCTAAATTGTGGTTATGAAGCCATCTCATGTGTATTCATAGTGACACACAAACGCATATGTATATACATCTCCACAAAAATCTAATTTTTTTTTTAAAAGAAAAATACACATCTATAGCTGGTGAGATGTTGCTACATCTGCCTGCATTGATACATGATTATGTTGAGTCAGATTTATCAGCATTCGCCTGCTTGACCAGTGACATTCAACAGGAAAACTTCCCAAAGCTGCCGCTAGATGTCATGTCAGCTGCATTGTAGTTTGAAGAATTTTGAGCTGCGGGTTATCGGACCTGTAATCCTAATGTCGCCTCGTGTGACTCTTTGCTGAAGCGATGATGTTCAATGACTAGAAGCATCAAGTATGTCAAGCAAACGAATGACATGTTCTCTAATGGGACTCATTTATACCTTCATATTGTGATTGATACAGACTTTATTTGAAAGCATGGCACAAAAAATAATGCAAATGCAGCTGAGCGTAAACCGTAATGTTGCAGAAGTGTCAGTTTTCGGTTTTGCTGTTCGCGCTCCATCCCACTTTTCAGCACTGTGCCGCTTTGGAGGAGAGCAGAGCGCCTTAAAGAGCGCCAACGTGTGAGTGTTGCGCCTCCAGAAGATGATCCTGCTGCACAGACGGAGGAGCGGAACGCAACTTTACGCGTCAACATTTTGTTGCCGCTGGTTAAGGATCAGTCTCTGATCAGCTGCGGTGTGATCGAGTGTGGTAACTGTGAAGTGCTGGACCTGAAAAACATTTCAAATGTGCGCTACAAGGAGCACATCACGGTGGGATCCCCGTGGACCAGCAGTGCGTCCGTCGGCTTCCTCGTGGATGTGGAACAGAAAAAAACCTTCACTTCTACCTTCATATGGTGATTGATACAGACTTTTTTTGAAAACATGGCACAAAAAATAATGCAAATGCAGCTGAGCGTAAACCGTAATTTAACTGCCATAAATGTTATTCATGTCATTATTAATGTTATTCATGTCATTAATAGGTTTTACATAATATTATTATTTGTACAACTTGTATTTTGAATATTGATTTTGCTTGTATTTATGTGATAGGAACTATCTGTACATTCTATGTTGTGTTGAGACGCTTTTAGTGGTGACAAGTTCCAGACATCGCAGTAAAGTAGCGGCGGTAAAGTTTAGTACTCTGTAAGATAAGTTAAATTAACGACGTGTTTATTTACCAAGTATTCTTGTTTCTAAGTAGACCCATTTCCCTCTCAGTTGTGTGCAGCCAGCGAGGTATGTTCATTATGTTCATTATGTGTCGCGCATATTTACGTGCAAGGTTTCTGTAACGTGAACGCCAACTTGTTTTTGTGCATGTGTTGAAATGTATTTAAACAGTTCGACGGTGGATTGATGACGGTGGAGAATTTAGTAGAAGAATAAATCCATCAGTAACCAGAACAGCGGCGTCGTGTATTTCCTGGAGGGAGTGACACCGACCGTTTGTTGAACCTCAGCTTCAAGAGGAGCAGTGCGGATTCTGTCACGTTTGTGAAACAATGGACCAGCTCTTTACCCTTGCGAGACTACTGGAGGGGTTCTGGGAGTTTGCCCAACCAGTCTACATGTGTTTTATGGACTTGGAGAAAGCTTTCAACCGGGTCCCTCTGGGGTTTTTGTGGGGGGTTCTGCAGGAGTATGGGGAGCTGGACCCATTGCAACGGGCTATACGGGCTGGGGAACAAAAGAGAGAGGAAATGAAAAAACACACGTTCAAATCCCGACCACGGCAGAAGTGATGGTTATGATGTTCATAATAAATGTTTTTGTGTTGCCCGTGTGTTTGAATTCATTCAAAATATTGACTTATCCAATTCAATAACCTGTTGATACACACATTTTAAATTAAACTTATCTTGTTTACCTTGTGTACCTTTGTCTGTTTGAATTTATTAAAGATATTGACTTGTGCCTTTTTGTACCTTTTACTCCACTCAGAGTATTGGACAGTTACTAGTCACTTGAAAACAAGAGTTTGCACACAAAATGTATCGTTAAAGCAGACCTTTATTTAAAATGATCTATAAAAAATATACAAAACACCACTCGGAACAATCTTTACATTATAATAGAACAATAAACATCATAATTAATAATTTCAACAGTAAAAGATGAACAGCAAAATAAAACATGTAAAAAAACACTACTATAATACAAAATAACATAATACAACAATATAAAACCACACACACAACTATATACAAAATGGATATTTCAAACAGTCATCATTTGGTTCGCCTGTTGTCTAGCCACTGCTCCTTTGAAAGAGTCTCTACTGAGGGGCAGTATATTGTCCCCTTATACTGGCTATGGCCAGTCTCTGCAGTCCTGAACTGCCCGCATTTTTTGCACGTGTTGAAAGCTACCTTTCTGATGAGCTTTCTGCGGGCAGGAGCAGGTGCAGGGGCAAGAACAAGAGTAGGGGCAAGAACAAGAGTAGGGGCAGGCGCAGGGGCAAGCCTCTGAGGTCCCGAGGGTAAGGCAGGGTACATAAATATTTGGACATTGACACATTTTTCATTATTTTGGCTCTGTACACCACAACAATGGAGTTGTAATGAAAAAATCAAGATGTGCTTTAAGTGCAGACTTTCAGCTTTAATTTGAGGGTATTTACATCCAAATCAGGTTAACGGTGTAGGAATTACAACAAATTCAAATGTGGCCACCCTCTTTTTAAGGGACCAAAAGTAATTGGACAATTGGCTGATCAGCTGTTTCAAGGTCAGGTTTGTATAATTCCCTCGTTATTTAATTTACAAGGAGTAGATAAAAGGTCTAGAGTTCATTTCAGGTGTGGTATTGGTGTTTGGAATCTGTTGCGGTCAACTTTCAATATGAAGTCCAAAGAGCTGTCACTATCAGTGAAGCAAGCCATCATTAGGCTGAAAAATCTAAACAAAACCATCAGAGAGATAGCAGACACATTAGGTGTGGCCAAATCAACTGTTTGGTACATTCTTAAGAAGAAAGAACGCACTGGTGAGCTCAGCAGCACCAAAAGACCTGGAAGACCACGGAAGACAACTGTGGTGGATGACAGAAGAATCATTTCCCTGGTGAAGAAAAACCCCTTCACAACAGTTGGCCAGATCAAGAACACTCTCCAGGAGGTAGGTGTATCTGTGTCAAAGTCGAAAATCAAGAGAAGACTTCACCAGAGTAAATACAGAGGGTTCACCACAAGATGTAAACCATTGGTGAGCCTCAAAAACAGGAAGACCAGATTAGAGTTTGCCAAAAAACATCTAAAAGAGCCTGTACAGTTCTGGAAGAACATCCTATGGACAGATGAGACGAAGATAAACTTGTACCAGAATGATGGGAAGAGAAGAGTATGGAGAAGGAAAGGAACTGCTCATGATCCAAAGCATACCACCTCACCAGTGAAGCATGGTGGAGGTAGTGTTATGGCGTGGGCATGTATGGCTGCCAATGGAACTGGTTCCCTTGTATTTATTGATGATGTGACTGCTGACAAAAGTAGCAGGATGAATTCGGAAGTGTTTCGGGCAATATTATCTGCTCATATTCAGCCAAATGCTTCAGAACTCATTGGACGGCGCTTCACAGTGCAGATGGACAATGACCCGAAGCATACTGCGAAAGCAACCAAGGAGTTTTTTAAGGCAAAGAAGTGGAATGTTCTGCAATGGCCAAGTCAATCACCTGACCTGAATCCAATTGAGCATGCATTTCACTTGCTGAAGACAAAACTGAAGGGAAAATGCCCCAAGAACCAGCAGGAACTGAAGACGGTTGCAGTAGAGGCCTGGCAGAGCATCACCAGGGACGAAACCCAGCGTCTGGTGATGTCTATGGAATCCAGACTTCAGGCTGTCATTGACTGCAAAGGATTTTCAACAAAGTATTAAAAGTGACAATTAGATTTATGATTATATTAATTTGTCCAATTACTTTTGGTCCCTTAAAAAGAGGGTGGCCACATTTGAATTTGTTGTAATTCCTACACCGTTCACCTGATTTGGATGTAAATACCCTCAAATTAAAGCTGAAAGTCTGCACTTTAAGCACATCTTAAAGTTTTTTCATTTCAACTCCATTGTTGTGGTGTAATGAGCCAAAATAATGGAAAATGTGTCAATGTCCAAATATTTATGGACCTGACTGTATCTGCCGTGGCACAATGCGCTGAGGGGCCTGGGATGAAGGAATAAATTAAAAAACTGCTGTGGGCGCAGGGGCCACAAGGCGCTGAGGGGCCAGAGATGGATGAAAAACTGCTGTGGCCGTAGGGGCCACAAGGTGCTGAGGGGCCAGGGATGGACGAGTAACTGCCGTGGAAGCAGAGGCCACAAGGTGCTGAGGGGCCAGGGATGGAGGAGTAACTGCCGTGGAAGCAGGGGCCACAAGGTGCTGAGGGGCCAGGGATGGAGGAGTAACTGCCGTGGAAGCAGGGGCTGCCACTTTCTTTTCAAAGAGCTGCCGCTTTCTTTTCAATTTAGCCAGCCTGCTGGGCAGCTTGTAAAAGTGGGCTGGGCCCGGCAAGGTGGTGGCACAGTGGCACAAGCAAGAGGGTGAGTAGCCAGGGACAAGGGGCTCGGCAGGGTTATCCCCTGCATCACCACGCCATTGTCCTGTTTCTTCACCCTCTTGTTGTGCCACTGCACCACGCTGGTGTGGCTGACATCTACCAGCTGCAAGTTGGTCTGCTGCATCACAATGCCGTTTCCCAGAACGCGCTGCCGGATATTTTTAGAATCTTGCACCATTAAATCCCACCTAGACACCGTCCCAGTCCCCTTCTTTCTGGGACTCTGGTGGATTGCGCACAGTCTGATGAAAATTGCCTCCATCAGGCGGCAACAATCGGGCCACTGTGCGAGCGGGCCTTTGTTTGTGAGGGCATGCCTCTTCACACTCTCCACCCCCGGAGTGAACTCTGCCTTTTTTTGGGGGGACCTGAATTTCCCCGTGTCCAGCCTGCTGTGATGCCTTGGAGAAAAGATGATCTTCTTTTTATCAAAGTCGTCCAGATTCTGCCAAAGAGCAACAATGTTGCTTGCCTATGCAGAGAGAGAGAGAGAGAGAGAGAGAGAGAACATAACAGCCCATGTGAAGAAATTAAATGTAAATTGTACATCATGGCACAGAGAGAAGATAACAAGACAATAAATGTTCCTCACCCTTTGGTTAGTTAAGGTCATGGAGGGCTGGTTCCTCAACTCCACCAGACACTCAGCTAACATGTCGACCTTGTCCAGCCCGGGCATGCAGACATTATCCACAGCCTGAACAAAAAAACAAAGATGAGCATTTGAGGAAAGTAAGAAGCAATGGGACAAAACACAGACAGTGATTGTATTTCTTTGCACAACATTATGTATTTATATACCCCAGGCTGGGAGGTGGAGGCAGCAGGCTGGGAGGTGGAGGCAGCAGGCTGGGAGGTGGAGGAGTAGGCAGCAGACTGGGAGTAGGCAGCAGCCAGGGCCGAGTAGGCAGCAGCCAGGGAGGAGGAGGAGGCAGCAGGCTCAGAGTAGTAGGCAGCAGCCAGGGCGGAGTAGTCAGCAGTCTGGGAGGAGTCAGGAGGCTGGGAGGAGGCAGGAGGCTGGGAGGTGGAGGCAGCAGGCTGAGAGGTGGAGGCAGCAGGCTGAGAGGTGGAGTAGTCAGCAGTCTGGGAGGAGTCAGGAGGCTGGGAGGAGTCAGGAGGCTGGGAGGTGGAGGCAGCAGGCTGAGAGGTGGAGTAGTCAGCAGTCTGGGAGGAGGCAGGAGGCTGGGAGGAGGCAGCAGGCTGAGAGGTGGAGGCAGCAGGCTGAGAGGTGGAGTAGTCAGCAGTCTTGGAGGAGGCAGGAGGCTGAGAGAGGCTTGTGTCGTCCAGGAGGCTTGACACTGTGTCTTCCTGGAAGCCCTCGTCTTCTTCATCTTCTTCTTCCTCCTCATTCACATCCTCTAGCATGTCTTCCATCTCCTCTGAGTCTGGGAATACTTTCAGAGGTTCTCCAGTTTGCCTCAACAAATAGTCCACCCCAATAAGCTCACCTATGAAGAAGAGCACACACACACACCATTAGATGTCGTAGCGGCGTTTCAGTGACTTCTTCGTACACGAATGACAGGAGATTGTTTAATTATTTTTCACTGCGTGAACAGTTCACTGAATACACATTAATAATATTCCATCACACAGTAGAACAGCTATACGCTCCCATGCCTAAGGCATTCACATATCTTAGTTCCTGCACAATGAGTATAATTCAGAGATTAACTTACTATTATTACCTTAAATATATATACACTTGTGGCTCTTACAGTCTTACACACACACACCTTTCCATTTTGAAATCAGACTTGTTCTCTATTTCAATGAGACGTACCAGTGTATTTGGAAGGTGGCCGGAAGTTTGGCACAAATTCCCGGCCGAACACCTTCAGAGTGCCGAGGTTGACACAGTGTGTCAGGTCACCGGCGTAGGTGAGGAAAGATGAGGGCCTGCTGGTCACCGCTGCAGTCCCTCGGTCCTGGTTCCACCTGTTCAGGCCTTCCAGGAGGTACAACTGGAAGTTCAGTGCGTTTGCACTTGTTCCTGAGAAAACAATACAATATTCAAGCCCATGATAAAGGTGTTGCTTTTGAAAACTGCAATAAAGCTTTCGCAAAATGAACTACAAGTTATTTTAAATAGAAAACACAAGAGAGACACTAACCTGGAATGAACCGGTTCAGATGGCAATGGAAGGACTCCAGCGACGTCGACCCTCTGGCACAGCGGTACCTGGTCAGGGTGACCCCGCCCTTGGTCTTGGTGGTGCCGACCACCGTGTAGAGCGGCAGACCAGGGACGTCCTGGATGCACTTGACGTGGCGTTTCTGCACACGCCAAATGTGCTCCATCCGAACCTCGTCCAGCAGTGGCACCCCCACGAGGTCTCTGCTATTTGACCCCCCCAGTGTCTGCAGCAGCTGCTCGAGGAGGTTGATGGTGGCCTCCTCACCACGCGTCCCCCTTCGGCAGAACCGGCTCAGCTCCTTCTTACTGATTCGCATGTCCACCATGCGATCAGTAAGGCCAGGTACACCCTCCTGCCTGAGCTGCTCACGCTTCGCCTGCCGCAACAGAGTGACGTCCCCGGCGTCCCACTCAAAAATGTGAAAGATAAAAACTGATTTCTGACAATTGGTTCTTTAGCATGCTTTGATGCTTGTCTTTGCTTCCTTTTGTGCATTTCAGTTTCCTGTATGCTTTACCAGTGAGCCGGCATGTTCACCAGGACCTGGGAAATGGCACACCTTCAGCCATCGATAATGTTATTAAACACCACGCCCCGGCTCTTCTACATTTATGTAACGTGTCACTCTTTCCGCCCAGTAGCGCTTTGACGCTGCGCTTCAAGAGCCACATAAAACCAACGTGGCGAGCATTTAACGAGCACGGGGAAGAGAGCGAGGTTGCTGTAAACTATCGATGCAATGTTCACGGCTTTTTTTGGGAACTGCCATTTATACGTTTTGAAATATTATTTAAACGTTTTCTAAATCGGCTCTTTTGATCTACAGAATATGTTTTTACTGGGCAAACATTTCCAGAAGAATTGGGTTGGGGGGGTTGTGTTTCGGCCCCTGCTGGTCCTGCACAAGGTTGCAACATTGTTAAAGAGTTCAAGTACGGACACCTGTCTGCTCTCACATTCCTGCACATTTTACACTTTCTTTGTGGGAACCAATCTTTATTTGCACATACAAAGGTAAAGGGTAAATATGAACCATATGCTGTTTATATTACTTGTAATTGGGATGAAATAAACATCTGTTGAGTATTTTAACTTAAATTATTTGATTATGTTGAATTAAAACCCCCAAAATGCTGCGGGTCCAGCAGACCCACGAACACTGGCTCCATAACAAAGATATAAACACCACACAAGGGTTAACTTTTATTAAACAGTCCTGATTAGAGGCTGATTCATTTTACTTTCTCAGCCTGATTGAGAGGTGCAATCAGCATATAACAAATATGAAGAGATATTACAGTGATAATTAATCAACCATCTTTTGCAGTAAAGCACATTTTGATGTTATAAGACATTTCTGAAGGGAAACTCCAGTTCAAACACTTTAAAAAGTGTGAACAAGTGTGTTATTTAGTACAATCATGTTCAGGTATGTTTAATAAAGATGCTCATTTGTGTCTTTGAAGGTTGTATGTAGCTTTAAGTTAGTGGTTTTGTTCCAACTGAATATTAGGAATCAGATAAGTTTGCAAAGTTGTACAACTAATTTATTTAGAGATACACAAGTGATGTCATAAAGGTTACTAACCGGAACACTTCAATGGTTCCGGAATCAAATCTGGAATCACAGTTCAAATGTCAACATCAAAATATTTCATTTCATTTCCACATCTTCACACCTCAAGAGCAGCTGAAAGAAAGTGAGAGAAGGAAGAAACATCACAAAGTATTCACAGAGATGTTTGCAAACACCCTACAGAGGCCCAGTGGCCACATGGTAAGTTGATTAATGTCTGGACTTCTTTGTTATCGATGACAAACTGACTGAAGTATTTTCTAAAAGGTCAAAGTTATTAGAAACTGCTCACAATGTAAATCAAGACAATTTTAATGTTTACTTAAGTTAACTTCACATTTAATTTAGAGTAAGTCGATACAGTTGTCATCCATCTAAAAGGTTTCAATGTAGCTATTCACAGTCTGCTGAAAAAAACAATGTACAATGGTAGGAATGTGAACAGGTATTTCACAAAATTAAGGTAGATGCCACTTAATTTAAAATCACTGGCATTAACATACATACTATTTAAAAAAGTGTATTCATTCTACAATGGTGATTTGAATATCCTTTGATTAAACTAAACAATACATTATATTGATGTGTTATTTGGCTGTATGTCTTGTGTTTGGCAGTTGTTTGGCAAAGATGGTCTAAAAATGTATCCAAACATTTCCTCTTTCAGACTCCTGATACTCTTCTGATGGAACTTACCCAGAAAATGTCCACACTTAGTTTACGTGGGCAGGTTGTTCCCTCCAGGCCCACTGCACCTCCGGCCAAAACTCATGGGACCAAAAGGGGGTTTGATGAGGTCCAGCCGGTGGGAATAAGACGGTAAGTGTTGCCTCACTTCCCTGTATTGATTATTAACTGTGATAGTCTGGAGATTAAAACAACTTTTTGTTTTATGCAACAGCCCAGCCAACCAAACCAACCCCGGCCAGGAGCAGAAAAGGAGAAGAATCAGAGTAAGTCAATACTTATATCAATGTAGTTGTCATCCATCTCTCGCCCCTTTTTTCAGACTCTACATAACTGTAAAAGTTATCAATGTAGCTATTCACAGTCTGCTAAAAAACATAATGCACAATGGTAGGAATGTGAACAGGTATTTCACTAGATTAAGGAAGATGTCACTGAATTTAAAACCAGTGGCAGTAACATACACATTATTTAACCAAGTGTATTTATGCTACACATGGTGAGATGAATATCCTTTGATTAAACAAAATAAGACATTTAATTAATGTGTTATTCGGCTGTATATCTTGGGTTTGGCAGTTGTTTAAGGTTAAATAAAAGATGGTCTAAAAATGTATCTAAACACTCCCTCTTTCAGACTCCGACTGACGACTGCGAGGACATGGACACCTCGAACAATGGGCTGGTCCACCCCACCGTCACTGCCGCACCTCACAAACAGAGTCGTAAGAGGACCTTCGAGGATGGAAAACTGGTTGGAATAAGACGGTAAGTGTTGCCTCACTCCCCTATATTGATTATTAACTGTGATAGTCTGGAGATTCAAACAACTTTTTGTTTCATGCAACAGCCCAGCCAACCAAACCAACCCAATCAACCACGGCCAGTACCAGAAAAGAAGAAGAACCGGAGTAAGTCGATACTTAAATCAATGTACAGTCTGAAAAGAACATAATGTACAATGGTAGGAATGTGAACAGGTATTTCACTAAAATAAGGAAGATGACACTTAATTTAAAACCAGTGGCAGTAACATACCCATTATTTAACCAAGTTTATTCATTCTACACATGGTGAGATGAATAACCTTTTAATAAACTAAATAATATATTTAATTTACATATATCTTGTGTTTGGCAGTTGTTTATGGTTAAATAAAAGATTGTCTAAAATTGTATCCCAAAAATCCCTCTTTCAGACTACTCTTGATGATACAGAGCCAATGGATACGTCCAACAATGGACAGATCCACCTTACCCCCAGGGCCGCACCTCAGGCCCAGCAACGTCGTGGACGAAAGAGGACGTTTGGGGATGTGAGCTGAAAGGTAAGTGTTGCCTCACTCCCCTGTATTGATGACTTACTGTGATAGTCTGGAGATTCAAACAACCTTTTGTTTTATGCAACAGCCAACAGACCAAACCGCCGAACCTGACAGAAGGAGGAGAGCGACAAGTTGAACCATCAACTGGAAGCCACAGAACATCCCTGAGACCCCTACGGAGGAAACTCATTTTGGCTGCTTGTATCCGCGACCTCGTTCTTTGGGTCACAACCCAGAGGTCGTGACCATAGGTGGGGGTCAGAACATAGACCGCCCGGTGCAGCGCCTGTTCTACTGCTGCAGCCGCACCGACCCGCCTGTCCATCTCCCGCTCCATCTTACCCTCACCCGTGAACAAGACCCCGAGATACTTGAACTGCCTGCTGAAAGTGAGGGAGTTCAAGTATCTCGGGGTCCTGTTCACCGGTAAGGGTAAGATGGAGCGGGAGATTGACAGGTCACTACTCACCTATGGTCACGAACTCTGGGTGGTGACCGCAAGAACGAGTTCGTGGATACAAGCGGCCAAAATGAGTTTCCTCCAGGAGGCCGAGCTCCAGCCTTAGAGCGCTGCTCCTCTGTCAGAAGGGAAGGAAGACGGATGAATTTGGTGGTATTGTATTGTATATAGCTTTTACATGATATTTGTTTTCTATTGTTGTAGATTTGACATTGTATTGTATTATATTGTACATATATTTTACATTGTATTGTGTTGTATTGTTTGTACATACATTTTACATTGTATTGTATTGTATTATATTGTACATCTTACATTTCATTTTATTGTATTGTATTGTATTTCTTTTATTGTATTGTAATGTACATGCATCTTAAATCCTATTGTATTCTAATGTATTGCATGTACTTACATCTTACATTTTATTGTATTGTATTTCTTTCTTTTGTTGTATTGTAATGTACATGTATCTTAAATTCTATTGTATTCTACTGTATTGCATGTACTTACATCTTACATTTTATTCTGTCTAAATACATCTTTTTTTCCCTAAACTAAGTGTCTACCTATCTCATGATTCATTTGTGTTTAAACTTCCATTACATTTAAAGATGCCTTTCTGTAATCTAAAGATATGCAGAACATGAATTACATTCAAATCAAACCCTTATTGAACTGAGCATAAAGAGCCTCTCAGCCATCCCTCCATAATATTAACGTCACTGCTTCAATAACTGAAAATTCAGAAAGAATCCTTTTAGTATAAAAAATATATCAAAGTAAAATAAGCAAAAGTGAACCTATGGGCAGGGTGTGTACTGTTGATAAATGGTTCCTCCATAAAGGCCAGATATATTGCTGACTTTCAATACAACTGCATATTTTGCTACATCTTAATGATTATATTGACTGCAATGGATTTAGGTATTTTACTTGTTTTAATTTAATTATTTATGGTAAGGAAATTATAGCTCAAAGCCGACATCACCTGATCTAAATGTGGACTTTTGATGAGTTGAATGCTCTGAACACCAGTAGCATTGAATCCTTGAGCTTATGCCTCATGATACTAAATGTTAAGAATGAACGCTAATGCTCACATATGATTTATTTTAATATTTTCATTTCCAGGTCGTTCATAATACCCTCCTGCTGAGTCGCCTGCTACAAAAGCTTGATTCTTTGTGAACTGCTTTGTAGTTCATGCTTTTAGGTTGTAGAAAGTCCATAAAAAATGTTATTTTGTATGAAGAAAAAATATATTTTTCACATGGAGAACAAAACACTGTACAAGGGTTCAACCAGGCTGACAATTGAAAGGACAGAAGATCCAGGTGAAAAAGAACAGAAGAAATCACTGTTCCTTTGTAAATTAAACTAAAAGCTCAGCAACAAAATGTATGCAGATTTAAAAAGGAGTAGGTTAATGTTTCAGTATCAAGCTAACAAGCTAAAATATAACAGGCGTGCTTCTTAAGGCAAACAAATCATATTTAGTGTTGACTTTTACAGTTACTGTCTGGGGCATTGAACAGACCATCAGACCAGATTCTAATGACGGAAGCAGTTGAGTTGCATAATCGGAACTGACGTCTCTTGCAAGCCCTCCAATAAGTAATCCTTTTATATATATTTCAGAATTTTGAAATGCATGACTTTCACACTCCACAAAGTAGTGTCCTCAGGTTTGAAGCAATGTTAAGATGACATTATAAATGTGATGACAGTAAGACAGCTGGATTCAGACTATATTTCTTTCTCCGCCACCGCGATCTAAAGAGCTTTAATATCAACCTGTTCAATAATAAAACACGGGCATGTCCCAGACAAGACTGATCAGGGATTTGGGTTCAACTACGATGAAAAGGTGCTCATCGTTTACAAAGGAGGTCTGAGGACAATACATTATAATACATTTTTTAACTCTACTATAGAATACATTTGAATACTCACAGAGCAGGAGCACTTTCTAATATGCATGTCTGGCCAGATCATCTGTGTGATAGATGTGGTAAGAAAAGATGATGTGCAATCTATAACAGGATGAAGATAACCTAGCACTTGTTAAAGTGCTATAGCTAATTTTGAAGATTAATTACATTAAGAAAGTTTGGTATACATTTGAAGTTACAGGTTTGAGTGTTGCAACATGTCTTGTGATAGAGTCAAATCTCATCTGTTTCCATTGGTGTAAATTCTAGTCTTATTTGATATATCTGTTCGTGTATGTCATAAGCCTGAGGATCAATCGTCTCTCAAGGAGTTAGCACCACAATGTAACCTTTTTTCGCAGTGAAACAACATGTAATAGCAGTGACTGTTGCTAAAGCTATTGTAGTAAATTAGTAATTGAGTTTGTTGCACAATATTAATGAGTCAGATTTTTGTAATCATAATTGACAAAAAATAAGACATAATTGTCCTGCTACAAGGTGCGTAGCAGAGTAGCAGTAGCTAACTCTTACATTCAAATGTAATAAATTATAGGTCAATTTATTGAACTGGTTCCTACATTTGAACAGACAAGAAGGCCGATGAAGATGCAAGAACATATTTTGTATGTCATTCAATGCATTCACATTCTGTAATTAACTAACTCTCTTTAGTTTTAGTCCACCATTCAAGTTGCCTTCACAAACAGAAGGGGTTTATGGGAAACATTTAACATTTACAGACTTTGACTGTAAAGGAATTTTAAATGTTTGTGTTGTGAAAATTCTATAATTTCTATATATATACATTTCTATATAAATGTATAAATGTAGATATATGTGCATATGTTATAAATGTAAATATATTTCCATCCATCCATTATCTGAACCGCTTATCCTGTTTAGGGTCGCGGGGCGCTGGAGCTGATCCCAGCTGTCATTGGGCGAAGGCAGGGTACACTCTGGACAAGTCATCTATCACAGGGCTCACATATAGACATATATATATATATATATATATATATATATATTAAATTATCTTGTTTTACAGAGAGCACCAAACCGTCGTATCTCCAGATGATACATATGCAGTATTAAACCTGGGCTCTTATTTTGACACGAGGTGCATTGATCTACGTTTGCATGTTCAGCCGTCACCTCTCTATATTAGTGCATGCACTGACCCTGCGTAACACCACCTCGTTTAACTTTCAGGTGGTCAGCTGACGCTCCTCTCTGCTGTTGACTCTCTAACCCCGCCCTCTCGGAGCGCACAGGGACAGTGAACCAAACAGACAGGGGGGGAGCAGTAGCAGTTTCAGGAGGAGGAGGAGGAGATCCACAACTTGGGCTCAGGAGCCCGTACTCCTCCTGGCGCGGTGCAGTCACAGCTCGCCAGGCGTTTGAGTGCAGTCGGCTATTACCGCGTATGGCACAAGAGCGCACTGAAGGTGTGTGTATGTGAGTGTGTGTGTGTGTGTGTGTGTGTGTTGTTGCTGGGTAGCTTTCCGTCCAGCTGAAAGCTACCCAGCTTTATTGTGACTGCAGTTGGAGCTGTGTTCGTATTCTCTGCATTATGTCTGTGAAACTGTGAATGGTTGTTATTCTGTTGTGTATTTTTCTTAATAAAGTATAGATGTCTTTCCCAGAAAGACACTTAATACCAGCAATAACACACGTCCCCTGAAAGTGTCACTCAACAGTTATTAGACGATTGTTCATTTTACTCTCTCTGTTTATTTTTATAGTTTGGTGAAGGTGACTGAACCAGACAGATATGTGGTAAAAATTACTAACGTTAAGAAAAGTCTTCAGGTCTCTTTTACTCAGGTATAGATGGCCGTGATACAGGAAGCAACATCCAGGGTCTCCTGATGACGGAGCAGATGAGAAGGATGGAGGACTACAGGCCCAGATGAGAAGGATGGAGGATTACAAGACCAGATGAGAAGGATGGAGGACTACAGGACCAGATGAGAAGGATGGAGGATTACAAGACCAGATGAGAAGGATGGAGGACTACAGGACAAGATGAGAAGGATGGAGGACTACAGGCCCAGATGAGAAGGATGGAGGATTACAAGACCAGATGAGAAGGATGGAGGACTACAGGACCAGATGAGAAGGATGGAGGATTACGAGACCAGATGAGAAGGATGGAGGACTACAGGACAAGATGAGAAGGATGGAGGACTACAGGCCCAGATGAGAAGGATGGAGGATTACAAGACCAGATGAGAAGGATGGAGGACTACAAGACCAGATGAGAAGGATGGAGGATTACAAGACCAGATGAGAAGGATGGAGGACTACAGGACCAGATGAGAAGGATGGAGGACTACAGGACCAGATGAGAAGGATGGAGGACTACAAGACCAGATGAGAAGGATGGAGGACTACAGGACCAGATGAGAAGGATGGAGGACTACAAGACCAGATGAGAAGGATGGAGGACTACAGGACCAGATGAGAAGGATGGAGGACTACAAGACCAGATGAGAAGGATGGAGGACTACAGGACCAGATGAGAAGGATGGAGGACTACAAGACCAGATGAGAAGGATGGAGGACTACAGGACCAGATGAGAAGGATGGAGGACTACAGGACCAGATGAGAAGGATGGAGGACTACAGGCCCAGATGAGAAGGATGGAGGACTTCAAGACCAGATGAGAAGGATGGAGGACTACAGGACCAGATGAGAAGGATGGAGGACTACAGGCCCAGATGAGAAGGATGGAGGACTTCAAGACCAGATGAGAAGGATGGAGGACTACAGGCCCAGATGAGAAGGATGGAGGACTACAGGACCAGATGATAAGGATGGAGGACTACAGGACCAGTGGGCTGAGTAAGTAATGGCCAGATTCAACACAACAATGTAAAGGTTGTGTAGTTGAGTTCAGAAGTATTCATCTCTTGTGTTTGTGCCTCACAGGGCAGGACTCCTCAGGTCTCACTCTTTGGGCAGCTGATGGTGGACGTCAACCAACCCGTCATCACAGGACGACCCAGACCCACAGCAGACCTCTGAACCCCTCTCAGCACCCCAGAGAGTCCGAGACCCAGTGAGTACGGTCTCCCCTCCACCCCGACGCCCCGCCCACCAGCCGAGAGGACGAGGAGCGTCCCGTCCCCACCGGCACAGAGGACGTAGTTTGTTTCCATCTGCTTCTTTTGTGCTGGCGGGTTCAGGAAGCTCCTCCCACACACAGGAAGCTGTCAGCAGCTGTTTGCATCTCTTCAGAAATCAAGAAGGAGACAGACGGTTCAGGCCGAACGAGAAATAATACTTCTAAAAGTTTTAAAGTATTTCATTTGACACAGAATGCAGTATGTTTATGAAAACTGTATGTACAGTATTTATATTGTTTATTTACTGAGGAGCACAATTAAATATATTTTCAACGTTCTTCTTGATATGTCTTTATATTAGAAACAATATCATAATATTTCTGATATCGTTCAATGTATATCACTATATATACAATAAATATTGTGCAAATTATAATTGTATATCTTTTTGATTTCCATTTGACTCGAAGGCATTACTGTTATTACTGTTAAGTATTGTAACTATTGATGATGGTCAACAGAGCAACTGTTAACCCTTTAAAAGCTCTCACCAATCACACCAACAGTGAAATCAGCACGTGTTCATTGTTTCTTCATCCCTCCGAGGACACAGAGCAGGTGTTACCAGACTTTGATGAAGAGTAAACTAGTACAACATTATTCTTTGTAAAGAAGAATGTGCTGCAGTCCAGCCTCCAATTAGAAACACAGTCCAGCCAGCCTGCACGTTTTGTTTAGGTCCGCGTTTGGATAAAGATCCAAATGCCCCAAAAAAACATTTCTTGTTGTTGAAAAGAAGATTTAGAGGACTGTGCATCCTTGGAAGAGGTATGTGCACTTGTACTTGGACAGTGATACTCAAAGGTTAGGCCAACATGCCTGCTCCTCTATAAGCCGTTGAAACCCAAAACATACCAAGTTTTCTTTCTTGAATCTTTCTTTATTCTATTATCATGAGGAGAATTCTACAGTATTATCAGAGTCCACATTTTGATGTGAGTTGCCTGGCTCATTGATAAGTGTGGACCATTGTTGAATGGACTGAATGAGTAATATAACTTGTCAAGCTGATTCATGCTAGTTTTTCATTGAAAGACACAATCACACGGTATGGTAAGCTGTCAGGACAACACAATCTAAGGTTGTTGCTCTGGTGCAGTTGGCATTGACAATTATAGAGGTCAAAGGTTAACCAGCTCGTCAACATCTAAGTGTTGTCGTTTGGCTCCAGTCTTTAATGGATACTATATGTTTTTCAAAATACATCAGAAGAAATTATTTTGGCCGGACTTTGTCTTCTTGTACAAGGTTGTCAATGTGTGTCGGGTTGGAAGTTGTTTATCTCTTGAAGTTCCATCCATCCATTATCCGAACCACTTATCCTCTTTAGGGTCGCGGGGCGCTGGAGCCGATCCCAGCTGTCATTGGGTCTTTTGAAGTTATCCTCCCCAAAACAACCTTTATTGCTACTAGCTGTCTGAAGAGGAGGGGTATTGTTTAAATATTCTGCCATTTTCCCCTTTTATGGAGCTTAATTCAAAAACACAAAATTCTCAGAGTTTTATGATTGGATAGATTGTATAACATTTGTCACAGGAAGGAAGGAATCTCAACTAGCACTGACTCTCTGAAGAGAGAACCAATTAGAGCTGATGAGCAACAGCTGGGACACCGGCTCAGTGGGGTTATTAACCTGCCATGTGGCTCAGGCAACATTATCTGTTGGAGACTGAAGCCATGGCAGCTTTTTGGGCCGTGCTTTTCTGTGCGCTGACTGTCTTGCTTACCAAAGGTATTTAGAATCATTCTGTTTGACGTTTGCATTAAAACATGTTATGGTGGAGTATAGCAAATAGTAATTCTGCAATTCATGTTTAGCTGTAACAAGTTTGTCTCATGTGCCATCAAACATTTGATTAAATGCAACCGCTTTGTCCATAGGCTCTTGTCTGCCTGCTCGTGGCACAAACGAAAGAAGCAATGTGCTGCTGATGAGAATGAGAGGTAAGACTATTGGTGATGTTTCCTGAGCTTGTTCCCGACACTAAATTTCTTTTCTACTATAGATCTGTCTCCCAATGAGAGCGGCCCCAACGTCACGGCCTCCGACAGCGGCCCCAACGTCACGGCCTCCGACAGCGGCCCCAACGTCACGGCCTCCGACAGCGGCCCCAACGTCACGGCCTCCGACAGCGGCCCCAACGTCACGGCCTCCGACAGCGGCCCCAACGTCACGGCCTCCGACAGCGGCCCCAACGTCACGGCCTCCGACAGCGGCCCCAACGTCACGGCCTCCGACAGCGGCCCCAACGTCACGGCCTCCGACAGCGGCCCCAACGTCACGGCCTCCGACAGCGGCCCCAACGTCACGGCCTCCGACAGCGGCCCCAACGTCACGGCCTCCGACAGCGGCCCCAACGTCACGGCCTCCGACAGCGGCCCCAACGTCACGGCCTCCGACAGCGGCCCCAACGTCACGGCCTCCGACAGCGGCCCCAACGTCACGGCCTCCGACAGCGGCCCCAACGTCACGGCCTCCGACAGCGGCCCCAACGTCACGGCCTCCGACAGCGGCCCCAACGTCACGGCCTCCGACAGCGGCCCCAACGCAATCATCCTCCCCGTCAATAATTGGTAGGAACAGGTGTGGGGGACTGGTTTCTGTATGTACCTACTTCTCTGCTTTTAAATAAAACACTTTAATTTTATTTTGATGATTCCTCATTTCTATTTTGAGGGAGAAGAGTGGGGTATGACCAAGTGCATCCTGGGGTTTTCTGTCAGAATTATCTTTTTTGGACCCTAAATCCACCAAAAGCCTTTTAATTTACAAGCTGAATGTTACCACAATTGATTGCCATGTCCGTAGTTTGACAGGAGGTTCAACATATTGCAAGTTCACAACATCTACACATTAAGTTATAACAATGGTTCCTTACATGAGTTGCTTTCATTGATGATTTGTTCTCCTGAACGGCCGAATGTTGCGACACTTTAAACATTGGCGCTGAAAGGAATTGTAGTCCTGGATTTTGTCTACTTTCGTAAAGGAAGGTCAGTATTTCCTATGCTAAAGGAATCTACTTTCTTACTTTGTCTTTTTAGACCATTTTCAATACACTATAGACCAAAGCCTTTCCACTATCATTTCACCACCTAGCCAAGTTAAAACATTACATTTTGCTTGAAGGTGGTTTGTCATTCATACCCACCCGTAAGTTTTCATTTGTTCACTTGTCCAGTTCTTGAAGGAACTAGTGTTAAGGAAATGTGTAGTTTGTGATCCACTGAGAATGCATCTTTTTGTTTTGTGGTTGAGAGTCAGTGTTTGTGAGCTAGTAAAGTAGCTTTGAGGTGTTAGAGGCCTCGCTTACATGCTATGGCTAGTCTAAATTGTGGTTATGAAGCCATCTCATGTGTATTCATAGTGACACACAAACGCATATGTATATACATCTCCACAAAAATCTAATTTTTTTTTTTAAAGAAAAATACACATCTATAGCTGGTGAGATGTTGCTACATCTGCCTGCATTGATACATGATTATGTTGAGTCAGATTTATCAGCATTCGCCTGCTTGACCAGTGACATTCAACAGGAAAACTTCCCAAAGCTGCCGCTAGATGTCATGTCAGCTGCATTGTAGTTTGAAGAATTTTGAGCTGCGGGTTATCGGACCTGTAATCCTAATGTCGCCTCGTGTGACTCTTTGCTGAAGCGATGATGTTCAATGACTAGAAGCATCAAGTATGTCAAGCAAACGAATGACATGTTCTCTAATGGGACTCATTTCTACCTTCATATTGTGATTGATACAGACTTTATTTGAAAACATTGCACAAAAAATAATGCAAATGCAGCTGAGCGTAAACCGTAATGTTGCAGAAGTGTCAGTTTTCGGTTTTGCTGTTCGCGCTCCATCCCACTTTTCAGCACTGTGCCGCTTTGGAGGAGAGCAGAGCGCCTTAAAGAGCGCCAACGTGTGAGTGTTGCGCCTCCAGAAGATGATCCTGCTGCACAGACGGAGGAGCGGAACGCAACTTTACGCGTCAACATTTTGTTGCCGCTGGTTAAGGATCAGTCTCTGATCAGCTGCGGTGTGATCGAGTGTGGTAACTGTGAAGTGCTGGACCTGAAAAACATTTCAAATGTGCGCTACAAGGAGCACATCACGGTGGGATCCCCGTGGACCAGCAGTGCGTCCGTCGGCTTCCTCGTGGATGTGGAACAGAAAAAAACCTTCACTTCTACCTTCATATGGTGATTGATACAGACTTTTTTTGAAAACATGGCACAAAAAATAATGCAAATGCAGCTGAGCGTAAACCGTAATTTAACTGCCATAAATGTTATTCATGTCATTATTAATGTTATTCATGTCATTAATAGGTTTTACATAATATTATTATTTGTACAACTTGTATTTTGAATATTGATTTTGCTTGTATTTATGTGATAGGAACTATCTGTACATTCTATGTTGTGTTGAGACGCTTTTAGTGGTGACAAGTTCCAGACATCGCAGTAAAGTAGCGGCGGTAAAGTTTAGTACTCTGTAAGATAAGTTAAATTAACGACGTGTTTATTTACCAAGTATTCTTGTTTCTAAGTAGACCCATTTCCCTCTCAGTTGTGTGCAGCCAGCGAGGTATGTTCATTATGTTCATTATGTGTCGCGCATATTTACGTGCAAGGTTTCTGTAACGTGAACGCCAACTTGTTTTTGTGCATGTGTTGAAATGTATTTAAACAGTTCGACGGTGGATTGATGACGGTGGAGAATTTAGTAGAAGAATAAATCCATCAGTAACCAGAACAGCGGCGTCGTGTATTTCCTGGAGGGAGTGACACCGACCGTTTGTTGAACCTCAGCTTCAAGAGGAGCAGTGCGGATTCTGTCACGTTTGTGAAACAATGGACCAGCTCTTTACCCTTGCGAGACTACTGGAGGGGTTCTGGGAGTTTGCCCAACCAGTCTACATGTGTTTTATGGACTTGGAGAAAGCTTTCAACCGGGTCCCTCTGGGGTTTTTGTGGGGGGTTCTGCAGGAGTATGGGGAGCTGGACCCATTGCAACGGGCTATACGGGCTGGGGAACAAAAGAGAGAGGAAATGAAAAAACACACGTTCAAATCCCGACCACGGCAGAAGTGATGGTTATGATGTTCATAATAAATGTTTTTGTGTTGCCCGTGTGTTTGAATTCATTCAAAATATTGACTTATCCAATTCAATAACCTGTTGATACACACATTTTAAATTAAACTTATCTTGTTTACCTTGTGTACCTTTGTCTGTTTGAATTTATTAAAGATATTGACTTGTGCCTTTTTGTACCTTTTACTCCACTCAGAGTATTGGACAGTTACTAGTCACTTGAAAACAAGAGTTTGCACACAAAATGTATCGTTAAAGCAGACCTTTATTTAAAATGATCTATAAAAAATATACAAAACACCACTCGGAACAATCTTTACATTATAATAGAACAATAAACATCATAATTAATAATTTCAACAGTAAAAGATGAACAGCAAAATAAAACATGTAAAAAAACACTACTATAATACAAAATAACATAATACAACAATATAAAACCACACACACAACTATATACAAAATGGATATTTCAAACAGTCATCATTTGGTTCGCCTGTTGTCTAGCCACTGCTCCTTTGAAAGAGTCTCTACTGAGGGGCAGTATATTGTCCCCTTATACTGGCTATGGCCAGTCTCTGCAGTCCTGAACTGCCCGCATTTTTTGCACGTGTTGAAAGCTACCTTTCTGATGAGCTTTCTGCGGGCAGGAGCAGGTGCAGGGGCAAGAACAAGAGTAGGGGCAAGAACAAGAGTAGGGGCAGGCGCAGGGGCAAGCCTCTGAGGTCCCGAGGGTAAGGCAGGGTACATAAATATTTGGACATTGACACATTTTTCATTATTTTGGCTCTGTACACCACAACAATGGAGTTGTAATGAAAAAATCAAGATGTGCTTTAAGTGCAGACTTTCAGCTTTAATTTGAGGGTATTTACATCCAAATCAGGTTAACGGTGTAGGAATTACAACAAATTCAAATGTGGCCACCCTCTTTTTAAGGGACCAAAAGTAATTGGACAATTGGCTGATCAGCTGTTTCAAGGTCAGGTTTGTATAATTCCCTCGTTATTTAATTTACAAGGAGTAGATAAAAGGTCTAGAGTTCATTTCAGGTGTGGTATTGGTGTTTGGAATCTGTTGCGGTCAACTTTCAATATGAAGTCCAAAGAGCTGTCACTATCAGTGAAGCAAGCCATCATTAGGCTGAAAAATCTAAACAAAACCATCAGAGAGATAGCAGACACATTAGGTGTGGCCAAATCAACTGTTTGGTACATTCTTAAGAAGAAAGAACGCACTGGTGAGCTCAGCAGCACCAAAAGACCTGGAAGACCACGGAAGACAACTGTGGTGGATGACAGAAGAATCATTTCCCTGGTGAAGAAAAACCCCTTCACAACAGTTGGCCAGATCAAGAACACTCTCCAGGAGGTAGGTGTATCTGTGTCAAAGTCGAAAATCAAGAGAAGACTTCACCAGAGTAAATACAGAGGGTTCACCACAAGATGTAAACCATTGGTGAGCCTCAAAAACAGGAAGACCAGATTAGAGTTTGCCAAAAAACATCTAAAAGAGCCTGTACAGTTCTGGAAGAACATCCTATGGACAGATGAGACGAAGATAAACTTGTACCAGAATGATGGGAAGAGAAGAGTATGGAGAAGGAAAGGAACTGCTCATGATCCAAAGCATACCACCTCACCAGTGAAGCATGGTGGAGGTAGTGTTATGGCGTGGGCATGTATGGCTGCCAATGGAACTGGTTCCCTTGTATTTATTGATGATGTGACTGCTGACAAAAGTAGCAGGATGAATTCGGAAGTGTTTCGGGCAATATTATCTGCTCATATTCAGCCAAATGCTTCAGAACTCATTGGACGGCGCTTCACAGTGCAGATGGACAATGACCCGAAGCATACTGCGAAAGCAACCAAGGAGTTTTTTAAGGCAAAGAAGTGGAATGTTCTGCAATGGCCAAGTCAATCACCTGACCTGAATCCAATTGAGCATGCATTTCACTTGCTGAAGACAAAACTGAAGGGAAAATGCCCCAAGAACCAGCAGGAACTGAAGACGGTTGCAGTAGAGGCCTGGCAGAGCATCACCAGGGACGAAACCCAGCGTCTGGTGATGTCTATGGAATCCAGACTTCAGGCTGTCATTGACTGCAAAGGATTTTCAACAAAGTATTAAAAGTGACAATTAGATTTATGATTATATTAATTTGTCCAATTACTTTTGGTCCCTTAAAAAGAGGGTGGCCACATTTGAATTTGTTGTAATTCCTACACCGTTCACCTGATTTGGATGTAAATACCCTCAAATTAAAGCTGAAAGTCTGCACTTTAAGCACATCTTAAAGTTTTTTCATTTCAACTCCATTGTTGTGGTGTAATGAGCCAAAATAATGGAAAATGTGTCAATGTCCAAATATTTATGGACCTGACTGTATCTGCCGTGGCACAATGCGCTGAGGGGCATGGGATGAAGGAATAAATTAAAAAACTGCTGTGGGCGCAGGGGCCACAAGGCGCTGAGGGGCCAGAGATGGATGAAAAACTGCTGTGGCCGTAGGGGCCACAAGGTGCTGAGGGGCCAGGGATGGACGAGTAACTGCCGTGGGCGCAGGGGCCACAAGGCGCTGAGGGGCCAGGGATGGATGAAAAACTGCTGTGGCCGTAGGGGCCACAAGGTGCTGAGGGGCCAGGGATGGAGGAGTAACTGCCGTGGAAGCAGAGGCCACAAGGTGCTGAGGGGCCAGGGATGGAGGAGTAACTGCCGTGGAAGCAGGGGCCACAAGGTGCTGAGGGGCCAGGGATGGAGGAGTAACTGCCGTGGAAGCAGGGGCTGCCACTTTCTTTTCAAAGAGCTGCCGCTTTCTTTTCAATTTAGCCAGCCTGCTGGGCAGCTTGTAAAAGTGGGCTGGGCCCGGCAAGGTGGTGGCACAGTGGCACAAGCAAGAGGGTGAGTAGCCAGGGACAAGGGGCTCGGCAGGGTTATCCCCTGCATCACCACGCCATTGTCCTGTTTCTTCACCCTCTTGTTGTGCCACTGCACCACGCTGGTGTGGCTGACATCTACCAGCTGCAAGTTGGTCTGCTGCATCACAATGCCGTTTCCCAGAACGCGCTGCCGGATATTTTTAGAATCTTGCACCATTAAATCCCACCTAGACACCGTCCCAGTCCCCTTCTTTCTGGGACTCTGGTGGATTGCGCACAGTCTGATGAAAATTGCCTCCATCAGGCGGCAACAATCGGGCCACTGTGCGAGCGGGCCTTTGTTTGTGAGGGCATGCCTCTTCACACTCTCCACCCCCGGAGTGAACTCTGCCTTTTTTTGGGGGGACCTGAATTTACCCGTGTCCAGCCTGCTGTGATGCCTTGGAGAAAAGATGATCTTCTTTTTATCAAAGTCGTCCAGATTCTGCCAAAGAGCAACAATGTTGCTTGCCTATGCAGAGAGAGAGAGAGAGAGAGAGAGAGAGAACATAACAGCCCATGTGAAGAAATTAAATGTAAATTGTACATCATGGCACAGAGAGAAGATAACAAGACAATAAATGTTCCTCACCCTTTGGTTAGTTAAGGTCATGGAGGGCTGGTTCCTCAACTCCACCAGACACTCAGCTAACATGTCGACCTTGTCCAGCCCGGGCATGCAGACATTATCCACAGCCTGAACAAAAAAACAAAGATGAGCATTTGAGGAAAGTAAGAAGCAATGGGACAAAACACAGACAGTGATTGTATTTCTTTATACAACATTATGTATTTATATACCCCAGGCTGGGAGGTGGAGGCAGCAGGCTGGGAGGTGGAGGCAGCAGGCTGGGAGGTGGAGGAGTAGGCAGCAGACTGGGAGTAGGCAGCAGCCAGGGCCGAGTAGGCAGCAGCCAGGGAGGAGGAGGAGGCAGCAGGCTCAGAGTAGTAGGCAGCAGCCAGGGCGGAGTAGTCAGCAGTCTGGGAGGAGTCAGGAGGCTGGGAGGAGGCAGGAGGCTGGGAGGTGGAGGCAGCAGGCTGAGAGGTGGAGGCAGCAGGCTGAGAGGTGGAGTAGTCAGCAGTCTGGGAGGAGTCAGGAGGCTGGGAGGAGTCAGGAGGCTGGGAGGTGGAGGCAGCAGGCTGAGAGGTGGAGTAGTCAGCAGTCTGGGAGGAGGCAGGAGGCTGGGAGGAGGCAGCAGGCTGAGAGGTGGAGGCAGCAGGCTGAGAGGTGGAGTAGTCAGCAGTCTTGGAGGAGGCAGGAGGCTGAGAGAGGCTTGTGTCGTCCAGGAGGCTTGACACTGTGTCTTCCTGGAAGCCCTCGTCTTCTTCATCTTCTTCTTCCTCCTCATTCACATCCTCTAGCATGTCTTCCATCTCCTCTGAGTCTGGGAATACTTTCAGAGGTTCTCCAGTTTGCCTCAACAAATAGTCCACCCCAATAAGCTCACCTATGAAGAAGAGCACACACACACACCATTAGATGTCGTAGCGGCGTTTCAGTGACTTCTTCGTACACGAATGACAGGAGATTGTTTAATTATTTTTCACTGCGTGAACAGTTCACTGAATACACATTAATAATATTCCATCACACAGTAGAACAGCTATACGCTCCCATGCCTAAGGCATTCACATATCTTAGTTCCTGCACAATGAGTATAATTCAGAGATTAACTTACTATTATTACCTTAAATATATATACACTTGTGGCTCTTACAGTCTTACACACACACACCTTTCCATTTTGAAATCAGACTTGTTCTCTATTTCAATGAGACGTACCAGTGTATTTGGAAGGTGGCCGGAAGTTTGGCACAAATTCCCGGCCGAACACCTTCAGAGTGCCGAGGTTGACACAGTGTGTCAGGTCACCGGCGTAGGTGAGGAAAGATGAGGGCCTGCTGGTCACCGCTGCAGTCCCTCGGTCCTGGTTCCACCTGTTCAGGCCTTCCAGGAGGTACAACTGGAAGTTCAGTGCGTTTGCACTTGTTCCTGAGAAAACAATACAATATTCAAGCCCATGATAAAGGTGTTGCTTTTGAAAACTGCAATAAAGCTTTCGCAAAATGAACTACAAGTTATTTTAAATAGAAAACACAAGAGAGACACTAACCTGGAATGAACCGGTTCAGATGGCAATGGAAGGACTCCAGCGACGTCGACCCTCTGGCACAGCGGTACCTGGTCAGGGTGACCCCGCCCTTGGTCTTGGTGGTGCCGACCACCGTGTAGAGCGGCAGACCAGGGACGTCCTGGATGCACTTGACGTGGCGTTTCTGCACACGCCAAATGTGCTCCATCCGAACCTCGTCCAGCAGTGGCACCCCCACGAGGTCTCTGCTATTTGACCCCCCCAGTGTCTGCAGCAGCTGCTCGAGGAGGTTGATGGTGGCCTCCTCACCACGCGTCCCCCTTCGGCAGAACCGGCTCAGCTCCTTCTTACTGATTCGCATGTCCACCATGCGATCAGTAAGGCCAGGTACACCCTCCTGCCTGAGCTGCTCACGCTTCGCCTGCCGCAACAGAGTGACGTCCCCGGCGTCCCACTCAAAAATGTGAAAGATAAAAACTGATTTCTGACAATTGGTTCTTTAGCATGCTTTGATGCTTGTCTTTGCTTCCTTTTGTGCATTTCAGTTTCCTGTATGCTTTACCAGTGAGCCGGCATGTTCACCAGGACCTGGGAAATGGCACACCTTCAGCCATCGATAATGTTATTAAACACCACGCCCCCGGGAACATCGTCAGGCTGTGCAGCAATTTTATAGGTGCCAAAGTCATGTAATGAAGGCTACTGATGCCCAGAATATGTTTACACATATTATCATTCTAATAGAAACAGCTGTACCTGGGGCTCAAAGTGGGCCGGTACTCACCGGAACAGAGTACCGGCTCTTCTACATTTATGTAACGTGTCACTCTTTCCGCCCAGTAGCGCTTTGACGCTGCGCTTCAAGAGCCACATAAAACCAACGTGGCGAGCATTTAACGAGCACGGGGAAGAGAGCGAGGTTGCTGTAAACTATCGATGCAATGTTCACGGCTTTTTTTGGGAACTGCCATTTATACGTTTTGAAATATTATTTAAACGTTTTCTAAATCGGCTCTTTTGATCTACAGAATATGTTTTTACTGGGCAAACATTTCCAGAAGAATTGGGTTGGGGGGGTTGTGTTTCGGCCCCTGCTGGTCCTGCACAAGGTTGCAACATTGTTAAAGAGTTCAAGTACGGACACCTGTCTGCTCTCACATTCCTGCACATTTTACACTTTCTTTGTGGGAACCAATCTTTATTTGCACATACAAAGGTAAAGGGTAAATATGAACCATATGCTGTTTATATTGCTTGTAATTGGGATGAAATAAACATCTGTTGAGTATTTTAACTTAAATTATTTGATTATGTTGAATTAAAACCCCCAAAATGCTGCGGGTCCAGCAGACCCACGAACACTGGCTCCATAACAAAGATATAAACACCACACAAGGGTTAACTTTTATTAAACAGTCCTGATTAGAGGCTGATTCATTTTACTTTCTCAGCCTGATTGAGAGGTGCAATCAGCATATAACAAATATGAAGAGATATTACAGTGATAATTAATCAACCATCTTTTGCAGTAAAGCACATTTTGATGTTATAAGACATTTCTGAAGGGAAACTCCAGTTCAAACACTTTAAAAAGTGTGAACAAGTGTGTTATTTAGTACAATCATGTTCAGGTATGTTTAATAAAGATGCTCATTTGTGTCTTTGAAGGTTGTATGTAGCTTTAAGTTAGTGGTTTTGTTCCAACTGAATATTAGGAATCAGATAAGTTTGCAAAGTTGTACAACTAATTTATTTAGAGATACACAAGTGATGTCATAAAGGTTACTAACCGGAACACTTCAATGGTTCCGGAATCAAATCTGGAATCACAGTTCAAATGTCAACATCAAAATATTTCATTTCATTTCCACATCTTCACACCTCAAGAGCAGCTGAAAGAAAGTGAGAGAAGGAAGAAACATCACAAAGTATTCACAGAGATGTTTGCAAACACCCTACAGAGGCCCAGTGGCCACATGGTAAGTTGATTAATGTCTGGACTTCTTTGTTATCGATGACAAACTGACTGAAGTATTTTCTAAAAGGTCAAAGTTATTAGAAACTGCTCACAATGTAAATCAAGACAATTTTAATGTTTACTTAAGTTAACTTCACATTTAATTTAGAGTAAGTCGATACAGTTGTCATCCATCTAAAAGGTTTCAATGTAGCTATTCACAGTCTGCTGAAAAAAACAATGTACAATGGTAGGAATGTGAACAGGTATTTCACAAAATTAAGGTAGATGCCACTTAATTTAAAATCACTGGCATTAACATACATACTATTTAAAAAAGTGTATTCATTCTACAATGGTGATTTGAATATCCTTTGATTAAACTAAACAATACATTATATTGATGTGTTATTTGGCTGTATGTCTTGTGTTTGGCAGTTGTTTGGCAAAGATGGTCTAAAAATGTATCCAAACATTTCCTCTTTCAGACTCCTGATACTCTTCTGATGGAACTTACCCAGAAAATGTCCACACTTAGTTTACGTGGGCAGGTTGTTCCCTCCAGGCCCACTGCACCTCCGGCCAAAACTCATGGGACCAAAAGGGGGTTTGATGAGGTCCAGCCGGTGGGAATAAGACGGTAAGTGTTGCCTCACTTCCCTGTATTGATTATTAACTGTGATAGTCTGGAGATTAAAACAACTTTTTGTTTTATGCAACAGCCCAGCCAACCAAACCAACCCCGGCCAGGAGCAGAAAAGGAGAAGAATCAGAGTAAGTCAATACTTATATCAATGTAGTTGTCATCCATCTCTCGCCCCTTTTTTCAGACTCTACATAACTGTAAAAGTTATCAATGTAGCTATTCACAGTCTGCTAAAAAACATAATGCACAATGGTAGGAATGTGAACAGGTATTTCACTAGATTAAGGAAGATGTCACTGAATTTAAAACCAGTGGCAGTAACATACACATTATTTAACCAAGTGTATTTATGCTACACATGGTGAGATGAATATCCTTTGATTAAACAAAATAAGACATTTAATTAATGTGTTATTCGGCTGTATATCTTGGGTTTGGCAGTTGTTTAAGGTTAAATAAAAGATGGTCTAAAAATGTATCTAAACACTCCCTCTTTCAGACTCCGACTGACGACTGCGAGGACATGGACACCTCGAACAATGGGCTGGTCCACCCCACCGTCACTGCCGCACCTCACAAACAGAGTCGTAAGAGGACCTTCGAGGATGGAAAACTGGTTGGAATAAGACGGTAAGTGTTGCCTCACTCCCCTATATTGATTATTAACTGTGATAGTCTGGAGATTCAAACAACTTTTTGTTTCATGCAACAGCCCAGCCAACCAAACCAACCCAATCAACCACGGCCAGTACCAGAAAAGAAGAAGAACCGGAGTAAGTCGATACTTAAATCAATGTACAGTCTGAAAAGAACATAATGTACAATGGTAGGAATGTGAACAGGTATTTCACTAAAATAAGGAAGATGACACTTAATTTAAAACCAGTGGCAGTAACATACCCATTATTTAACCAAGTTTATTCATTCTACACATGGTGAGATGAATAACCTTTTAATAAACTAAATAATATATTTAATTTACATATATCTTGTGTTTGGCAGTTGTTTATGGTTAAATAAAAGATTGTCTAAAATTGTATCCCAAAAATCCCTCTTTCAGACTACTCTTGATGATACAGAGCCAATGGATACGTCCAACAATGGACAGATCCACCTTACCCCCAGGGCCGCACCTCAGGCCCAGCAACGTCGTGGACGAAAGAGGACGTTTGGGGATGTGAGCTGAAAGGTAAGTGTTGCCTCACTCCCCTGTATTGATGACTTACTGTGATAGTCTGGAGATTCAAACAACCTTTTGTTTTATGCAACAGCCAACAGACCAAACCGCCGAACCTGACAGAAGGAGGAGAGCGACAAGTTGAACCATCAACTGGAAGCCACAGAACATCCCTGAGACCCCTACGGAGGAAACTCATTTTGGCTGCTTGTATCCGCGACCTCGTTCTTTGGGTCACAACCCAGAGGTCGTGACCATAGGTGGGGGTCAGAACATAGACCGCCCGGTGCAGCGCCTGTTCTACTGCTGCAGCCGCACCGACCCGCCTGTCCATCTCCCGCTCCATCTTACCCTCACCCGTGAACAAGACCCCGAGATACTTGAACTGCCTGCTGAAAGTGAGGGAGTTCAAGTATCTCGGGGTCCTGTTCACCGGTAAGGGTAAGATGGAGCGGGAGATTGACAGGTCACTACTCACCTATGGTCACGAACTCTGGGTGGTGACCGCAAGAACGAGTTCGTGGATACAAGCGGCCAAAATGAGTTTCCTCCAGGAGGCCGAGCTCCAGCCTTAGAGCGCTGCTCCTCTGTCAGAAGGGAAGGAAGACGGATGAATTTGGTGGTATTGTATTGTATATAGCTTTTACATGATATTTGTTTTCTATTGTTGTAGATTTGACATTGTATTGTATTATATTGTACATATATTTTACATTGTATTGTGTTGTATTGTTTGTACATACATTTTACATTGTATTGTATTGTATTATATTGTACATCTTACATTTCATTTTATTGTATTGTATTGTATTTCTTTTATTGTATTGTAATGTACATGCATCTTAAATCCTATTGTATTCTAATGTATTGCATGTACTTACATCTTACATTTTATTGTATTGTATTTCTTTCTTTTGTTGTATTGTAATGTACATGTATCTTAAATTCTATTGTATTCTACTGTATTGCATGTACTTACATCTTACATTTTATTCTGTCTAAATACATCTTTTTTTCCCTAAACTAAGTGTCTACCTATCTCATGATTCATTTGTGTTTAAACTTCCATTACATTTAAAGATGCCTTTCTGTAATCTAAAGATATGCAGAACATGAATTACATTCAAATCAAACCCTTATTGAACTGAGCATAAAGAGCCTCTCAGCCATCCCTCCATAATATTAACGTCACTGCTTCAATAACTGAAAATTCAGAAAGAATCCTTTTAGTATAAAAAATATATCAAAGTAAAATAAGCAAAAGTGAACCTATGGGCAGGGTGTGTACTGTTGATAAATGGTTCCTCCATAAAGGCCAGATATATTGCTGACTTTCAATACAACTGCATATTTTGCTACATCTTAATGATTATATTGACTGCAATGGATTTAGGTATTTTACTTGTTTTAATTTAATTATTTATGGTAAGGAAATTATAGCTCAAAGCCGACATCACCTGATCTAAATGTGGACTTTTGATGAGTTGAATGCTCTGAACACCAGTAGCATTGAATCCTTGAGCTTATGCCTCATGATACTAAATGTTAAGAATGAACGCTAATGCTCACATATGATTTATTTTAATATTTTCATTTCCAGGTCGTTCATAATACCCTCCTGCTGAGTCGCCTGCTACAAAAGCTTGATTCTTTGTGAACTGCTTTGTAGTTCATGCTTTTAGGTTGTAGAAAGTCCATAAAAAATGTTATTTTGTATGAAGAAAAAATATATTTTTCACATGGAGAACAAAACACTGTACAAGGGTTCAACCAGGCTGACAATTGAAAGGACAGAAGATCCAGGTGAAAAAGAACAGAAGAAATCACTGTTCCTTTGTAAATTAAACTAAAAGCTCAGCAACAAAATGTATGCAGATTTAAAAAGGAGTAGGTTAATGTTTCAGTATCAAGCTAACAAGCTAAAATATAACAGGCGTGCTTCTTAAGGCAAACAAATCATATTTAGTGTTGACTTTTACAGTTACTGTCTGGGGCATTGAACAGACCATCAGACCAGATTCTAATGACGGAAGCAGTTGAGTTGCATAATCGGAACTGACGTCTCTTGCAAGCCCTCCAATAAGTAATCCTTTTATATATATTTCAGAATTTTGAAATGCATGACTTTCACACTCCACAAAGTAGTGTCCTCAGGTTTGAAGCAATGTTAAGATGACATTATAAATGTGATGACAGTAAGACAGCTGGATTCAGACTATATTTCTTTCTCCGCCACCGCGATCTAAAGAGCTTTAATATCAACCTGTTCAATAATAAAACACGGGCATGTCCCAGACAAGACTGATCAGGGATTTGGGTTCAACTACGATGAAAAGGTGCTCATCGTTTACAAAGGAGGTCTGAGGACAATACATTATAATACATTTTTTAACTCTACTATAGAATACATTTGAATACTCACAGAGCAGGAGCACTTTCTAATATGCATGTCTGGCCAGATCATCTGTGTGATAGATGTGGTAAGAAAAGATGATGTGCAATCTATAACAGGATGAAGATAACCTAGCACTTGTTAAAGTGCTATAGCTAATTTTGAAGATTAATTACATTAAGAAAGTTTGGTATACATTTGAAGTTACAGGTTTGAGTGTTGCAACATGTCTTGTGATAGAGTCAAATCTCATCTGTTTCCATTGGTGTAAATTCTAGTCTTATTTGATATATCTGTTCGTGTATGTCATAAGCCTGAGGATCAATCGTCTCTCAAGGAGTTAGCACCACAATGTAACCTTTTTTCGCAGTGAAACAACATGTAATAGCAGTGACTGTTGCTAAAGCTATTGTAGTAAATTAGTAATTGAGTTTGTTGCACAATATTAATGAGTCAGATTTTTGTAATCATAATTGACAAAAAATAAGACATAATTGTCCTGCTACAAGGTGCGTAGCAGAGTAGCAGTAGCTAACTCTTACATTCAAATGTAATAAATTATAGGTCAATTTATTGAACTGGTTCCTACATTTGAACAGACAAGAAGGCCGATGAAGATGCAAGAACATATTTTGTATGTCATTCAATGCATTCACATTCTGTAATTAACTAACTCTCTTTAGTTTTAGTCCACCATTCAAGTTGCCTTCACAAACAGAAGGGGTTTATGGGAAACATTTAACATTTACAGACTTTGACTGTAAAGGAATTTTAAATGTTTGTGTTGTGAAAATTCTATAATTTCTATATATATACATTTCTATATAAATGTATAAATGTAGATATATGTGCATATGTTATAAATGTAAATATATTTCCATCCATCCATTATCTGAACCGCTTATCCTGTTTAGGGTCGCGGGGCGCTGGAGCTGATCCCAGCTGTCATTGGGCGAAGGCAGGGTACACTCTGGACAAGTCATCTATCACAGGGCTCACATATAGACATATATATATATTAAATTATCTTGTTTTACAGAGAGCACCAAACCGTCGTATCTCCAGATGATACATATGCAGTATTAAACCTGGGCTCTTATTTTGACACGAGGTGCATTGATCTACGTTTGCATGTTCAGCCGTCACCTCTCTATATTAGTGCATGCACTGACCCTGCGTAACACCACCTCGTTTAACTTTCAGGTGGTCAGCTGACGCTCCTCTCTGCTGTTGACTCTCTAACCCCGCCCTCTCGGAGCGCACAGGGACAGTGAACCAAACAGACAGGGGGGGAGCAGTAGCAGTTTCAGGAGGAGGAGGAGGAGATCCACAATTTGGGCTCAGGAGCCCGTACTCCTCCTGGCGCGGTGCAGTCACAGCTCGCCAGGCGTTTGAGTGCAGTCGGCTATTACCGCGTATGGCACAGGAGCGCACTGAAGGTGTGTGTATGTGAGTGTGTGTGTGTGTGTGTGTTGTTGCTGGGTAGCTTTCCGTCCAGCTGAAAGCTACCCAGCTTTATTGTGACTGCAGTTGGAGCTGTGTTCGTATTCTCAGCATTATGTCTGTGAAACTGTGAATAGTTGTTATTCTGTTGTGTATTTTTCTTAATAAAGTATAGATGTCTTTCCCAGAAAGACACTTAATACCAGCAATAACACACGTCCCCTGAAAGTGTCACTCAACAGTTATTAGACCATTGTTCATTTTACTCTCTCTGTTTATTTTTATAGTTTGGTGAAGGTGACTGAACCAGACAGATATGTGGTAAAAATTACTAACGTTAAGAAAAGTCTCCAGGTCTCTTTTACTCAGTTATAGATGGCCGTGATACAGGAAGCAACATCCAGGGTCTCCTGATGACGGAGCAGATGAGAAGGATGGAGGACTACAGGCCCAGATGAGAAGGATGGAGGATTACAAGACCAGATGAGAAGGATGGAGGACTACAGGACCAGATGAGAAGGACGGAGGACTACAAGACCAGATGAGAAGGATGGAGGACTACAGGACCAGATGAGAAGGATGGAGGACTACAGGCCCAGATGAGAAGGATGGAGGATTACAAGACCAGATGAGAAGGATGGAGGACTACAGGACCAGATGAGAAGGATGGAGGATTACAAGACCAGATGAGAAGGATGGAGGACTACAGGACCAGATGAGAAGGATGGAGGACTACAGGCCCAGATGAGAAGGATGGAGGATTACAAGACCAGATGAGAAGGATGGAGGACTACAGGACCAGATGAGAAGGATGGAGGATTACAAGACCAGATGAGAAGGATGGAGGACTACAGGACCAGATGAGAAGGATGGAGGACTACAGGACCAGATGAGAAGGATGGAGGACTACAGGCCCAGATGAGAAGGATGGAGGACTTCAAGACCAGATGAGAAGGATGGAGGACTACAGGACCAGATGAGAAGGATGGAGGACTACAGGCCCAGATGAGAAGGATGGAGGACTACAGGACCAGATGAGAAGGATGGAGGACTACAGGACCAGATGAGAAGGATGGAGGACTACAGGACCAGTGGGCTGAGTAAGTAATCCCTCTCCAAGACTACAGAAGTATTAATAATACGATTCCATCATTGGTGGCCAGATTCAACACAACAATGTAAAGGTTGTGTAGTTGAGTTCAGAAGTATTCATCTCTTGTGTTTGTGCCTCACAGGGCAGGACTCCTCAGGTCTCACTCTTTGGGCAGCTGATGGTGGACGTCAACCAACCCGTCATCACAGGACGACCCAGACCCACAGCAGACCTCTGAACCCCTCTCAGCACCCCAGAGAGTCCGAGACCCAGTGAGTACGGTCTCCCCTCCACCCCGACGCCCCGCCCACCAGCCGAGAGGACGAGGAGCGTCCCGTCCCCACCGGCACAGAGGACGTAGTTTGTTTCCATCTGCTTCTTTTGTGCTGGCGGGTTCAGGAAGCTCCTCCCACACACAGGAAGCTGTCAGCAGCTGTTTGCATCTCTTCAGAAATCAAGAAGGAGACAGACGGTTCAGGCCGAACGAGAAATAATACTTCTAAAAGTTTTAAAGTATTTCATTTGACACAGAATGCAGTATGTTTATGAAAACTGTATGTACAGTATTTATATTGTTTATTTACTGAGGAGCACAATTAAATATATTTTCAACGTTCTTCTTGATATGTCTTTATATTAGAAACAATATCATAATATTTCTGATATCGTTCAATGTATATCACTATATATACAATAAATATTGTGCAAATTATAATTGTATATCTTTTTGATTTCCATTTGACTCGAAGGCATTACTGTTATTACTGTTAAGTATTGTAACTATTGATGATGGTCAACAGAGCAACTGTTAACCCTTTAAAAGCTCTCACCAATCACACCAACAGTGAAATCAGCACGTGTTCATCGTTTCTTCATCCCTCCGAGGACACAGAGCAGGTGTTACCAGACTTTGATGAAGAGTAAACTAGTACAACATTATTCTTTGTAAAGAAGAATGTGCTGCAGTCCAGCCTCCAATTAGAAACACAGTCCAGCCAGCCTGCACGTTTTGTTTAGGTCCGCGTTTGGATAAAGATCCAAATGCCCCAAAAAAACATTTCTTGTTGTTGAAAAGAAGATTTAGAGGACTGTGCATCCTTGGAAGAGGTATGTGCACTTGTACTTGGACAGTGATACTCAAAGGTTAGGCCAACATGCCTGCTCCTCTATAAGCCGTTGAAACCCAAAACATACCAAGTTTTCTTTCTTGAATCTTTCTTTATTCTATTATCATGAGGAGAATTCTACAGTATTATCAGGGTCCACATTTTGATGTGAGTTGCCTGGCTCATTGATAAGTGTGGACCATTGTTGAATGGACTGAATGAGTAATATAACTTGTCAAGCTGATTCATGCTAGTTTTTCATTGAAAGACACAATCACACGGTATGGTAAGCTGTCAGGACAACACAATCTAAGGTTGTTGCTCTGGTGCAGTTGGCATTGACAATTATAGAGGTCAAAGGTTAACCAGCTCGTCAACATCTAAGTGTTGTCGTTTGGCTCCAGTCTTTAATGGATACTATATGTTTTTCAAAATACATCAGAAGAAATTATTTTGGCCGGACTTTGTCTTCTTGTACAAGGTTGTCAATGTGTGTCGGGTTGGAAGTTGTTTATCTTTTGAAGTTCCATCCATCCATCCATTATCCGAACCGCTTATCCTCTTTAGGGTCGCGGGGCGCTGGAGCCGATCCCAGCTGTCATTGGGTCTTTTGAAGTTATCCTCCCCAAAACAACCTTTATTGCTACTAGCTGTCTGAAGAGGAGGGGTATTGTTTAAATATTCTGCCATTTTCCCCTTTTATGGAGCTTAATTCAAAAACACAAAATTCTCAGAGTTTTATGATTGGATAGATTGTATAACATTTGTCACAGGAAGGAAGGAATCTCAACTAGCACTGACTCTCTGAAGAGAGAACCAATTAGAGCTGATGAGCAACAGCTGGGACACCGGCTCAGTGGGGTTATTAACCTGCCATGTGGCTCAGGCAACATTATCTGTTGGAGACTGAAGCCATGGCAGTTTTTTGGGCCGTGCTTTTCTGTGCGCTGACTGTCTTGCTTACCAAAGGTATTTAGAATCATTCTGTTTGACATTTGCATTAAAACATGTTATGGTGGAGTATAGCAAATAGTAATTCTGCAATTCATGTTTAGCTGTAACAAGTCTGTCTCATGTGCCATCAAACATTTGATTAAATGCAACCGCTTTGTCCATAGGCTCTTGTCTGCCTGCTCGTGGCACAAACGAAAGAAGCAATGAGCTGCTGAGGAGAATGAGAGGTAAGAATATTTGTGATGTTTCCTGAGCTTGTTCCCGACACTAAATTTATTTTCTACTATAGATCTGTCTCCCAATGAGAGCGGCCCCAACGTCACGGCCTCCGACAGCGGCCCCAACGTCACGGCCTCCGACAGCGGCCCCAACGTCACGGCCTCCGACAGCGGCCCCAACGTCACGGCCTCCGACAGCGGCCCCAACGTCACGGCCTCCGACAGCGGCCCCAACGTCACGGCCTCCGACAGCGGCCCCAACGTCACGGCCTCCGACAGCGGCCCCAACGTCACGGCCTCCGACAGCGGCCCCAACGTCACGGCCTCCGACAGCGGCCCCAACGTCACGGCCTCCGACAGCGGCCCCAACGTCACGGCCTCCGACAGCGGCCCCAACGTCACGGCCTCCGACAGCGGCCCCAACGTCACGGCCTCCGACAGCGGCCCCAACGTCACGGCCTCCGACAGCGGCCCCAACGTCACGGCCTCCGACAGCGGCCCCAACGTCACGGCCTCCGACAGCGGCCCCAACGTCACGGCCTCCGACAGCGGCCCCAACGTCACGGCCTCCGACAGCGGCCCCAACGTCACGGCCTCCGACAGCGGCCCCAACGTCACGGCCTCCGACAGCGGCCCCAACGTCACGGCCTCCGACAGCGGCCCCAACGTCACGGCCTCCGACAGCGGCCCCAACGTCACGGCCTCCGACAGCGGCCCCAACGTCACGGCCTCCGACAGCGGCCCCAGTGCAATCGGCCTCCCCGTCAATAATTGGTAGGAACAGGTGTGGGGGACTGGTTTCTGTATGTACCTACTTCTCTGCTTTTAAATAAAACCCTTTAATTTTATTTTGATGTTTCCTCATTTCTGTTTTGAGGGAGAAGAGTGGGGTATGACCAATTGCATCCTGGGGTTTTCTGTCAGAATTATTTTCTTTTTTGCACCCTAAATCCACCAAAAGCCTTTTAATTTACAAGCTGAATGTTACCACAATAGATTGCCATGTCTGTAGTTTGAAAGGAGGTTCACAACATCTAAACATTAAGTTATAACAATGGTTCCTTACATGAGTTGCTTTTTTTTGATAGTTTGTGCTCCTGAACGGCCGAATGTTGCGACACTTTAAATGTTGACGCTGAAAGGAATTGTAGTCCCGGATTTGTTTACTTAAAGGAATCTACTTTCTTTGTCTTTTTAGACCATTTTCAATACACTATAGACCAACAAAGCCTTTCCACTATCATTTCACCACCTAGCCAAGTTAAAACGTAAAATTTTGCTTGAAGGTGGTTTGTCATTCATACCCACCAGTAAGTTTTCACTTGTCCAGTTCTTGCCGGAACTAGTTTATTAAGGAAATGTGTAGTTTATGATCCACTGACGAATCTTTATGTTTTGTGGTTGAGAGTCAGTGTTTGTGAGCTAGTAAGGTAGCTTTGAGGTGTTAGAGGCCTCGCTTACATGCTCTGGCTAGTCTAAATTGTGATTATGCTGCCATCTCATGTGTGTTCATAGTGACACAAACACATGTATATACATCCCCACAAAAATATAATTAGTTTTTTGGAATATAATTAGTTTTATAGCTGGTGACGAGATGTTGCTACATCTGCCTGCACTGATGATACATGATTATGTTGAGTCACATCTATCAGCAGTCGCCTTCTTGGCCAGTGACATTCAACAGGAAAACTTCCCAAAGCTGCCGCTAGATGTCTTGTTTGCTGCGAGGTAGTTTGAAGAGTTTTAACCGTAATGTTGCAGAAGTGTCAGTTTTTGGTTTTGCTGTTGCGGTTTTGCTGCGCTCCCTCCCACTTTTCAGCACTTCTCTTTTCTCTGTGCCGCTTTGGAGAGCAGAGCGCCACGAAGAGCGCCAGCGTGTGAGTGTTGCGCCGCCAGAAGATGATCCTGCTGCCTGACCTACTAGGTGGCTAAACTTCAAGCGTGTCTTGAAGACATAAAAACCTGGATGACCTGCAACTTCCTTATGTAGAATTCGGACAAGACAGAAGTTCTTTTGCCCAGAGCATCTGAGAAATCAATTATCAAATGATATTGTTTCTTTTTTACATTACTTTTAGCTAACGCTTTTATCCAAAGCAACTTACATGATATACAGTAGACACAGCAACAGTGAGTAATTAGGGTTAAGTGTCTTGCTCAAGGACACAACGTGGACTACCGGAGCTTGGGATTGAACCGCCGAACCTCTGAATGAAAGACAGACTTACTAACCACTGAGCCACAGTCGCCTCTTGATGGCATTGCTCTCGTGTCAACCACCAACATGAGGAATCTGGGCGTTGTCTCTGATCAAGAGTTGTCCTTCAGTTCCCACGTGAAGCAGATCTCAAGGACTGCCTTCTTTCACCTACGCAATATTTCAAGGATCGGCACATATTGACTCGAAGGGATGCAGAGACATTGATCCACGCATTTGTTACTTCAAGACTGGATTACTGCAACTCTGTATTATCAGGCTGCTCTTCTAAGTCTCTGAGGTCTCTCCAGTTGATCCAGAATGCTGCAGCTCGTGTACTAACGAGGACTAAGAAGGAGAGATCACATTACTCCTGTACTAGCTGCTCTCCACTTGCTTCCGGTAAGACAGAGAATCATATTTAAGGTCCTTCTTCTTACCTACAAAGCATTAACTGGTGATGCACCATCATATTTTAGGGAGCTTATAGCACCATATTGTCCCGCCAGAATGCGGGGCTACTTGTGGTTCCTAGAATCTTAAAAATTAGGATTGGGGCCAGAGCCTTTAGTTATCAAGCTCCTTTTCTTTGGAACCAGCTTCCACTTTCAGTCCGGGGAGCAGACACAGTCACCTCATTTAAGAGTAGACTTAAGACTTTTCTCTTTGATAGTGCTTATAGTTAAGGTTGGCTCAGGCCATAGGCCTAGACTGCTGGGGGACATCTTAGGATACAATGAGCTCCTCTCTCCTCTTCTCTCTCTCTCTCTCTTCTTCTCTCTCAATTCTGCGCCGAACTGGCTCATCTCGAACGAACCTATTGGCACCTGTGATGCAGGGTGATCACAGTACTGGGGGTAGCTGCGGATGCGGTGGGATGTGTCCAGCTGACCTATGACCTCTGAGGCTCTGGTACCCAGCCTCCTCCTCATAATAGGCTCGTTCAAAAGAGCTGCGCCTCGCCTGGAATCCAGACGAGAGCAGGCGGCAGCAGCAGGGGGCGTTGACGTCCTGTTAGTTACGATCTGTAGTCTACTTGTTGTTTACAGATCACGTTTGGATTTATTCATATGTGTTTATAAATATATATTCATGTAGAAATGTGTGTGTAGTCGCATCCAGAAGTGGCTCATCTCAAACGAACCTAATGATTCAAAGCTGCTGTATAGACTCAGAGGACAACCTGAGAAAAGGAGGAGATGGAGAAGAAGAATAATGCATATTACCATAGAGAGCTCTAAGCGGAGGCAAAATAACTTGATTTGTTCACACATGATCTGTCTCGTGTACTACTGTGTAGCAACAGTTTATTAAAGTTACGATGGATTTATTCTTTAGCACGCTTTCTGACCTGCAGCTGTCTCGCTGACCTGCACTAAGCAGCGCCTTCACACAGTACACGTGTCGCACATGCGATGTGGAGTAATGGACCAAAGTGAACATCATACGCCTCCTGATGTTCACAGCTGGCTGTAATCAGACGCAATATTTCGACATTACCTGAGAGGAATGTAAAGTTTGATATACAGTGAATAGGTCTGATGGGTAGGACCTGGTTGAACGCGATCTTATCGCAGCGAAAAGGCTTTTCTACGAGGTATTAGAAACCTTTTTTCAGTTAGGCAGATGGTTGGGCAGCTACTAGATTTTCGACAACACAGAGGGGTCCTTCGTTTAGCGCCAGTTTAGATTTCCTTCCTTGCTCTGAGTGATGGTTGCAGAGACGACAAGAAATGTTTAATGTATTATTTTTATAAACTATAACTTCTGACTTATACATTAATCACGCGTCATGCTGATTATTGGCAAACAAACAACATATTGACTCCGTCAAAAGCAATAGAGCTCGCGAAAGACACAAAGCTGTGACACCCGAGGTAAGTCGGATGTCTCGTTAAACAAATACATGAATGGAAAGCTACATTTTATATAATATATTTGTTGAATGTTTCTATTTGTTACTGAAACGAGCGTTATTCATGACTCCAAGTCTCGATTATGACTCTGTAGCTGTCTACCATGTTGTACATGTTGACATGTTGACATGAACTCTGTGACAATTTAAAGCTCCTGTCTCTGAGACAGGAGCTCAGAGACAGGAGCTCAGAGACAAGCTAAACCTGAATCTCAATGCTTAACATATCTCTTTATTTAATATATTAAAAGTTACTTTCAGTATAGTGTTTTGTCACAGACTTAAACCACGGTCAGTGTATTATTGTGTAATATTTTGTACTGTGTAAAGCTGGTTGAATGAGATATCCACTTCTGTGGGGAACATTTGATTTAGTTATTGGCTTTCCAACTTGCATCAGAGCTTTGGGATCATGCAGTGAGCGTGTGTGAGAAAGATGATGTAAATTACACAGTTCAATGTGACATCAAACTGGAAGAGTGCCAATAAAAGAGTGAAACTGCAACTAAATGTATAACACATTAACAGCTGTTTACCTGTGATGCAACATTATTCAATATGGGGTTAGATCGTAAATAGGGAGATTTGGAAGTATCAGAAGAAAGGGCAGATATGCTACAATTAATGTAGGTAAGATGATCCTGAAATATACAGGAAATAGCACACATTGAGACAGTCTTGAATAGTTCAGCATTTAAAGTCTTAAAGTTATGTTTTCTTTTGCGAGAAAGCAGTCCAGCCATGCAGATCTAGGGTTGTTTTCTCAGGCCTTCAAATCATGTTCTTATAAGAGCTGCCAAAGTAGTCTTTCCTTCACTTCACACAATGATAACTGTCTGCCTTCTTGAAGGTCACCAGTTCGTCTGAAATTGGCACCACTGTGAACATCTCTACAATGGACAGTGAGTATCATGGGATTTAAAACATCTTCAACTTGAGCTTCTTAGATAGGTCAAAACACACGACAGCCAATGTCTTGTCTGTCCAGGTGAGGATGATCTGGACATCTTGACGGCGCTGCTGGCTGAGAGTGAGGGACTCCAAGAAGAGCAGGGCGGTCAGGAGCAGGCAGACGACTTGGACGGCCTGTTTGATGCCGATCAGGAGGGCGAGTACAAAGACGGTGTCGAGGAGGAAGGGCCAGGTGTGGGAACAGAGGATGTCGTGTCAGATCTCTTCGAGGAGGTGGATGACATTGAACAGGAAGAGAAAGACGCTAAAAGAAAAGGAAGCGGTGAGGAAGCCTGCGAGAGCCTGGACAGGTCCAAGGAGGACTTACAAGGTGTGTGCCGCTGATCTCTCTCCTCTATTTTGAGTCTAGTTGCTGGCTAACGTATGTGTTTAACCGTCTTTAAATGTCCGCCTTCCTCAGATGAGCTGAGTCGTATGCAGGAGCAGATGCAGCAGTTGCAGAAGCAGCTGGAAGCAAGCCAGAAAGTTTCCCCCTCATCTTCCACTTCGGTCTCGACTGCAAGGAGTTCGAAGGGTCCCAAACCAATGACCCCCAAACCGACACCCGCTCGATCGTCGACCTCCAAACTGACCCCGGCCAAACCGGCTTCTACCACACAACAGAGGGCCAAGACACAAGCAGGTAACATTTGGTTGTTCACCATCCACAGCAGTTGACAAATTCTGAACTCTACATTTGACTTTTTTCTTCTTTTCTTCTAAAAGAAATGTACAGAATAAATTGATTAAAAAAAAGTTGATTCTGTTTTCCTTATCTTCTGACAGCAGCAACAACTTCATCCACTCCAGTCAGCAGAGTAGGGCTGAAGCTCCAGGATTCCTCTGACTTTTTTGATCAGCTGAACAATGCTGATTCCTTCAAACGCAAACCCAGGGTCGCTCACCCTACCAAACCCAGCACATCGCCAGGTAATTCTACGCAGTCCATTTATAAAAAGTAGAGGTACTGAATTCTCTCATTGGAAGTCAGTGTATTTCTGTTCAAAAACTCTACTTGTGCACCCATTTGAATGTATTTTCTTTACTGTTTTCTGGTCAGAAGACAGAGGTCCACTGTTGGAGATAAAGATTGGCGGCACCTTCCAGCCGGTAGAGAGCACCAGCAAGGTTTTCAGTCCTCAGCGTTCGACTCCGGCCTCTCAGAGCAGACCTGCTGCAGCTGCATCAACAGGAACGCCCAAACCTTCTTCTCTTCCTCCCCTTCCTAAAGATGTGGGTGTTGAGAAATACTCAGGACTGCGGCTCAGGTGACGACACCAAAGAAATGCTGACTTTTTATAATCAAACAGCAGCCGAGGGTCTAAATTTGTGTCTCACACGCACAAACTTTTCGCCCAGTGTTTCTGTCTGAATTTGGACTCTTTTTCGTTTCAGAAAACCGCGCGTTTCCTCCTGCGAGATGGACCGCAAGATGGCCGACCGCCGTCGGATCCGTCTGTCGGAGGTGCCGGAGCGTTTGGCTCGGGAGAAGCTGGAGGATAGTGACTGGGTGACCTTTGCTGTGCTGGTCAACAAATTCACACCACAAAGCAACAGCAGTGTAGGTCTATGCTTAATCCCTGGTTGTGGCCCTGATGTGTAAATCGCTACAAATGACTTCTATTTGTTTTTGATTTCAGGAAACCAACAATAATGCTGAATATTTTAGTTGTTGTGGAGCTCTGCTATTTTGCAATTTGTCGACATCCCCTCTATGTTTGTTAGCGGAATACCTGCTAGATCCCCATGTTAAAAAACAGGGCCCTTGCAACTCAGCATTAGGTGGCAACCTCCGGTTCTGCTGAGTCAAGCCAATGCAGAAGTGTCTTAAAACTTGTATTCTCTCAACAGGCCAGCAGGGGGCTTCTCCCTACTTCTCACTTGATTTATTCCCTCAGTGAACATTATAAACATGAGTTTATGTCTGAATCCCTAGTTTCAAGTCTTCTTCAATACAGCACGATGTTCATTTAGTAAATGATGGTCTTTTTAGTGTCAAATAGACCATAAACCGGAGTGTACTTTAGGGTGTGGCTGATCATCAGGGCATTGTTTCATTCCAAAGAGACACGTCTGTTTGAAATTATTTTTCAAACATTCGATTGATACTGTGTACATTATAAATGTATACTTTGTGGATTTTGTTTTTGTGAGAAATGGCCGGATGTATACTAGATTAGCAATAATTTCTTCTTTGCGATGTGATCTTAATGAACATACATCCACCCCACCAAACTGTGTTGCGTCTCTTCAGACTGTCTAGCAGCAGACTGTGAGGCAGACAGTTGGATAAAATTATTTTAAATGATGGCGATGTGTGTTAAGGTACATTCAAGAGCCAAAAAACACAGGAGCTCACATAAATGATGTGCTGTAGAAAGCATTTAACGCAAAAAATATGTTATTACATTTGACTTAAAATATTACTGTGAAATACTAAATTGAGTGGAAGAGGTTATGTTGATTTGCTGAATTTTGGGCCAAACAACTGTCATTCAGCAGTAGTTCAGACCGGTAATGTCTTCATCGATACCGTCATGTGACTGGTGATGGCATACTGAATGCACTTCATACTGATGGAGCATGTATTACTCAGTATGTTGGTGTGCCGTTTTGAACACATATACTGAATATATGAATATGAATGTGTGCGCCGTACTCGGTCCCTGCAATTTGCAAATTTCCCGCCTGTTGACTGAGCGCATCCTCTCCGCAGGGCAAAACCTTCAGCATCTGGAAACTGAACGACCTCCACAACCTGGATGTGTTCGTGTCCCTGTTGCTGTTCGGCGAAGTCCACAAAGAGCATTGGAAGACGGAGCCGGGCACGGTCATTGGACTCCTCAACCCGAACCAAATGAAGCAGAAGGAGGGGTACGACGGGGTGAGTGGACGGCGTGAGCTGTGTGTGATGAACGTGCAGAAGAGAACTCGTTGCACTCATTTTACTGTTTCTTACATCCACATCAGAGATGTCTGGTCCATGTCGAGAGACTCGAGTCATTTGTACCAATCAGAAGTCACATCTTAATATGGATCTTAACCTTCACGCGACAGAATCTGAACTAAACACAATTATAGATGCTTTTAATTACATTATGTCATGGCATTACATTATATATGATTTGAATAATGGTGGAAATCACACGTGTCTTTGAAAACCGGTAAAACAGTCATTGAAGACATGGAAAATGAGAGAAAACATTATTTCACCATTCTCCTCCTTACCTTCAGCTAAGAATAAACTACCAGGCTACCTCTCTCTATATGAGCTCTCCAAAAATAATTACTTCACATAAGTTATGTTCAGGATCATATGAACCTTCAAATTGTAGTTTGTGTACAAGATCATTTTGGTTATGTTGTGGGAGTGCAGGGAAAGTCACATCACATTGTAGACCATGCAGCTTGGATGAAATTACATAACATTGCTTTGTTGACAACTCAAACGGTTAAACAGTTAAATTGGTTAGCATGTTTGGCGATGATCAGCTCATGGATTCATTGACAAGTTTTAACTGAGGAAAATAACAATGGCAACCCATTACAAATCTTTAAAACCAAATATAAAGTGTGTAATGAGTCCCTCTAAAATAGAGCGACAAGGCAACACAAGAAAATATTTGTGTGTTCTTAAAACGTTTGCTCTACTCTTTGCGTTCTGATTAGACGTCACCTGTCACGGCTCTGAGCATTCAAAAAACGGAAAGCTTGTTTTGAACTTGTGCAGGTGAGCCTGACGGTGGATAACCCACAGAAGCTGCTGCTGTTGGGTGAAGCTCAGGACTACAGCACCTGCAAGGCCATGAAGAAGAACGGAGACCCCTGCTCTCAGATCGTCAACATGGTGGGTCCACCTTCCCCTTGCTCAATGACTCACCCGCACTTCTAAATCCGTATTCCCATCAGGAATCAGTGTTCCGTCACTCCTCACCGTCTCCGTGTGGCTGTTCGTTCACAGTTCGAGTGCGAGTTCTGCCAGTATCACGTCAAGGCCCAGTACAAGCAGATGAGCTCCAAGAGGGCTGAGCTGCAGTCTGCGTTTTCGGGCAAAGCTCCCAACAAGGTGAAGGGGAAGGGGAAGGGCGGCAGCTTGAGAGAGCGGCTGTGTCAGGACGGCTTCTACTACGGCGGCGTGTCCTCGCCCGCCTGCACCGCCTCACTGTGAGTGATGTTCATTGTCATTGTCGTTTCATCGTTTATTCTTGGAAATATTTGTTTTAATTTTTACAAGTTTTCCACAAACCACCCCCTTCAAAGCACACTATATAATGAATACAAATAAAACTACTGCTAATAATAATAAGTAGTCAACTCAAATTCTATTCAGCGCTTTTTATAGTGTGTGTTGAAGTCAGTTTGTGCAGGCTGACTTCTTCCATGCCAGGAACACAGCGCGGGACTGGGCAGGATCGGAGCTGCCTGACATTTTCACTAACGGGTCTGTGTGTTGGTTGCAGAACGTCTTCCAAACTGAACAAACCCGCCCAGACGACTCTGGACAAGCTGTTTGTGAAAGGCTCTGCTCAGCTCGTCAATCAGGCCAAGAGGCTGGGTGAGCGCCGATGCTCTCTCTCTGACACACACTCGTATGCACAAACCTCAAGACTGTCGGTTAACCTGATTGCGTCTTTTTTCTCTTCATTTTTAGCCATGAAGTCCGGTGAAGTTGCAGGTTGCTCGAATGAATTTAAGAGCCTGTTGTCAGCGCCAACACCCGGAGCTCTGCAGCTGAAGAGGCACTTGGCAAAGGGCAGCAAAGGTACACAACCTGGAAACATCCCTGTGCCTTTTACGGCTCTAGCTATGAATTAATGAATTGCTTCTTTTTGAAAGGCAGGTTCATTAATATCATTTTTGTTGTTGTCTTTTAAAGTTTGTAAACTTGAACTGAAAAAATCAGAACTAACCCTTTCAGTTATTTCCAAACTTAGCTCAGCTAACGTTGGCTCAGCTGGGGCTAGAGTTAACATTACTCACAACTTTGGTTAATCTACATCAATGCTTTTTCCTAACAGCTGAATGAAAACCTTGGGAAGGTTGGAGTTATGATAAAATCTTATCATATACTTATCTACCTGCCAGTATTAATACTAAGGTTTCTTCCTGAACTCTCATGCATTCCTGAAATTATTTGCTAATTTGAAGGTCTGTTTCAAACAACTATTTCAGACAATGGCCAGTGATATTCAACACCGCCCACCGCCCTTTCATTAACCTGTCATACATCTTCAGCTTCCAAAGATGCAGGTTCAGTTCAGTCCATCTCCGCCTCCGACCTGCTGAAGCAGCAGAAACAAGGGCAGCGGGAGTTTCTGCAGAACCGTCGGCGGAGGGCGGACGAGATCCAGAAGAGGGGGCTGCTGAGCTCAGCCGGACCAAGACCCTCCTCGCTGGGCCAAGGTGGTCTGATGTCCCCGAAAGCGGCATCCGACGTACCCAAGGCCACGCAAAGCCCCGCGGCTCCCCACGCCCCCACCCTGGGCCGAGGCTTCACTGAGGGCGAAGACATCCTCTTCTTTGAGAACAGCCCGCCCCCGGCGGCGCCGGCTCCTAGCGCCCTCAGCCTCTCTGCCACCAAGCTGGCCGCTCTGAAGAAGCTGAAAGCCAAAGGGACGGGGCTCAACAAGGAAGACCCCAACGCTGTGAAGAGGAAGAGGAGCAACGACAGCGAGATCAGCGCCCGAGTGGAGAAGAATCTGACCTCACCCAATGGTACACAGTGAAGAACAGTTCTAGATATTGTACTTGGCAGCAGCTCACAGAAGAACAACATTCAACTTTGATTAGTAAAATACAGAGTTCTGCATTTACAACGAATTAAAAACAACGTCTTTGTTGCTCGTTACGACTTGTCCTCTTACTTTCCGCGCAGGCGAATTGTCCGGCAATGAGGAAGAGGAACCGTCCCAGAAGAAGAGGCGAGAACAGCTCCTCTACATCCAGTCCGAGGGGTTTCAAAAGATCCTCAACGCCAAATCTCGCCACGATGCGGCACTACAGGCGGTATGACAAGTTGGAACTTAACCATTTGCATCCGCTAAAACTTGTTCTACTTAGCCCCGTTAGATTTGATCTGATCTCGCAATCGCTTCTGCAGATCCAGCTGCATATTATCTACGAGTAAAACACTGTTAAGTGTGTTTGAATTCCATCTGAATTAAGTCGGAATCTCCTCTCTCTCTCTCTCTCGCTCAGGCGGAGTACCAACTGCAGGAGCGCTACTTCGATCCGCTCGTGAAGAAGGAGCAGATGGAGGAGAAGATGAAGGGCATCAGAGAGATGAAGTGTCGTGCCGTTAGCTGTAAAAAGGTACTGAGTTGAATTGACACCTACTTGGTTCAGATATGTATAGATACGTAAGCATTTCTGAGATGTATCCGTCCCACGGTCAGAAGCAGGAAAAGTAAGCCGTTATTTTCCCATGCTCCTTTGCTTCCAGTGTAGTTACACCTACTTCAAGCCGGCAGACCGTTGTGTGGAGGAGAATCACAACCTGCATTGGCACGATGCCACCAAACGATTCTTCAAATGTCCCTGTGGACAGAGAGCCATCGCTCTGGACAGATTGCCGAACAAACACTGCAGGTTAATATGATATTTTTTATGTACCTCTCTCTCATACCTTTTTTAAGTTGAAATAACAAACACATTATAACTGATGGTTCCTTTTTTTTTTTACCATTTCAGTAACTGCGGCCTGTTTAAATGGGAGCGCGACGGGATGCTGAAGGTAAAGTCTCTCTGACTCACAGATCACCCGTCATGTCGTGAGAGAAAGCAGCGCTGATGCTCCTCTGTGTTTTTGTTGCAGGAGAAAAGAGGCCCGAAGATCGCCGGAGAGCTCCTCCAGCCTCGAGGAGAGGAGCACGGCAAGTTCCTCAACAGCATGAAGTGACGGCACCAGGATTTGTCTTACGCCTGTAATTTAAATGTCTCAGTAGCAACATTGCATTTTGTATGAATTATGTTTCTAAAGTTTGATGTGTGTTATTGATTATGGAGATTTGAATGTGATTTTATTTGATGAGCTTTAAATAAGATGATTAAAGCAATAAGTTTCATGTCAAATGTCTGTTTTCTGAGAAGCTGACCACAGGTGCAGAGCTGGGAAGTAAGGAACTATATCATATTCAGTAGTATTGGTTATTAGTAAAACACGGTCTGCTGTGAAAAAGGTCCGTCCTTTTTAGATACAAGCCCAAACATAAACCCAACTTCAGCTCTCAAGAAGAGAGATCCTAGACTAGATCAACAGAAAATCCAAACTGAGCGACACCATACAGCAGTGTGATCTGAATGAGAGCGGGCGCTTCATTAAAGGTAGGGGACCTTCTACAATATTACCTTCACACTTTATTTGCCAATCAATCTGCTGTTGAAAAATGTCAAAAAACTCATCTTAAAGCCGTTTTATTTTTTCATAGGGACAGAATCAGTCACCTGCAGCAGGACACACTGGAATGGGCCGGCCTGTGGTGGGTTCACAGTGTAGAGATCAAATCTGGCTTTTGGATTCAAAGCTTTGTGACGGTCAGTAAGTACGGAGTGACACGCCACGATGTTTTGAGCTCTTCCAGTCGATTCTTTTTCCCGCCTCCTCTGTCACCTTTGCCCAGATTGCGTCTACTGTTTCCACTCTGGAATGTGGGATTGGTTTTAGCCTGATGACTTCTGCAGCTCCACTCGTCTTCTCTGCTCTTCCACATGCCTCCCTCCCTCTGAATACTCCAAATACCAGATGGCGCTAGCGTGAGTTAAAACACATCAGCGGTCTGGGAATCAGGAAATGCATCCTCATTAATTTGTCATTTCGACTTAAAGACATGAAGAATAAGGCTACAATCAATGTCAGTTGTTAATGTACAATGTTGATTTATTGCTGCAAATGCCCCAGGCTGACATAAAAGGACATTGTATAGCTTGTATGTACATGAAAAACCATAAAAACAACCATGCAAACATAGATCCTCCATTTAATAAAGTGTATCTTATAATACCCAAACTGCACTTTTAATAAATGTTACAGTTTGATGTGGAGACTTATTGCACAATGTAGGTTATTATTATTATTATTATTATCTTGTAGAGAAAAGAGACATGGACATAACTTCAGCACTTGCTCTCGGGGTGTCAGGAATGGCCCGCAGCCCGGCCCTCCGTGCCGGACGCTCAGTGGAACCAGTAGTAGCGAGGCTGGAGGCCGTCGTAGTGATACTCTCGCAGCTGCTCATTCACCTCCCTCGATCTCTCACCTTGCTCTGCGGATACATTTTTTAGATTTAATACCAAAGGATCACATGCTATGTCAGGGGTCACCAAACCACTGACCAAAACTAGTTACAAGCGCGTAAACAACGTTGAGCGTTTAGCGACGGAAACGCCCGTTATTTCCTTCAGGAGTTACCGAGAAACGGAAGTCCAGATGCCAACGATGATGTGTGGATTCTGGGCTAAAATCACAAGTCTTTCTTTATTGCTAACTCCCCTCGCAAAGTACAAATTGATTGGGTTATCCACCGCAGACGTACTACACGGCGTCTGCGGTGTGATAAAGATCATCCAACCTGTGGATGATCCTGTATCTTGTATTGTAAAATGTAATAATCTGTGTAATTTTTTTCTCTCGTAAAGTTACCACTTTTAACATGTCAATATTCTTTCTAGACATGGTGTAAATGTAGCATAAAGAGCCAACAATGTCGCGTGAAAAAAAGAAAATAGAGCGTTTTGACATTTATGCTCCTATATGACCAACCAGCCGTTTTCTACAAAACCATGGAGTGTTCTGTGGCCTGCTGGAGATCTTTTTGTCCAACAATCTCATATCTCATTGACCCAAACCACCCAAAAACACTTGCATCGTTATGGGTTCACAGTTCTTAGTTTAGAAACCGCCACTGCAACCATATCACACCGGAACGGACGGCTGCGAGAACAATTGTCAGCTCGGGGTGGACCACAAATGGACGCTTTAGATTTTGGTCTCTCTGCTGTGGTCCAGACTCACGGGTGCCGAGAGGTTTTGTTCGAGATCCAATCTCTGCCTTCCCTCTCGTGACGACCGGCATTAAAGTCAATCTCCGGTTTTTCTCAAGGACCTGTTTACTGATCCAAAGTCTCCGTGCCCCATCTTTCTGTGTCACGGAGCAAAGTGATCACATACTGTTAAATGTGTCTTCGGTCTGTGGAAGGGGTGAAAACTAGGATTTGATGGAAGTTTTTATTTATTTTGTATATCCTCTGTTAATTTGCTTTCCTTTGTCACTCATTACATTTAGCTGACGCTTTTATCCAAAGCGACTTACATGATATACAGTAGACCGTAGACACAGCAACGTTGAGCAATGAGGGTTAAGTGTCTTGCTCAAGGACACATCGACACGGACTGGCTGAGCCGGGGTTTGAACCACGGATCTTCTGATCGAAAGTCAGACCTGCTAACCACTGACCCACGGTGTTATTCAAGCATTACAATGGCTGTACTCTTAATTTGAGGGAAGACGGGGTTGAGAGCAAAGCGTTGGTCATGGAACTGAAAGCGTTTTGTAATCCAGGGTCTCACCATCGCGCACCTCCTCGGCGTAGTTCTCGTTCTCGTCCCGTTGCTCCTCGTTGTACTCCCTCCTCTGCTCGCTCGCGGAGAGCCATACCCTCTGCTCGGCTGTGGGGAGAAGAAGAGAAAGGATACTGATGGATGAAGGTCAGTATGCCCCTGTGGTCCAGACTGATGTGTATCTCTACAGCTGTTTGTACATTCTGTACAAACATGTACGATGAGCCCTAGTGGCCACCTGTCTCTAGTCCCACCAGCAGCTCACAGATTTCACTTGTCAAATATCTCAATACCTACAAAACGTGTTGAGGGAAGTCCTCCGGTTGCAAAAATAAGTCAGAGTGTATGGAAAGCTATGAGAAAATGACTAATTCTCTCTTGATTTATTACCTCAGTAAACATTTAGCCTGCTAACATTAAACATTGCCGCTGAAGTGATAGCATGAGACTCACTGTGATTCCTTTTATCTTTCCTATCTTTGACCTCAGAATAAAAGATCACAAGCTCAAAGAAAGGTATGAAACTCACAGGACGTTGGGGAAGAAAACAACCACAGCTTTAAAAAAACTGCACTGAAGTCATACTTGGTTATGCAACCATCCAACATCTGTTGGAAATATTGCATAAAGCCGTTTATGTGTCCCTTTGAATATAATAATGGAGCGATGCAGCAAGGAGGGACCTTCTATTTTTTCTCTTGGTAGATTTTGTATCTTCGACTAAATGAAGTTAAACCGATTATATGAAATCACGAAAACCACAACAAGCTCTTCTCAGTATTACCCCGAGAGCCAACACCACCTGTGCATCACTTTCTGGCAAAAATACATAAATACAAAAAAGTCCTTACAGTTGCTCGGCTGTCCGCTCGGGTTCTCATAAACCGCCCTGGCAAAGGACATAAGTATTTCATTTTTGTTCCGAGAATGCAGAGCCGGGCCCCGTTTGGAGCTCTGATGGGTGGGCAGAAGAGAACTTAATCAACACTTTACTGTATATACGAGCAACATCAGTGGCAGCAGCAAATCAACAAGTCTGGCCATTTTTTTATGCTTTAAACGGAAGACGGGAATCCTGTCTTGGAGTTATTTTGGTGCTCGAGGAAGACGAGTTCCCGTGTGTTTTGCAGCTTTGGCCTCATCCCAGTGTTTGTTCATTTGGTTTGAAGTGTGTATCACACTGATGCTGGCAGCAGAAGAATGAGCTTATTGTACCGAGGACACAGAGAGGGGAGCCTGCTCCATACTACCCTGTGACTCCTTCTGCAGCCTCCAGCGTGTGTGTGTGTGTGTGTGTGTATGTGTGTGTGTGTGTGTGTGTGTACGACGTGGAGCAACACCTGCTTGACTTTGTGCTACTCTCTATTTCTCTCTTGAACTTCCACAGCTTGCAGTCAAAACCTCAAACCACTTCATCCTCACAACTGCAGGCCAACAGACGGATCAGGTTCTGCAAGAACTTGCCTTGCTGCTCATAGTATCGGGTCGAGCGGCGACTGCGGCGCTTGAAGAAGTTGGAGGCGTCCGACTCGGGCACGAAGACTTGCCGTGCTGCGCCTAAATTGCCAGGGGTCAGAAGGTGAAGGTCACACGGGTAGGGAAAGAAATGTGGCATTATTGAGAAATATTTGAAAATAGTGAAATGGCTTGAACAAGTGTCACCTTCAGGACCGGCTGAGTTTGAGTCGCCCCGCACCGCCGCGCTTCCCACCACACCGGAAACTGTGAAACGATAGAAAGCACGCAAGTGGACAAATGTGTGCTCAAAGAGTCAGTGCAAGTGGCCTTTTATTCAAGAGGATTTGGCATTAAGGTAAAAAAAAAAAAGTCTTTCTTTGTGTATCTCTGGAATAGAACCCAGACCTCGCAGGCGCACTAGATTAGGACGTTTACATCAAGCTTTTGAGCCTCCTAACTCTGGATTTAGTCAGTTTGTGCCAAAGAGACTTCTAAACTGTCCTCCACAAGGTCCTGCTTCCCCTTACGGTTAGAAACCATGTCTCAAAGACCATCATTGTTTCTATACAAATGTGACAGATTAAAATGGGGTTAAAACCGCCAAAACCATAATTTCTCATAATCATTGTGTAAACCGTATGTTTGTTGTTTGGCTGAGCCGTCTAACAATCATCCCTTTACTCACTGTGGTCTGATATGGATCATTTCAAATTAGTGTTAATATCTATACCACGCCCGCTGATTGGTCCCAGCTGTCCTCTGGACACATGACTTAAACTTTGATGCAAATATATAACATACATACATACATACATAACAAAAGAATATAATTACAAGTGGATTCACATTGATCCCTGAATTGACAATATTAAGCTGAAATGTGAAAATAAATGTGGAATTTAAAACTCAACTATAGACAGATTCCCCATAAATGACCTTTTTCCCAGCTGCCCAGACAATGTACTCACAGGTGAGGATGAGGAGGGTGGTGAGCAAAGAGAGCACGAAGACTCGAGTCCAGTACATCTTGAGAGAAAGGCAAGAACTCCACTGGATCCAGTGGACACCTAGATAAACTGAGCTGGGAATGGTGAGGAAGGTGGGAGAGTGGGAGGAGAAAGAGGAAGGGAGGGGAGGGATGAGGAAGAAAACAAGGAGTGATGAGGGGAATTTAAAGGCTGTGTGAAGTCCTTTTTTTTTTAAAAGAAAGATAACAAGTACATCAAATATTGACAACATACAAATAAAATATATTATTGTTATTATTATAGATGTCACCAGCATGAATGTTAGCTTTGAGATGCATCTCTTTGGCCCAGTTTTATTGAATCTTGGGTCACATGCTGTCAAATTATGGGTGGAAGGAGGGCACATCTCTCACCAGCCGATCAGCGTTAGAGTCGTCCTGGAGGTCAATGACCCTTTTGTGCCTTTTAGGGTCAAGTTCAAACAGACCTCCACGTTAGCGGTCCTGAGACAAACCCTGTGTCAGGGGTTTAACTCAGAGCTCACAGTTCAGTTTGACTGCAAGTTAAAGCTTCTCAATTCCAAATACCTATGATTGAGGAATCAAAAGTGCACGAGGTGCCATTTCTCGTCTGACTGTGTGTGTGAGAGATGTAGTGAAATCTGGAATGCGTTTCTGGGCAGAGATGACTGTTCGCTTTGCTCAGGAACGCAACAACAGCGTACGTGTGAGAGTGTGTGTGTGTGTGTGTGTGTGTGTGTGTGTGTGTGTGTGTGTGTGTGTGTGTGTGTGTGTGTGTGTGTGTGTGTGTGTGTGTGTGTGTGTGTGTGTGTGTGTGTGTGTGTGTGTGTGTGTGTGTGTGTGTGTGTGTGTGTGTGTGTGTGTGAGAGAGGCCCGTTTATGTGTTTCGGATTGTGACTCCGCCAGTGTAGGCGGAGATCATGTCTCCGCCTGAGGGTGAGGCTCCTTCAGCAACAGCAGGTAGGACTCTACAAATACAAGATTATGGAGTGTCCCAGCAGATGGTTTGCTGTTCCCACAATCTGATTTAACTCCTTTTTGGATGTTTAGTCTGCTAGGTTAGGTGTACAAACAGAGTTTCTGTGGATATAATCTCTTCATAAAACTCTTCCCTTTTCTCACCAGGTGGATGCATCTGACCCACCCAAGGCCGCTGATATCCTTCTGAAAATCTCTTCTCTGTAGAGTGAGGTACCAGAGACCAAGTGTCCTTGAAACTATCGATAAATGCAATGCTGCTTCTCAGGAAGTGCTCCACTAGTGGTTCAAATAGCGTTGCTGATGGTCCTCGCCCTTTATGGAGCCCTGCCATTTCTTCATAAATAAATCACCTCAATCCACTGTGTGTGTGCCTCTGTGACATCAGCTAAACATCTAGCTCATCATGTCTCAGTCTAAACTGTACGCTCAAAAATACAGGAGTTCTGCTGCTGTCCAAGTGTCGGTCAGTGTGGAACTACTTTCTCTGATGCACCGAGAAGCAGCATGAAATATTAGTCTGATGTATTTGACAGTAACATGTTTGTGTTATTGTGGCCTGTCACCCGGCCAGGTGAGCTTGGAGATAAGTCTCATCTGATGTGGCTTGTTTCTGTTCTGCTCGTCTCTGAGCGTGTTGATCCTCTTACCCATAATCCTTTGTAGTTTGGACTTCCCCCCCAATCAGTGCACTGTCCCTGAATGCAGCCTCTTTCTCTCGTTGGTTTAAACAAACACTACATTATACTTATATCATAAAGTATTTATGGAATGTACAAATAAGGTGTTAATGTTTCAAGATTTTATGACATTATTGGCATTTAATAATGTTGTTGACTTAATCTTTTATAATCGTATGAGATAACTGTTATTTAACTACATTACAGGTCAAAGGGGCGGGTGTGTGTATTTGTGTCTGAAGTTTTAATGAAAGATTAAACCAGGTTTTATTAATATAGCTTAATTGTATTATTAAAATTAACAAACAAAAAACATTTTACACAGCAAGATTGTAGGAAACATACATTCATTCGCTCATAATCAAACAGACACACATTAGCACGTCCATACATTAATAAGGCACTATTTGGGTTTAAGGCCTCTATTTGTGTTAATTAACAAGAGCTACAATTAACTCTGATCATTCGGCTTAAATACAGCTTTCATTATTCGCTCTCGCTCTGCTTTAACCCTCTCTGAAGCTCGCACTACCTCTCTGTCACTCACAATATGCTTACCATTCCTAATAAACATGCCATAAATCATTGTCCACTTCCCTTTCCACAAAGCTGTTGCTGCATGTTATGCTGCAAAATGCTGCACAGCACGTAGCATTTTCTATTGGAAAAAGTATTTCCCATTTTTATGCCCTCTTTTAGAATAACATGGATTACATTCCCAAAAATGTTACAAACACAAACTCTGAAGCCTCAAATAAATAAAGTGATCTAAACATGGCGTTCCTCCATTTCTGAAGCAAATTAGGGTTTGCATGATTAGAGATCTTTTTATTTCCTTTATGACAGGAAAGCCTTGAACACTTCCCTGCCACTTCTCTTCCGATCGCCGCGTCAATCTGTGCTGACGTGACGTTTTCTTCACGCTTCACTCTCACAGCGAGGTCCTCTCTCCTTGCACCAGGCGGCCTCTGAAAGCCCAGGTGTCCTGTTAACCGAGTTAAAAACCGAGTTAAAGGGTCAGTTAAAAAAGAAAAGAAAAAAGTCTTTCCCATAAACATGTTATCTAAACAACTACATAACGTCCCAGAAAATCTTTTAGTATTGTGTGTAAACAGTTAAAAATATCTAAAAGTCCAGAGATAGTCTAACTGTATCAGCGCACTGGACCTTCTGAATATCAGACTGTGTTGTCAAATAGACGTGTTGAGCGTCTGACCTTGAAGTCAATTTCGTCTCCCATAGCGTACTTCCTGGTTGCGATTTCATTCACTTCCTTCTCTATGTTTTCCTGCGTGGTTCCCTTCACGTCGATGTAATAGCAGTCAGCGCTGGCGTAGTGGCAAGAGATGGCCTGGACACACACACACAAACACGCACACGCACACATTCCTTTGAAAATGTAGAATACTGATCACATCTGCTGTTATAATTTGCTTTTTGCAACTCACAAAAATAAGAGCGCACAAAAAAAAAGTATGGAGCTAGTTTGAGCTAGTAGGTGCATTGTGGGTAGCGTGGTACCTTGCGAAAGCCTTGCGTCTGGTTCATGCCAGAGCCGTGGATGAGCAGCGGGTGGAAGAAGACGGTGTCGCCCTTCTCCATCTCCAGGTGCACCCTGGGGAGCTTCGGGTCGTAGTCGCGCACTCCGTGGTACATCTTGTTTACGCCACCCTGAGGACAGTGCACATGCGTGTGTGTGTTACTCCTAGCATGCGTCCATGGTGAATGTGTGTGTGTGTGTGTGTGTGTGTGTGTGTGTGTGTGTGTGTGTGTGTGTGTACCTCCCACTCTGGGTAGTCGTGCTCCCGCAGCGTGCTGGTGTGCGTTCCCGGCAGAACGACCAGGCAGCCGTTCTGCCTGTCCACTTTCTCCATCGCGGTCCAGGAGCAGACGATCCTGTCGGCGGGGCGGAACGGGAAGTAGTGCAGATCCTGATGCATCGGGTGGCGGGAGGTCTTCTTCCCTGAAACAACAGTTGATGTTTTCCTATCAAACCGGATGAAGCCTAATACGGCAGTTACCTCCGCTGTTTCTCCGGATAAACACAAAGACAGCGTATTGTGAGCTGGAATAACTCTGTACCTGCATCAGGAGGCTTGTTTATCAGCATTGTGTGCATGGCCATGATGTTGGGTCCGGTGAAACACTCGACGTAGTTCAGAATCTGACAGAGGAAAGAGCACATTTTTTGCCTTAACAGTGTACAGGTATTTCAAATTGAAGATCTTTTCAAAGGGAAAAATACAGTAATTCAGTTTATTCTGTTGGCATACATTTTTTTAAATTGGTGCAGTGTGACTTTCATCTTCAAGTATTAATTGAAAGAGTTTAAAAAACAAAACAAAAACAAGGACCTGCCGTGATCTACTTAAGTACCTGCTTTAAGGAGCAGTACCGGAACAGTTCAGGGTCTTCCTGGAAATCCTGGAGTTTGGAGACCGCTTTTTGATCGGCAACAAACTCAGACTTAGTGATTGACACATCCCGCATCACCACCAGTCCGGGAATCTTGACTTCCTGTCGACAGACCTGTTCAAACGCCTTCCTGAGGGACGCACGCGCAGAGGAACACACATGGATCACGTTCAACGTCTGCAGGTCTGTCATAAACGTACCTGTTTATTCACTGTGGCGTTGTGGATTGATTGTTATTGTTATTGATTGTGGTGCAAATATACAGTGAGCATCATGAGTCAGCTGTTCTCAACAATGGGTTTGATTGCATTTTAGAGGTTTTTAAAGTTCCACTGCTATAAAACGCCACTATTGTTTCTTCTTTGTGGTTGTCAGAGTCTCTGTTGCTCACCTGAACTTATCGATGTCCTCTTCAGACACCAGGTTCTTGATGAGGATGAAGCCATTTTTCTCATAGAAAAGTCGCTGTTCTGGGGTCAGCAGGTCGGTATCGTCGGTGTATCTGCCCAAAGAAAAGTTCAAACGCACAAGCATATCAGCATTTCTGTTATGATTCACTGTAAATGGGTAATGACTGATAGAATGTATGTGAACTTTGCATTCAAGTCCTATAGGATTTACAGTAATTCAGTTGTTGGCTCTGGAACAAAAAACAGTCAGTGGTGATAAGAAAGCAGGACATGATTTTTCAGGAACTTCGGTAAAGCTGCTTACTAACATGGAACATGAACTGCCACTAAAGTATCTTAAAAATAGTTTAATTATTTAGTGCAGTCGTTGTCTTCTGAACAAATGAGCCTAAATGTATGTCCTCGTGTTGCTGCACGCAGATATCAGTAAAGTGGGACATCGTGAGACGTGGACAAACTGTGTCAGAGGTGAATCATAAACATGCAGCATGCAACCTTCAGCCTGATTCAACGGGCTTTGCGTGTTTGAAGTACAATGCCCATCTAAAATGAGTGTGTCCCTACCTCAGTCTCTGTGGGGGACTGTAGCTGAGGGTCGGAGCAGAGGTTGCTGCAGCTCTCTGAGGGAAAGGCTGTCAAGGAGACCAGACGTCTGAAAGCGCTTTACGACAGTGTAAAACGTAAAGTAAAATAGAAAATCCTTTGAATTATCTAGGTTAATTGAACTTATTAATTAAAGACAAAACACGTTTTCCAACTTACCCTAAAACTGACATGCTAACATATCCTATGCTCCAGAGGTCTTTTAAGCAAGCATATAGGAACAATAATGGAACTGGTAACTCTTAAACCGCTCCATTATAAACACACTGATATTAGCTGCTGTAGTTACAGGTGTTACGGTTTAAAAGGCGACTCTGTTAACTGGTGACTTTCAGCCGAATGAAAATAAGAAGAATGTCCTTGTGAATGCCATATTGTTTAATTTTTCAACACAGTATCAAACTGTCTTTTTTTTTTATATATCTATATACATACATACATACATACACATATGCATACTCATGTATATGCATACACATATATATATATATATATATATATATATATACATAAATATACACTGCTCAAAAAAATAAAGGGAACACTTAAACAACACAATGTAACTCCAAGTCAGTCACTCTTCTCTGAAATCAAACTGCCCACTTAGGAAGCAACACTGACAATCAATTTCACATGCTGTTGTGCAAATGGAATAGACAACAGGTTGAAATTATAGGCAATTAGCAAGACAGACACCCCAATAAAGGAGTGGTTCTGCAGGTGGTGACCACAGACCACTTCTCAGTTCCTATGCTTTCTGGCTGAAGTTTTGGTCCCTTTTGAATGCTGGTGGTGCTTTCACTCTAGTGGTAGCATGAGACGGAGTCTACAACCCACACAAGTGGCTCAGGTAGTGCAGCTCATCCAGGATGAAACACATCAATGCAAGCTGTGGCAAGAAGGTTTGCGGTGTCTGTCAGCGTAGTGTCCAGAGCATGGAGGCGCTACCAGGAGACAGGCCAGTACATCAGGAGACGTGGAGGAGGCCGTAGGAGGGCAACAACCCAGCAGCAGGACTGCTACCTCCACCTTTGTGCAAGGAAGAACAGCAGGAGCACTGCCAGAGCCCTGCAAAATGACCTCCAGCAGGCCACAAATGTGCATGTGTCTGCTCAAACGGTCAGAAACAGACTCCATGGGGGTGGTATGAGGGCCCGACGTCCACATGTGGGGTTTGTGCTTACAGCCCAACACCGGGCAGGACGTTTGGCACTTGCCAGAGAACACCAAGATTGGCAAATTTGCCACTGGCGCCCTGTGCTCTTCACAGATGAAAGCAGGTTCACACTGAGCACATGTGACAGATGTGACAGAGTCTGAGACGCCGTGGAGAACGTTCTGCTGCCTGAAACATCCTCCAGCATGACCGGTTTGGCGGTGGGTCAGTAATGGTGTGGGGTGGCATTTCTTTGGAGGGCCGCACAGCCCTCCATGTGCTCGCCAGAGGTAGCCTGACTGCCATTAGGTACCGAGATGAGATCCTCAGACCCCTTGTGAGACCATATGCCGGTGCGGTTGGCCCTGGGTTCCTCCTAATGCAAGACAATGCTAGACCTCATGTGGCTGGAGTGTGTCAGCAGTTCCTGCAAGACGAAGGCATTGATGCTATGACTGGCCCGTCCGTTCCCCAGACCTGAATCCAATTGAGCACATCTGGGACATCATGTCTCGCTCCATCCACCAACGCCACGTTGCACCACAGACTGTCCAGGAGTTGGCGGATGCTTTAGTCCAGGTCTGGGAGGAGATCCCTCAGGAGACCATCCGCCACCTCATCAGGAGCATGCCCAGGCGTTGTAGGGAGGTCATACAGGCACGTGGAGGCCACACACACTACTGAGCCTCATTTTGACTTGTTATAAGGACATTACATCAAAGTTGGATCAGCCTGTAGTGTGTTTTTCCACTTCAATTTTGAGTGTGACTCCAAATCCAGACCTCCATGGGTTAATACATTTCATTTTCATTGATCATTTTTGTGTGATTTTGTTGTCAGCACATTCAACTATGTAAAGAACAAAGTATTTAATAAGACTATTTCATTCATTCAGATCTAGGATGTGTTGCTTAAGTGTTCCCTTTATTTTTTGAGCAGTGTATATACATATATATACATACATATATATTGTTATGACTCAGAGCATCATCTTAAAGTTGCGGTTCACCTCCCTGACAGAGGGGGTTGCTGTTATGTTTTGCCTTGCTTTGTGCCTCTTTTCTTTGCAGGTGATTGGCCGTCGGGGTATAAGAGGGATCCTGTGGGAGCCGGCCCAGCCTGTTTTCCTGACTCTCTCCAGCTTCCAACCTGGCCATGCTGCACGGCACAGATCTTTGGGTGGTGGGGTTAGCTAGGGTGTCGTTGGTGGTAGGGGTGAGAAGCCCTTTTGTTTAACCATGTTTTCTCCTGTTTTGGGGTAGGGAGATAGGTAAGAGACCTGTTCTTTTGTTTGTTCCTTTGTGCGGTCTAGGGAAGATAGGTGACCTGCTCAGATTGTTTTGTTTGTTGTTTTGGGCCACGCTCACCCTGAAGTGTGACACCGTATCTAAAATAAATACCCATTGGAAACTATAAACGCGACAGCATTGGTCCTTCTTTGGGAGGTGGGGAGACTTAAGTATGTTGCGCTCTGGCTCCCCTAGGCCGGGCGTAACATAATTGGGGGCTCGTCCGGTCTTTTCTTTTTCGTCCTGCATCCCTGGTTTTCGTCTGTACATTTGTTACTTAGTGTGGGTGAAAAATGAATTTTGATTTGGACAAGTTTGTAGCTGATCCTACACTTCAGCAGTTAAGCAAATGTAGGGAAGATAGGCTTTTAGCATGTTGCCATGGCACACCCGAGACTTTTTCTTATGATCCGGCATTCTAACCACATAATCCGTGGCACTTAATTGTCGCTCAACCTCATAAGGCCCACTGAATTTAGCCTGGAGACAGGAGCCCACCACAGGTAACCAGACCATCACCCGGTCTCCTGCAAGAAAACTACGCCGGAGAGTTTTTCTGTCATACCGTTGTTTCATTTCCGACTGTGCGGTGGAAAGTGAGTTGCGAGCCAGCTCGCACACCGTGTGCAACCTCTCCCTAAATTAACTCACATAGTCCAAAATGCTGTGTGGGGTCCGGCTTGTCGGCAATCCACTTCTCTTGCAGCAGTCGTAGCGGGCCGCGCACCGTGTGTCCAAAAACCAACTCAGGCGGACTAAATCCAAGAGATTCCTGAATAGTTTCACGAATGGCGAACAGTAGCAGTGGCAAGCCCTGATCCCTCATCATATATATATATATATATATATATATATATATATATATATATATATATATAAAAATTAAAAAATAAACAGACAATTCGGCATTCACGAGGATACCTACTTGTTATCTACCCATTTTCAACAGCTATCTAAACTACACCAGACAATCGGCTGAAAGTCGCCAGTTAACACGGCCGCCTGTTAAACCGGTACACCGGCTACAATACGTGACGCTCCAGAAACAATGGCGACCCCTCTCTATTCAAAGTAACGGTGTGTATCCGTTCCTGGAAGAGACTAACATGCATTAACGTCGGAAACAACAACACCAGCAGGCAGCAGATGCTTCCTGTACTGCTCCACAAGTCACTGCAGGCCTGCCGTCCACCGAGGGGCCCCCGGTCTGGCCCACCAGAGCGGTCCGTCCGCCGCTTGGTGCGAGGCGGTGTAACTGCTAAAGGGTCCCGATGATCCGACACAGAGAAACTAAGACTAACAGAAGGATACGATCGTGGCAGAGGGTCGATCAAGGTGATTGATCAGCAGTCGGAGTCTTTCCGTAGCCCGAGACATCTTCCAGTCAGGTTGTATCCCTGTTGTGATCCCGGTAAACACCACTGATGACAGGAGAGAGTTGGTGTTACTGGGGCAAAGGGCGGAGTGACGACTGCACATCCACAAACACTTGGACAACTTTTCATAGGCTACAGGTCTGCACAAGCGTCATTACAATGTGTCATCGCTTCCAGCAGCACAAAGGAAAAGTCATTGACCTCCATTGCAATTGTTTGACAGCAGAATATTTAGAGATATCTCAAAACATGCTCCAATGTAAATATATAATATATTTTTTAAATATATAAATCTGCATGACTACCTGTGTCAATATACGTTTTTGGGGATTTGGGTGAACTGACTCTTTAAACATCTGTATTATTGTGAAATATTAGCACTGTAAACCTACATGATTATAAAACCAACGATAGAATTGAATTAACTTTCGTCGCTGCAGTTTCTTTTCCAGCAGACGGCGCCATACAACCAAAAATACAATTTAACGCTCGTTGTGTTTATGGTTGTCTCCGATTTATGTCCGATGTGCCATTATTCTTTTTTCTGCTTTCACTCAGATGATGGCTCTTGATATTAATATGGAATCTTTCTAATTAATTCATTAACCCAATCGGTCAAATTGCAGAAGGAGATGAATTAATTATTCACAACATGGCACAAACTCTAAATTATAAATATACATATTGCATATATATTTTGTTGTTAATTTTACATTCAGTCCACGGTCAATTTGGTTGAATGTTGTAAATGGACAGCCAGTAAACCACCATCTAATAATCTCAAGGATTGTTTTATAATAATTGTTGTAAAGTTACAAAGTGGACGTTCTCTTTACAAAAGGATATCATATAAGCCATTCAATATACCATTAAATAATTCAAAACACAACTTTGAGAATCTATGTATGCATACATGTTGATCATTATCTGTCTCGGCTATCTAGATATTACAGAAAGAACAACGTTATTTATGTCATTGGTGCTTTTAATTTGAAAACGGTGATACGACATACGGCCGCTGATAATGGTTTTATTCTGTAATGATACAGGAAGTCTAACTATCAATCGCTGTGTTACGCTTGATGGCAGCTAGTTACACCCCTCCCTTCTCCTCTCTCGCCACAGATCCTCCTCCAGCCTCTTTAAACTGCTTTCACCGCCACATGAGCGACATTTTCGGGGCTCGGTCTTCAGCTCCCCGTCCTCAAACCCCTCACATTTCTCTGTGTGTATCGGAGGATATTTCTTTTTCGCTTGTAACCGAAACCGCACACAGACGGAGCTGTGTTTGAGGCTCACGTTACTTCAGTGGGCGGATAACGCGGAGGAGGGCATCCGGGCCTGGCTGCTCCGGAGAGTCGGCTTGAAACCCCGGATTTCACCATTTTCAGGTAAATTTACTCAAATGTCATTCGTGAATAAAACGGCATGTCCGATAATGGACTCTGTGGTGTTACATTTCGTCCGGCCGCCTAGAACGAAGACTGAATAGCGGCGTGTGGACATGTCAACACAGAGGAAGCTGCAGTTTGAGAAGAATTCAGGCAGACGAGTAACGATACATATCATATTTTACAGGGACCTTCGGTGCTGTCGGGACTGTTCTGTCCCTGGCTCGCGTATATTTTATAATAAAAATAGCATATTTCATTATTTAGGGTGCAAATAGTCTGGTTTATTTACCTAACCTTGTATTTAATGGCTAACCCCACACCCCAAAACAAAATTTACATTTACTTAGATATTGTATTAATACCACAAAACCCGCCAATGCAAAATATAATTCTGCCTATTGAGATTAAGAGGCAGGAGAACATCCCTGCATTATTAGTGTGATTTCTGGGCGACCAATTATGCAAGAATGCCATTGCCAAATCTAAATAATTAATAACAAAAGGCCCTACTGTAACTCAATGTGTCACTTCTCCAGCTGTTTTAAACGTCGTTTAAACGGACTTAGCCCACCAACACATGCCCACACCAGACTACTTATTCATGTCTTCTGTAAATACAATGAGACTATGCTTTCACGTTTAAAGCAGAGAAGCTACGTTTGTTTTCACAGTGAATATGTGGGTATTCCATGACCCCTATCTGGTTGCATAACAAGTTGTATTTTGACACAATTGTCCCTGATTTGACACTGTATAAATGTAAAAACATTGACTTGTTCTGCTGTTTGAAGTGCTAGTGCCATGTTCAGTTCAAGGGGGAAAATGCTGACTTGAAAGCATCCTGTATCGTTTTGCGATACCCTCCTTTTGAAAAGATTGGTTTTCATTAATTTAAAATGACTTCAAAATGATGAACTTTGAGCTGGTGATGATTTTTTAAATCAGTTCCATCAAGATGCTATTTTGGAAGATAATGGTGCACAACATCCTATTTGTACATTTCACAGACATTGCCTTGTTGTTGTTTTTTTGTAGCCACCTTGAATATATGGTTAATCCGACACCCTGCAAATGCACCATCCTGTCAGTGAGACATTAAGTGAATTGTTAAGAGAAACTGATGTCTAAAATCCCTCAGAACTTAATATTTCATTATCAGACCGTTATCAATCGTGATATCATAGTAATATCAACAATCCACAGCAGGTGATAACCAGTATATCAAGCACCTGTCATTCACTGCTGCGATGAGGTGTCCTTGATGCATTTAGGCTCTTTTCCTCTTCCTGTTTGACCTGGATTTACTTCCACTGCCCTTCATCTGGAGCAACTGGCTGCTCATTTGTATGCAAGTGTATTTGATATTGACCCACATTTAGATCTAGGCTGTTGGCCGTGAGAGTGATACACCCCCCCAGAGGACAAAGTAATTACCCAGACAACCCCCCTCCCCATGTCTGCAGGCCGTGTAGCAGCGTTTGTATCGATCTGTCTCTGCATTATGTCGCCTACAGCAACATGAGAGCTGAGAGCATGTGCCGTGAATATGTGAGCCGCACACACACACACACACTCTTGTGTCTCACGTTTGCTCCCGGGACGGCCAGATGAGGATGGGTACAGTGAAGCGAACCGTCCCCGAGCAGAGTTGAGTTATTTCAGGTGTGTGATTGGTTTGAGTGCTGTGTGGCCCGACATGTCGCTGGTTGGTGTTAAACTTCATGTTGGAGCAAATGAGCTTGAGCTGAAGTCGGAGTGAGAGTTTTGTGTGAAACGGGGCGAGTCAGTCTTGCAAAAAAGACGGATGCAACTTATTCTTTGTGTGCTGTTGTTATTTTACATACCAAGCTCAGTTTACTAGTCGTGGAGAGTGCCCTTCAGCCTGTAAACAAATAACCGTCTCTGGCTCTGGAAGAGGTTTCTAAAGTCTGATAAAGTCACCCTGAAGATGTCGGTGGGGGTTATCTCGATGTGAGCTTGGAGAATACGACTTTACAGCAGAAAGCCTTGGGCCTCTGCTGCTTCGATTTGGACCGTTTTATATTTACACTGTCTCTTGTGAGTCCTCCAACGTTATGGTAGTCCAGTGCTAAATCGTTAGAGGGCCCCTTAACTCGCGCAAACAGTGAAGCGGAAATCATACTTGTTAGAGAAATCTGTGCGATGCGGTCGATGACATAATGGTACTGTGAAGGGAACAGCTTGCTGTCAGCCGAAATGTTCTGATGTCCCACACTTTGGCCCTTTGTAGCGCTGGGTTGTCAGAGTCCAGCGGGCTCGTGGATGAACCGCATCACCGTGTTGCTGCAATTTGTTGCCAGCAGGTTGCAGCTAAACCCAAGGGGATCATACTATCTATCTGTACTTCTGAACGGCTGACCAAAAACAAAAATAAATCATCCTCTGTGGTGCAATGCATGGCGATATCCCAGCATGCTTTGCAGCAGAGCTCACTGCACTTACTGATGATCAACCTCCAAAACACTGTTGCCATTGACAACCAGGCCAGCAGCTTGCTGTCTCTATCTTTCTCTCCCTCTCTGTTTCTCTCTCTCCCGTTTATATAACTCCAACGTGTGCAATGTTTTATTGATCAGAGGGATGTATATGTGCGTGTGTGTCTGTATGAGCAACTATATCCCTCTTATGTGTGGGTTAACGTGTGCTGGAATGTGATTCAGTGAATGCATCACTGTATGTATGAAAGTGTTGCCTGTGTACATGTGTGTACTCACACGTTTCTCAGGGTGTGTGTGTGTGTGTGTGTGTTGCTGCTCATGTCTTTTGATTTGTGTTAGTATATTTAGCTCAATAAGATCTTTTGCCCCGTTTTCTCTTCTTTGTTGGTAATAAATGCCCGGCGCGGTCAGTGGATCGTTTCTTGAAAGAAGGAAGGGCAGAAAATGTAAAAAGCAGTAGAGTGTTACTGAGTCTGAGAGGGAGGACTTGCTAACGGCCCCTGGGGCTGATGGGAAACGTCTTCCTGCCACCGCACTGCCACAGGGTGGGCATGATGTGGGTAAAGTAGTAATTATTGGGTATTTTTGGGGGTCTGAGTAATTCTAGGGCTCCAGAATGAATACAATTAGTGTGGGCTGGGTGCAACAAGAACACACAATTACACACATTCTTAGCCATATGAACATATATATATATATATATATATATATATACACACACAGACGCGCGCACACACACACATACACTATTGAGGAAAGTTATGTGAGTGATGCAAGGAATGTGAAGTGGTGTGAGTTTGTTCTCTCTCTCTTTCTTGTGTGTTGTCATCTTGTATGAATGTGTTTGGGTGTCAGAAGGGATGTTTGTCTGTTAGTATGTGTGTACTAGTGGGGAAGAGAATGGGGCAGTGTGTTAGACCTCTTTGTTCTCTCTCACACAGACACACACACACACTGCTTTAATACCCAGTTTTGTCTCCCTGTGTACACACACACACTGTCTATCATTAGTCCTGTATGTTTTGGCATCACGTCCTTTCCAATTTCCCTCAGGATAAATGATCCTACCATGCTTTTGGCAGGTGTGTGTACATACGGAGGGTTTAGTTGGGTGTCTGAGATTGGCTCATAATCTTCAGATTAACCGGTGGCATTGTTGGAGCGGTAGCAGATGGGATAACGCACGCAGAGGTCACACTTTAAAATAAACGGACCTGCAGCTCATTCTGAAGTCACTTTCCCTCGCACGGTGAGCCCTCACTGTCGACTCAAGTGGTGTCGTTTGACAGCGAAGGTGCTGAAATATTCATCGATGCAGACACACACACACACACACGGTCTAAACACTGGGAGTGACTCGGATGATGTTTACCTCCGTTTTCCCTTTTAATGTCTCCGAACGAGATGAGTGAGACTCCTGATCTTGGTGGTCTGCATGGTGCATTTTAAATGGGTTTGACAATTCTAAAAGTAGACTTTATGTGCTTACAAAAACACGGATAACTGGCACAGTGTTGAAAACACTGCCAAGTACAGTCAGCTGTAGTTGACAATCTGCTGTTCAGTACATCCCGTCTTACACGACACTCGCCATCTGCCTGCTTCTCTAAAACAACTTTTTTGCAAGCCGTCTCATCATGATCATAACAAGGAAAATGATTCTACGTGCAGTTGAGTTTGGTCGATTTCATGGAAAGATTTAGTTTTTCAGAGGATGCGGTTTGGCTCTTGCTGGATTTGAACCTGTGAGCTCTGGGATTTTAAGCCCAACTTTGTGCCCTTGTGCCGACGGCCCTCACTTACTTTGCTGCCTCCTCTTACTTTCAACTCCAGTCTTGGTTGAGTTTTATTTTAAATCTCAAGCAGGACTTTCTAATTATCCCTCTTTTTTCCCCCCGACTGGTTAATCATTGCCTCTCACACACACACACACACACAGGCGCTATCTGCAATCAGTGCCTCGAAAGTTCAACGGAAACTGTCACGAAAATTGGATCTCTTAAAGCACAGAGAGAAAATAGTCAGGCTTTGTCTAACTTCGCCATTTCTAATGAATTCTATCAGACATGTTGCTGAGATGGCAGGAGGCTGTGCCACTAAATCCCTCTGAGGTTTTGTGTATCGCCAGCCCTTTGCCGTATTATCACCAGTAAGAACCTAATTCACCATTATCTGAAAGGTCGGATCAATTCGAGGTTAGTATCGCCTGGTGAGTTTGCGCACACACTGATAATCTGTTCTAATCAGATTAACGCAACCCTCTGACACGTGCGGTGATGGCAGCCATGGCTGAACAGACTGAGAAACTGCCAAAAACAACCTCTTGACTTTATCAACAGAAATCCCACGGATGAAGAGATTAGAATACAATTCTGCGCTGTTTGAGTGACGGGACATCCGCAAAGATGGAAACTGAACTGGTAAACGGTACACAGACGTCCCTCATGAATGCTGCATGGGGGCAAACAATAGAACACCGACTCCATCATGTTTCTTGATTGTCAGCTGCAGTGAAAGAGAAAATGGAGTTAGCTGGTGCTTGCCGTTTGTATCCAGTGAGATCCTGAAATTCAACATTCTGTGGATTTTCGCTCCCGCGCATGGTTATACCCTCAAGGATTTTAAGACACAATTTGGGAAATACACTCATTCACTTTCTGGCTGTCTTGTGTGTACAATGAATATAAAGCTGCCCCCAGAAACTAGTTGAATTAAAAAAACACAAAGACTGGAAACGGCTACGAGGGGTTATGTGCCAGACTATTTCCTGACCGGGTACAGTAACTTCCTGGAGTCCTGTCGTCACCAGGACGTTACCATGCAACGCGCTGAGACTCCAGGAAGTCGCCGAACGCGGCCAAGAAATCGGCCAGCACAACCGCTGTAAAACCACAAACTTTTAAAATTGACATGAAACAGAAATATAACAATATATTAGTGATCTTTAGAGATGTTCGTTTCCCTGTGTTTCTTGTCTTTGTGCTAAGCTAACTGGCTACTTGATATAGTTTTGTATTTAGTGTACAGACATGATGGTGGTTTCAATCTTCACATCTAAGTCTGATAAAGAAAATAAATAAGCCTATTTCACAAAACTTCACATAACATTTAATATAAAGGCAAAGAGTAGATCATTTCTTTCTTTGTGTCGCTCAGATATAGATTCTCGGTTTTCTATACTCGATACTACTGAGTAGTGTTTTATTCTTTAATTTTCTGATGGTTTTCCACGTTGTTTTTTATTATTCAATATAAGCATTTACAGAAAATGGGTTGCCACTCCAGAAAAAAACGACAACAAAATAAACGGCCGACCTGCCTGCTCCTGCATGGTATTGGTATTTTTAACCAATAGTCATACTATTTTTTTGTTCTTTTGTCAAATTAATAAAGGGTTTTTGTAGTAAGGCATGTTAGTGCTTTTTAAAGTAAAGTATAGTGTTTTGATATCTCTATTAAAACTCCGGTATCATATTGACACTAGCATAAAAAGCTAATTAAAACGATAGCACCCTGAATGCATTAAAGATAGTGTGCGATGGACAAACACACCGTTTATTGTTTCTGTTTTCATGAACTCCAGCAATCACAACTACCAGGTTTAATCGAGCTTTGTGCGTCACAGCACATCATTCTTCGACCGGCAGACGTCCGATATAATGACTTTGTAGGAAATGTCACGTCTTTGTCTCAGGCTGGGACGTCCCACCTGGCTTGGCACAAACAGGAAAGAGCCCAGGACCACTGTTGGGATTGTGGGATCAGCACACACACACACACACACACACACACACACACACACCGAGGGGCACCAAGGGATAGTGAACACCTGTTCCCACAGGCCTCGGGGTGAATGGCGAAGGACTTGGAGACGGTGTGTTCAGGGCGTGAGAACGAGGATGCACGATGGAGAGCCATAAAACAGACAGAGGAGGCGGAGATGAGGTAATAATAGAGGGAGGGAAGGCAGAGTCCTGTTGTTCCGTTGTGTAAGACAACCTGCCGTCCCAGCTTTGCCCTTTTGTCTTTGTGTTGTTGGATGTGAGACAACCATAGCTGTTGTTGCTTGGATCTGACTGAGTACATTTAAAAACAACGTTTGGCAACTTTGAGCGTGGATGACGTCAACCGGCAGCAGGAGGTCACCGATTTTGCCCAGGAACTTAAACAAAAACCAGAAGAAGTTATTTAAAACAAATTTCATGCAGCTTTTCAAATGTAAAACTCATTGAAAGTCGCCGATATGTGGCTGAATATGCTCCATTCATCGGCTGTTTCTAGCCACACAAAGAGACATTGCGGGAAAGCACTAAACGCTTTGCAGCAAATTTGACAGTTTAATCATGTAATCGAGAAGATGGCTCAGAATGTTTTGCAATACTTTTGTCAGACGTAATTTGTCATTCACAATATTCAGGTCCTCTTTGAGTGAGCAGAGACCTTATGTTTCCTTTATTTTCAGTGCAACGTTCAGTGCAAACACACATTCTTGGCATGTTGTGTTCATCATGCTGCGTGTGTGTTGGACAGTCCGGAAGCTTCTCGTTAACCCTCGTTAGTCTGGTGTGGATGTAATGAGACAGACAAGCGTTACGTAACAGACCAGAGGAGGGTGTTGATTTCACAAACACAATGGGCATTGTGTATGTGTACTGTGGCAGCGAGCACAGAGAGGGTTAACAGCAGGTGGTTAATGATCTCCTAACAAAATATGTTTTTACTGCCATAAAGAAAAGAGACCTGTCACTCATTATGCAGCTACGCCCACAGCAAGGGACACAGTGAGCGACGAGGACAATGTGAACATCATATAGGAGCGGAGAACGCCAGATAACAACCACGTTCACTACACAAACAACGCGGGGACTGTACAATCTGGCACAGCATGATCTCACAACAAATAGCCACCAGTCATGTTACTGCCTCCTGAAGAACAGTGTCCTAGCTCGGCACAATACAATTCAAGTGATACATTTTGTGGGGAGAAATAAACGTGTCAGGTATTACTTGGCACTATTGGGGCCCAGTTCCACTGATGTAAAAACGCCAAAATTAATATTTAGTTCACTCACCTTTTGGGGCCAAGTGGGAACAGCACAACTATATTGATACAACTATATTGATATGTGGTGTATGCAAAGTGCTCCACTGTGTTTACCAGCTAGTTGCTAACTTTACAATAAGCTGAAAGACACAAACTTCCTCTGTAGAGCCGAGTGTGTGTGTGTGTGTGTGTGTGTGTGTGTGTGTGTGTGTGTGTGTGTGTGTGTGTGTGTGTGTGTGTGTGTGTGTGTGTGTGTGTGTGTGTGTGTGTGTGTGTGTGTGTGTGTGTGTGTGTGTGTGTGTGTGTGTGTGTGTGTGTGTGTGTGTGTGTGTGTGTGTGTGTGTGTGTGTCAGCTGAGTTCCCTGTATGTTTTGTGGGCTTTGTGTTTGTGTTCGTCATGTGGCAAGACAGTAACAGGGTAGTTGTGTGTGTGTGTGTGTGCATTTGTCGGAGACATTGCAGCCTTCTATAGCTAAAAATAACGCCCCCGCCCCTCCTCCCAGTTCTCCTTTTCTCTCCCCAATCTTTATCTTCATTCTTTCCATCTCTCCCATTAAACCTTGTGATCTGTGTTCTTTTCCTCTAGTCCTCTGCATCATGTTTTTGTTTATGTCCTCTGTAGATTATTTAGACTATTCTGATAAGTTGAGTGATTTACACTTCGGAGAAAACAGCTCACCAAAATAAAAATATATGATTAATTTCCATTTCACTTATATAGCCACAATTCTTCATTGCTCTGGTGAAAACAGGAAATAGTTTCTGCCACTCAAAGTGTTGTTTTGCTTCCATACATCCACATTTTGCCGCTTATCTCTATCTGGGTTGCGATGGCAACAGGCTTCTTGGATTCCGGAGAATCCAAGAAGCCCCCAGGTGGGATACATCATCCCTTCACATGCTCTGGGTCTACCCTGAGGCCTCCTCACAGTTGGACACGCTTGGAAAACTTCCTAAACTGTCCTTCAATGCACAGGAAGCAGCAGTGCCACTCCGGGAGCCCTCTCGTTCAGGCGGTTCCTGAATGTCCCTTCTCTTGCTTGTATCTTTGATCCTATTTGTGAAGCCATTACCCGAAACCACAGGTGAAGGGTGGAACGTGGATCAAGTGGTAAATTGAGAGCTTTGCCTTCGAGGGCTCAGGTCCCTCTTCATCACCTGCATTACTGTACTTCTCATGCTCCGTCTTCCACTGACTCTCACAAACAACCCTAGTGTATCTAAACTTCTTCACTTGGGTGCAGCAGCTCACTCTCTGCACAATCCATCACGTTCCTGTCTCCTCGGACCTGGTTTTTAGCCATGCACGTGATTACCAAGTGTTACTCACAGCATCAATTAGCATGCCATGTAGTGCACACATTAATGGTTAGCAGGAGATGCGTCTAATGACTTGGATGTCCAAACTTTATGACATAATATCTGCAAAACAAATGACATTCCCATCAGCATCGACTGTACTTTGTGTTTACTGTGTCTGCTAAACCTCAACATTGTTAGCATTAGCATTGTCATGACAGACAGTGGATTAACGAGCATTTAAAATGCAGTTTTCACACATGATAAAACAATAACATCCTGTTGTTCCCCGTGGTTACTGCAGCGTGACTCGGATGTTTATTGCTGTGGTTTAATTGCATTGCAGAACAGATTGCAGACCATTCAGATTAGCAGCGGATAGAGGATAAGTTTGCACGTTCTGGGATGGAGCACAAAAGTCTGAAACACAAGCGTGGTGTTTGTTGACCAATTAGACTCAAAGTTGTCTCACTCTTTAAATAACTCCCATGAAAGCTCATGAAACTGCTTGTTCCTCTTCTCTTTCCAGATGTCTTTATCACCAAAATTATATTTTTAATTTATGGGCCATTGGTAAAGTCCTTTTTAATATTAACATTGTAGCCTTTTGTGCTCACACAGACAGGCAGGGGGTTGTTTCAGCTCGGCCCTCTGGCTCAGTCATGCTGAAGCTCTTTTTTTTGTTTTTTAAGTTTCTCCCAAGCAAAACAAAGGGTCTTTCAGTGGAAAGCACCCACTGCACCGGGCGAGCAGCACTGATGCTCTGTTTGTGTGTGTCCTCATAGCTGCACAAACACATGCTTGTGACTGTACCTGGCAGGGTTCAGCTGAAATGGCCGCTTGAAGGCTGATGGGAGCGCTTGTAGCTTTGATAATGAGGCTGAACATATTGTTGGTTGATACTCCAAAAAACACATAATCTCTAGAACACTAAATATTTGGAAAATATTCTTTCACTGGATAATTGCAATCTTCAGTTGGATTCAATGCTGGAAAACCATCTACAGATCAGTCCTTCAGAAGCTGTCCACAGTTTGTTTTATTTAAGCGGGCGTCACAGTTATGGTAGTGAAAGATATTGGATGCAGGGATTCATGCACCCGTAGGCTTTGGCGAGGTGACACCCTTTGTGGCTCCTGGTCTTTGAAGCCTCTGCAGCGGTGGACGTTATGTATCACAGACAGCGTGCTTTGATTGTAACGTATACCTCCATGATGAGGGGAACTCCCCGTCTGTGTGATCTCGATATGATTGCAGTGCTGTAAGTGGGCCTGAGGCGGCGCAAACATTATATACACCTGTGATCCTAAAACCAGACGGGGGGATGGAAAATAATTTAAAGTGAGCACCTGGGTGAGTTCAGATTTCACCTTCTAGCTTTTTTGGGGGCCGAGCTGTCGTTTCTGTCGCTGTTTTAAACAAAAGTGTGATTTCCGTTCTGTGGCGGGCGCGTGGGCAGCTGAGCAGGCTGTGGATGTGGGAGTACTCGGTCAATTGGGCATGAACGCTTGACAATTGTATTATACAACAGTTTGCAAAGAAAGGAAATGGTGCGAGACCAATTCCTCATACGATAATAGCGATGAAGCGGAGGATGTTTGGCGCTGAGCTGAGGATTCAAACAAGGTTCAAAACAATAAAGAAATAAAAAATAACGCTCATGTTAGCCGCTGCCGAAGGTAGAAGGAGGGTTCTCAATCTTTCTGTTACCTTCATGATAAGTTCAAGGATAAGGCTATTGCTGCTCTGTTTTTATTTTATTTTTTATTGTCAACATTTTCCGCCGAAAGACCAACACAAACAATGCATTAATTTGCCTGCCAATACTTTCTGACTTCCGGCTATCTCTTTCTACAGAGGGATTGAAATGTAACAGACGGGTCAAATATACATAGTTCAATTCCTAAAAAGATCCCCGGTAATATCCTATAACAGCTGGCTACTATAGTTTAGAACAGATGTTACTCAAAAGGGAGTAAATGGGGCATTTGTTCGGGACTATTTTCAGACACGGATGAAAACACATTTTGCTGCATTAGTGAGTGTTTCAAGCAGCAGGACGTGTGTGATTGACCTAGAAATAAACTACCATGTTTGTTGCAATGAATATTTAGTTAATAGTTTCTAATGTGCCAACAGTTAGTTTTTCTCTACATTAGCAATACTTGTGAACAAGATCAGTTCATTATGGATTTTGCTCTTCTCGTGGGATTATTTGCTGCATTATGTATATCAACTTTGCCGGTAGTGCTACACTCAAACGTGAAGTACACCTACATGGAATCAACATAGTAACACGTTCACCGTGGATTACATGCTGCAACAAAGCAGAATAGTGACACAGCATTTTGACATTGTTTGTGTGGCCATGTGCATCCACAAGCCACACTAGCAACTTCTCAGGATCTCTGTGCGGCTCACGCCTGGATAAAGACTGTTGATGTGGAGGCTGCAGGCTAATTTTCCCTTCCCTCCCTATTTACCTTTTTAAGTGTATATGATTCCCATACGCGCAGTTTTGTTTTGAGCAACAATTATAAAATTGTTAATATAATAATAATAATAATATAATTGGGTAACGTACTTAACGACAGCTAACGACACTTGATGCTTGGTCAGGTTGGGGGAGCACTCCACATACTTAATAGCTGGTTTGAGTTCAGGTCATGATATCAAACCCAATTCCGATCAAATGTTTGGCTGCCATTTTTAGTGTGGGAGACGGGCTGACCCTGAGGGATGGGCATTTTAAGTAATATCCATATTTGTGTACTCGCCCCCCCAAAAAAGCTACCATGTACTGGTCATCTGGACTGTGTCTGTAGGACACTGGTTAAAATGAAAAAGACAAGGTTACATATAGGGCTGTACCCAAAAGTCCAAATAAAAAATGATGAATGTAATCATCTCCAAAATGCTGTGTCAGCCGTGATATTAGCTTAAATTATCTGTGACATAAGTGTATTCAAAGGCATCTGGGGCCGAAGAACCTGACCAAGCTGTCGGCACCAACTTTTGACTCTTAAAACCTTCTAATGCATTTTAGTCATTTTCAATTGTCTTAAGGTTCAAAACCAGCACTTCACCGGGCAACTGGGCTTATTTAGATTTCAGAACCAAAGCTTGATGACCAGCGAACAAGGGCTTAGGGAGCACTTACTCGACAACTAATTCAATCTTGAAAACATACATTTAATGGGTAATTACGAAGGGAACATGAACTTTATGGCCCACTGGATCTGGGGAGCACCCACTTGATTGGCCAACTTACAGGGTTAACCCTTTAAATTCCCAAATCTGCTATTAACACAAAAGCTAGCCACTGAAACCAAACCTAATGTTAGAGTTGAGCCCCCCTCCCCACCTCCCCTCTCTCTTTCTCTCACCAGCACTGTACATGCCTGCAGTCACACTGGTGATTTCATGGCTCTTAACCAAACACAAAGACTCCATTATGTCTCCGTTCTCTGAAATAAAATCGCTTGCTTTGTCCTATTTCTTTGCTCGCTCGTCCTCGGCTTCTTCCTCTTCCGCCTCCCACTCGTCCTCTTCACACTTTCCCCACATTTAAGACTGGATGTAAAGCTACATTTTTCCATTTCATTACCTCATACTGTGTTTCAGGTTGGATAGAAGAGAGGAAAATAAGTAGGAAAAGAGGGAATGAGGAAGGAAGGCAAGGACTAGAGGTGTGTGTGTGTGTATTAGCTTAGTAATTAGGCCTCGTCGCCTGTTGTCTCCCCCCTCGCTCACCCTTTGAAGTTTCCTCCCCTGGACTACCCGCAAGCCCTCAAGAGGCTTCAGGAGGGGGTGGGAGTTTCGAGAATGTGGGTCAAAAAGTAAGTAAGTAAGTGTGTGTGTGTGTGTGTGTGTGTGTGTGTGTGTGTGTGTGTGTGTGTGTGTGTGTGTGTGTGTGTGTGTGTGTGTGTGTGTGTGTGTGTGTGTGTGTGTGTGTGTGTGTGTGTGTGTGTGTGTGTGTGTGTGTGTGTGTGTGTGTGTGTGTGTGTGTGTGTGTGTGTCAGAATTTGATGATGATGAAAGGGAGAGAATACGATTCTCAGTTTGCCCTCTATGTCTCTCTATCGACATCTTTTTCTGCTTTTCATGTTGGATCCACACACACACACACACACACACACACACACACACACACACACACACACACACACACACACACACATTCGTATGTGCCAGATGCTGTAATCCCAACACACACACACGTCACATGAGTCTCTTTGTTTTGGTTTGCTGCAGAGATAGAACCCGGCTCTGTTGCACTCCTCTGTAAGGGAGACAAAGAGCACTTATATCACACGCGGCAAGTGTGTGGGTGCGTATGGGGGAGAGAAAGTGTGTGTGTGTTGGTCTGAGAGGGTTTTCTTCAGTGCAGTCATTTTATTTATTTTTTGCAAAGATTTTTACGAACAGGATTTTCAGCCTCATTAGCTGGAGTGTTATTTCCCCTTTTTCCCCCCATTTCCGGGCCATCTGATAGCTTTTTATGTGCATTTTTGTTTGAGTGTGCGTGCGTACCGTCATCACATCTGAATGCCGATTGGGCCGCAAGGGCCAGCATGACACACTTCCCCTCCAAAAGTGGGCTAATCGGTTACTGGCCACCACTTTGTAGTGGCTAGAGATGTTCAATATATATATATATATATATATATATATATATATATATATATATATTTTTTTTTTTTTTTATGCTATACTACTGGTTCGGTTCGGCCTGAGATCCAGGTGTTTTCAAGCCTTACATTATTTGGAAAACCTTTGGGATTTCTTATCCCCTATGTTTCAGTAAATGTTGAGCTCGACATCACGGATGATAATTTTGAATATTCTTTTCTGACCGAGAGCCGACCAAACCGATCATTAACCGTTAACTGTCTGCAATGGTAACTGATGCTCAAGGAGGTTAAATCCATCTTTTGGCCAGCATGCAGCCGTGCACTTTCCCAGTTAGTTTAGCTGCAAGGTTGTCAGCTGCGTGTCTGCCTTCAGCTTATTTGTCTGTGAATAAATGCTACAACCAGCCATGTTGCATTGTCTCGCTTGCTACTTTGTTATCAAAGTGATTGTTTGTATTTGAATGATAATTAGCCCTGTTTGGGGTCTAACACTTAATTTGACTGACAGCTGAAGATACAAAGTAACAAACAATATAAAGAACCCGGTTAAAAAGTGTACAACTACACCGCAATTCATATTCATGAAATGAAACCTTTATTCCTCCTGGTAGCCTGTTGGCCTTTTCATTAGACCAACTGAGAGGATATTCAGCTCATGCCCTCTCCCCACACATGCACACACGCGAATCTACAAGTGCTCGCATTTACCTTTTTTATATGCGTGTGTGGGTTGTCGTATCACAGAATCCGATGAACGGGTTGTGTGTTGGTGTGAGGTTGCGGCCATACGTCGTCCCAACACGGAGTGATGAAGTGTTCCTCGCCACGCAGTGCCATGAATGACAAATTGCCAAAAGGGGTTGTGCGCCTGTGAGCAGACGGGCAGATGGTGTCTCATGGGTACGAGGGGCGCTAACGACCTTGAGAGAGGCTGAAAGGGAGGGCGAGAGAGACGGTGACGGCAGGGGTCAGTTTGTTTTGGTCTGAGGGTCGGGGGAAGAATGGGCGGGGCCTTTCTGCTGCTGCTTCCTCGCTGCATTTCCTCCACTCGCACTCCGGTTCGCACACACACGCATGCGTGGGGCGTTGACACGCCAACACAATGAGCAGGGACTGGCTTGAGGCAGATTGAGCAAGGTGTTTCCTGTGACCTGGGCGAGTGCTGCGTCAACACAGACGCAGTCGTCTGGCACAAAACTTGCATGAGTTTACAGATGTGTGCGTGTGTGTGTGCGCTAACTGATTTGACTCTCCCCCCATTCAATTAGAGTTAATTAATTTCTCCTTGTATAAATTTGGGAATGTTTGTGTGTGTGTTAGTCAAAACAGCTGTACTTGAGTCCGTGGTATTCATCCTTTATTCATGCTTTGTTCATGCTTTATTCATGTGCTGTTCCAGCATTTGCGGAGTGAATGAGTATTGGATTAAAAGCGGCTTTACATTATTCATGAGCTGAGATATTTTGGATTGTATGGAGGCTTCTGGAATCCCCCAAGCTGTGAACGCACACACACACACACTCAACAACAACAAGACAGTCCTCTAAATGTTGCATGCATCTGTCTACCTGCGCATCGGTCCCTTTCTGCTGAATTACGGTTGACTGGGTGTTTGTGTGTGTCCCACAGGCCTCACGCTGCCCTGCTATGGAGAAGATGAAGAGGATTAAGAAGCGCCTGTCGTTAACACTCCGCTCCAGTCAGACCATCGACGAGTCTCTGTCCGAGCTGGCCGAGCAGATGACCATCGAGGACGGAGGCACAAAGGACAATGGTAAAAAATCATCATCAAAACAAATCTGTAAAGATTTATATCGGATAAAACAAAATAAATCCATACCACATAAATCTGGGAATTTGCTTTTACAAAGGGACTCAAGCCCATTGTCTTTTGAATCCCATTTGTGTTCTTTATTTTGTGTAATTTTGAAGATTTTCTGAGCTGTGCTTCTAGCAAGATGACCTGTTACCTATCTTTTACAGCATAAAACACAACAACCTTTGACTGCACGGGGACATAAAATACAGTTGACAAATGTGTTTGAAGGGGGAAAAAAAAACGTACAAAAAAAAGTTAAATGGCCGTTTATGCTTCTAAAAGCATTAAAATGGTTGAGAATCGGGTCACATTTGTCAGCAGGCATCACACACACACACACACACACACACACACACAGAAAGAGCTGTCAGTGTTTTGGTAGCTTTTAGGAGTATTTAAATTATACATTACAGAAGTTGATGAAGGGAAAGAGATTGCAGCATGTGTGTCACTAACTGCTGTAATAGACTTCCAGTGAGTAGCTCTCTATCGAGTTATGTAACAGGAGTAAAAGCAAGGCAGCTACTTGAACACACACACACACACACACAGACACACAGACTGAAGCTCAGCAAGTGAAAAGGTAGTGTATATATAGTGTGCATGCATTAACACGCTGGCAAATACACTTTCCTTGACATCTCTTTGTTACATAACTTCCTGCCTGTTTTAGCATCGCGGTACAGTTTGTCTCCAGTAAGCTGGCGCGGTGATGGACACATGAAAGGCTTCTACATGCGAGTGGCAGCTGCCAGAATAGAAGGACATCATTTCGAGTGTCCATCATTTACAGAATGCTTCTCATTTCAGTAATCTGGCTCCGTATCCAGACAGACATAATACATGTAGAAGAAGCTTCAATTTCGGACTATAAAAAAATAAAAAACAGATATTCAGCAGTAATAGATGTCAAAAGTCAGAACCGCCCTAGTCTTAAAAGTAATCCACTGGTTCCATAATAATGCTACATGCCAAATGAAGAGGAGAGAAAATGAAGGTAATTTGTAATCTTTCTCATCAAGCCCACATTGTCATTGATGTTAATCGTTAAAATAAAGTACAGGTTTTATATATGACCCAGGGACTCCTAAATTGAAATAGGAGATATGTTGTATCATGTTTACCGTCGGTTGCTGATAAGGTTCCTGTCCTCTACTCAGAAAAGACATGGAAGCCCCAACTAGCCCTGACATTTTTACCTCCTTATATAATTCATGCTCAACTTGTAATTCTGAAACGACTGACAAGCACCCGAGGGCAGCATACTGTTAAAATGTGAGGTCGACATGTGGGAACGCAGCACAGTCTGTCGCCTCCGAGTTTAAAAAGGTTGGCTGAACTGAAGAAAGTTGTCAGGAGCGGAAAGATAAACCCACACGTATTGATAGACTTCTGGCCCGTCTAATGCAGACCTGAACGGGACGATTTAAGACCTTTTTTGCAAGGTGCCGCAGCTGGACTCTGACTCCGCCCACAGGGAGAACACTGGGTCGTAATATTTGCTTCCAGGGTTTCCTTGGAGGCTGTGATTGGAAAGGCAATCGCTTATTGGGCCCCGTGAGTGAGGCCAATGCTTTCCTTATTGGTAGAGTTACATAATTTCCCTTTCGGCTGTCAATTTTCCAATACTGCTACTGTCGCGCAAGCGATTTGAAAAGGAGACTGGTTCTGTCATAAGGTAACAAAATCCACCTGTCACTGTGTGTTCGCAGCAGAAAGTGATGCCGATTTAGTCGTCAACTCGCGCAGACTTGTCTTCTTCTTATGTAACTCTCGGCAACAAAGTGAATATAAAAAAGAAAATGACAAAACTGCTCAATTTCCTCGAAACAGTTAGTGTAACGTTTGATTCTGCCCATATTGAGCCGGCTATTCAAACTGAACTCGGTGCAATTACATAACGGTGGAGAATATCTGATGTCTGTTTTCATCTATTTATACACAATTTTCCTGATTTCGGCTGATGTTTGGTATTTTTGGAACCGTTGGGTCTTAGCCTTACATGTCAAATAAAGTCCTGCAGGTTTGAACAGCACGGGTTTGAAATGAGGAGCACACGCAGTGGGCTGAGGAAGATGAGAGCTGATGTATTTGTTCCACCATGTTGGTATCTGATGTGGGTTATTGAAGATAATTGTGATGCGACTGCGGAGCCTCTTGATTTTTCCGCACGCCAGAAGTGATGTGCGTATTTGTTCCGTTTCCCTCCAGAGCCCTTCATGAGGAACGGCCGGCCCCCCACCTCGCACAGCATGCACTCCTTCCTGCACCAGTACACCGGCTCCTTCAAGAAGCCACCGCTCCGCCGGCCGCACAGCGTCATCGGCGGCACCCTGGGGTCCTTCATGGCGATGCCACGCAGCGGCAGTCGTCTAGGTGACACACACACACACACACACACACACACACACACACACAAGGAAGGAAGGAAGTGAGTAATGGGAGCGCAGTTGGAATCCGGGAACAAACAGAAAATGTGTCACGGCCCAGAGACTTCCCATCCTGCTTCTTGTGTTCGAGAACGCACTCCTGGCTTGGAGTGATGGGTGTCTACATCCACGAGTGACAGATGGATGGGGGGGTTCAGGTTCCGGCGCGAGCTGATTCAGACCGCGAGTCCCGGACCAAAGGGTGACGAGATGATTCAGGGGACAGCGTGAAGCGGAGGAACACATTTTTAATATTCAGTCAAGAGAGCCTGGCAGGATCTGAAGGGACAAACAAACACTTTGAAAAGCAGCTGGCCTTCATTATCTTCTTCTTTAAGTCTTCTTTAAAGTTTATCTGTTTGTGCTCCCTCTCATCTGTCGTGGCTTCAGTTAGAGCTGTGAGTTGGCTCATTGCAGAGGTCGCCCGCGTCATAATTTGGTGTCACAGCTTCTTTACCTAAAAGATGATGGGTTCCGGTGGGTTCAACATAGAGCTGAAGCTATCGGCTCACTTGATGTAAAGAAATGTGTCCAGATATTCATGGTTCCCAGAAGATGAATCCCACTGTCTTTGGTGATCTCCTGACTTTTCTCTAGTGCCACCAGATAGTTGACATTTTTCACTTATCCAGATAATTATCACTAAACATACAGTAGATAGTGAACATTGTAGCTGTTAAACATCAGCATGTTAGCATTGAGCTCACAGTACAACTTCACAGAAACACTCTGGCTGTAGACTCTTATTCCTGCTATTACTAATGCTAAATTGTAGTGTTTTCAGATAGTTTGGGTACTATATCCATTACAAAATACTGACAGGCATTCGTTCCAGATTCATTATTGATTTTACAGCCTGTATGATCAGTTACACTTCACTGTACCACACAGATGCTGCCTTAAACAAACATTGTTTAACAATGTTTTGATCAGGCAGCATTAATCAGCATCTGTGCAAACAATCTGTTTGACTTAATGTGAGAGGTTTTACCACTTAGAGGTGGTGGAATAATATTTATTATTTCTGTAAATGCTTGGACCATGATTGATTCTTCTAGAAGCAAACTGTTGCCGCCGGTTGATACACTAGAGGGCCTGCTTGGCATCACACTGGACCCCGGCCTAGATAGAGGGACTTGGATGCAAAAACAGGACAGTTAAATAGGACATTGGTGTACCACACACTGCTGCCACACTCTGTGTGCTTATTAGCAAAGCTGCTAAAGACGGTAAAGAGAATAAGTACAAAAGACTCTCGAGAAAGGGAGCAAAGTGAAGGAAGGATGTGTGGAGATGATCGGGACAGAAAGAGAAAAAGTGGGTGGAGAATCAAATCCTTCAAGGCTTTTGGATAGAGGAAGAAGTGAGGCAAGAGAAGATAAGAGACGTGCAAAAGCAGAAGAACAACAATGTAGGAAGATTAGAAAACAGCCTTCAGGTTTTTGAAGAGCAGCTGTTGGAAGGCGATGGGAGACGGAGAAAATATTATTGTGAGAGAAAGAATTTGTTTTTTTTTGGAGGAGATGACGGGATAAAATAGCTGGAGATAATGGAGAGGAATGTGAAAGGAAAAGGAGGCTGAAAGGAAAAGAAAGTAGGACAGATGAGATCATTTGCACAGGTAGCAAAGGAATGCGTTGAAGCAACAGTGGGAGTCAGATCGGCTGCCGCAAAAGAGAAAACAAGTCGGGAGCGATGGAGAAACGTGGAGACTGAAAGGGAAAGAAAGGCGGGAATGGGAAGTGAAAGAAACTGGTGAGGTTTTTGAAGTCGGCAAGAAAAGTGAACTCGAGAGACGGAGAGGTGAAAGAAAAAGGGAAGAGAGACCGATTGGGTTTTCCAAAAAGGAGATGAGTTGAAGAAGAAAAGTGGAGCGAAAACGAGCTGTTGTTTGCAAGGTGTCTATGGAGAGAACGTTGCGAGGTCAGGAGGAAGAAAGTGTGGCAGTCATGGGGTCGGAAAAGGGAGATTATCTAAGCTTGCACAGAACACATTCTAAATGTGTGCGTTGAAACGAACAAAACTGCTCCTAAAATGCTTAGGACGGGTTAAATGCAGTGTTCAAATGTCATGTAGAGGCCTGTAGGTTCATGACAACTGTAATAAAGTTAATTTTGTTGTATTCTTAACCTCTATAGCCATCTACTTATGCTCGTATAGGCCCATTTATGTACAGAAACGCCCCCAGAATGCCATATAAGGTCAGCCACATCTCTCTGAAAGTACTAGCAGCTGTAATGTGAAGATACTTGTTATGAACAGAAAGTAGCAACCAAGAAAGATTATAAAAAAATTTAAAAACTTGAGGTTAGGTTTGAGTTTTTATCTTAAAGTCCTGGTTGGTAGTAACAGCAGGTGCTGTTTAATAGCAAAGTTCCTCGAACAGCAGAGTGATTGATCTAATCACAGTGCAGCCAAATAAAGTCATGCTATTTTGATAAAAAAAGGACAGTCAATTATTAGCCAATTTCTACCAGGCCTCGAGCATGCTGCTCGTGGCACACGACAGAAAGTTCGAGGCCTTCATCAAACGGCTCACGCTAACTGCTCCTTCTTGTTCCATTACTCCATTGCAAAAATACAAAATTATACGTGGACAAAAGGTTCTGAATATAACTGCCTTCTTGCTTTTTTAAATTAATTTTCAATGAACGATCGTGGTTGGCTGCTCTAGCTATCCGTTCACAGTAAAAGCCACGTGGTAATTTGCCAGTTCTTTTGATGAGAAGCAAGATAAAGGTTTTAATAGCAGTGACATAATTCAACTTTTTGGCAGCAGAAGAGTGAACAGTAAACAGTGAGGATGATATCAGGGGAAAAGAATCATGTGTTTGCATCGTGTCCCTTGAATCTCACAATTTGAACCCCGTGTGGGAATGGCGGACCCCGCCTCCAACAATGAAAACTACTGTATAGAAAGGCAATTACAGAATGTAAATAGCTGTTGGCGACTATAAATAGTGTAAATATCTTAATGATTGTAACTTCAATTTTATAATTAATCTGAAATAAATGATCGTCCTTGTTTTACCAAATAAAAACTAAAATTGTCGACATTCTGTCATTGTTTTAATTGTACTGCCATGACGAGTGCTATTACAGTACTCACGGTGACGAGAGATGCTGAATGCGCACACGCTCTCAAACACAAGTAGAAATTGATCGACACGATTCTGTAGTACATATAGAAGAATTTTATTGATTTATACCGCCATTGACTGCGGACTCCTCTTAACGGGCCGGTGGGGCCAGCAGGGGATCAGCAACTCCCTCAGTAGCCAAACGGCATTCACGGCAATCGACTGGGCCAGAAACAAGCCTGACCTAGTCCGTTGCGGGGCCTCATTTTGGCCTTTTTTTGTGGCTCAAAATCTGAAATCCAGAGAAAAGCTTGATCTGGAGCATCTGTGGATTCATTGCGTATCCAACCAAAATGTCATGATCCGCTACAGTTAGGCACGACACAAGATAAACTCATCCCCGCTTCGTTATCGCCGCCGCCATCTTGACTGTCAGGGAGCCGCGAGGGACAATGGAGTGGGACTCCTCTGTGTTTGGGAGGGGAGAGGGAGAGACACCTGGAAGACATCTGCACTCGACTTTTCAAGTTGATAAATGAGGCCCTTTGGGGGAACAGAGGAGATGGATGATGGAAGGTGGTTGAGTAGGCAAAAGAGAGAAAACTAGAAATTAGGAAGGATGTGGAGCAGATGGGAACCTTGCAACAATTTCCTGTTCCTCACTTTTTTCTAATTCTCTGTACCTCCTTCACCTTCTCCCATATCCTCTCTTTCTTTCTGAAGCAAGGCAGACAGGGTCTTCTGGCCTTCTCTAGTGTGGTGAATGACAGTTAGTGTTCGACGTTCTCCTCCACTTATAGCTGGGGTCGGCAGTTTATTTTTGGCTTCTTTGGGCAAAAACTGGCGTTATTTTTTTCTCCCTTTTCCAGAAAATGGCCTACCCTGGGTTTACCACATGAATTACAATAACCTGACAGGTTTTTATGGACTTTTTGCCCAATGACACGGAACATAAAGTGCCTACCCGAGCTTTAAAGACCTCCTGTAGTATCTCAACTTCTTCAACTCTAACCAAAGCTGAAGTTCAGGCGGAGAAGCAGCAGAGAAACCTCACTTCAGCAATCTGGAAAACAGAGCGACACGCAGAGTGGAATTGAACGGGTCAGCCCCCCAGAGGAAAATCCTAAAAGCGTTTCAGCTTCTAAAAGTGGATCAGTATTTCCTTTAATATGGGGGGACGTTGTTTTTTTTGTTTTTTACTAGATGACCACAGACAGGTTCACATTCTGGGGCAAAGTGTTCTTCTGGGTTGTAGCCAAACCGCGGAGTAAAGAAACAGGACTCTACAGTATGAAGAGAAGTTAGATGATAAGGCACATTGGTAGAGAATACGCTTTGTTCAGGTGGAAAAACCTAATCATTCCCTCCTAAAATTCAGACTGTGCTAATGAATTATCTCTGGTGTGATATCTCCGGTTTATCAGGTTTAAAATAATTGAAACACTTGAGCTGCATCAACAAAAGAATTCTTTCTCCCCTCATTTCTCTGCTCTGCTTTCACGTTTGATGACAGCCTGCGTGGTTGGAGGCGCTGACACCCTGATGACAGAGAGCTGCTCAACCATGGCTACTCATTAACCGTGTGTGTGTCTGTGGTGTGTGTGTGTGTGTGTGTGTGGGGGGGGGGGGGGGGGGGCATGTGGTTTGTACATCAGTGTGTTTGCTCCTGCTGGGCTATGGTAGTAGTGGTAGTTTTATTGCCCTGGAGGAAGCGGTGCTGGTTAGAGAGCTTAATCTTTGGTCTCGAGGGTTGCAAGGGTGTGAGAGGGGGAGAGAGAGAGAGAGAGACGGAGAGTAAGAGATGCATTTCATAACACTTACAGGCTGCTGTGCGGTCTGAGTGCCAGTAGACGGCTAATATTTCTATTCAATCTCCCCCAAAATGTTCACTTTAAATACCTACCTTTTCTTGAAATGCCATGGTTATCCAAAACCTAATGGACTAGTAAACTTGTTCTTGTTTGAATACGACTGACGTGTTCGCCCGGTTCTTCTTCCCTGTCGACAATCTGTCCGTCGTTCTGCTCTCTGGAGAGATCTTGCTAACCAAATCTTGCTAGGCTTGCAAAATTAGAGCAACGAATCCATTTACTTTTTACGGCCGTCAGAATGATACTAATTCATAATATTAGTGACTGATATTCATAATTTAATAAATTTTAAATAACATCTCAACCTTGTCAAAATTGCTAAAGAAAAAAAAGTCCAGGTTAGACTTCACAAAGTCAACAAATAGCGTTGTTATGCAGTTATTGGATTCGTTGAATGACAGAGAATTAATTGCAGACAATTGTGGTCATCAATGACTCATTCAAGTCATTTATCAATCTATATGTCAATCATTCTCTGCTTGCAGCTTCTCCGAGGTGAGGATTTGCTGCTTTGCTGCTATTCTGTTTTCGTTTGAGTATTTTACAGTAATCTGAAGAATCCCCTGAAGCTTCAAGACGTTTTGATTTGGAATTTCTCACTTTCATCTGACATTTCATGGACCAAATGATTGATTAATTGGAAATTGAATCAATTGTTTCAGCCCTAATCAATCCATCTGTACATGCAATATCAGCAACACTTTCCCCTTATTTATAAGCAGTAGATAAACATGAAATGGTTTAAACACACTATTCAAACTGGACCAGGTCAGATTAATAATAAAGGGACATCTTTAGTCTAATTTCATGCCACTTCGTACCCTGTTGGAACAGATTCCAATAACCTGTGTGTTGTATTATTCTCATTCTGTCTCAGATATTGTGCATGAGAACCTGAAGATGGGCTCCGACGGGGAGAGCGACCAGGCATCGGGAACGTCTTCAGACGAGGTGCAATCTCCAACCGGCGTCTGTCTGAGGAACCGCATCCACCGGCGGATCTCCATGGAGGCAAGACACACACACAAGCGCGCACGCACACACACACACACACACCATAACTGGCAAAAAGGCTTTCATGGGCGTTCCCCGCATCACCCCCTCTCCTTCTGCTCTGAGCACCCTCACCTCCTCTCCCTCCCTAAGCATTCGGGGGGAGGGGGTCTCCTAATGGGCTCTCGGCGTCATGATATTGATAGCAGTCGCGCTCCCCGGGAACCACAGCAGTCACTGGTAGAGAAATGCAATGTGAGCATCTGTGCTGTAAACCAGTGATTCTTCTGTATATCGGCCTCCTTCATAGATAGAGGTTATGGCATTCAAAATGGTTTTTTTTGAATGGCATAACCTCCTGCTAAACATCATTTTATTTTTGTAATAGGAGAAAAATATTCATTTTTTTATCTTCATAGTAGAGTCCTACTGGAAACACGACACAAGATAGTCATTTCCATGTTTTTTCATATTTGTCAGAACGCAGACCCCTTTCCAACAAAAGGCTGTTTCATCAACCAGAACAAGCTTTTTAGACACCGGCTGTATGAAAGATGATAAATTGGCCTGGGTGGCCCACAGGGCACCTCAGACACGCTAACGTGTACAAGCTCTGCAAATAAAATATGAGCAGGATGAATGGGAGGGAGGAAAAAAAACCTCCTCATGATTATCAGGGGACTCGTTTGCCTGCAAGTTTCTAATTTCACGGTGGTTTTTGAATGAATTCACTGAGACACTTGCTGCAGGCCACCACTAATTTATCCGGCATCTGTTATATTGTTTCGCACTATCCGTTATAAAAGCTTTAAAAGGTGGCGAACCATCTTCTTTTACAAATACGATGATGCTACATTTTGGTTATGTTGTGGACTTACTCCACGTTGAATGCAGACGTTCTATATACATCATCATCTTCATCTTTATAAATATTCAAACCCCTGGAGAGTTTTCCTCTGGAGAGGACGAGTGCCTCAGCCTGGAGGCCTCCTGCCCCCTGCTGGCCGAGGAGCGGATGGGACAAAATCAACCTTGAAAACATCCTTGACTTTGCGTCTGTCACACAAACACACAGTGACCTATTTTTACAGCTTGTTTTGAGTGTTTTTTTCAGGATTTGTCGGACTCAAGGATCTTTTGATAATAAGTCGACCACACACACAACACACACACACACACACTCGAGCTTTGTTACATGAGCGGAAGTGCACTGCTCTTCTTGTGGTTCTCTCGATACTGCCAGAGGTTTTAATGAAGCCGTGTTGTTTCAGAAAGGAGGTTAAGGGCACAGAGTGCTCTTGCTCATCGGCAGCAGTGTGGCGGCTCCACGCGTCCTCACCTCAGAAAAGAAATGTATTCTAGTTAAAGGAGAGACTGTTCTGCTTCCTGAAACATAAAATACTGCACCTCAAACCCACAGTACAACATTGACATATAATACCAATGCTGAATGTTATATGGACAATTCAGTTAATACACATCATTTTAAAAGTAGTTAGGAACCGTAGGGGGCCGAATATAGTGTTTAAGACTTTTTAAAGTAGGACGTTATGAAGCCACTTCCGTTCTCAGAGGCAATGTGCAATGCGGTGTACAACTTTAGAAAGGTCTGTGTACCATGACATGTGCATGGGTTTACGTTCCACTTCACAGCAATAACAGAAAAGGTGTGTTAATGTGTGTCTTGTACACTGCTATTATTTGTCAAACTTTACACCTGAATCCCAACAACCCCAGTGATGTATTTATGTTACTTTCACCTCCTGTTCACTTACTTGAGTTGATTTATTTGTGTTGTACATATGGCTGCACACCTATGGCCAAAATAATTTTCAAGATCAGTTTGGATTAATATTGAGATCACAATTATTTGTCACGGTTTTTCATTGTTTTTTAGGGACACAATACTTTATTGCTATACATTTAAATGAACGGTGTTACGTTCCTGCTAAAGATCAGATTAATCAGGTTGTTACTCACCGTGCATCTCTCAGAAGCTAAATGAGGTCACGGAGACTTCTTCTACACAGTCTACGAGCATACTGGCTCCACTAAAAGTAAAACCAAAACAGCTCGTGTTGGAGTTTCCAATGAGTGGATTTTAAATCTCAGTCATTTTTAACATTTCAGCTGTTGCGACTAATATTTACATTTTCCATGAATTGGTCCACACGTTTAGTCTGGTCAACCGGCCAACACTCAAAGATACCATGTTGGACACGGCCCAAATCAGAGACCTGTGGCAGATGTTCATGTTTGAGAAGTTGGGCCCAGACAATTTATGGATTTTTTGTGGTTGATAACTTCAACAATAAAATTATTTTTATTACGACTGTGGCTCAGTGGTTAGCAGGTCCGACTTTCAATCAGAAGACCGGTGGTTGGATCCCCGGCTCCGCTAGTCCATGTGTCTTTGAGCAACTTAACCCTCACTGTTCACCGTTGCTGTGTCTACAGTCTACTGTATAGCATGTAAGTCACTTTGGATAAAAGCGTCAGCTAAATGAAATGTAATGATTATCAATTTGTTGGCATTTCAATACAATTTTTATTTTTTAAACCAGGCTGACAAAGTGCTCATCAAAACCACATACGTAGAAATGGATAGAATTCTTAGAGGACAGACAAAGATAGTTGTGGACTGACATGAAATGATGACTTTTAAAGACGCCACTTTGCAAGAAAGCAACCCTGAGACGCATTATGTAACACTTCCGCTTTCCAGGACGCCGCTATGCTCGACATAATTAGAGCTTCTATCTGAACCATCACTTGTCATCTCACATCCTCTCTGAGCAGCATTGTCGCCGAGGCCAAAACTTGAAAGCGCGTACGACGAGAACAGATGTGACGTCTTCTCTCGCTGTATTTTTACTCCTCGTTTTTTCCCACATCACTCGCCATTGTGTCAGCTCGCCGCTATCAGGTGTGGTCTTGTTTTGATCCTGGAATAGATATGATCAGTCATCCAGAACAATAAGATATGAGCTCAGTAATATTGACGGTGACAGCCGGGCTGAGAATACAAAGCTTTTAAAGAGTAATAAACACATGCGCAGTTTGTTGTCATCCTCGCCTCGTTCTCTCGCTGCCGCCTTCAGGTGTGTGTTTTCATGATCACTATCTGTGGTGATTTGTGCTCATTAAGGCCTCCATAGGATGTGATCGTCCTGATCTCTGTCTTCTCTCTCTGGGAGTAGGAGGGAGATGAGAGTGAGTTATTTTCAGACTGCTTGCTGTTGAAACATGCCGCCCATCATATACAGACACGAGGCATTTCTCACGGTGTGCTGTGGTGTGAGCAGATTGCATAAACGCTAGAGTGAGACTCATAACCGCCCTTTCATTCGTTTCCTCAGTGAGTGCTGACGTCTGAGTAGCTTGAGTTTGCCTTCAAATGTTCGGCTTCTTTTACAAAGGTGCAAAACTCCTGTCCTCAAAGAGGGCCCAGCTCCTCTACAGGAATGTCGAACCAAGAGCTCGGTCGCAATTTGAAATATTTTAAACATCTTTTTTTTTTTCTGTGTGTGCGTTTTAGGACCTCAACAAGCGCCTGTCGCTGCCGGCCGACATCCGAATTCCCGACGGTTACCTGGAGAAGCTTCAGCTCAGCAGCCCGCAATTCGACCAGCCGCTCAGCCGGCGCTCCCGCAGAGCTTCACTGGTCAGTCTCTCTCTCTCTCTCTCTCTCTCTCTCTCTCTCTCTCTCTCTCTGTCTCTCTCTCTCTCTCTGTCTCTCTGTCTCTCTCTCTCTCTGTGTGTGTGTGTGTGTGTGTGTGTTTGCGTGCTGCCTTTTTTTATTGCTCTGCGGCGCAGACTCCCTCCATGCAAGTCACCATGGTAACTGGCCCGCTGTGAAACTGGGATGGATTAATGGGGAGCCACAAGCGCTCACCTCCTGCCTTTAGACCATCAAATTACATCATCATACTCAGCTGTGGTGTGATTACGCAGCTTTGTTGCAGACTGTCGGCGGCATTGAAGGTTTATGTATATTAGAAGTTCGCCAACAGTGACACAGAAGCTTAAAGAAGTTATGTTCGGTGCCAAACAGGTTAAGAAACTGCTGCTTTTCTTGCCCCTTTAAGGCTTTGATATATTGTTATTCTTCTTTTGGTCAATTCAGTCCTGCCAGTTGAAGAGGATGCCCACACTTAACGTAACAACTTGATGATTCTCAGCAAACTCTGATGTTATATAGAGTTTTTTCTTTCCTACAATTTCTAAGTGGATTTACGGATGTTTACATTACATTACATTTCATTTAGCTGACGCTTTTATCCAAAGCGACTTACATGCTATACAGTAGACCGTAGACACAGCAACGGTGAGCAATGAGGGTTAAGTGTCTTGCTCAGGGACACAACGGCATGGACTAGCTGAGCCGGGGGTTGGAACCACCGACCCTCTGATTGAAAGACTGACTTGCTAACCACTGCGCCACAGTCGCCCGCATAAATGTGTGTATCATGCGTATGTATTCAGATCTGAACAGTATACCACTCTCCTGCCTTATTTTTTGAACTTATTTGAATATGTATCTGAAGGTTTGGGGAAGCTTTCCGGAATGAAGCGATCCTGTAAGTGTGTTGAAACGAGCTTCATTCTGGTGTTGCAGGAACAGTTAGACCACAGATTGAGCATATTGCAGAATCCAAAGTGGGACTTTACGCGTGTCTAAATCTGTGCCTAAAGTGAAATCTGACCTCTGTCTTTTCTGCAGTCGGAGATTGGTTTTGGCAAGTTGGAGACGTACATTAAGCTGGACAAACTGGGAGAGGTGAGGAATTCCTAAAATCCCCTCGGCCACTATTAGTGAAGGAAATATGTTTCACAGCTGGTGCTATAAGTCCATAATATTAAACCAACGTTGTTGTGTTGCGTTCAGGGAACCTATGCCACAGTATTTAAAGGGCGCAGCAAGCTGACGGACAACCTGGTGGCACTGAAGGAGATCCGGCTGGAGCACGAGGAGGGAGCGCCATGCACCGCCATCAGAGAAGGTAATCATCACCTTGTGTCTCCTTCATTTTACAAAACACGGGCTTTCCAAAAAAAAAAAAACATTGTATATTAATTACAATTGGAGTCATTACATCTGTTTGTCTCTGTCTGTAGTGTCGTTACTGAAGGACCTCAAACACGCCAACATCGTGACGCTTCACGACATCGTCCACACTGAGAAGAGCCTCACACTCGTCTTCGAGTATCTGGTAAGACTCACTCCTTCCCTCTGTTCTTTGATTTGTTTATCCCTCAACATCACGGAACTCAATGAAAGGGGAACATCGTACACCACTTATGTGGATGTCCAATCAGTGGGGATGGTAAATGTAGTCAATTGGAGCAATACGTTCCTCAGTGTGTGCTATATTGACCAAAAAACTCGAGTCCTCCTGCTCGTGGAGCTGTGCCGGTACATCCCAGAATGCATGTGTGGAATTAGAAGATTGATGTCTGAAAGACGAGGTGAAATGTGTGTGTGTGGAAAGTGATCTCTACTTCCTGTCTAATGGTGTCATTTCTCCCTGTAGGATAAGGACCTGAAGCAGTACATGGATGACTGTGGAAACATAATGAGCATGCACAATGTGAAGGTGAGATTACTGATCTTTTTATATCTTTTCTATGTGTAGTTTTGTTTCCTCTTTTTCTATGTCTGTTCCATTAAGATGAGACTGCAATGTGTTTGGGCTGGACCAAATGTTCAATGCAATTGGCCCTTTGACAAAATAGTTCCAGGAACATAAGACATCAGTTGTGTTTCTTAATTCTCTTTTTATTCAGATAGATAATCACCAAAATGTTATTTCCTCTTTCCTTTACATTTTTTACTCATGAACCTGGATCTTCCCTGTACCACACGATTCAAAAAATGTCTCCAGTACATTTCCAACCCTGCAGCGACGAACCAAAGGGATTTCACGTCACGTTTTTCCGTCTCTCCAGGTCTTCCTGTTCCAGATTTTGCGAGGGCTGTCGTATTGTCATAAGAGGAAAGTTCTCCACAGGGACCTGAAGCCCCAGAACCTCCTCATCAATGAGAAGGGAGAACTCAAACTGGCTGATTTCGGTAAGCGGAACTACAGCAGCAGCTGTTTCCTTCATGGCAGTGGAGCATCATTTCCTGTTGTTTGCTGTAGATTTGTGAATTTAAGCTCAAAAAGTGTCTGAAAATGCATTTGATTGTTTCCAGTTCTGCTCTGTACAGATGCAATGCTTCTCTCCTGAAAACAATCTTTCTGTCTTTTATGGGCTGGCAGGGCTGGCGAGGGCCAAGTCTGTCCCGACTAAAACCTACTCCAACGAGGTGGTGACTCTTTGGTACCGGCCTCCTGATGTTCTACTGGGATCCTCTGAGTACTCGACGCAGATCGACATGTGGTACGAATGTGTGACTAGTCCATTAATCAATGTGTGGATCACAGAAAAATACATCTTTTGATGTTCATTAAATAATTTGAGCCATTCATAAAGTAAAAAAAACTAATATCAGAATCATAACCATTTATTGCCATGTATGCTTACACATACAAGGAATTTGTCCTGGCGGGAAGGTGCATACATTTAACATTTAACAATACACATTTAACATATTTAGAATCAACAGCATCTGAACATGTAATAACTTATAAAAAAGGTAATCAATCATGTGTGTGTCTCTCTGCAGGGGTGTTGGCTGCATATTCTATGAGATGGCTGCAGGTCGGCCGCTGTTCCCCGGCTCCACCGTGGAGGACGAGCTCCACCTCATCTTCCGGTTACTGGGTGAGTGACTCCTGCCGGGCCGGACGACCCAAAAGTATCACGGCACGTTTGACCAAACCCGGCAAAATACTTTGTGTCTGAGTGGATCTAATTCTCTGACTTCAGGGACACCAACAGAGGACAACTGGCCGGGGATCTCCTCCATCGAAGAGTTTAAATCCTACAACTTCCCCAAATACAAGCCGCAGCCGTTAATCAACCATGCTCCCAGGTACTGTGTTCTGCGTTTCTAGGCAGGCACGATCTTTTATTTTATGCATCCATGGCCCGCCCCTTTGCATGTATATTACATTACATTTCATTTAGCTGACGCTTTTATCCAAAGCGACTTACAATAAGTGCATTCTACGGTTACAAACAAGAATCAGAACAACAAGAATCAAGAAGGTACAATTTCGTCCAAAAGTTCAACTACAAAGTGCTATCAGTAAGAGCCATTTCAGTGCTACTATAGTGCTACATCCTTTATTCAAGGTGTAGTCGGAAAAGATGTGTTTTTAGTTTGCGACGGAAGATGTAGAGACTTTCTGATGTCCTGATGTCAATGGGGAGCTCATTCCACCATCGAGGAGCCAGGACAGAGAACAGTCGAGACTTTGTTGAGTGTTTAGCTCGCAGCGACGGAGCTACAAGGCGATTGGTAGAAGCCGAGCGGAGCGCACGAGCTGGGGTGTACGGTTTTACCATGTATATGTATATGTGTGTGTGTGCGCGCCACGGACAGGAAATCCTGTGGAACATTTCACAGACCACTTCCTTCGTCCCATGAGCCACATTCCTGTCAGCCGTGTTGCAGGCAGACAGTAAACCGCTGCTCCTCCTTTTGTCTCCTCTAGGCTGGACGGCGAAGGCATCGAGCTGCTGCTGGCTTTCCTCAGAGTGAGTTTTCTCTCCCTGCATTATACCCAGAATGCAATTCACTCCAAACTGATTTGTCTAGCACATTTCACACCTCTTTTTCAATGTTACATTTTCTCATCTCGAAGTACATATTAAACAAATTACTTCTGTAACTAATAACACTTCTACTTAAAACTAGGGTGGCCACTTATGGAGCTACTGCTGCTTGCTACTTTCATAAAAAAAAAAACAAAGGGTTGGCAACACTGGTCTACGTTATTATTTTGGATAATATTTTAAATCTTGCCGACTCCTCCTGGTTTCTACATTGTTACCTACTCAATCTTTATCTTATAAACACACAGGCTGCTTTCTATTTCTCAGAATTGAGTACTTACTTTGTATTAATATTGCACTGGTATTCTAGGTTTTATTTATAGTATTCTTTTCCAATTTTTAATTAGATTATTCATGATGATCAACACAAGTCCATTATTATAATTATTACACAAAGTATTAGTTGTATTATTGGTAAATTTGCTGCACTAAACTTTTGTTTGGTTCTTAAAGAGCATAAATGTTCATTGTTGTCAATTAATTCACTCTCTGAGCTTTCAGGAACATATTTTTCATCTTGTCACATGACCTGAATGGTTTGGGTCACGTAACAAGAAAAAGAGACGATAAATGATCACGAGTTAACAAATACTTCAAACAGCACCACCCTTTACAATTATAATCCTCTTTCTCTCTCTCTTTCGCTCTCTTGCTCTCTCTCTCTCTTTCTCTCCACCTGATTTTATTTTGGGACGGAATTCCTTCAGTACCATTTGTAGACAGCAGGGGGCGCATCACCATCAGTGTTCCCCCATACACAGTGTGTATGCATTATTCTGGGTTCCTCTTTCCCCAAATGTGTTTCAGTATATCTGAGTGGATCACTGATTGCAGACGCACCAGTCACAGCAAAATCTTCTAAAGTCACAGGATGGTTGATGTTTCCTGTTTCTGTCTCCGCAGTACGAATCCAAGAAGAGGATTTCAGCTGAAGAGGCAATGAAACATTCCCACTTCCGGCATCTCGGGATGAAAATTCACACACTTCATGAGAGTGAGTGCTGCAATCTGTCTTTCTTTTGCCTTCTTGTTGCATTTCTTTTCTTCTTCCCTGCTATTTGCTGTCGACTGACGCTCTCCTCTGTGTTGCAGGTGTATCGATATTCACATTAAAAGAAGTGCAGCTGCAGAGGGACCCTGGTTACAGGAACTCCTCGTACACAGAGTCAGGTGTGTGGGGAACACATCCACATGCTTTTAAGCGTGTTAGATCATTAGACCAAGAAATACAATTACTTAATATGTGGCAATCATTAGGAAGCCGGTCAAATGAGAGAAATTATGAACACTGACAGGCTTCAAGGGGATTGTCTGACTTGATTATGACAGTTAAAGATATTACACTTCCATGAGGTTGGGGGATTCATAATTACATGATTGGTCCACACTGAAGAAGCAGAGGCCAAGATATTCTGACTTTTAGTTTTTAATTTCCCATAATGCAACTGGAATTGCATCTTTAATTGGACCAACAGTCTGAAAGTAATCATCCATGATGACAGCTGTATAGCGTTATTAATGGAAAGCAAAGGCAGTATTGTACTCTTTAGTGTATTCTTTCTCTCTCCAGGTAACGGCAAGATCAACAGGAGGCAGAGCATGCTCTTCTAAGGTCTGATGAAGAGGATGGTCGACTGCCCAACTTCATCATCACTTCCCACCAACCTCTCGCATGAGCCCACCTGCCCTCGGAGTGACACCCCCACCCCTTTACCTGCACACACACACATAAACACTCACACACACCCCTCTGAGTGTGTGACTCTGGGTTGGATCTATTTGGAGACTGTGTTTATTTATTGGGGGGGCTGAGGTTGAATTGTTTGCTGCTAAACTACTACTGTCTGTATTTAACACACCGTGTGTGTCTGTGTGGGTGGGTGTGTGTGTGTGTGCGTGTGTATACATGATGTGAACTCGAGACGCCATGCACAGTTGAGCAGTCAGAACGGTTACTATTGTTTTACTCCTGACGACGATTCTCCGGCTTCGTTTGAGTTATAATTCCACTGATGTTGATGTCGACGCTGTGATCCAAGTTGTTGTTCTTGTTGTCGTACTCGGAGACCGAAAAGATTCAGTTTCTTCAGATTTTTTTTTTTATATATATATATATATATATATTTGGAGTTTATGTTTTGTTTCTCTTTGAGCTTCCGTGACTGAACTCCACGACATTTCCAGGTTTAGAAAGACTGGGACACGAGATGGTCTTGGAGGGTTAGGCGTTGAGGAGGTAGAGAGTATGGTTCTTTTGGATTCCTTTCAAATCGTTTCAAAAACATTTCAGTTGACTCTTCTTCAAGAGGCCCAGGACTTTGAGCTGATTGTGGTAGTTTAAGTTGATGGTTTAAGAAGCACACATAGAGTCCAATCTAACTGGGAGAACGTGAAACCAACGTTCGGTTCTTTTGTTCTTTCGGACCATTTGGCTTTGCAATGGGACCAAAACTGAGGGGTGGGGGGAGGTTGGGAGCACGAGCGCATAGCACGGTTGAAAGAGGAATACTGGAGCTGAACAGGAAGTCATGTGACGTCCCACAGGAAGCCAGCAAGCCTTCCCTAAAACCCCTCAAACAACTGCCAGGACTTGAGTGCTTTAAAAAAATGCAAGCTACACCTTCTTGCTCTGTGCATTGAGATTTCACTGTAGTCTTTGTTTTTAACTTGCACTTCAGTGTGTTTTTTTGGAATCAGAGACCGGTGCCTCAATGCAGCCGAATTTATCCAACAGTATTAAGATGTGTCCTCTAACTGTGACCTCTGACCTCACCTTGTGAAACAACAATGTCATTGTGGCATGTTTTTCAGAGGGGGTAGCAGGGATCAAGTGGGGGGGGGGGGCTTCAAAAGCAAAATGGTTGTTTTTCACTTGCGTCAGACCACTGCTCTCTAGCATTTGTACACAAGAGAGAGAGAAAAAGATTTCAAATTGAAATTTTAGATTTAACTGCCCGCTGTGTTGTTTGCAACTGACAGCGATGCTCCAGATTAAGCCGGTTGAGAAGTCTCACTTTTAACTGCATGTTTACTGAAACAAATGGAAGATCTCCCGACGATCACTTCAACCGTTTTCAAGTGTCTGCAGGCGAGCTGTGCATCCCTGGTGTAATTTATATGATGTGTATTAATATCTTGTCCAGATAATTCCAGCAGCTATGTAAAAAGCAAAAAGTGCTTTTAAGGAATGTTTGACATTTTGGGTGTGAGTGAGATATCTGTACAGTAAATAGGAAGCTAGCACTAGGAGCCTGTTAGCTTAGCGTGAAGACTTAAATCGAGGCTAGCCTGGCTTTAAGCAAAGGTTACAAATCTGTCCATCAACGCCTCTAAAACGCACAAGTGAACATCATTTTTATTTTACAAAAACATGCTGGACTTTTTCTTAGCACAGTCTAGAGAATGTGAGGTTGCTACACTGGCAATGAGATGTTTTTACACATTGTTTTTGTACAAAGTAACAATGAATAGCTTCAGTGGTACTTTAAGACCGGCTAGGCCGTCTCGAATTTGTATGCTAAGCTAACCCGACCAGCAACATGTTTATTGTGCAGACACGAGTGGTAGTGATCTTCTTGTCTAGCCCTCGGCAAGAAGACAAATAGACCTATTTCCCAAATTGTCAAACTATTCCTTGAAAAGGTTTGGAGTGAACATTGAGTTTTACTGTCAGCGATTCCGAACCCCAGAGCAACAGCATCATAGCTGCCATTTTGATACAACAGTCACACATGGAGAGACCTAGCATGGAAAAGGCACAGAAAACCTTTTCTACACTCTGAGTAGAGTGCAGTGGATCAGCTCCTGCACTGAATTCCACCAGGAATGCATTGAACATCGCAGGCTGAACATCGCAGGCTGAACATGCAAGAGTGAGACGATCTGAGGGGTTATTCCTGTTACTGCAGCTCTTTAGTTCAACGTCCACATGAAGATTTGACATTTATTGTCCGCTGAGATTTAAAGGGTTCGAGCAACCCAGAGTTGCTGATTGGATGGAACATGCAAGACAAGTGCCGGAAGCATGAATAATGCTTGGTAAACTCAATAACTGAGATAATTAATGTAATAAACATGAACGTTATCAGTTTGCATCTAATAGTGTATTAATCCTGTGAACATACTTATCCTTTCACTAGTTAAAACAGACATTCCTTCTACTTTCAGCGTGGATTAGATTATATATCGCGTGAGCTCATAATTTTACAATTAAAGCTCCGTACAAACTGTCACAGGAGAAAAAATGCAGATGGAAGATATTGTTCCATATAAAAGATATTGTACAATTATTGTATTCACAGGAGAATAAAGTCATTATATTAATGGTAGACATCCTGTGTTACATTGACCCATTGCCAATGATTTCTCCATACAGCATTATGAGAAAACCTTTTTCTTCCTCTCATGTTGTATTTCATGTCAACTTTGTCAGTATATTTGGATGCTTCACTGACACGTTATCACACTTATAATAATTGCTGTAATCAATAGTAAGAATGCAGGATTATTCCACTATTAACTGCAAACTGTCACTAATAGCATTTTTTTGTGTTACATGAACAGCAGTGACATGCATGAAAGGAGATTTCTGCAACCGTTAAATGTTTATTATTGTAAAACTTTAAAACTTGTTCAAATGTTTGAATGACCTGAATTTATGTGAACGAGCGTGTGTATGTGTGCCTGATGCATGGAAGGCCTGCTGTGTTGTGAATTCGACCTCTCTGAAACACTGAGCCGCCGGTGAACAGTTGATGTGTGACTCTTTTTACTGGAACTATTTATTTCTCATAACCATCGAAAGTAAATTTAATCTGTTTCATAAACGTGTGCAGCAGTCGTTCTTTGAGTAGTGAAACAGTGTGTTGTTTCCAACTCCAATTCATAAAGTAATTCTGAAAATGAATTCATTTTATTCCAAAAGAAAAGAACAGTAGCATTTCTCTCAACAAAACACAGGCAAATCACTGAGAATACATTTCCATTAATTTCTTTATAAAAAATAACCAGGAGGCATTTTTACAAAATAAAAGCTTTTGTGCAATTTTGACCTGGATTATCTATTAAAACCTGGTTTTAAAGCTCAATACATTTACACAAGTCTTACAATATTGAAGGCACGGCTGGTACAAGGCTGAAAGGTACAGTGCATTTAAAAAGAAAAGAAAAGCGTGACACTATACAGATAAAGAAAAGTTCACAGCGTCAAGTCAAAGCAATGCAGAAGACAAAATGAAAAGCCTTCTACAGCGATTCAGCGTGCTGGCTAGCAGGTGCTCTGCTAGGAGTCGGTGAGGGATTCATCTCGTGGCCACGCTCCAACAATCAACATCTGGACGAATCTTTATCAAGTTGGTAAAGAAAATGATCCTGTGACACTTATACTTGCATCCCCAAAAGGTTGACAAATGAGACCAAGCTATTGATTGACTGTTGTAACATCAAAAACTGCTCACATTCTAAGATCTGTTCATTTTAAAGGAAGCCTCTTCATTTTGGGGAAATACACATTCTTGTCGGGAGTAAAATGAAAAGATTGATGACAGCTCGAAGGCTAAATATGTAGCTTAGTATTAATACTTGAACCAGCCAGCCTTGCTCTGCTCAACGTTCACAAAGTCATCCTAAACCTGTAAAGCCTGTTAAAGATCATAGTCTGTGTTTTTAATCTGGACAAAAAATAAAGACACATTGGGATTTGTGCCAAACAGTTTGTTTGCCTTCAGTCCCCCATAAAACTACAAATTATGTTTTGTCATGTCCATACACTTAATGTGTTAACTAGTAAGCTTTAAGCCCCTAGTTAGATTTTGTCACCTTTGTAAAGCAAACTATTTTCACGTCAGCAGTCTATACGCTAAGCTAAGCTAAACTAAGCTAAGCTAAGCTTAGATAACTGTCTTCTGGCTGTAGTTTCATATTAAGCTCACACACATGAGTGGTATCAATCTTCTCGTCCGACTCTCGGCAGGAAAGCAAATGTGTCTGTTTCTATTCTATATTGTTGTCTCATGATTCCTAACAAGGATTTCCCCAGATCATTGTTTGTTTGAGTCAGTGGTGTGGATATTGACATTAGTCAGGGAGGGTGGTGGGGGGGGGGATGGGGATAACATTCATATAATTGCAACCCGTCTGTAACACTGACGTTTAAACCGAGTGAAATGACACGCGATATTAAATGAGATGAGAAATGTAAAGAGGTCTGACCTCCAGTCGATTTCTATTTGCCTGAAAAGAAGCACCAAACACCTGCGTGAGGAACATGAGGAGTTGAACTGTAGTAAACACAAAGAAATGTCTAATGCGGATACTCCTATCAGAGAGCAGAGCTTCAGAGTGAAGCTCCTGTTTCTTCATATGATAAATGCAAAGGAACAGGTTTCACGTCAAAGCCCGAATGGACTCAGAGGAAGTCCAACTCCTGTGTGGTTCACCGTCAGAGTCTAAGGCCGATCCGCTCGGTGCCTATCTGGCCCGGCTCGGTTTGGCCCAGTTTGCTCTTGGAGCCCGGGCTGGCATCAGCACTTGTGGGAGCTGGAGGAGCGCAGCAGAGGAGAGGGAGCATCCATGCTGGATAACGGCACAGGGAGGTGTCCATTCAGCAGAGTGGGGAACTGCAGGTTGGAAAGACAGATCATATTCAACTCCTCTGACATAACTTTTCATAAGAGAAACATGGCATGGCTGAACTGATGAAGGCTCATTCCATCTTTCGATAAGATGATGGGTAAGGCAACACGTGAGGAACAGCCTTCTTTTTTTATTTGAATAGAACACAAAGAGGCATACTTATTAAAAAAAAAGTAAATTTAATAAACATTTTAAAAAGGTGCAACTTTTTGTATATATACCTATATGGGGCATTAGTTCTGGGATTATATAATCTTTCAAATTATTCTGATGGCATAAAGTGATGTTTGTAGAAAAAGTAGAAGATTGGATCAGATTTTATATTATTATCATTATTATTATTTGATACCAGCACCAGGTGTCGCTGAAGTCAGAAATGTTCAAACCCAAAATCGCAGCTTTAAAGGGAATTAATATGGTGGAATGGCGAAAATCATTGTGGCTTTATACTGATTAAAGATTTAGGGTTATTGTATTATTATTGATTGCTTTTTCGATCAATACTAGAATATGGATATATAGTAGACATTACATTAATGATGTCACCTCCAAAATGCTGACTGTTATGTTAAATTTATTGAATGCTTTCAGTGATTTGCTAAATAAAAAATGAGGAAAACGTCTGTCTGGCGTGGTTGAATGTGTCGTGTGACGCACAGGATTTTCACAGCTCTAGTCTGACTGCTGCTGCATCACAGCAGGAGAGTCTGCTCTTGCTTATATTACCTCGTGGGGACTTAAGTAGTGCACCAGCGTTGTGAGGACCTTCCCCGTTGCAAGGACTAAATCACCGGTCACTAGAAGCTTCACTGTTTGTTCACAGTTGGAGTCGACGCGGCTGGGAGGGGCTCCTGACCAACCCGCCCTCTCCCGCTCCCCTCAACTAACAGGAAGTTGCCCCCTCTTCTTGTCCAAGCCAGAACGGAAACATCTGTGGCTTATTTTGAAACCCTGGCACACGGTGAATCGCACACACACACACACACACAACTGTGTGAAAACAACAGATGAGGTAAATCTGCGGAGTGAAATGAAGGTAAAGATCCTGCACTTATGAGGCACGGTTTGTTGTAAATACTTTTTTTAAAACTTTTTTTCCATTAAAAAAGGTTTATACAGCATTACATGGGCAAATAACTGGCAGTTTCTCTTAGTATTACTACTGTGTGTGTGAATACATTTTATGTGTATATCTTTTTTTGCGTTACAATAATTAGGAGAACCAAGGCAAATGACTCACATCTACAGTTTGCTGACATTAGCTAACATTCGGCACCGGAAGCTACCGGTCGTACCAGACCAAGTGAGGCTGTAGCAGCAGAACTCCTGAGTGTATGAACTGAGATGTGAAGCCTCCTTTAGGTTTGTAAGAGTGAAGGATGTGCTATGTCATGTTCATGTCCTCCATAGTGTCGCTTTAATTTAGAGCAAGGGCTGAGGTTGATTTAGGCCAAAGATGATTTATTGGGGGAAGGTTTACAAAATCAAAGTGCTTGTCAGATTGTTCACTGACACTGAACCCTCTTTTCAACGTGCGACTCATGCCGGCTCGTGTCCATTTTACACAGCGATCGGCCATCAAGCATTCTCTCTGAGTTTCTCCACATACACAGCGATAATGAATGTGTGTGTATGTGTGTGTGTGTGTGTATTACCTGAAAGAGGTGGGCATGGCTCTGCAGTTGTGCAGGGCTGAGGGGTCCCACTGGACTCAGGCTGGACCAGAAATGGATATTGGAGAGTAGAGGACTGGGAGTGAGCAGCAGACCAGACGGAGTCTACGTTGACAAAAAGTGAAATGTAGGATAAATATACCGCGATGGAAATGTTGGTGTTTATTCTGGCCGGGAGCCCAGAGAGCTGCTCATGGTCCGTGGTCATTCAGTCTCACCCAGAGCTCCAAGCCAAGTCTGCCCTCTAGTGAACTCACGTCTCGCAGACAGACGGACTTGGCAGACTTGACTCCATTCAGGTCAGGAAGCTCCACTCATACAAAATTCATGGCATCTATTTTCTTCCGTCTCGTCTTCCTTCTGTCTCTTCATATTTGACTACAGCGGCTTTTCTTTATGTTTCTGTCACAGGAACATAGTCAGGAACTACGGTTCAGGAACCACAGTTTCATTAGCACGTTTATGTTTATATTCTCACCGCAAAGAAGAAGTGCCATCGCTGAGCTTACTGTGTTATCAGAATTTGTTTAAAACCCTACTTAAATTTTCTTTTAGCAATGCTTAAAATGTAAAAAGGCGCCCCGTGGCGTCGATCTTTCTCCCTTCATTTCCTGTCATCTGTCTATCGGCTTTCTAGTAAAGGCATTAAATGAGCGGAGAAATATTTTTTAAATCTGCTTTTCATTGCAGGAAGCCGTCTCAAACGCTTCCTGTGAAAAGATACAGATTATTGCGGGTCATCTTTGCATCTCAAATTTCCTTAGTTTGGCCACTCATACTTCTGCTGATCTAAAACAGGCGCATGGGCCTTGGTGGTGTTCAGCTGCACTAAGCCACTTGGTCAGGACCAGCTTATGCTTCACTTTTGTCAGTGTTTTGATGTTTTTGGGCGATTTACCAGCCAGATCGAGCTTCCGGCTTGACTTGCAACATAGCAGTTTACCCCCCCAAAGTCCAGAAACCACCGTAAACCGGTTTCTGGTGGACAACAGGGACAGCTGTGCAGCAGGGACTTTCAACGGTAGGAACTAAAAACAGAACCACATCTGTCCAGGGGAAAGTGGATAAGGGGCTGTGGATACCAACAGCTCAGGTGTGCTTCGCAAACACTTAATTATACAAAATGTTCAGCGATGAGGGCACAGTTTAGCGTGCACTTTTACTTTCCATCAATTAAGTGCTGTATACTCAGCCGCATATCATTGCTCGGTCTGGAAAAAGGCGTCAGCTGAATGCCTGAATGTAGCCAACTGTCCTGGTTTGGTCAGTGTGTTGCTGCCAGTGAATCAGGAGCTTCAGAAACATATGGCTTCACTTATGAACCTCCTCCCTCCCTGGCTTCCTCCCCTCTTTCCGCTCACCTCTTTCCATCTCCTCCCTGTCTACAAGTTTCATTTTCTTCCTCTCTCCCTAAATGCATCGTCTTTTTCCTCACCTAAAACCACCTGTATTTACAGAAGGACTGTGAGTGCAGTGGTGTTAGTACATGTGTTATGTGCCATGTTGTACCTGTGTGGTGAGGAAGGCAGGGGTCAGGGAGCCCGAAGGCAGCGCCGGGCTGTTGAGAGCAATGGAGACGAGGTCGCTTCCTGTCAGGAGGAGCGAGGAGGCGGAGATTTTCAAACCTTTGGGTTTCCTGCTTTTCAAAGGCCCGCAATTGACAAATCTCCTGCCCTCTGGCACCGCTTGTGACCTCTCTCTCTCCCTCTCCCTCTGACCAGATGAGAGGTTCAGAGGCTGGGCGCTTTGCTCTAACTCGTAAGTCTCTGAGCTCTGGCCCCGCCCTCTCCACAGCACATGGGTGGGGCTTTGCGGCGGAGTGGAGGAGCAGGAAGAAGAGCGGGCCTGCCCTGGAGACGGTCTGGAGGAATGGGAGGTCTCAGCCGAGGATGGGGGTGGGGTGGGCGGCAGAGAGGAGTGGCCGCGGTTGGTCACGAATCGGATGACGGAGGAGCTGTCGCCGTAGTGATCGGATCGGGGCTCCATCTTGATCGGCCGATGCGGATCCATGGGGTGCTGCAGGGAGCTGACGCTGAAGGAGGAGTACAGGCTGGAGTGGAGGTATTGGTTCCTCCCGGCCCCGTCCTCATCGTCAGCCTCGGGCTCTGAAGCCGCGCCCCCACTTTCCTCACTGCTGCGGCCTGACTCCACCACTGCAGGGTCCATCTTCAGAATCTCAGGGAACGATACAAACTTGTAGACAAACTTCTGGCCGATCACCTTCTTGATGATGTTCTGCAGAGGAAACGAGACATGATTTTAGTATTCTAAGCCCCCCTTATTTACAGTTTTGATGTCAATTGGGTTCCATGGCCCTCCGGACATGAATCACATCATGAAACCAGTTAGGCGGTTTATCATGAGATGGTATTTGTAAATGTTGCATACTTTGTCGTAGTAGTAGCGCAGGGCTCTGCTCAGCTTGTCGTAGTTCATGTTCGTCTTGTTCTTGCGCAGCCCCCATAGCTTGGCCACATCCTCTGACTTTAGCAGCTTGAACTCGCCGTCGTTGGACGTCCAGCAGATGAGATGTTTGTGGCTTTGGTCGATCAGCAGCTGCAGCAGGAACTGCCAGAGTGTGATGGAACTCTCCATGACAGGATGACACAGGCGATCTGCAGAGGAGAATCAAGGCCTAGTGAATGATAGTCAATGATAGCCATGAGAACATCCTTCTGTTGGGAACAAGATGGATAAATATATTTCCATCCATCGATCATCTGAACTGCTTATCCTGTTTAGGGTCGTGGGGCCGATCCCAGCTGTCATTGGGCAAAGGCAGAGTTCACCCTGGACAAGTCGCCAGTCTTTCCAGGGCTCACATAATAGACAGACAACCATTCACACCTATGAACAATTTAGAGTCCAATTAACCTAACCTGCATATCTTTGGACTGTGGGAGGAAGCCGGAGAACCTGGAGAGAACCCACGCTGACACGGGGAGAACATGCAAACTCCACACAGAAGGCCCGCCCAGACCGGGATCTGAACCCCGGCCCCTCTTGCTGTGAGGCGATAGTGCTAGCCACTACACCACCGTGCAGCCCACATTGACACATTATCTTATAAATCCCCTGTTTTTTTGTGTGTCAGCAAACAAATGTCCATTTACGTGTCCGGCAAACAGAATTTCACACATCCTTAGATTGTTTCGAGAACCATATGCCGCAGAAGACATTGAAAGAAGGAAGGAAGGAAGGAAGGAAAGGAGGGTAGGTGGGTAGCAAGGAGGAGGAGGAACAGTTGTGTCATGGCGAATGCAAACTGCAATCCTTCCTCTTATGCAAACTCCACTGAAAACTACAAGAATAACAGAGCGGACCATGTCCACCACCTCCCATCCTCTCTGACCGGGAATCCCCTGTACCACACTGAGCCCAAAAACAAAACATCACAAACATGTAAACAAACAGCAAAGGCTCTAGGACAGACCTCCTGGCTGTGAGTTATTATATGAATAACTTAAAATATGTAATCTCTACATTGCACATATGAGCTTACGCTCTTTTATATCTTGGCTGCTGTCCAAAGCAGGATGGAGGCCGTAGTAAATACCAGTGTTTGTCCATGTGCCTTACTTACAGAAACTTTTGTAAAAAAAGCAGTATTTCCATGTGATAAAACAGCTTTGCTAACGATCTAGAAGCTGTTTGGTTTTTCAGCCTTACGCGTTTAAAAGTAAAATCACAAACATTTTGCAAATGTTTGTGTATACTGTGTGTGTGTGTGTGTGTGTGTGTGTGTGTGTGTGTGTGTGTGTGTGTGTGTGTGTGTGTGTGTGTGTGAGAGAGAGAAAAAGAGGGCCAGACTTCCGGATGTTTCCATGGTGATGAAGCAGGATGTGGTCAGTGACCTTATGCCAAGACAAGCGCGAGTCTAACCGACGTGTTTACCTTGAAGCCACCGACTGTCTGTGAGCGTCTTCCTGTCTGTCTGTTTCTCTGTCTCCTTTGCTCTCTCTCTCTCTTCAATCAATTTACACTGTGCTTCATTAGCAGGAAGTAAAGAACTACTTACTGCCAAAAGAAAACCCAACAAATACGTCATTAGAACCAGATTTAATTTGCAACCATGGAAATATCAGTGTGCAGTTGCATCACAAATCCCCACGGCAACCGCATCTGCCTCAATAGTGGAGAAACATTGGTGGCGAGGACCTCAACCATTGCCACCAGAAGAGAGGGTTACTCTCCCACCTTCATAATCGATCACTAGTTCAACATGAAAATGCAGCATGCACCCTTCTTGCTCGCTCTGTCTCTCGAACAGGAACAGGAAACCACCCAGCAGAGAGGGGAAAGTGTGTGTGGTGCGAACAATGACCCATCGCCATGAACACACACAAACGCATATCCCCGCTTCCTTTTTCCTGCATGGGTGTGTGTGCTAAGTGATGGAAGAACTGTAGTGCTGTCTGTCTAAACGAGGACTTCCTGTCATTCAGTTTCAGGGGGCGTCTTCCCGGTGAAAAGCCTTCCTTTTCTGGGAGGTAGGACGTCCTGTCACTGGGAACCACTAGGAACACACACACACATGAACGCACGCACGCGCGCACACACACACACACACACACACACACACACACACCTATGCTTCTTTTTTACAGCAACAACTCAAGTCACATAGGTCCACAACAACATATGGAGAATGCATCTATGTCCTTGTGTCAGACTCTGTTTTATCTCCGTCCACCCTCTGACATTACACCCAAATCTGGACTAGAGAGAGACAAAGGAGGAAATGTTGATTCGTGGACTTTCTCTCTCTCTCTTTTTGTGAGTGTAAGTTTACATGTTTTACCTGATCCATGTGTGTGTGTATTGTGTGTGTGTGTGTGTGTGTGTGTGTGTGTGTGTGTGTGTGTGTGTGTGTGTGGGGAGGGAGTTGGGGTTCTGCTGGAACTCAAGTGGTTCTTTGTTTTGCAGCAGTGACTCATTTTCAAGATGTTGTCTGCTGCCAGCTTCAATCCGGAAGCGCATGGCAATTAGTCTGCGAAGTCCAGACGAACCAGAAAGTCTACAACCAGACTTTTAAAGGAGCCACGGCTCATTTTTTTCCATCGCAGCCGGAACACTGACCTCTTTTCTTTCTTTCTTTTTTCCCTGCCTTCAGGTGTAGCAAACCCATTTGGTCAACTTTACGCATGCGTCTGCGCCAAAGCGGAGAACCCACAGCGTTAACACGTTATTACGCACCGCTTTAACGCTTATTACGCACCGCTTTAACGCTTATTATGCACAGGCTTACTACCTTACGCGCAGCATCGACGTGGTTTTCAAGTTGACAGTGAATATGTGAACCTGATCGGGATTCAAATACCAAAACAGCTAATTCCGCTTCTGTCTCTCCGTTACGCGCGAACGCACGCACGTTAAAAAGTTGTAAGTAGAAGTGAGCTCGTACCTACCCTGCTTTGGACCGGCCGCTGCTCCTCTGCTCCTCTGGCCGTGTGTGAGGACTGTGTTTGCGTCTCAGAGCGATGTGTGTGTGTTGTGTCGGGGCTCCATGCCGCTGCTGTCTGAAAGCGGATCTGCAGCTTTTCTCTCCCCTGCCTCAGAGCAGGAAGTCGGGACGCGCAGACGGAGAACCGGCGCACTTCCTCTGGCGTAGTATTCCCGTCTGTGTAAACACACACACGCACACACAGAGGGAGGGGGGAGGGGGAGGGAGAGAGAGAGGGAGCGAGAGAGAGAGAGAGAGAGATCTATATTTCCCATAAAAACACTTTTTTTGACATGCTCACACACCTTAACTCGTGCATTTAAATAGGATGAAGACGCTCTCACCCCCACCCTCCTCTTTCTCTCTCTCAAACACACACACACACACACACACACACACACACACACAATAGTCTATTGTAATTCCGACTCACTAAGCGTTGAGCTGACAACTGACGTCACCATCTTCCTGCTCACCGGGTGGGGTTCCTGTTCTTACACACACACACACACACACACACACACACTGGTTCAGTACTTTTATAACTTAAAATTGTATGAAGGGAGGTGCACTTATATATTCTGGCAAGTGAACAGAATAAAATCATATCTATACTTATTTGTATCTGTAGATTTTACTGTCCTTCCACTTTTACTTTATTTGTTGTATCTGCCTTTGCAGCCTATACATTCTTCAAACTGATCCCACTGAACATAATTGGCTGCAAGATTTTAAAAAAAAATCATATACACCGGCTAAAATACCTAAGATCAGATGATTAAATACATAGTACTACAGTGTGAGGAATTTCCAAAGAGTGTCTTTGTTTGAGAAACAAACTCATGTGGGAAGACAAAATCACCTATCCAGTGAAGCACCTGACCTCATGCTCACAAACATTCCCATAGTGTGACAAACAATTGAATTATTGGTAACCAGATAAAAAAAGAAAAAGCATAGACATGAATTGGGTCTATTCCTCCATCAGTGTTAATAGAGAACCCTTTTGAACAATGAAATAACACAGAGGCGTCCTCCGTTTAAGAAGGAGTGTGTGCGTGATTCAACCCACTCTGCACTATGGACTATATCCTGATTATCATGTGGCTCAAAGGCCATGTCAACATCTGATGTGTCCTTGCAATTGACAGGAAAACGATTCATCTTGAGCGGGCACTCCACCCAGTTAGAGGTGCACTTCCATTACAAGAGACAGATTGAAACAAAGAATGGTGAGAGTCTAGGTAGCAGCGAGATACCACAGCTTTTAGTCAGCTCTATTGGTCAAATCCATCTCCTATTCCCTCTTTTAAAAAATGTTGGTCGGTAAATGTCCTGGTATCCAGTTTGTCTTTATATATTTTGTATTTCCCAAGCCGAGATAACCCCGGTGACATCACATGAGTTATTTGACTACAAAATAACTCATGTTGCTTTAGCTATTTAACTTTAATGTTAATATCCTGTAAACGAGACGGAGTGAGACGTCGTTTCACTCTCTCTTTATTTCCCCGACGCCTCCTTGGCCTCGCCCACATCTTTGAAACGTCAACAGCGCCAAACTTCAGGCTCCCTAACGGGAAAATGACCACTGGCGCCGAGGAGCCGCAATGGAGGAAAGTCCACCCCGTGACGGGAGTGGTGCCGCGGTCCAGACACGGACACCGAGCAGCTGCAATACGGGAGCTGGTCGTTGTGTTCGGTGGTGGAAATGAAGGGATAGCGGAGGACCTCCACGTGTACAACACTGGTAAGCTCAATTTAGCTCGACGCCAAATAGCAGGTTAGCAGCTAATGTTTTTAGCACGAGCAGGAGGTCAAACAGCAGCTGGTCCTTTGCCGTTAGAGGTTCATTTAATAGGTATTCAACATTGTTAGCATCATTTTGACCATGCGGGTTTTCATTGTGCAAACTGGACGCTAACTTGAGCTGGATAGCGTAACTTAAGGTGCTTCAGTAACGTTAAGAATTCCCCCCGAAATGAAACGTTACTGGTTAGCGAGCTAACAGCTAACTGTGGTGTTAGCGTTCACTGGCAAAACCCAATGACGAGACAAAACATACGCTAACTACTAGGTTAGTTAGCGTTAATTTGTTTGGTCAGTGCAGCATTAACTGAAAAACATGTGACAAAACAACCCAGATAAATATAACCTTAAACATTCTGGCTTTTAACAGTATGTTGTACTGTTGTACTATGATCATTGAAGTTTGGGTGTGACGTGCTGCTCCACACGATCCTGTCTAAATGAGGTTATGGAGACATTGTCCAACAAAGGCCATTCAATTTACTGCTAGTATTAAATGTGCTCGCAGGTGGTGAGGTTGTCTTGCTACTGCATAAATAGCTCTGTTTGTAAGGAGTATTGTGTTGGAACAGGTTGCTTAATGTCTAATACAATGGCTGACCTCTGGACCTTTTTACAGTCTCAAAGCAGTGGTTTCTGCCTGCGGTGAGGGGTGACATCCCACCCGGCTGTGCTGCCCATGGCTTCGTCTGTGAAGGCACCCGTATACTGGTCTTCGGTGGTATGGTCGAGTTTGGGAAATACACCAACAGCCTCTATGAACTTCAGGTAATGCCGTCACAGTTCTTCAGTAGAGATTCCAACACAATTGTGTCCTGAAGAACATTTTAAAATCTTGACCTTGGCCCCATGTGGCTCAGGCTAGTCGCTGGCTGTGGAAGAAGCTGAAGCCCAGAGCCCCCAGGAATGGCTTGCCTCCCTGCCCTCGGATTGGACACAGCCTCACTCTTGTGGGTAACAAGTGTTACCTGTTTGGGGGGCTGGCCAATGATAGTGAAGACCCCAACGGCAATGTAACAAGGTACTGTGTAAATACACATTAGAAATGCAAAATTTAATAAAAGGTTTGGTAACATTGGGTTTTGTGGCGAATCCTAAAAGCAGAGCGAACTGGTTGTTTGTGTATATGGAGTTTGAGAATATGGAGTTGGGTCAGTTGTTTTTAACATTGTTATCATTTTAAATCCTGCACTAACAATTATTGATATGTCTGCAGATTATATTTTACCTTTTTTTTTTTTAAACAAGAAAAGCTGCAAATCCTCTCTTGTGAGAAGTTAAAACCAGAGAATGGTAATTTCTCACAATTTCTTCTTTGCAAAATGATTGATCGACTATCACAATTGTTGCAAATTATTTTCCTTTGGAACAATTCATCTTTTCAGCTTATAACTTTTTAAATTAGGGTTGAATCCAGAATGGGCTTCCACTGACTTGTTGATCATGTGCAAGTCCACAATTCAGCGAAACCTTACAGCTAACCAGCGTAGAGACTATTTAGTTTTCATCTTTAACCTCCTATGAAGATAGTTGCATATATGAGTTTGACCTTTTTCATCCTAGATACATGAGTGATTTCTATGAGCTGGAGCTGCAGTTGTTATCAGGAACAAGAGGCTGGAGCATCCCAGAGACAAAGGGGGTTGGTCCCTCAGCTCGGGAGTCCCACACCTCTGTTGCTTACACTGGCCTCGGCTCCCCGAAGCTCTACATCTTTGGAGGGATGCAAGGATGCCGGTTAGACGACCTCTGGCAGCTCGACCTTGGTAGGTCGTCCTTTACATCGTTTAGTTGCTACTGAACCTTAAATTAAATACAACACTGTGGTAAGCTAGGGTTATTTGCATGTTGTGGGAAACAATTCTCTGTAACATTCTAACTTCCTTTTCATTGTCCTTTTCCTTTCTTCAGACACAATGGTTTGGTCGATGGCTGAAACCAGGGGCCCCACGCCGTTTCCCAGAAGCCTTCACTCTGCCAGTGTTATTGGAAACAAGTAAGATCTGTCATCATCTGTGTCATATCTCTCTGGTAAAGCAGATGTGTAGTTTGTATTTGACACCTGACCTGGCTAGCCTCAACAAACCAGTGTCCTTATGTCCGCAGGATGTATGTTTTTGGTGGATGGATTGCTGTACCAGAGGCAGACAAACACAATGCCTCACGAACTGAATCAATCTGCAGTGACTCTTTAAGCGTACTAAACTTAGGTCAGTGCATTTCTCTATGAACATCCCATGCTCTAGTCAGAGTTGTCATGTCGGGTAAATGCTTGAAACATGAAGTTTTGTCAACACCTCTTTGTAATGTATTTACCACTGTTTAAGGGGAAACTGCTATGATGCATGTTGTCTCTTATTCAGTCAATGGGGTTTCTACATCATTCAGAGGCCAGCAAGTTCACTTCTGCCCTGCTTTCCTGTCACAGACACTATGTGTTGGCAGAACCTGGGCCCAGAACCGCGAGGCGATATTGAGTCCCAGCTGCAGAGCCAGGGCCCCCAGAGTGACGATCCGTACGCATGTCGGCCCAAAGCCAGGGCCGGCCACTGTGCTGCCGCTGTCGGGTCCAGGCTTTACATCTGGAGCGGCCGTGACGGATTCCGTAGGAGCTGGAACTACCAGGTCTGCTGCAAGGACCTCTGGTACCTGGAGACAGGTGAGGACGGAGAACTAGCTGTCAAGAGAGGCTGCAGATTGAGCACTGAAGCCTTGTTTATTTTGTTTGCTGTACTTTCTGAAGCAAATTGTGTCATTGTAAAAAATAAAAAGTTAAGAACAAGTTCAGTTCCTCAATATATTCAGTTTTTTGTCCTCAGACCGACCAGCTGCCCCGGAGGCAGTGTTACTCATCAAATCCACTGTCGGCATGCTTCATGTGGCGTGGCGCCCCCTGGCAGCAGCAGACTACTACATCCTTCAGATCCAGCCTGCGCCTCCACCAGCCAATCCAACTGGAACAGATGGACTGGACACAAAGGGCAAAGACTCTGCAGGTATGGAGAGTGCATATCAGAATCAGAACCATTTATTGCCATGTATGTTTACACATACAAGGAATTTGTCCTGGCGGGAAGGTGCATACATTTAACATTTAACAATACACATTTAACAGTTAACGCAGTGCAATAAATGAGGATGAATGAATATTTACATTGAAACAGTAGCATATCAAAATACCAAAATACCAAAAATAGGATAAAGTGCATGGAATGTGCATGAGTGTAAGTGTTGTGTGAAAGTGGCAAGTGTAATGTTAAAGTGTCAAGAGTATTTAAGCATAAGGCTATGTGCAGGCGAGTGCCCGGTGGGAATTGTCTGGGGTGACAGAGTCATTAGAGTCAGTGGGGGACCCGGGCTCTGTTGATGAGCCCGACGGCAGACGGGAAGAAACTGAGGATATATTCAGCCATCTCCTCAGTGAGGCCCAGGACACAGCAAACAAAATATATTCAATAGTTAAAGATTAGAAAGAAACGGAACAATTGTATTACCCGTAAAATACATGAACAAAAAAAGAAAGAATCCGTAGATTTTATCAGGATGACATTTTATAAAGAGATTTGTGGCACTACAGGGAAATCTTGCCTTCTCTCCTTTTTCAGTTGTCCAGTCTCTTCCGCCTCAAACTGGAGGAACCACTAATAAAGAAGCAAAAGCATCGGCCCAGGTAGATGTGACTTACTTAAGATGCTTAAATCTGTAAACAAATATTTAGGTTATTACATGGACCTGTTTTATCATTAGATATGCTGAATGGTATATTTGATCTAGCAGCAGAATGAACACAAAGATGTTGGTACTTTTCTTTTAGACTAAACTTGAGCACATGATGTTTTTCTACAGGGCATTTAGACTGAGCATGTTGAGAGAATAATTCAAAAGGCTACCTACTATTACTACTACTACCACTACGACTACTACTGCATTTTTAGAGTTAGATGCAAGTCTCTATTCTGAGCCCTCACCTCTACAGCCCCATTAGCATGTGACTAGTATTACCAGGAGACCCCTGATTTAGATATTACTCCGTCTCGTCCGTTTTTGTGCGGCATATTCGCACGGGATAAATAAAATCTGTATCTGATGTTAAGGCTGTGCTTAACATTAGCTCATATAAAAAAATATTATACTATATGATATTTATATTGAATATAATACATGTTATTATATTACATAGGCTAATTAATGTTTATATAATACTCTCCAAGAACTCTTGCTTCTGTGCCAATGAGTCTCCATGCTGTGTAGCCAGATGAACTTCCTAAATTTGCACCCAAACTGCTATCAAAACTTTAATTTGTAATTGCCAACTCAGCCTCAATAGTTCTCGAACCAGGAAAGAGGCAGAAAAATACCTCTGACCCCTGTGTTTGGCAAAATATTGTTCGGTAATTTAATTAATTTTCTCCCTGAATTTCAGGATGCTCCAGCAGAGCAGGTAACTATGGGAGAATCGTCCAACAGCTCAGCAGAGACCAAAGGAGTGACGAGTTCTGTGAGGGAGACGGAGAAGGACTCTGACACGCAACGCTGCGGTGCGTCTTGTTGTCATCTGATTAAATACTGGTCGATTTCTGTGTTTCCACAAATGTAATGGTCGGACAATAAAAGATGCAGTAGGCCTGTTTAAATTAATACCGCTGCATCAATAAATGTATTACCCTGTTATAGAGACCGTGCTCTAATCCCCACACAAGGTTTTGAACCGGCCTCGTCGATACGATTCGTCTTCTCACTCCAGCTTGAGCGGTACTGCAGTTTCCACAGCTTTGATCCACTGACTTTTTGCCCTCTCTCTGTGTGTCTGTTGTAGGTGATGGACAGGAGACATCAGCCACAGAGGTCAGCAGCTCAGCTCAGCCCCAGCCAGGTAATGACGATGCTCCAATGTCAGCGATACATCGCACTGCATCCCTCTGTGAAGTGACATTTACTGTGGACTTTCCTTTGCGTTTACAGAGTCCCGGCCGGTTTCTGCTGACAAGACAACAGACTTCTACGCCCATGCACGTCAGGTCAGATCAGGGCTGGGCAATGTGGTGTTTAAATAATATCTCTACATTGAGAAATCTTGATATTTTCCAATTTTTTTTGAAAACACTTTTTGTCTTAACCCTTTGACTCCTATCATATTATCAGCATGATCATTCTAGCAAACTAATCTGTCATTATGAAGTCAAATAGTTTTGGGGGAAATACATTTTTAGATGTCAATCACAACACATCACATTCACAATGATGTGACAATTAATCTTTGTACTGCATGTTTGCGATATGGTCTTTTACTACATCCCATGTGTCACAAAACATTGAGTGTATTCAATACATCCCCCACCCCTTAATCGTGTCCCCTCAGGACAGTAATTATTCGCTCTCTTAGCATGGTCTGAACTAAGAATCTCTCCTCCCGGTCCAGCAGAATCCAGACGAAAATGTGTGGTTTGATGTCGGTGTATTCAAAACCCTCTTCTCTGAGGTCAGCCACTACTTCCTACCTGCTGACAGTGACCAGGCGACTGCAGCCATCAGCAGCCGGCTGCCAAACACTAAAGAGGTAAAAAATAAACAACCTCTTGTACAGTGATACATGGTGGGTGTTGATTGGGTCTCCATGAAGATGCCAGTCATCCCTTTCTTCTCAGCCACACATCCTCATCTGCCCTTTCTCCAGAGAAAGCTTCCAGGGCCTCAGGACTATCAGAGCAGAGAGAAGCAGGAGCTGGCTACTGGTCAGACCTACAGGTTCAGAGTGGCGGGCATCAACTACTTCGGTCAGGGAGACTTCAGCACTGTCAGCGAGTTCAAGACCTGCCAACCTGGGTTCCCTGGAGCGCCCTCTGCTGTCAAAATTACCAAGGTGACATATCAAAAAGATTCAGATGGAAAAACAGTTGATGTAATTAGAAAGAGTCACTGTTTTCTTCCCATTTTCACTAATGACCCTGCTCCCGCACAGGTCAATGATTCTGTCCTTATCACATGGGAGGCTCCGCCCTCTCCATCAGGCCGGATCTTGGAGTATTCCATGTACATGGCGGTAAGGAAGAGCCGGTCCACCAGCGCAGGTCAGATGGCCTTCATCAGGATCTACCGCGGCACCAAGACGTCCTGCTCGGTCAGCACCAACCAGCTGGAAAACGCCCAGATCGACTGCTCGGCCTCCAACCGGCCAGCGGTGGTCTTCCGCATCGCTGCTAAGAATGAGCAGGGCTACGGCCCTGCGACGCAGATCCGATGGATTCAAGGTGCAGAAGATTGAGGGTTTTCGGTTTCTGCTAATCTTTTCACAGTAAATGTTTTTGTGGTTTGGATCCCAACTTGACTCAACCTCTTGTTTCTGTCTTTTCTAGATTTCAGTAAATTGCGAGCGTCCGCATCCAAAGTCGACAGCAATGCTGAGGTTGACCAGGATGCTGCTGACAGGTAACTACGTTGACTCCTCATGCGTTCCATTCATTTTCACTTTCTAGATTCTATTTTTATTGAATTGTCTCTCGCTTTCTCTTTTTTCTTGCAGCTCCAGTTAAAAATGTTTGTGTCTATGACACCGTGTTTTGGAAAGACCATATGTGCACTCAGGAAGTTGGCCCACTAAGATGTTGTATATTTTCCGAGATAGTTTTGTTAATTTATTTCTTTTATGTATTATTACCGTGTAAATAGTTTTTCTAAACCATGTGGCTATTTTAAACAATTGTTTTGTTAAGTAATATGTCACTACAAGAAGGAATTACTGCATCAGCCACTGGTGTTTTTTAAAGTATGTTGTGGTTTAGAATGAAACACAGCTGCTTAGATGTTTTCAGGACCAGGAAATCAGAAAGAGATTTTTTTTAACGTGGACCAGTTTTACAATTCAATTGACACGGTGAGGTTTTGAAATACCAGTTATGTATGCAGTGGAATGTTATTGTTTTACGATGAGATCATTTACTATTGTTCAGGTTTGGGTTCAGATCTTTGTTAATGGGTTTTGTTAATGTACACATATGTTACTACAAACATTGTCACTATCAATGTCATTGCTGCGTCACATTTATCTGTTTATGATTTTGTAGCATTTCTTGTATTATCATTGACATCAGATTTTTCACATTACACAATTTTTTACAAGTTTAAAAAACCTGTTTTAAATAAAGAAACGGTTGCTGAATGAAACCAAAGAGAAGAGCACTGTTTACCTTTTCTGATATTGCCCCAGATATTAAAGGAAGAGGTCCATGGTTTGACCAGCTCACCATTTAGTGGGCAAGAAGTACTATCATTATCTTCCCTATCCTACTCCATCATATCTGGATTATTACAGGCCCTTTTAACCGGTGTAGTGAAGGAACATGTGGAATGATTGTTAACTGGACCTCACATCATGTTCTTGCTTCAAAAAAAGAAGAAAAAATATTCCTTAAAGCGTTACTCTTTTTATATGAAAAGAAATGATGTAACTTTCATGTTGAAGGTTTGTTCAGGATATGCACATAGGAGTATTGTTAAGCTGCGGACTCATTATTTCCCTTAACACTTTTATTGATCCCTTTTTTGAGTCTTTATTGTCCCCAAGAGTAAAATTAACGTGTACAAGTCACATAATATAATAACCATTGGCTACTCAAATATGGTTGAGTAAATATGAAAGACTAGTATATATTCCGTCAATATAGGTGATATATTAGTTACCTAGTTCAAATGGAGATTTGGCAGAAGCAGTCCCAACACCTAGAAATACGTTTTTACGACAGTTCCCTCGTTTTGTTAAATAGTTTTTTGGTTAGATGTCTGAAATTAGGCATTACAATTACATGTTGTGTTCTACGATAATAAATACGTCGGTAGACGTGAATTTTGAAACTTCTAATTGTATTTACAAATTGGCTAAATGAGACTACAAAACGTCATGACGCCCACAAGTCCGCCCCACTGCATTCATTGTTTATTCTCGTTCTAATGCGACGGTGGTTTGGTTCATTTGTGAAAGGTTACCTCGCTGTTCAAAACGTTTTTTTTTTATTGTTACTGCAATATTCCCAAATTCAACGAATAAATCTGCCTAACTTCCGGGTTTGGCCTCCAAATATACGTCATCAGTATGCCACTCAATAGTAAATTGCAGAGCCCTGGTGGATGGTTATAAACTAACATATGTTATTTTATCTATGTATGTGTACACAGCTAAATATATAGAGCCAGTGTGAAAGCGTTGATAGAAATAGTCGCATGACGGGGATCGTCTTCCTTTAACGAGAGCAATGCACTCTGGGAAAACATTCCCATGATCCCCCAGTTTGTAGTCTAAAGATTAGCAACCTAGCTCTGGCTAGCAAAGCAAACGGACAGAAAGCAGGAAAAGAAGCTCTACATTCAACAAAAGGTAAGTGACTCTCTGCAATAAACTGCCAAAGTATGTAAATGAAATGGTGGTGTTTAATAATAGTTTATAGAGTCGTAATACTCTTTGAAACCCAAATATGCGTTGGATTGTACACAAACTTGGTACGTTAGCCAAGTGTCCGAACTAAAGTTCCTAGTTCCGGTCTAGCTTACAGCTAAATTAGTGGTTCAGAATTTAGTTTAAATTGTAGTTATGTTTGCATTTCCACTAAGAACAATGGTCTGAATCCTGGTGACAGTTTAACTATAGTTTCCTGCTTCAAGAGCACTGCTGTGTCTTTGAAGGGAAACTGTCAAAGGCTGCGAGTGTCCGATAATATACGAGCTAGTTAGCGTATCGTTGCAAACAGCGCCATATTTAAAAACAACTCAATGCTTTTGGACCCATTTCAGACGTCAGCTTGCGTTTTTTAGTCTTCCATTATGATCAAGCACACTTTTTTCATTCGTTTGTCCGGTGTGAGTTAATTTAGGGTCACGTTAACGCTGCAAAGGGATGCCAACAAACAAGAAGTTCACGTTAAGTCTACGTTGAATAAGGTTGGTCTTTGTTTTGACCAACATGGCGTTATTTCTTTAATTGTTTTATCTTTGGTCTACTTGTGAAACTACAGATTATGCTACAATGATATCATTTTGAAGGTAATTGTTAATTTATTCTTAGTGACATTGGTCTAACATTCACCTCCAGAGATTGATGCTCGATAAGTGGTCAAAGTGTTTTAGTTGCAATCACAAAATGACAATGCATCCACAGCTGGTAACAGCTCACTAATCACTTGAGATTGATTCAGGGCCTTGACTGCTAAGAGGTTGTGATTTATCAAGTAGCTGTGGGACTCCTCTCAAAGCCACCATGGTAACTAACTGACAACAAAAACCAGGAATGATTTTGGCACTCTAGGAGCACCTCGCCACACTTAAAGAGTGCAGAGAACAGAACAGAGCTGACTATTCCTCCTTTAAAAAAAAAAAAAATACAGACACAGCAATTCCTTTGCTTTGTTCAGCCAGCTTTTCTTTATCTCTGGCCGTCTCTTCGCTGCAGAGGTGAGATGGCCTCCTCCGCCCTCGGCCAGTCGGCACCCATCCTCGCAAACCTGGAGCCTGGGATGGGGCAGTCCGCTGCCATGCTGGGGTTGTCTGCTGGGCTGGGAGGAGCAGAGATGGAGCTGCAGAGGATGCTCATCGATGAGAGGATGAAGTGTGAAAACCACAGGACCAACTACCAGACACTAAAGGCTGAACATGCCAGGTACATTTATTTTAAGATCAAACTTTTGTTATCCTTAGGAAGTCTGTCTTTAGTTTCATATTGATATATATGCATAAATATACAATAGATATAATGTTATATGGTTGCAGGAGTAGCAAAATCAATGAAAAGAAAACATTTCTCCATAACCGCATATCATCAATACTGACGGGCTGTGATTTTATTGGGCAAAATGTGGTGTTGAGTGCACTGAATTTCGTTTTGTACCATGTAGGCTTTCCCATGTCATTGTCGTATCTGTTGGTACTGTACTGTGCTCACACTCAGCCCTGGTATGAGGGACGGGATGATATAGGATTTTTTATTGCCGATAAGGATAATCAAAAACATAACATTTATTTTTATTATCTATTGATAATAACCTTATTTAAGATACTTTGATAGTTTTTTTCATTATAAAAAGAACTGTCCCATCTGTGAAGCAAAACAATATGTATTTCTTAACATGTATAGTGAAGAGATTCCAGTATGTTTTAGTGTAATTTTAAGAGTTGTATGCACACTTTGATGATTATTGGGATAATATCGTGATTTAGCACATTTATTTTGGACTAGGATAAGCGTCACATGACATTTTCCTCTCCTCCTATGACTGCTCGGTGTCTTTCTTGCAGCTTGCAGGATGAGTTCACCCAGGCGCAGGGTGACCTGAAGCGCCTGCTGAGCGACAGACAGGCACAGCAGGAGAAGCTGCAGCTGCTGTTGGCGGAGCTCCGAGGAGAACTGCTGGACAAAACCAGGGAGCTGGAAGAGCTGCGAATGCAGGTAAACCAAGCTCGAGACACCACGCAACTTGTGGGAATGATGCAATCTTCTGCTCTTTGGTTGTGACCAAACCTCATTTTGTACGTGGGGTTACGTTCACAGATCAAAACAACAAGGACACTTGTTTTCTTTCTGGTTGAGGTTGAGGTTTCTGTTAAAATATATCTCTGCAACTTGACTTCCACTGACTTTCTCGAAACATGTGTGTTTGTGTGTGGGACCAGGTGATGACCCCTCAGCGGCTGGAGTTGCTCAGAGCTCAGGTGCAACACGAGATGGAGGCTCCAGTCAGAGAGAGGTTCAATAAACTGGAGGAGGTCAGTCTGTTTGTTTGGTAGCTCAGGGATGACATAAGTGCTATACATTATCAGAGAGAGAGATGCTACCCATCTACTTATATTTTATGTTTAGTGTACACTTTCCCTCGTCATAATAGATGTCAGAAATGGATAACTCGTACAGACATTACCCTTTAATGTAACCACACCTTTTCTCTTCTTAGCTCCCTGAGGACCAAGACTGCACTCAGAAGCAAAGAACTTTGACATTAGGAAAATGACAAGAATTAGATAAAAAAATACTATATATATTAAAATATATGAAATCAAAGTAAATGATTAAATTAAAGTATCCACTGCATTAAGTTTTGTTCCAGTAGCAATAATAATAATTAATTAATTGCAATTGCTAGGTTTTGTAGTATGCGTTTTAACAGGTATCACTCTAAAGATGATGATGATGGTGAGTTGGTTTGATTCAAGAGGCTGTATTACATAGAACTAAAAGGCCGTTGGCCCCTGAGGACCAGAACGGGACAGATTGGTTAAGAGACGGTATATTTTAGCTTTTCTGTAATTATAGAAAGCTATTGCAGCATCTCCGTTAAGCTCCTCGGGAGCCTACATGTTGTTTTGAACAAACAGCCTCTCTCTCTGGGCTGAAATTAAATTATTGGATTCACTTATTACAGTCCTGCGACAGCCATCGATTTTTCTTTGTCAACATTTGATTACTGTCACGATGTAAAGATAAGTATATGAAATATAACAAAATGCATCTGAACTACAAATCCCAGCTTTAATTTGAGAGCCTATTGACAATCATTTCAATGTTGGCGCTTTCAAGCTAATTTGCATTTTGTTTGCTTGATTGCTTCTGCTCTCACATGATTTTGGGGGTAATTTGCATTGTCATCCTTCTTTGTTTCAGGAGACTGAGAGGTACCGGTCTGAGTACAACAAGCTGCGGTACGAGTTCACCTTCATCAAGTCCCAGTTCGACCACCAGAGAGAAGAACATGCTCACATGCTGGAGGAGAGGAGGATCCGCTATGAAGCAGAGGTACGTTTGTTGTTCGGTTGGTCAGCATTTGTGTAGTTTGTGCACACTGATCTCTAGTGACAAGAGTGCTGTCGTCAGATCTCTCGCCTGGAGACGGACAGAGAGGCTCTGGTGGCTCAGTACCAGGGCTCGGACCCACTGCGTGATGGGAAACGAGTGGAGGGTCTGCTGAGGGAGAAAGCCCAGCTCCACCTGAGGCTGAAGGGCCTGGAGGCAGAGGTGGCCGAGCTTCGCGCCCAGAAAGACAACTCAGGCCAGCAGGCCGAGAACGTCCAACGCATCCAGATCAGACAGCTAACGGAGTCTCAGGCTGCGGTGAAGTCGCTGGAGGTGAGTCCTCTTTTATATTTTAGTTTATTACTGCGCTGTTTGGCATGAGGACTTTTTATCTTGATTGTTTGATGATTTTTCTGTACATGTGACTGATTGTTGGATTTGATTTGTTGTTGTGACAGGCGGAGCGTCAGTCTTTGCGTCTCCAGCTGGAGCGAATGGAGAGCGAGCTTCATCTGACACACGAGCAGAACAGCCAGCTCACTGGACGACTGAACAAAGCTGAGCGAGAGGTCAACTCTCTAACCTGTCAGGTACGCAGGTTTTTGTTCACCGTTGACCCTGTCCTGGCTGTCGATGGGGCCATTAGTGTTTCATGGTTTTGGGACAGCCACCATAGTTCTGCTCATGCTCACCACTAGATGGTGCCAATTTCCTACACTGGACCTTTTACTGTTCTTGTCACTACATGAACTCTAGTGTTGTAACAACAATTCAAATGATTGGGAAATAAAAGAATTTCAGCCAATTTCAAACAACCACCATCGATGACTGATAAATGATAGCATTGACCTTTGGGCAGTGAACTTATTTTTGGGATGGTGGTGGGAAAATCTGTCTTGAGCCTTGTTTACCAACTGCTATAACAAAACGACAACACAAGCATTACATTACATTTAGCTGACGCTTTTATTCAAAGCGACTTACATGCTATACAGTAGACCATAGACACAGCAACAGTGAGCAATTAGGGTTAAGTGTCTTGCTCAAGGACACAACGACATGGACTAGCGGAGCAGAGGATCAAACCACCGATCCTCTGATTGAAAGTCGGACCTGCTAACCACTGAACCACAATCGGCAATCTGTAGAGGCCCATATGGCTCAGTGACGAGAGGCAACACTTGTTGGCAGCAACCCTAAAAGTTTAATTTGTTTCCCTTTATTTCTGCTGATCCGACCCATAACTCAAAGTATTGATACAATCCTAACAGGGAGTTTTGAGATCCGTTGCACCCCTTAATGAATTCTAATTTGTCTTCATGTGGTTCTCAGATTGACAGCCTGAAGCATTCACATAAACTGGAGGGGGCCAGCGTCAAACTGGAGTGTGCCCGCTCTAAAGGGGAGCTGGAGAGAGAGAGAGACGCACTGCAGGGGCAGATAGATGGTAAGGCTCTCTCTCTCTCGCTCTCTCTCGCTCTCGCTCTCTCGTAGACAGTGCACTGGTATGAACTTGACCGGTAGAGCCTTGAGATGTATGTGACGTTTGCGGGTCACATTTATTCAAGCTTCATTAGCTTTACGTTGGTACACAGCGTTACAGACACCGTGTAAGTATGTGAAGCATCTCTGCGATCAAAGTGAACGCGGAGGAAATTATGGCTAAACAAGAGCTCGTCGGCCAGATCAATCCAGAGGGAAAAACACCAAAGTATTAGACTTTAACAATGAGTATTGAGCAAAGGTAAATTATAACGCTGTCATGTGTTAAAATGTAATCCTTTAAAATTCAGTTTTTTGTGAGAACCTTGAATAAATACAGTAGTTTGACAAATATTAGTTTTACAAATATTTCCTATTTATTTGAATTGCGTGCTTTCTGAAAAATAATCAGAAAGTAAAAAGATTTTACTTAGAATTAAGAAAAAACAAATATACAGTGCTATATGGTGTTACGTTCAGGCTTTGAAACCATACCAGCCACATGCTTCAGATTACCCTCTGGTTCTCATGGTAACTCGTGTGTCTCAGGTCTGCAGGCGGATGTGGAGGTGTTGAAGGCTGCGGTGGAGCGACACAAGGAAGTCCTCGTGGAGAAAGAGAGGGAGTTGGTGAGGAAGGTGCAGTCTGCCCGTGAGGAGGAGTTCCGCAAAACGGCAACCTTGCACGAGGAAAAGTAAGTCTTGCTTTGGAAACATGTCCAGTGTTGAATTTGAAATGCCTTATTGGTCTTTTCTCATCTTTTTACTTCTGTCATGGTCTTCTGTATTCTTTTCTGTTAGGTTGGAGGTGGAGAACCGCCTTGCTGCTCTGGAACAGCAGAGGGCTCTGCAGGACGCTGCAGATCACGCCCAGAAGGAGGAATGGGAGGAGCGTCTTCGCATCACCCAACAAGGAGAGGAGTCAGCCCGCAAGGAACTGCAAAACCTGAGGTCAGCTTTCTACTGAATGTTGACCGTTACAACATCGATACAGTTGCCCTCGTCAGCGGAGATCAAGCTGCTCATTCTTTATGTAATATGAGGCCCCGGGGAAGACCCAGGACACGCTGGAGGGATTATATCTCCCAGCTGGCCTGGGAACGCCTCTGGACCCCCCAGAATGAGCTGGTAGATGTTGCGGGTGAGAGAGAAGTCTGGGTCAGCCTGCTGGACCTGCTGCCACCAAGACCCGACCCCGGATAAGCGGATGGAAATGGATGGATGGATGGAGTTATCATTTACATAAAAATACCTGTACATGTAGAGCCAGTTTATTCTCTGAAACACATTTTGATGAAGTGTAACAGGAGTTTTTAAGACCACTGCACATACCAGCAGTTGGTTGTGTTGCAGAGTGGAAAAGCCTCTTTCATTATCATACAAAAGATAGCAAATCTAAGATTTCTTTGTTATGGCATTCATTTAATCTATGTTAATAAGGAAATCTAGTTCCCTCATGAAGGAAACTGTTTTGTGTCACACAGAAGCAAGCTACAGCAGCAAAGCTCACATCTTGAGGATCTTGAGAGACAGAAAGCAGAGATGGCTGACCTACAGCAGGTACTTCAAAGTGTAGTTTGTCCTAGAGCCAGCAAGGCCAGGGGAGTTGGTAGAAATAAACCCCTTTTGTTTGACCCAACAGCAGAACCAGGAACTGGGTGTGCAGCTGGGGACGCTGTCTCACTCTGAAAGTGACTTGATGGAGAAAAACCAGCGACTGAGAGAAACTCTGGACCGAATCAGGGAGGATCTCCGGACGGCCCGAACCCAAGCCGAGAGGAGCCAACACGAGGCAGAGAGGTACCGTACTGCTCAGCCTCCTGTCTTTGTCGGTTAGATAATTACAGCCATCAAATCGTGCATCTTTGAAATATGGCTCCAATAAACCACTGTCTTTCCTTGTGTTGTTCCTCCTCCAGGCTGGTGGAGGAACACCGGGTTGAGTGGTTGGAGGAGAAACACAAGCTGCAGGAGCGAGATGCTGAGCTGCAGCAGAAATACTCTCGGAACAAAGAGAAACTGCAGAGGGCAGCAGCGGCCCAGAAGAAGGTACTGCTGCTCCTTACAGTGTATCCAATACTTCCAAGGTTTCTTCATTCTACACGTTGTCTATTTGTTTTCAGAACAGGGTCAGTCAGTGCAATTTACATCTTATCTGTTTTCTGTAGAGGACTGAGACATTAATGTGTTGTTGGGCCTTTGCTTATTTACCCCTTTAGTAACATTGTAAAGGTCTCAGGAGTTGGAACATGCAGATAATGTGTGTGTGTGTGTGTGTGTGTGTGTGTGTGTGTGTGTGTGTTGCACAGAGGAAAACGCTGACAGAGAACAAAGAGAAGAGACTGCAGGATAAGATTCAGTTGCGGGAGGCCAAGATAGAAGAGCTGGAACTGGAAGCTGCTGCAGCAAAGAAGTAAACCTGCCAGAAGTTTTGTCACTGGTCAAAGTTACTTTTGTCAACTTGGGTTATATTTCTTGGAATGAAGATGTCCTTTTTAACAATGCCTACAAGTAAAGTATGAATTAATATTCGTAAACTCAAACCGGCTAAGTGCGTGTCGTGGTCTTATTATAAACACCAAATTAAAACTTGCCCCCTCTCTGTCTAGATGCTCATCGTTCTCAGGGGAGCAGGCTCAACTTAACAGACGATTGAAGGAGCTGCAGCGACGACACAATGAGTTTCGGCGTCTCCTACTGGGCGGTCAGGGTACCTACAGCGCTGGCCCCGCCTTCCTGACCTCATCAGCCACCCCCTTTCTTCTCCTCGGGTCTGAGGGGCCATTAGCCAACATACCAGTGAGTCTTACTTCAGTCTGTAGATGGATGAGAACGCTGTGTAGAGTAATGGAGACAAAAAAACTGCTAATGGAAGCAGCAGTATTTTATGTTATGTACAGCATGCAGGACACCGAGTTACAAATTAATTGAAATATTAAAAACAAATTCACATGGCAGAGGTTAATCGAAACTCGGCACAACCACACATCATAACAGCGCCAGTCTGTAGCAGACTAGAGGTAGAGCCGGTCCACCACAGTGAACACACAGGAAGAGAAATGTAGCCAATGTGGCTGTGGTAACCGTAGCTTGTTTTCTCCCTCCGTGCTGCAGGAGGAGCAGCATCAGAGGGAGCTCCACCTGCTCCGTCGGAGGCTGGAGGACCTGGAAAGCGCCCAGCAGCAGCAGCTGGAGGAACTGGGATCTCTGGTACCGAGGGACCCCACTTCACAGCCTGACCTCTGACCTACTTGACATTAAGTGTGAGATGAAGCACTTCTCATTTCACAGTTTGTGCTTCCTGAACTTGCGTCTTAGTCCCTCCTACCTGAGATGAGTGACGGACACAAGGAGTGAGGAAAAGGACATTTAAAGTCCTGGTAAAGTCTAATCTGAGATTAGTTTCTAAAAGACTAAATTTAGATAATTGAGATGACCAAAATGTTGTATACAGTTAATGTGCATGAAGTAATCACCCAATTGTGGGTGATTCACCGACTGTGGTTTCAGAGCAGATTGTTGCTTATTAATTGACGATTTATAAACATGCAGTTATTTATTATCATTCTAATTTACCTGGGAGGGTTGTCTTTTTTTGCTTTACCTGACTTTACAAAATGAGACTTCCAAGCAGTCATGTGACGCACAGCATCCCTTTAATACAACTGTGCAACCTCGCTCATAGCTGCTACTCAATGTGCGTTTAAAGAACTGAGACTTCCTTCAATGTGGCATGCTGAACAGAAAAATGAGAAGAGCTTTCATGTGAAAATGGAAACATTAGAATAGCGTGGACGAATCTAATGTTGCACTAAACTGCCCATTACATCCTCAGGGTTTAATTTTTGTATTGCACATGTATTGTGGTTTACTTTGAAGCCTCTATGTGTGGGAAACAGCTTTATACGGAGTTGATAAGACAAAAGCTTGTACAGTCTGTTGATGTCATTTAAAACAAGTGTCACTTTCTTTTCCTGATGTCTGGTTTTGTGTTGCATTTTGAATGACCGGTCAACAGTTGTCTTACGTACAGTTACAAAAGCGTTCTGTAAAGAAGGGCATTTTTACTGAAAGCAGACCGATGATCTGTGCCAACATGTCAGTTGGGGTTGTGTGTCTCAAAGGTAGACACACAACTCCAACTGACATGTTGGCAGCACCTCATCTTTGTAGTAGGAGATGATTCAACTTAGGGAAAGAAAGTCTTCCCGGTGTTTTCACCATGGTATTCGTACCAGTGAAAGTTCCAGCTCAGTTCCAGGAGCAGCTTTTTAGTTCATCAAACGAGTTTTTTACATGATGTAGTTGCTCCGTCAGCTCAGTAGGGGCTCCATTTTGGTCCAGCTTGTCTTTGATCTTTAAAAAAGACAAAAAGCACACGCAAGTGTCGTCAAAATGTCAGAGAGCTAAATTCTAAACACACCATTTCACACAGTTGAAATAGCAACATGGCTCAGACGAGAGAGAGAGATGAAGAGGACTGACCTCGGTGAAGTATCTCTGTATGAATTTGAAGAGCTCTCTGAGGGCCGCAGATTCGTTGAACTCGTTTTCATGTTTCTGAAATGACATCAGTCATCAATTCACTGCTGGTCTTCACTGTGACAATTTGTATTGCTTTTCTACAGAACAGTACCTTTGACTCTTCCTGCAGGAATTCCTTGAATTCTGACTCTGTGATTGGTGCCTGGTCTTTGATCTGATTGTAGTAGGCCTTTACTTCCTGTTTAAACTTGGGTATGTCTCTGGCGTAGAGTAGCTTGTTGGTTGGTGCATGCTGAAACATATGCAAGGTATAGTGTGACTTAAACTCCTTATGGAAGTTGACAAACAAATGTTTCATCCCAGCTTCTTTTTTTTTTTACACTGTTTCTATGTCAACAATATTTTGTTATCACACTGTATGAAAGATAAGCGTTGCATTGCATTTCCCCTTTGTCAAAAAAAATATAGGAGCCTGTATGGATAATAAAAAGCAATAGTTGTTTTCACCCCAAGAGCGCCAAACGGAATAAACTTGCTTCATACTTCATATGGATGAGCTGGTCGGAGAGCAGGCTCCACGCCGACCAGCTCCTACAACTTTTTAGTTTGATGTCAGACAGATAATGTTTTGTCTGTTATCAGACACACTTTACTATGACTCTTCGACATATATTTCAATATACTATACTGTGATTTAAATGTATTAAAATGTAGTATGACATTTCTACATACTATAGAACTTTTTTCGACATAATATAGTATGTAGGACAAAGTCATATAACTAAACTATGACTTTTTTGTACTTTCACGTACTACATAATACATCACTAAAAGTGATAGATTAGTATGTTAACCTTAGAATTCCTGCATATACTCTGCTTCATATGAGGGTTGGCCTGTCGTTGATTCCAGCTCTGCCTCACGTCTCAACACGGAAAGGACACAATGGTTTCCTGAAATAGTAAATTATAAGACTTTTTTTTGTGTTACCTTTCCTAGCTGGGTCTCGCTGAGGGAGAAGGAGTCCATGAAGGCCTGAGCAATGACAGTTAGGCAGCTATCGAGTTGGGGAGTCTTCTCCATGTCAAAAACGAACTGGGGGTTTTTCAGGATATTGATCCAGAAGCGCAGAGGTAAACTGTAGACATGTCGGGAAGAAAACATGTTGTTTTAAAGGGCAACTTCTGTTCAAACGGCCCACTGTGCTTTGGATGATCCAAAAATACCTGTTGGTCTTCCAGATGTGCAGGACATCTGGGTCGGTGATCTTCATGTTGTCTGCCAGAGTGTCCAGGAAGTCAAAAAAGTATTTAACAGTTTGCGGGGCTTTGCTGTGCGGCATCCCCCAGATGGATCTGAACAGGTTCTCCACAAATGAATGCACCGCCACCTTAGAGAGGGAGAACGAGGTAATGTCATTATCCTCAGTCCAGAAATGTAGAAAGAAAAGTTTGAATTCCAATATGCAGGTGACCTGCAATCAACAGAGTCCCTAAATGTATCCTGTGTAGACTCAAGGGCAAGGATAACAAAAATAGCATGCTTCCCCTGCAACATCAACAGTGTTGCAAGAGGTATTTTTAGCATGTTTGAGGGAAATGATGCACTGCGGCTGGTTCCTCTTGCCTTGGTGGAGAGCAGCTTGGTGAGGTGCACTTCCTTCAGCTTTAACTTCTTCCTCTCTGGGTTCTTTCTGTGGTCCTCATCTACATCAGGATCAATCTGCAGAAAAGAACCATTAAATTTGTCAACCTCAATTCCGTTATAATACACTCTGATATACATGTGGATTGAGGGTCCTGTCTTATCAACCAATTGGAGGATTCACCTGCACACACAAAACAAAACAAAACAAAAAACTCTCTTACCAAGTGGAAGTATTTTCCGGAGAAGTTCTCATCATCTAAAGGAAATTGATGAACATTGATCATTACCAGAAATAATAAGCCTACTTATCTGCCATCTAGGGAGTGTTTTGGTGGTTATGGATGAATTAAAAAGGTATAATATGCCACTTTTCTTTTTACCATAGATGGTGGAAACATTTTGTGGCATTTGTGGCAATAGGTTTAATAATATGCATCATCAAATGAGATCTTATAGCGAAAATGATCTCAACTCTTTCAGAACAAGTAGATAAAAACGAGCCCAAAGAGGATCTAATTGATACGAATTAATATGAGGATATATGTACTGTATGCGCTGCTGTAACATGTACTATATGTGTACATTATATACAACTGGGAGTTTGAATAAGTGTATGCGAATCTGTTTATGGGCGGATCAGAATGTATGTATGTATGTATGTATGTATGTATAATCAGAAATTCAATCAATTGAAGCAGTGAAAATAAATAGTGTGTGATTCTATTCTTATCATGAGTCCACCTACATAATTGTATACAATAATGATATGCTATGGTGTACTAATAACCCTGTCATATAATTATGAGCCCTCTTTGATTGCATGTACTCGGACATGAATGTAATGAAGTTTCTTAAGCTTCAAATCAACTTTACGAGCAGCGCGGCATGCAGCGGCTTTCTGATGTTCTCTGCATCGCCAACACTGTACAGACGTGTAGCACAAGGATATGCACATATACAATATATATATATATATATATATATATATATATATATATACATATATGCTATGTACTCAGTCTGTGAGACTCTATGCTCGTGTGTGTTCAATGTAAGGCTCGAGAAGGTCTCGTAAATAAATTATTCCTTGTCGGCAGAATCGATAGCGCTCGTACAGGAAGTCATGATGTGATAACGGATCTTGACTATCTCGTAGAACTCTCTCCTATAAAACACTAATATAACTAATATCGCTCCTTCAACTGGATCTCTGATGAAGGAGCTGCCATTAGTTTCCGGGGTAGAAGCAAACGTATCCAGCTTACTGAAGTAAGCCTGCGCTGGAGCAGGATCAAGTTTATGGATGTGTTGCTATGGTGATTTTTCCAAACTTGCTTCGTGGAACCGAATAGCCTGGGTTATGTAATCTTATCCTGAAAATTATCCTGCTTACTCAGTAAGCAAGGTACGAGGAACGGGGCCCAGGTATGGCCACAACACACAAGTCACATCATCGTTGGCGTGGGGCTGAATATGATGCAGAGCCGTTTGTACCAACAAAGACCACCCGGTCAAGACGATAAGGTCCTCGAACTGGACGTCTGTTTCTGAGCTTTATACTGATTCTTAGGGTTCAATTCAGATCACGGGACCCACGTTCCAGTTTTAGTACACAGCTATGACAACTCAGCTAGTTCCATTTGCTTATCGCCGTTGTAGGAAGTGGCCGAAAGCTCAGACAAAGACAGTGAGAGCACCTCAAGAGTGTTTGGCCACACTGATGCCAAGGTCAAGAATGGACTTTCATTCTCACATGTTAAACATTTTTATGAGTGGTACAACGTGTACCAGAAAGCTGATTAGAGTAATTTGATGCTTTGATTTTTATCTGATCTTTAGAGGGTAAACTCTCAATGCTTTTGTTTCCCTGTTGATTTCATATGAATAGTATATCTGTTGGCTCTCTTTTTTTCCCAGTCGTGCTAAACCAAGACAATCCCCTTTCTGGCTCCATCTATAACTATATAAGAGTGGTATTGATAATACGTGAAGTAAACAATGTTTTCCTTCTCAGCACTCACCCTTCACGCTCCGCTGCTGGCTCAGAGGAGGATGACTTTTCTTTGAAAGCACTTTGATTGTAGCCCCATCAGGAATCTACAGGAGTACAAACAGAAATGTGAATAAATGACAAGAGGTTAGTTTGAGATGAGCTGAATGGTGGAAAGGCTGTGAAAAAATGTGTCGAGATTTTTCTTTTTGAAAAGTGCAATATAAATTAGCTTTACTATTATCAACTCCAAAATATGTTTTTTTTTTTTAGATTAAACCTTCATTGCACAACATGAAACTAATAGCCAACAATTGTCAGCGTTAAATATTCCAATTTCACTGAAAATGTGATTTCTACAAAAAGTGGTGTCAAAACTAAGCTCCAAACTGCCCACATCTGCGTGACATTACAGAGTAAGTCGGACACAAATCTAACCAGTATGCATTCTGGTGATAGTTTCTAAATGTCAACGCTCCATTTGGTAAAAACCCGGTCCTCTCTCCACATCCTGCTTACAACCCCTCAAACTAGATCCACACTTGGTCTTGCATCATTCCAGTCAGCTGCTGCCATTGACTGGAATGCACTACAAAAACACCTCAAACTGGTCACATTCATATCCATTCCGGCCTTCAAACACACCATCTCACTGATTCCTGCAAATGTTTCCCCTCCATCTAATTCTTCCGCTCGTGCTCCTGTTTGTACATCTATGCCTGCTGATTTAATGGTGTTAATGATTTTTTATAATCAACCCTTGTTTTTTAACCCTGTTTTTATGTCGTCACATGTTTGTGTTGTTTTTTTGTCAGGCCATCACTGTAAATAAGAACTTGTTCTTAATGATCTGCCTGGTTAAATAAAGGTAAAATAAAATAAAAAAAGAGAGACAGAGACTTTACGCCTCAGACGGTTTATGTATCTAAAATTGTTTATATATTACAATAGACAGTTTCCATTTGAACTTTAACACATTCAACCACAGAAACCACTCAGATAGACTTGTGTGTTACAAAGAGAACCACGAGCCTTCAGGAACTTAAGGAAACCTCTTTATTCTACTTTGATTAAAACATAATTTCCTTCAGAATTGGGCATTACAATGATTTACCCAGACAGCAATAGCCATCCATTGTTGCCATCATAGCTTTGTAATATGATTTATGCATTCCAGCCCATCAGGCTATCACAACTCATGTGTTGGAGCCCACTGATGGTACTCTGATAGATGATGGACACATGGAGCACAAAAGACTCCCATGATCCAATTATGAAGCAATTACGAACCACTCTTACTCCAGTATGTTCTTTTTCTTCCTCTTATATAAAAAGTGGCCAGGAAGGGGAACCATAATACTCAAAGTGAGAGGGGAGTCGCGCCAACTGACAGAGGCCCAGCCCTGCTTCCTTGCTCTCATGTTGACGGTTCAGGGCGTTTCACACGCAGCAGACAGAAACACTTGAAGACTTTTTGCATGAGCGTTCGTAAGTTTGACAGAACTTGAGAGCCTTCTTCCACTTTTTTAAATAATCCCGTTCATCACCTTGTAGTGCTTGAGTGTGTTGAGCATTGTCACCTCCCCGATAACCTCAGAGCTCGCATCCACTTCTTCAAGAGCCACAAATGATCCATTCTTCTCATACTCTGGTGGGAATAAGAGACCAAGTATAGTTAAACTGTGAAAATAAAAAATACATTTAAAAAAAGACAAAGATCTGAAAGAACAGGTCACAAACATAAATTAGCGGTTCAGTTATTTCCCTAAAACAGCTGACCACTGTAGTTTGTGGCAAATGTACACTTGTTGGGAAGCATTTCCAGCCGCAGAATAATATACATTTGATGCACCTTCTGCATTAGACGAGACTTGTAACAGTAGCACCAATTCATCGTGGAGGACCGGCCTGTACCTACCGATACAAACATCCCTGAAGTGGGTATTGTAGGGGAAACCAAACTTGGCCTTGAACGTGGAAAGGATTTTCTGCTTGACTTGCTCGACTGAGTCACAGCTGAGAGCGGTGACCTCCAGAGGCTCGCTGACCTCTCCGTCACTGCCCACTGCAAACCGTACCTTCAGCTTCTGTAAACAATGCACAGCAACATGTCAATGTATTTACTTATTAACGGCAATACCGCTTGCCTGATCTTTATAGCCATCCAAGATTTAAACTGCTATCTCTGAATTTACTGTATGTCCTAAAGTTCATGAGCTCACTCAGTACTCTGAGACGTATACACCGAGATACGCAGACTGTTGAATCTATGCATGCGTGCGTGAATGGTGAATGCACACAGCTACTTGTGCAGTATGCTTCCATTTTTATCCACTAAAGCACTAAAAATATCACTAATGCTCAAAGCCTCATTGAAACAACACCTGTTTCATAATTCAATGCATGAGATTAATATTAGAGGTCCCTCATCCTTTATTTTTCGGAAAGTATAACACAGCTGCTTTGAGGAAAGATGTGGTTACTGAAAGGCCTACAAGCCACGTTGTACGAGTTAAAGTAACTTCACACTCAAATCTGCAGTTTTGCACGCGCACACGCACACACACACGCACGCACACACACACGCTAATGGTTGGAAGTGTGCAGTAAAGTGAGTTGGTGGTTTGTTTAGAATTAGATTAGATTAGAATGACCATGATTGCTGTGGGTTGAGTCCCTGTAGCAGCAGAGAGAAGGAAATGTAGAAGAGGAGAGAACACAGAGTGCTGAAGATGTAACGCAGTGAAGTGTTAGACAAGCCTAATGGAAAGAGAAATTGCTGTTTCGGGTTTATGGACATGTGCAGTTTGTTTGCAGGGTTTTGCAGGGCGTTTTATGTGCTTAAATCAAACACATGTAGCTAGCTTACTGTCGAACACGTAACACTGAGGGGAAACAAGTCGATTGGCAAGGATAACTGTTGCAGTCAGCATGATTGTTAAAATAATTAGAGATTAAAACATAATAAACACCTGAATAAACATTTAAAATCGAATAATTTGGGTGGATAATGCTTTTTAGAAACGTTTGTTAGATTTGTTGAAATGCTCTTTGTAGCAATAACTCAAATGCTGACAAGAGCAAGAGAAAGCAAATCTGGTGTTTGGGGCTGTGGCAGGACTGTAATAAGCCTGTCCAATCATTTCATTTAGCCTGAATTAAATAATTGGATGGGCTACCTGCATGTCTACCTGTCTGTCTACCTGCATGTCTACCTGCAAGTCTACCTGTCTGTCTACCTGCATGTCTACCTGCATGTCTACCTGTCTGTCTACCTGCATGTCTACCTGCCTGTCTACCTGCATGTCTACCTGCATGTCTACCTGTCTGTCTACCTGCATGTCTACCTGCAAGTCTACCTGCCTGTCTACCTGCATGTCTACCTGCAAGTCTACCTGCATGTCTACCTGCATGTCTACCTGCATGTCTACCTGTCTGTCTACCTGCATGTCTACCTGCATGTCTACCTGTCTGTCTACCTGCCTGTCTACCTGTCTGTCTACCTGTCTGTCTACCTGCCTACCTGTCTGCCTACCTGCCTACCTGTCTGTCTACCTGCATGTCTACCTGCATGTCTACCTGCATGTCTACCTGTCTGTCTACCTGCATGTCTACCTGCATGTCTACCTGCATGTCTACCTGTCTGTCTACCTGTCTGTCTACCTGCATGTCTACCTGCATGTCTACCTGCATGTCTACCTGCCTACCTGCATGTCTACCTGCATGTCTACCTGTCTGTCTACCTGTCTACCTGCATGTCTACCTGCATGTCTACCTGCATGTCTACCTGCATGTCTACCTGCATGTCTACCTGTCTGTCTACCTGCATGTCTACCTGCATGTCTACCTGTCTGTCTACCTGCCTGCATGGACTCTGCCCGTGCACTCATTTTGCGGCACCGAAGTCTTCCACAATCTGCTAGCGGTATAGCTGTGCATAACAATAGCCATGTTTGTTGTTTATGTTTATAATTACATTTTTGGAGGGAGGCCTGAAGGGATGGGCTGTGGCTGCCTTCGAGACTTTCTCGCAGTGAGTGGGTTCATTGATGTGTTTAATCTGAGAAATGCTGAGGCGCTTCACTTCCTTGAATTTGTGTTTTCGTCAACAGTCTGACCGCGAGCAGCTTCTCCCTTAAACAGGTTCTGTTGCAGCATAAACTCCTCATCAGAAGCAGCACATTTGTGTCAATTGAAGACTGTATGCCTAAAATATTTTTTTTAACTTTGCTACCGTAAGTCTAAAAGGTGACTCAATTGAGTTTCTCAACAAAATAATCTGTGCGATTCTGAATTTATCTGTCGCACAACGTCCAGGACAGTAGTTTGCTCCAAATAACCCTCAAAGATGCAGTAAATAAAGCCCTGTCAAGCTTTTAAATCTGCAGTGCTTTGACAAGTACATGAAGGAGGAAGTGGTTTAGAACCAGCCGTTGTGACAGCCTGCTGTGATACTCTGTGTGGCAACAACCTTTATAAACAGAGGATGTAAGTAGATGTTGAGACATTTCATTGGATAAGTAAAAACTTTGACCTGCTGCCTGAAGTCAGAGGATATTTTTCAGTTTCACTTGCATTACCCACTGTTTTATATCATAAGCCATAAAAAGTTGTTTTGAACTTTGCTTGAAAAGTCGAAAGGTGAATTAATCCAATTTCTCTAAACAAAATCCCTATTGACTAAGCAGTGGGTTTGGTAATCTGATGTTCATATTTTTGCCAGTTAATTTCTGGAACTATTTTAGAACTTCTCTGTTATGCAACGTCCAGGAAATTAGTTTTGTCAAGACACCAAAAAAACACTTTCAGTAAGTAAAGCCAAGTTTTGCATGTTTGAAGAGGCCTTAAATATATGCAGGAGGAAGTGGTCCAGTACCAGCCGCTGTGTACCTGACAGGCTTTCATATTACACTCAGTGTGGCAAACATGCTCTTTTCAAGCGATCATTTTTTATAAATTGTGTGTATTAGAAGATTGGGGGTACTGTGGTTATATTTAGTTAATAGCGCTTTAGTTAGTTTTGTACTTACTAAACTAAAAAAACAGAACTAAGCATAGGGAAGTGTTCATGATTGCTTCCACATGTAAAAGCTAACTGACTAAACTTGTGACATACTGACACAGAGCAAGATGCAGACGTACCACAAAGATTCAGCATTTACTCCATGACAGTTCCACCAAATGACCTTTTGTTTGGACCCAAGTAATCAGCTCAAGTGCAAAGGCCCTGAGATGTGAAAAGTGAGTGTGTTTACTCATACCAGGGAGATGAAGTCCTGAGCCTGCCACAGCAGCCAGTCCTCACTGAGTGTGTACAGAGCTTTCTCTGTCACACAGTCCACAGGTCCTTTTGCGGTCTGCTGTGTGAGAGCGCTCACCATCAGAAACAGGTGCTGCCCAACACTTTCCTGCACAAAACCAGAAACAAGAACTGCAGTGAGTCGGTGATACCAACAATGCACAGAAGACATGGTGACTTTGTGTGGAGCTCTGTGTGGTTTCAACCATCCATCCATCCATCCATTTTCCACCGCTTATCCGGGGTCGGGCCGCGGAGGCAGCAGGTCAAGCAGGCTGACCCAGACTTCTCTCTCACCCGCAACATCTACCAGCTCATTCTGGGGGATCCCGAGGCGTTCCCAGGCCAGCTGGGAGATATAATCCCTCCAGCGTGTCCTGGGTCTTCCCCGGGGCCTCCTACCAGATAGACGTGCCTGGAAAACCTCTAAAGGGAGGCGTCCTGGAGGCATCCTAATTAGATGCCCGAACCACCTCAGCTGACTCCTTTCGACACGAAGGAGTAGCGGCTCAACTTCATGCTCCCTCCTGATGTCCGAGCTCCTTACCCTATCTCTAAGGCTGAGCCCGGCCACTCTACGGAGGAAACTCATTTCGGCCGCTTGTATCCGCGACCTCGTTCTTTCGGACACGATCCAAAGCTCGTGACCATAGGTGAGGGTTGGGACGTAGACCGACCAGTAAATTGAGAGCTTTGCCTTTCGGCTCAGCTCCTTCTTCACCAAGACGGCCCGGTGCAACGCCTGTTTTACTGCTGCAGCCGCACCGATACGCCTGTCGATCTCCCACTCCATTTTACCCTCACTCGTGAACAAGACCCCGAGATACTTGAACTCCTTCGCTTGTGGTAGGCACTCTGTCCCCACCCGGAGGGAGCTATCCACCGGTTTCCGGCAGAGCACCATGGCCTCAGATTTCGTGGTGCTGACTCTCATCCCCGCCGCTTCACACTCGGCTGCAAAACGCCCCAGTGAATGCTGGAGGTCATGGTCCGAGGAGGCAAACAGGACCACATCATCTGCAAACAGCAGAGAGGCTATCCTGAGATCCCCGAACCTGACATTCTCCGCCCCACGGCTGCGCCTAGATATCCTGTCCATGAAAGTCACGAACAGGACCGGTGATAAAGGGCAGCCCTGGCGGAGGCCAACACCCACCGGGAACGTATCTGACTTACTGCCGAGGATACGAACACAGCTCCTACTGCAGGCGTACAGAGACCGGATGGCCCGTTGCAACGGGTCCGGCACACCATACTCCCGCAGCACCCCCCACAAAAAGCCCCGAGGGACCCGGTCGAAAGCCTTCTCCAAGTCCACAAAGCACATGTAGACTGGTTGGGCAAACTCCCAGGACCCCTCCAGTATCCTTGCAAGGGTAAAGAGCTGGTCCACTGTTCCACGACCAGGACGAAACCCGCACTGTTCTTCTTGAATCCGAGGTTCGACAAACGGTCGGAGCCTCCATTCCAGCACCCTGGCATAAGCTTTTCCCGGGAGGCTGAGTAGTGTGATACCCCGATAATTCGAGCACACTCTCCGGTCCCCCTTCTTGAAGATGGGAACCACCACCCCGGTCTGCCAGTCCATGGGCACTGTGCCCGACCCCCATGCGACATTGAAGAGGCGTGTCAGCCAAGACAGCCCAACAAAGTCCAGCGCCTTCAGCATCTCAGGGCGGATTTCATCCACCCCCGGCGCCTTGCCACCAAGGAGCTTTTTGACTACCTTAGTGGCCTCTGCCAGGGATATGGGTTCATCCAAACCCAAGTCTTCAGGCGCTGCCCCCTGTTCAGGGGACATGTTGACCGGGTTTAGGAGTTCCTCAAAGTGCTCCTTCCACCGCCCGACGATATCCTCTGTCTGGGTCAGCAGCCCCCCTCCCCCGCTGATAACAGCCTGGGGAAGGCCCTGCTTTCCCTTCCTGAGTCGTCGGATGGTTTGCCAGAACCTCCTTGAGGCCAACCGAAAGTCCTTCTCCATGGCCTCCCCGAACTCCTCCCATGCCCGAGTTTTAGCATCCGTGACCACCGCAGCTGCAGTCCTTCTGGCATGTCTGTACCTGTCAGCTGCTTCATGAGACTCCTGGGCCAACCAAGCCCGAAAGGCCTCCTTCTTCAGCTTGACGGCTTCCCTCACCCCCGGTGTCCACCACCGGGTTCTCGGGTTGCCGCCACGACAGGCACCGATGACCTTCCGACCACAGCTCCTAGCGGCCGCGTCCACAATAGAGGCTTTGAACATGATCCACTCGGATTCCATGTCCCCAACCTCCCTCGGGATGTGTGAGAAGTCCTTCCGGAGGTGGGAGTTGAAGACCTCCTGGACAGGATCCTCCGCCAGACGTTCCCAGTTCACCCTCACTACACGTTTGGGCTTGCCAGGTCTCTCTAGCTGGCTCCCCCACCATCTGATCCAACTCACCACCAGGTGGTGATCAGTTGACAGCTCTGCTCCTCTCTTCACCCGAGTGTCCAAAACATACGGCCGCAGATCAGATGATACGATTACGAAGTCAATCATTGATCTCCGGCCTAAGGTGCTCTGGTACCAGGTACACTTATGAGCCACCTTATGTTCAAACATGGTGTTTGTTATGGACAAACTGTGGCTAGCACAGAAGTCCAACAACGAAACACCGCTCGGGTTCAGATCAGGCAAGCCGTTCCTCCCAATCACTCCCCGCCAGGTTTCTCTGTCATCGCCCACGTGAGCGTTGAAGTCTCCCAGGAGAACTATGGAGTCGGCAGGCGGCGCCCTTTCCAGGACCCCTCCCACCAACTCCAAGAAGGCCGGATACTCCGAAATGCTGTTTGGTGCATAAGCACAAACAACAGTCAGAGCCTTACTCCCCGCAACCCGTAGGCGCAGGGAGGCGACCCTCTCGTTCTCCGGGGAAAACTCCAACACGGCGGCACTCAGCCGGGGACTCGTGAGTATCCCCACTCCCGCCCGGCGCCTCTCACCCTGGGCGACTCCAGAAAAGAACAAAGTCCAACCCTTCTCCAGGAGTTTGGTTCCAGAGCCAGCGCTGTGCGTGGAGGTGAGCCCAACTATATCTAGCTGGTAACGCTCCACCTCCCTCACCAGCTCCGGCTCCTTCCCCGCTAGCGAGGTGACGTTCCACGTCCCTAGAGCTAGTCTATGTCGCCGGCGATCGGCTCGCCCAGGCCCCCTGCCCGGCCCGCCGCCCGGTCTACATAGCACCCGACCCCGATGTCTGTCCCTGCGGGTGGTGGGTCCACAGGGTGGCTGCACCATGGTGTTTCTTCGGGCTGAGCCCGACCGGGCCCCATGGGCGAAAGCCCGGCCACCAGACGCTCGCCGACGAGCTCGCCTCCCGGGTCTGGCTCCGGGAGGGTGCCCCGGTTTCCCTGGTCCGGGCGAGGTAACTTCAGTCCTAGGGCTGCTTATCATCAGGGTTTTTTGAACCAGTGGGGTCATTTCATTTGTGGCCTCTTTGTTTTTTGTCTGTGAGCTATATACATGCAACATTAATAACTTGAGTTGTGTTCGTAAACAGCCACTTTGAGCGCCGCCATTCCTTTATTTATATAGAAATAGGACGCTTCGCCTCTTCGAACGACAGCGCTGTTATTTTTGAGTAGAGCGTGAGATTAGACTTACAAATGCACCCTCTGATTCAATGATGGCTGTACAGAGCTAACCATGGTTTCCTTTATTAGGTATGTAAGCAGAAGAGGCAAAGCGATAATTGGATGTGGTTTATGAAATGGCTGAAGTTACTCCTTTAGTTTCTGGGGTGACTGTAAATCATTTGTAAATAGCCTGTTGTGATGTTGGGGTGTAATTTGATGGCATTTGTTTTTAGCTCCACAGAACATGTTCTCGTTTACTTCAAACACAGTTTTTTGTCGACTAGGTGATCATGGTAGTCATGGTAATTCATCATGAGGGGAACAGGTCTGTGATGTTCATGGCAATCCATCCAGATGGACATTTCAGTCTGGACCAAAGTAGTGGACCAACTGACTGACAGACATCCCTACAGCCAAGATGGCAGCATGGTTAAAGGAGCTGAACGTTTCCTTGACGTTGTGGAGAACGACCAAAACTAAAGGAGACATAAGAGCGACTGACCCTGAGAAAGCCATAAAGGCAGATGGACATCCAGTTGGTCAGCAGTTTCTCTACGGTTGACTCAGTGCGTCGCAGCATCAGTTTGGGCTGAGCGTTGCTGTTCTGCTGAGTCAGAGCCCTGAGAAGAGTCTTCATGACCTCCGTCAGGTACGACAAGTTGTTGTGGAGCGCGACAGTCAGTAATGAAGCCAAGACACACCTGGAGGAGAGGAGATGAAGGTGAGGAGACAACAGTATAAACGATGCAAGTTATAACACAACAACACAGAGGAAGAAGGGAATAGACAAACAAGGTGCAAGAGGAGGATTGAATAGATAGCTAGATAAGAGGGTGAGAATAGCTATATAAAAGGAAAATAAAAGAGTTTGACGGACTCAACAGTTTGTTGATTTGTCAATTAGTGAGACAGAAAACTATATATAAGCAAAAATACATTACATTTAATTTAGCTGACGCTTTTTTTATCCAAAGCAACTTACATTCTATACACTGTAGACACAGAAACAGTGAGCAATTCAGGTTAAGTGTCTTGCTCAAGGACACAACGACTTTGACTAGCGGCGCCGGGGAACCACCGACCCTCTGATTGAAGGACGGAAGTGCTAACCACTGAGCCACAATCGCCCTTAATAACAAATACCAAACACTATCTATTCAATTCAATTCAGTTTATTTTGTAGAGAAGCGAGAGAGAAGAGGAGAGAGAGAGAGGAGAGGAGAGAGGAGCTCATTGTATCCTAAGATGTCCCCCAGCAGTCTAGGCCTATGGCAGCATATCTAGGGGCTGGACCAGGGCCGACCTAACTATAAGCACTATCAAAGAGAAAAGTCTTAAGTCTACTCTTAAATGAGGTGACTGTGTCTGCCCCCCTTGCTGAAAGTGGAAGCTGCTTCCACAGAAAAGGAGCTTGATAACTGAAGGCTCTGGCCCCCATCCTAATTTTTAAGACTAAGAACCACAAGTAGTCCCGCATTCATTGAGCGCAGCTCTCTGGTCGGACAATATGGTGCTATAAGCTCCCCAAGATATGATGGATATCTGGTTTCAGTTTCTCAAATTACAAGATCTGTTGTGCAATACTGCATGCAAGAGATAAGCCCCCACGGCAAAACCCCACAAACTGACTTGTCTTTGATGGTGAAGCTCTTCTGCTCTTCTAGAGCGTGCACCATAGATGTGAGAAAGACCTGGTCCAGGAGCAGCCTGGACAAGTTCTGGCAAGATTCGTCGAGCTGAACCTTCACCGTGTCCTGATTTTAGATCAGATACAGCAACATATCACCGACAGAGTTACAAAGTGGGACCGACATCAACAACAGCTAGCATCAGACCTTACCTGACCAATGTCTTTGATACACAGTGCCATCAAAGATTCACTCTGAAACATGACAGTACACAAAAAGGGGTCTTTGTTAATCTGGCAATGATGTTACTATACATAGATTATAATTTGATATCCGACAAACACACACAAACATTTCTTTCCCCAGCTCCAATGTACCTCTGGAAAAAAGATTCTGGAGGCAAAGTGCTTGTAGTCCAGGAAAGGAATTGCTCCAACATTTTCCATCAGGTCCGCTTTCTCTGTCTGCAGATCCACAAAGCCTGTGGAAGACAGTGGGGCTGCTTTTATGGACTAAAACATGTTTGTTGAGTGGCTCAACCTGGCACGTCTTTGCCAAACAGTGCAAAACATATTCTACATATTTCTCTTAAGTGTCAGAGAAAAAAAGTTAAATTCTGAAGCAAGCATCAGTTTGCAGGTCAAAAGTAAAAAGAGGAAGTGGAAATGGAAATGGAAATGGTGACTCAGACTGTACTGGTGCTGCAAGTTGCCAACAGTTCTTACACCTTAGTGGGCCAAAAGCAGATTACTACAAATGATGCCCTGCGTGAGGGTAAGCATGTGTATAACATTATTTAAAACATTAACTGTATATCTGCGACAAGTATGACACCAGAAAAAGGAACCGGTCCAGGCATTTCACTTCATAAAAAGGAACTGCATGCATGTGTGTCGAGGCTGAGTTATCTGTAGACAGTGCCGTGAAGTGGAACAACTCAGGGCCAGTGTATGATATGGTTGAGCCATTCATCATGTAAAATCAGACACAATAACTACCATTTGTAACTGCCATGCTAGCAGCTCTGTGAAGCTGCAGTTAGGCACAGTGGTACATGCCAACATGCAGGTACAATGATGTTCATCATCATCATAGTTTGGCGTTAAATGCTAACATTCACTTATTAGCAATACAAACTAAATACAGCTGAGGCTGATGGGAATGTTAGGTTTGTAGGCATTTGGTCATAAACCAAGGTATTGGAACACACTTTGAACTTAAAAACAAAAAAAAAAAAAAGCTATAATATTCAGCAATTTCCTTAAAAGAGAATGTATAGACAGACAGATACAAAATAATGAATGTCTGTACCACATTTCATGATAATCCATCCAATAGTTGAGACATTTCACAAAAATATATGAAAATAAAATAATAACATCATGGCTGTGCTTGAGGGAAAGTCAGAGGATCACCAGTCAGTAGGACTCATCCTATGGGAACCATGAACGCCTGTATAAAATGCATTGACAATCTAATAGACATTGCCATCCAAAATGTGAGCTTTTAAGCAGTATACGGATTTCTAGCAGAGAAGTAGATTACGTAGCTTCAAAAGACTGACCTTGTCTAATGTCATTCCTGATGTCGAGCTCCAGGTCTTCCATACGCTTGTTCATCTTAGTCGTGAGCTTCTTCTGCTGGCTTCGGACGAAGATCACCACCGCTGAAAGACAGAACCGAGCAGACAAAGGTCATTTATCTAATTTAATTAGAAAATGGTTTTCCAGGAGAAAGCTTGACCTGTATGTGCTTTTGAGGCTGCTAGCAGAATAAAATGGGTCAAATAATTCAACCCCTCTTTGTGTTCTTACCAACAACAATGCCAGGTATCAGCAGAAGGGCAAGAAGCAGGTACAGCTGCAATGAAGATCCGACGTCCAGTGTTACCGTCTTGTCTCCATACTGAATCTGTAAAAAAAGGAACAATCACACTGTATTTGAAAGGAATTTTACAGGGCACAAATGCATGTTTTATACTTTGTTTAGGTAACTACTGCATGGAAACAGATACACTTCTGAAGACATTGGGTGTATTAGGTAGCACATTTTACTGTTGCAACTTTTATCAGAATAAAATTACTATTGTTTTTCTCTATAGTGTGACTAAAATATTTACCATTAAGTGCTGAAATTTAGCGTTGGGTGTCTTTCGAATCTCACAGATGAAAAAGTCCGTCTCATTGCTGTTTTTTTTGGGTTCCATGATGCAGGGGTATTGTTTTCCTTCCTCAACGCCCCACACTGACAACTCTGCTGGGCTCATCTCCAGTTTATCTGCCTTTTTCTGAATTGACAACATAAACAATTTTTTTCTTTTATGTATCCATGTATCCATCCATCCATCCATCCATCCATTTTCCACCGCTTATCCGGGGTCGGGTCGCGGAGGCAGCAGGTCAAGCAGGCTGACCCAGACTTCTCTCTCACCCGCAACATCTACCAGCTCATTCTGGGGGATCCCGAGGCGTTCCCAGGCCAGCTGGGAGATATAATCCCTCCAGCGTGTCCTGGGTCTTCCCCGGGGCCTCCTACCAGTTGGACGTGCCTGGAAAACCTCTAAAGGGAGGCGTCCTGGAGGCATCCTAATTAGATGCTGAACCACCTCAGCTGACTCCTTTCGACACGAAGGAGTAGCGGCTCGACTTCAAGCTCCCTCCTGATGTCCGAGCTCCTCACCCTATCTCTAAGGCTGAGCCCGGCCACTCTACGGAGGAAACTCATTTCGGCCGCTTGTATCCGCGACCTCGTTCTTTCGGACACGATCCAAAGCTCGTGACCATAGGTGAGGGTTGGGACGTAGACCGACCAGTAAATTGAGAGCTTTGCCTTTCGGCTCAGCTCCTTCTTCACCAAGACGGCCCGGTGCAGCGCCTGCTTTACTGCTGCAGCCGCACCGATACGCCTGTCGATCTCCCGCTCCATTTTACCCTCACTCGTGAACAAGACCCCGAGATACTTGAACTCCTTCGCTTGTGGTAGGCACTCTGTCCCCACCCGGAGGGAGCAATCCACCGGTTTCCGGCAGAGCACCATGGCCTTTTATGTATCCATTTTCTTATATTCATGCATGTGTATAAAGAATATGCATTACCTCTATGGTGATGCGGACATCGTCCCCGGTCCTTGTGGATGAAAATTTTGTGAACTCGGGGTCTGGATAGTACTTTATTGTTGTGGAGCAGGCCAAGGTTTCATTAGCTACTTTCAGAAACACAGTGCTGCTGGAAATCTTTTTGTCAGCTGCAGGTGTGTCATAGGTGAGATTCTGCCGAGAATACAAAAATAAAACACGGTTAAATAGAGTATACCACTATTGGAATGCAGCATGATTTTTATGTAACATGAACTAAAATGGGACAGTCTACAGGCCCACCTGATAGTTTCTGTTTCTGGGAGCTCTGACTTCCTGCAGGTCGTGGCTGTGCGTGACCCCTTCACCAAACTCCAGGTGGGACCCCATGAGTGTGACCTGCCTCTTCCCACTATCAGAGACAGAGCAGCAGCCAATCAGAGAAGAAGACGTTTGATTTTGCTGCAGTGATGACAAACTTTTGTAGGACAATAACAGTTGATAAGCAAACTCAATAGTTTTCTAATTGTTGCAGCGCTCTAAACCAGACAAAGCGTTTTCTTTCCACAACTGCCTGAAATGATGATAAAAACACATCTGTGGCTACCAATAAAGCTGGGAAGTCTTCAAAAATGAAAGAATTGGACAAGGGAGCAAATGTATCACTTTGTCTGGGTGGTGAAATGATAACATGGAGGAAAGGCTCCGTTTGTCTATATGGTGATAAAAATAATGGCCACAATGGTTATGGACCTTGGATCATTTGATTTTTTTTGTGTATGTTCTGCACATCAATTGTTTTTAAACCTTGATAAGCAACCGCGTAAAAAGAAAGAAGTGGCACTTTCAGCTGCTAAAAAAGGGAAGCGGTGCAATGGTGAAAGACGTTGCTTTTGGGAAGTGTCATTCCTTCCCAATGAGATGACCCTTAACTGCTAACTGTTGCTCACTTACTAACAATATTTGAGAATAAGTCTCCGCCAACTCTATTGAAGTCAGTGACAAAGGACTGGAGGCAGATCCCAAAATAGCCAACTGATTCACTGCCATTCTTTGTTGACAAAGCTGCCTCGAGCTTTTATAGCATGTATAGATAGATATATACTTTATTCATCCACAGGGGGGATTTGATTGTGGCAGCATCAAGCATGTTACATAGTAAACAATTATTAAGTATTGTAAATACTCAATATATACAATAAAATTAAAGTTGTAAAATTTGTCTCACACACACACACACACACACACACACACACCTGATCCAGCTGCAGCTTGGTACAATGTTGGTGCAGGATGGGGATGACTGGTAGGTGATTTTAGCATTGCCATGGCAACTACCGTCTGGGAGGAGAACACACACTTTGGCCGTGCCTTTATTATCGGTACTGGGAATGTGGAACGTCAGGTTCACGCCAACGTTGTTCCATACAGGAGACCTGAGAGGGGAAACCAGTTAGCAAGACCTTGAGATTATGCAGAAAACTTGAAAATACCCGAACAAAGAGCAACAAAAAGTAATCTTCTCTTTTAACTCACTGAGATGGTGTTTTATAACATGAAGATAAAAACACAATCCTAAAATAGGTTAAAATCGTCATCCTATAGCAGAAGCACACTCAAAATGTCTGTCTGAGCGACAGCGCCGACAAGGTTTTTTTTTTTTTACATGAAAAGGGAAACGATTAGATTTTGAGACGTTCTTAAACCTAAAAACTGGGCATCTGACATATCAGCAGATGCACCATTGACAACAAAAGTGTGTCTGACTTGCTGCAACACAAAACTAAAGTGTATAATAAGCATGTTTGAACCATGACGTAAGCCTCATCGAAGTAGAAGTACTTAATAACCTCAAACTAAATCTCCTTGATTGTGTCTGTGAAGCAGAGCCACACATTCAACAGAAGGCCAGTCTGACTTTAGGAAATTGCACATATAGTATTGACTAGACTGTGACTAATAAGAATTAAGTTAACTGTCAATAGCATCAACTTGTCTAACGGGTAGAAGTTCCTGATGCAGTAATAATTGCCATCTTTGAATCATAATTTATAGTGTCAGCATAATTTTAGCCGCTCGTAAACTGACTCACTCTTGTGGAGTGCAGTCCATGTCCGCCTGGATCCTCACTCTGGTGACGTCACTGAGGTTGGAACCCGACAACACTGCATGGTTTCTGCCGTAGAAAGACACGGCACTGGGAGTGATGGAGGAGATCACTGGTTTCTGACAGTAAAACACACACAGATAATCAGCTTTAATGCATTCTACCCTGGACCTATGGTTTAATCTCTACTGAACGTGAATGAGGTGAGCGTCAGAGGAAGAACTGTGTCAGAATTGAGGTTGAGACTCACAAAAACGTTCACCCCCGACTCCATCATTTGGCAAACGTTGTCCTGCAAGAGGAAGTGAGGGGACGAAATGAAGCAGGTTTACATGACACACAGTAAAGGTTCTACTAAAGTGGATTCAGGACCTGGAAATAGTACGTTAGAAAGTAGCTTGCGTGAGTTATTTCAACAAGTATAATGCCGTGGTATTTACATGCTGCATGTGTTTGACGTGCAGAAAGAGAAAATGAGTGAGTTTGGTCCTCACAGGGAAGTGGCCATCTATGCAAACAACTCTGAGCAGACAGCAGGGCGGTGAGGAAGTTGGTAACTAGCTTGCTAAGATTAGCTCACAAGACACAACATGAAATACAGATTATTTTGGGGCTGGAAGGCATTTATTTTTATAGCTTTTGAGCCTTGTTGCCCCTTTGTTCCAAGCGAGGCAAAATCCAGGATCAGTAAATTATGTGATAATATAAATGTGATAAATGTTGATATAATGAAACTAAGAGACATAAAGCGATACTATATACTATAAGCATTATAGCAGAATCAACACATTTCCTGTCAATTTATCTGGAAACATGAATTTAACTATTTGTTGAACGTCCCAAAAAGTGAAGTTTCTTCTTAACTAGTAACAACAAATATCATAATTGTATCCAGTCATAGTCTTCAATCTTACAAACGGCTCAGAATTAATGCGGTGTTGATGCATTGGTGTTTAAATGTAGCACTAGGAAACTTTGATGAGGTCTGAAAAGCTTACTGTATGTGAGATAAATACATAAAAACATAATAATTACATCCTCCACTCCTCCTTTTGCCCAGGAACAGACGTTTTTGCTCCAGCCACATCCAGCCTCCAAACACTGCCGACACCTGAAGAGAAAACACATGTTATCACTTACTGTTGTTGATCAACTTTGAACCATAAAGACACAAAGACCACAAGATAGTAATACTTAATGTTTCCTGATGATACAACATGAGCACAGCCAGCCATATTTAAAGTATGGTCTGCAGTAAGATGCAGGAGGGGTGGTAAGCTGACCGTTGGTTCTCCTTTTTATTCTCATACTTCTTCCTTTCAGTCTGTTTATGCCGCTTAACGTTTTTTCATCAGAGTAACTACTTCCATCTCGTTAGTGAAAGAGGCTTTGCTACTTGGCTTTTCCTCTCAAACATTAGCTCCTTATTGTCAAATATACGTAGGTACAGGACTTACATTTACATTTGGGACTTTGCCCGTAACAATATGCACTCCCTTTCCCGACAAGAATACATTTTGCCCAAACCCAAACAGGGGAGGCAGCCTTCACCTCCTTAATGGCTCTACAAACTATACAATTCAAATGGAGATATGAAGCCCCTCCCTCTCATTCATACTGGATTATTCTATTTCTACATTTTTTCTACACCTGGGAGCTGATCATTCCATCAGTGATGCATCTGACTGACGATGTACTTACAGGACAGACGTTGGCGGTCCCTTGATGTCAGAGCAGTTGGACAGCTTCAGTTGTTCCCTCAATTGGGTCGTCCCAAGTCTCAACCTAACTGTGACAGGCAGGCCTGTTGGGTGAAAATAGTACAGTGAGGGCCACAGTCTTGGTCATAATGATGGAACAATATGTAACATGTTCACTTTTTCACCTTGCAGGATTCTTGTGACAGTGTGAAAGTCATTGATCACCAGGTATTTCATTCACTGGATTATTATATGCTTAAGTCACTGACCTTCAGCAGGAAGTGTACTATTTGAAAGGACACAGCTGCATTTTGGGAACTGTGGACGAGTGCCTTGGGGTCTACAAAGCTCACTGGAACTTATGGAGAATTGACAGGCAAAGTTAGACCAAGCCTCCTGGCCCACAGTGAGATGTGTCTGGATGTCAAGTGTGATCTGAGAAAAGATAGAGAAGAATGTTATAAGGAGAAACATGTGAGAGTCACAAATGATTGAAGTAGAAAGCTTGTCCGTGATCTACCTGGCCAGTGGCGTCCTTTGCTACTTTGTAGGAAACCATTTTCGGTTGAGAATCATCAGGAATGGATATCCAGTCTGAATCTTGGCAATCATCTTCAAATGTGCAACTAGGAAGAGAAACAATACATTTTAACTGAGTTTATGATTGTTTGAACGTGTCAACTGCAGATGTGGTTTCCCTGACCTTCTTCTGGATCCACACCAGACGCAGTATGGATCCTGTGCAGACCAACAGTCCTGCACACTTGTGTATGAGCTGCACTTAGACACGGGTACGCGCATCATCTAGAACAAAACACAAACAATACTTAGAAAGGATGGCTTACATAAATGCAATGTAAATTCATAAATCGCTCAGTGTTCACAAGTGATATATGTGTAATGCACCTACCTGGTTTTCTAATGGCAAGTACACATGTTTAAGATCCACTTGATCCAGAAGCATTTTGGGAAACACTTGGCGGTCGTCATTGGCCCTGTAGAGCACCCTGGGACAGGTAGTCTGATAGTTCTTGTCCACAGCAAGCTGACAACGAGAACACAAGTTTGTTAGGTTACAATTTACTTATTGTAGTATTTGGCCTGTATCAATATGCCTTTTTTTTCACATGAGACAGTTTGACTTGTTATAGTAGGATGGTTCTTTCATTATCTACAAATAGTACAACTATAGATACAGTCTGCCAAAACGCTTTGCATGCATGACTCTTAACTAACTAAAACAAAGTATCTTCTGCTGCAATCAATGGCTGTGGCGATTCAGTCGATGTAGAGTTGCATTTCCTGGTGAGTCTGTGCTTCAGGTTTCTCTTACATGTCAAACTACTTCCTAATGATCCCTACAAGGAAACTCTTAAACCATTGATGTATTTGAGATTTAATAGGAACACCGTGTGGCCCTTTGACATCACCAAGAGCTCACAGCAGCACAGAAAAAAAGGTGTTTCTGTCATTATGTTAACATCATGTCACAACTGACAATACACAGGATGGAATTCAACTCTATTTTGTGCTGCCCGGCGTTCATGTTCCAGCAGAAATGGTGTCTCCTTCTTCAGCCTCTGACCCACTAGTGTATGAGCTGGAATTGTTTCAGGTTCTGTCACGCTTCACTCACGCCTTTAGGAAGTTTCCCTCCTCTGGCAATCACCTGGCCACACACCTGTCTGCACAGCTGGACCTAATTCCCTCAATCACTCTTGCTGCATATGGAGGACAGCTGTTGGTCAGCCTGCTTTGGCCTGCTGCTGGAGATGTGCAGCTTTTTTTTTTACCTGCTTGGGTTTGTTGCCAGTTAGCTGTTTGTTTGACTCGCATCGTGGATCTGTCTGCCTGTCCTGACCTGTTGGCAATTGCTGACTGGTGTTTTGAAGTGGGGTTGTGTGAGGCACATAGTTCATGTATAGATGATAGTCAATGTCTCGCAGTTTGGAGAAGCAGGTGGCAAGTACCAGTTAAGAGCAAAGCACAACGTATTAAAAAAAGTTTAAGAAAGGCCCACCTTTTAAAAGTATCTATCAGTTTAAGTGCAGACTTTGCCAAAGTCACCAGACTCTATTGAATGAAAACTGTAATTTTACCTTTTGTTTGCCCCATTGGAGTCTTGTGGCTTTGGCAAGAGCATAGACAACGACTTCTGTTCACCCTCTGGAAACATTCTGTAAATCTGTCTCACAGCAAGGTAAACTGACAGAAATATACAAATTATATTGTTCAATTAAATTTGTATTTTTGGTGGACCTTTCTTTCATGCGGCTGAAATACTTTTGCTGCGGCCTCCATCCTACTGTCTGCTACTCCGAACTTGAGACCATACATGCTGTCATCTATTGTAGGTAATACAGTGACTATCAAAACCCATTTCAAACCAATCAAACTATCCCTTTTAGCCTTTAACTCATCCTACCCTCTGAGTGTTTGCACTGTGAACTGTGACAGGAAATGTATCTTTGATGTGAGGAGGGACTGAGAGACGGTATGGTATTGTGGTCAATAGGTCTCTTTTCCTTCTCCACTTAATCATATTGAGTACACATCCATACTACTCTCACAGTGAGTTTTTTGTTGAAATAGTATACTTTAAAGAAATCTAAATTAATAGAAACAAATATTGCTGAACAACCAAAGGGTTGCTTCTGTGTTTGATCTTTTTATTTAGAGGTCTACACCTCACACATATCATCACACTATCATCTTTAACAACAAAAGGCCACAACCGGTCTGCGCTTTTTTAGCTATACTTCTTCCCCATTTGCTTGCGATAAATAGAAAAGCCATTCTTCCCTGTTAGGCCTCAGCTGCATAGCTGAGAGAAATACACTGAGGGTTTTATGAAAATTGTAGAAAGTGAACTCAGCATGAAAGAGCTTATTGTGTCTATCAGAGGGTTACTGTGGAGTGCTTCCTGTTAAATTCTTTAATCATGTGAGTGAGCTTGTATTAGGTCGATCTGCAGCATTTACTTTGGTGTATCAAGGAGATGGAAAGAAGACAAAGGATAATGTGATGGAGAAGTGACAGAGGAAGCAAAGACGGGATGACAGGAAGCTGGGAGGCATTAACCAAACCTAATGCATGAAATGTGGCATACATTTTTATTTTATCAATTTTAATGACATTATTGTTCCGATCAAAAGTTGTAATTGAAACATTTATAGTATTTGTCTGTCTTCCAATTGAGCGCCACCCTCTTTGTCATTAAATAAACACGATATGTTTCTGTAACATTAATGTATAGATAGGTAACTAATAGAATACATCTGAGAGCCTTTGATGCACAAGTACTAATTCCAAATAAGTATTTACACATACCTTAATGAGCTGCCCATCTCCTGTCCCGATAAAGAAAACCATCCAGGCCTTCTGTCTCACTGCCAGAACAGAGGTCATGTAGTTCTGCTTGAAGAGCACGGCCTTCTGGTCCAGAGACTTTGGCTGAGACACAAACACACAAACAGATTATCAGATTAAGATCCAACAGGTATTCATGGATTCCTGAAATAATGTTGAGGGCAGTTGAAATAGCTTATGATGACTCAAAACTCAATTAGGTGCAGTCCTGGGCGATTGTGACTGATAATAAATCATGTTCATTCATATTTTAGTTTCTCATGTCATTATGTCTTTGAATGTGAGCCGCAACACGAAAGCTCTGGTATAGGCATTACATAGCATCAGCTATAAAAGAATATATATTTGTGACACACACATCCCATTGAATATGATCTATTGTCATTTGTAGTCTGTCTCATGCCCAACGACTGAAGCTACTGTAGACCCAGCTTCTTTACTTACCATAAGTAATGCCTAATTATAAAATTACATTTTTACTCAGACACAGTATAAGAAAATGAAATCAATCACTTATAAAAATTGTTAACAAACATGTCATTTTCACTGAAATAAGAGAACTGTTGGTTCACATTTGGATTAGTTTTTCTTGTTTAAACAGCCAATTCGTTGAGCAAAACCTAGTTTTGACTGAAGTAACTTATCCTTAACCTGATTTATATGGCAATTCACTTGGAAACATGGGAAAAACTTAAATAATGTAAATGATTGAGGTAATTAAGTCTCAAAATATTTTATTTTAAAATAAGTTTCCTTTCATTATTTTTCTAGCTGCTTAGAAAGTTGCTTGTTCATTTCAGTCTTAAATAACTTTGTAAACTTAATATAATATGAAATATACAACAAAATGAGTAGTATAGCAGCACAGCTATGATCGTTACTCCTAAATATGGACATACTGAATCCTCACATTAGATTCAGTGGGTGAAAAGAGCCCATGATTCTAGTTTTGAAACAACATTCATTCATGCAACCTAAACTGTAATAACCTCAAACCCACTGTCTTTGTTGTTTTAGGGGGGCAGACAAGGCAGAAGTCTGGATCTGCATCGGCCTCTCCGCTGAGATCCGGACTGATGTCAAACAGCAGCAGCTCGGTGTTGCTTGGTCCTCCGTCCACACTGAACACGCCGCTCCAGAGCACCGGCGGCCCACCCGGGATCACCGCGGAGGCGAGGAGTCTGCTGCCTCCGCCAGAGATGTTAAAGGTCGCGCCCCGCAGAGACCCGAGAGTCTCTTTTTTCTTTGTTTTACCCTCGAGCCAAAGCAGACGGACTTTATTGTTCGTGTCACTTGAGGGCAGGTTGGAGAAAATATAAATATGTAAATTGTTCTGAAATCCATCCACAAACTCAGCATTGCCGTTGATTCGTTTGATTGCAGTGGTAGTGAAGTCGTCATTTAAAGAAAATGTAGATCCTTTCTGATCCTCATTCGTGTTATGGAGGTTCACTGCTTCGGATCCCGAGGTGCAGCTGGTCTTTTTGGTTTCATATTGCTGATTGGCAGTCAGAATATAAGTCTCGGTTTTTTTCTGTTCCACATCCACGAGGAAGCCGACGGACGCGCTGCTGGTCCACGGGGATCCCACCGTGATGTGCTCCTTGTAGCGCACATTTGAAATGTTCTTCAGGTCCAGCACTTCACAGTAACCGCACTCGATCACACCGCAGCTGATCAGAGACTGATCCTTAACCAGCGGCAACAAAATGTTGACGCGTAAAGTTGCGTTCCGCTCCTCCGTCTCAGCGACCCGGGTAAAGTGCTGTTGATGCCCACCCGTCAAGACTCCTCTCTGGGTCACACTCTGGACCAGAGTCAGGTCGTGGCTCAGCTGGTACAGCCTCTCCTCTGTCGCGACGTAAACCGTGTTGGTGGCCGCGGCGAAGTGGCGGATGGCTCCATCAAAAGTGAAACCTCCGTTCTCCTCCAGGCACCGACCCGGTTCTCCCCAGAGAACCAACAGCAGACCTGGCAGCAGGATCATCTTCTAGCGGCGCAACACTCACACACTGGCGCTCTTCGTGGCGCTCTGCTCTCCTCCAAAACGGCACAGAGAAAAGAGAAGTGCTGAAAAGTGGGAGGGAGCGCAGCAAAACCGCAACAGCAAAACCGAAAACTGACACACATATTGATTCTGCAACATTACGGTTTACGCTCAGCTGCATTTGCATTATTTTTTGTGCAATGTTTTCAAATAAAGTCTGTATCAATCACAATATGAAGGTAGAAATGAGTCCCATTAGAGAACATGTCATTCGTTTGCTTGACATACTTGATGCTTCTAGTCATTGAACATCATCGCTTCAGCAAAGAGTCACACGAGGCGACATTAGGATTACGGGTCCGATAACCCGCATTTCAAAATTCTTCAAACTACAGTGCAGCAAACATGACATCTAGCGGCAGCTTTGGGAAGTTTTCCCGTTGAATGTCACTGGCAAGGCAGGCGAATGCTGATAGATGTGACTCAAGATAATCATGTATCACCAATGCAGGCAGATGTAGCAACATCTCTTCACCAGCTATAGATGTGTATTTTCTTTTTTCTTAAATAAACCTAAAAAGTATTATATTTTTGTGGATATATATATATATGTGTGTGTACACATATGAGATAGCTTCATAATCACAATATAGACTAGCCATAGCATGTAAGTGAGGCCTCTCACGCCTCAAAGCTACCTTACTAGCTCACTAACACTGAGACTCAACCACAAAACACGGGATAACCTTTTTTTAAATAACTCAATATCCTAGAATAAGTAAAATGATGTAGAAAATATATTTTGGAACTCACACATTTAAGACAACAGCCTGCTGTATCCTCTCGTGGTGGAACTGGTCCGCTATTGCAGCTAGCAAAAGAAAAGTTCATGCTGTCAGCTACTTACTCCAGTCTGTGACTTCCTGTGGTTAAAATATGTATAAATAAATAACAATGTACTTGTTTCCACGAATCTCTGTGGAGGTATTTTCTTTCGCAGTTCCTTATTCCGTTTTCCATTCATATTTTGGGTAATTAATGTAGCTTCTTTTTCCATTCATATTTAGGCTAATTAATGTAGCTACTTAAGAGGCAGAAGGTGGCTCGCGCCGACCTGTCGGAGTTCTCAGATCTCTGAACGAGTCACGTGACGCAGTTTGTAGTTCACCATTTACCATCCACACGGGTAGAGGTCAGAGAGAGCCTCAGTGGCCCGGTAACTTAGAGGAGTAGTTGGAGATTTTAAATAATACATATTTCAAATCCATACCAGCCCAGTTTGTTTTCTCTCAAGTTCTGAATATGGATAATATTTGTTATTCTTCTCTTGGAGTAAGTTCTGTATCTTAAAAAGTGAACTCTTCAATTTAAAACTAATATTATGTCAATCACACATCAATAGACGAGGCCCAGGAAAGTGCTGGAAAAATGGATCTATTGAATGCAATTCCCCTAATCGGGGGTCATTTTAATCACACGTCTGAACCTTGCTTTTTATTCCAGGACACACATCTTAATTATTGACGTGTTTCCATCTAAACTTCAGTTAAACAATATTAAAAGCGGTAGCAAGACACTGTAAAAGCCAAATATTATAGAGACTGCAGGAAGCCCTCTCTCATTCAGGGGGTCGTGAAGGTTGCTTTCATCGTTTTGTGATCAGAGAGCTAACTTTACTCCAGAATCCCACCAATGTTAATCATGGAGAAAATATCTGCCAAGGACAGATAGAAGATTGACTTGAGACGTCTATCTTGATGATGGAGTTGCAAAAGGTTCACCAGGTTTGACGTAATAGTCAGAGCCTGTTCCTCTCAGCAGTGAGCCTCTTTTGCCACAGATAGATGATCACCAACACTGAAAGACAAACACACACTGATGTAAACCAAACACACAGACAAATAGCATTTAATCCATCAGCCCACAAAAAAAGGTTAGGGTTTTCTGATGACAGTTTATTGGTTGGTAGGCACTTCAGATACATACATGTATGTGAGTGAGAGTATATAGAGTTAGACTTAGTGTACTCACCCAAAAATATACACGTTATCAGGAGAACCCGAGTGTTACTATCCGGTGATCGTACGTTACCTGTAAATCAAAAACAACAGCGCTATTAAATAGAATATTAAAGTGGGATGTCTCACCAGAGTAATTTTTTTAAATATGTGTACAATTACTACTTTCAAGATCATTAGCGCTGTCTGAGTGAAATAAATAAATTTACTTTTGAGTGCTGGAATTTAGCATTGGGTGCCTAATCTCAGATTCTGACCTTGTATTAATGTTCTTATATTTGTGCATGTGTATTAAAAAATATGCATTACCTGTATGGTGATGCGGACGTCGTCCCCGGTCTTTGTGGATGAAAATCTTGTGAACTCGTAGTCTGGATAGTTAATCTTTGTGGAGCAGGCCAAGGTTTCATTAGCTACTTTCAGAAACAGTGCTGCTATAATTGTTTTTGTCTTCTGCAGGTGTGTCATGTGATATTTTGCAAAATATTAAACAGTAGAAAGGGTCATTTGAGTATATTTTGGCAGGAAAATAGTGAAAAACTATAAGTATTTATATTTTACCTTTAACTTGTCATAATTGATTTAGAAAGACATGCCAAAAAGGCAACTCTTTAGCTTTATGTTTTGAATACCTGAATTAACTATTCATTGCGACAACAGATTTGAATGAAAACCCATTCAGTTGTTTCAAGCAAAGGGCTTCATAAATGTTTTTACAATAAATGCCCATCATTTAATTACACATTCAAATATGTGTTTCTTTGATTTGTTAATGACGTGTAATAAATATCATCCTGATAGTTTGTTTCTGGGAGGTTTGACTTCCTGCAGGTCGTGGCTGTGCTTGACCCCTTCAAACTCCAGGTGGGACACCATGAGTGTGACCTCCCTCTTCCCACTATCAGAGACAGAGTAGCAGTCAATCAGAAAAAACATTTCATTGCGCTGCAGTGATGACAAACCTTTGTAGGAACACAGTTGATAAATAAAAAACGTAAAATGTAAGAAAGTAGATTCTTTTAGCATAGGATGTACTGGACCTTCCTTTATGAAAGGAGACAATTCGGGCCCTACATTTCCTTTCAGCGTTAACATTTAAAGTGTTGCATCATTCAGCCGTTCAGGCTCACAAACCATCAATAAAAGCAACTCATGTAAGGAATCGTTGCGTAAACTTAAAATGTGTAGATATTGTGAACTTTCAATCTGTTAAACCTCCTGGAAAACTACAGACATGGCAATTTATTGTAGTAACATTCAGCTTGTAAATTAAAAGGTTTGGTCTGATCTTAGTGGATTTATGGTTCAAAAAAGAAATTCTGACCAAGCAAAGCCCAGGACGCACTTGGTCATACCCCACTCGTCCCTCACAAAATAGAAACGAGTAAACAAAATAAAAGTAAAGTGTTTTATTTAAAAGCAGAGAAGTAGGTACATACAAAAACCAGTCCCCCACACCTGTTTCTACCAATTATTGACGGGGAGGATGATTGCACTGGAGGCCGTGACGTTGGGGCCGCTGTCGGAGGCCGTGACGTTGGGGCCGCTGTCGGAGGCCGTGACGTTGGGGCCGCTGTCGGAGGCCGTGACGTTGGGGCCGCTGTCGGAGGCCGTGACGTTGGGGCCGCTGTCGGAGGCCGTGACGTTGGGGCCGCTGTCGGAGGCCGTGACGTTGGGGCCGCTGTCGGAGGCCGTGACGTTGGGGCCGCTGTCGGAGGCCGTGACGTTGGGGCCGCTGTCGGAGGCCGTGACGTTGGGGCCGCTGTCGGAGGCCGTGACGTTGGGGCCGCTGTCGGAGGCCGTGACGTTGGGGCCGCTGTCGGAGGCCGTGACGTTGGGGCCGCTGTCGGAGGCCGTGACGTTGGGGCCGCTGTCGGAGGCCGTGACGTTGGGGCCGCTGTCGGAGGCCGTGACGTTGGGGCCGCTGTCGGAGGCCGTGACGTTGGGGCCGCTGTCGGAGGCCGTGACGTTGGGGCCGCTGTCGGAGGCCGTGACGTTGGGGCCGCTGTCGGAGGCCGTGACGTTGGGGCCGCTGTCGGAGGCCGTGACGTTGGGGCCGCTGTCGGAGGCCGTGACGTTGGGGCCGCTGTCGGAGGCCGTGACGTTGGGGCCGCTGTCGGAGGCCGTGACGTTGGGGCCGCTGTCGGAGGCCGTGACGTTGGGGCCGCTGTCGGAGGCCGTGACGTTGGGGCCGCTGTCGGAGGCCGTGACGTTGGGGCCGCTGTCGGAGGCCGTGACGTTGGGGCCGCTGTCGGAGGCCGTGACGTTGGGGCCGCTGTCGGAGGCCGTGACGTTGGGGCCGCTGTCGGAGGCCGTGACGTTGGGGCCGCTGTCGGAGGCCGTGACGTTGGGGCCGCTGTCGGAGGCCGTGACGTTGGGGCCGCTGTCGGAGGCCGTGACGTTGGGGCCGCTGTCGGAGGCCGTGACGTTGGGGCCGCTGTCGGAGGCCGTGACGTTGGGGCCGCTGTCGGAGGCCGTGACGTTGGGGCCGCTGTCGGAGGCCGTGACGTTGGGGCCGCTGTCGGAGGCCGTGACGTTGGGGCCGCTGTCGGAGGCCGTGACGTTGGGGCCGCTGTCGGAGGCCGTGACGTTGGGGCCGCTGTCGGAGGCCGTGACGTTGGGGCCGCTGTCGGAGGCCGTGACGTTGGGGCCGCTGTCGGAGGCCGTGACGTTGGGGCCGCTGTCGGAGGCCGTGACGTTGGGGCCGCTGTCGGAGGCCGTGACGTTGGGGCCGCTGTCGGAGGCCGTGACGTTGGGGCCGCTGTCGGAGGCCGTGACGTTGGGGCCGCTCTCATTGGGAGACAGATCTATAGTAGAAAATAAATTTAGTGTCGGGAACAAGCTCAGGAAACATCACAAATATTCTTACCTCTCATTCTCCTCAGCAGCTCATTGCTTCTTTCGTTTGTGCCACGAGCAGGCAGACAAGAGCCTATGGACAAAGCGGTTGCATTTAATCAAATGTTTGATGGCACATGAGACAGACTTGTTACAGCTAAACATGAATTGCAGAATTACTATTTGCTATACTCCACCATAACATGTTTTAATGCAAATGTCAAACAGAATGATTCTAAAGACCTTTGGTAAGCAAGACAGTCAGCGCACAGAAAAGCACGGCCCAAAAAGCTGCCATGGCTTCAGTCTCCAACAGATAATGTTGCCTGAGCCACATGGCAGGTTAATAACCCCACTGAGCCAGTGTCCCAGCTGTTGCTCATCAGCTCTAATTGGTTCTCTCTTCAGAGAGTCAGTGCTAGTTGAGATTCCTTCCTTCCTGTGACAAATGTTATACAATCTATCCAATCATAAAACTCTGAGAATTTTGTGTTTTTGAATTAAGCTCCATAAAAGGGGAAAATGGCAGAATATTTAAACAATACCCCTCCTCTTCAGACAGCTAGTAGCAATAAAGGTTGTTTTGGGGAGGATAACTTCAAAAGACCCAATGACAGCTGGGATCGGCTCCAGCGCCCCGCGACCCTAAAGAGGATAAGCGGTTCGGATAATGGATGGATGGATGGAACTTCAAAAGATAAACAACTTCCAACCCGACACACATTGACAACCTTGTACAAGAAGACAAAGTCCGGCCAAAATAATTTCTTCTGATGTATTTTGAAAAACATATAGTATCCATTAAAGACTGGAGCCAAACGACAACACTTAGATGTTGACGAGCTGGTTAACCTTTGACCTCTATAATTGTCAATGCCAACTGCACCAGAGCAACAACCTTAGATTGTGTTGTCCTGACAGCTTACCATACCGTGTGATTGTGTCTTTCAATGAAAAACTAGCATGAATCAGCTTGACAAGTTATATTACTCATTCAGTCCATTCAACAATGGTCCACACTTATCAATGAGCCAGGCAACTCACATCAAAATGTGGACCCTGATAATACTGTAGAATTCTCCTCATGATAATAGAATAAAGAAAGATTCAAGAAAGAAAACTTGGTATGTTTTGGGTTTCAACGGCTTATTGAGGAGCAGGCATGTTGGCCTAACCTTTGAGTATCACTGTCCAAGTACAAGTGCACATACCTCTTCCAAGGATGCACAGTCCTCTAAATCTTCTTTTCAACAACAAGAAATGTTTTTTTGGGGCATTTGGATCTTTATCCAAACGCGGACCTAAACAAAACGTGCAGGCTGGCTGGACTGTGTTTCTAATTGGAGGCTGGACTGCAGCACATTCTTCTTTACAAAGAATAATGTTGTACTAGTTTACTCTTCATCAAAGTCTGGTAACACCTGCTCTGTGTCCTCGGAGGGATGAAGAAACGATGAACACGTGCTGATTTCACTGTTGGTGTGATTGGTGAGAGCTTTTAAAGGGTTAACAGTTGCTCTGTTGACCATCATCAATAGTTACAATACTTAACAGTAATAACAGTAATGCCTTCGAGTCAAATGGAAATCAAAAAGATATACAATTATAATTTGCACAATATTTATTGTATATATAGTGATATACATTGAACGATATCAGAAATATTATGATATTGTTTCAAATATAAAGACATATCAAGAAGAACGTTGAAAATATATTTAATTGTGCTCCTCAGTAAATAAACAATATAAATACTGTACATACAGTTTTCATAAACATACTGCATTCTGTGTCAAATGAAATACTTTAAAACTTTTAGAAGTATTATTTCTCGTTCGGCCTGAACCGTCTGTCTCCTTCTTGATTTCTGAGCAGATGCAAACAGCTGCTGACAGCTTCCTGTGTGTGGGAGGAGCTTCCTGAACCCGCCAGCACAAAAGAAGCAGATGGAAACAAACTACGTCCTCTGTGCCGGTGGGGACGGGACGCTCCTCGTCCTCTCGGCTGGTGGGCGGGGCGTCGGGGTGGAGGGGAGACCGTACTCACTGGGTCTCGGACTCTCTGGGGTGCTGAGAGGGGTTCAGAGGTCTGCTGTGGGTCTGGGTCGTCCTGTGATGACGGGTTGGTTGACGTCCACCATCAGCTGCCCAAAGAGTGAGACCTGAGGAGTCCTGCCCTGTGAGGCACAAACACAAGAGATGAATACTTCTGAACTCAACTACACAACCTTTACATTGTTGTGTTGAATCTGGCCACCAATGATGGAATCGTATTATTAATACTTCTGTAGTCTTGGAGAGGGATTACTTACTCAGCCCACTGGGCCTGTAGTCCTCCATCCTTCTCATCTGGTCCTGTAGTCCTCCATCCTTCTCATCTGGTCCTGTAGTCCTCCATCCTTCTCATCTGGGCCTGTAGTCCTCCATCCTTCTCATCTGGTCCTGTAGTCCTCCATCCTTCTCATCTGGTCTTGAAGTCCTCCATCCTTCTCATCTGGGCCTGTAGTCCTCCATCCTTCTCATCTGGTCCTGTAGTCCTCCATCCTTCTCATCTGGTCCTGTAGTCCTCCATCCTTCTCATCTGGTCTTGTAGTCCTCCATCCTTCTCATCTGGTCCTGTAGTCCTCCATCCTTCTCATCTGGTCCTGTAGTCCTCCATCCTTCTCATCTGGTCCTGTAGTCCTCCATCCTTCTCATCTGGTCCTGTAGTCCTCCATCCTTCTCATCTGGTCTTGTAGTCCTCCATCCTTCTCATCTGGTCCTGTAGTCCTCCATCCTTCTCATCTGGTCTTGTAGTCCTCCATCCTTCTCATCTGGTCCTGTAGTCCTCCATCCTTCTCATCTGGTCCTGTAGTCCTCCATCCTTCTCATCTGGTCTTGTAATCCTCCATCCTTCTCATCTGGTCCTGTAGTCCTCCATCCTTCTCATCTGGTCTTGTAATCCTCCATCCTTCTCATCTGGGCCTGTAGTCCTCCATCCTTCTCATCTGGTCCTGTAGTCCTCCATCCTTCTCATCTGGTCTTGTAATCCTCCATCCTTCTCATCTGGTCCTGTAGTCCTCCATCCTTCTCATCTGGTCTTGTAATCCTCCATCCTTCTCATCTGGGCCTGTAGTCCTCCATCCTTCTCATCTGCTCCGTCATCAGGAGACCCTGGATGTTGCTTCCTGTATCACGGCCATCTATACCTGAGTAAAAGAGACCTGAAGACTTTTCTTAACGTTAGTAATTTTTACCACATATCTGTCTGGTTCAGTCACCTTCACCAAACTATAAAAATAAACAGAGAGAGTAAAATGAACAATGGTCTAATAACTGTTGAGTGACACTTTCAGGGGACGTGTGTTATTGCTGGTATTAAGTGTCTTTCTGGGAAAGACATCTATACTTTATTAAGAAAAATACACAACAGAATAACAACCATTCACAGTTTCACAGACATAATGCAGAGAATACGAACACAGCTCCAACTGCAGTCACAATAAAGCTGGGTAGCTTTCAGCTGGACGGAAAGCTACCCAGCAACAACACACACACACACACACACACTCACATACACACACCTTCAGTGCGCTCCTGTGCCATACGCGGTAATAGCCGAGAGGGCGGGGTTAGAGAGTCAACAGCAGAGAGGAGCGTCAGCTGACCACCTGAAAGTTAAACGAGGTGGTGTTACGCAGGGTCAGTGCATGCACTAATATAGAGAGGTGACGGCTGAACATGCAAACGTAGATCAATGCACCTCGTGTCAAAATAAGAGCCCAGGTTTAATACTGCATATGTATCATCTGGAGATACGACGGTTTGGTGCTCTCTGTAAAACAAGATAATTTAATATATATATATATATATATATATATATATATATGTCTATATGTGAGCCCTGTGATAGATGACTTGTCCAGAGTGTACCCTGCCTTCGCCCAATGACAGCTGGGATCAGCTCCAGCGCCCCGCGACCCTAAACAGGATAAGCGGTTCAGATAATGGATGGATGGAAATATATTTACATTTATAACATATGCACATATATCTACATTTATACATTTATATAGAAATGTATATATATAGAAATTATAGAATTTTCACAACACAAACATTTAAAATTCCTTTACAGTCAAAGTCTGTAAATGTTAAATGTTTCCCATAAACCCCTTCTGTTTGTGAAGGCAACTTGAATGGTGGACTAAAACTAAAGAGAGTTAGTTAATTACAGAATGTGAATGCATTGAATGACATACAAAATATGTTCTTGCTTCTTCATCGGCCTTCTTGTCTGTTCAAATGTAGGAACCAGTTCAATAAATTGACCTATAATTTATTACATTTGAATGTAAGAGTTAGCTACTGCTACTCTGCTACGCACCTTGTAGCAGGACAATTATGTCTTATTTTTTGTCAATTATGATTACAAAAATCTGACTCATTAATATTGTGCAACAAACTCAATTACTAATTTACTACAATAGCTTTAGCAACAGTCACTGCTATTACATGTTGTTTCCCTGCGAAAAAAGGTTACATTGTGGTGCTAACTCCTTGAGAGACGATTGATCCTCAGGCTTATGACATACACGAACAGATATATCAAATAAGACTAGAATTTACACCAATGGAAACAGATGAGATTTGACTCTATCACAAGACATGTTGCAACACTCAAACCTGTAACTTCAAATGTATACCAAACTTTCTTAATGTAATTAATCTTCAAAATTAGCTATAGCACTTTAACAAGTGCTAGGTTATCTTCATCCTGTTATAGATTGCACATCATCTTTTCTTACCACATCTATCACACAGATGATCTGGCCAGACATGCATATTAGAAAGTGCTCCTGCTCTGTGAGTATTCAAATGTATTCTATAGTAGAGTTAAAAAATGTATTATAATGTATTGTCCTCAGACCTCCTTTGTAAACGATGAGCACCTTTTCATCGTAGTTGAACCCAAATCCCTGATCAGTCTTGTCCGGGACATGCCCGTGTTTTATTATTGAACAGGTTGATATTAAAGCTCTTTAGATCGCGGTGGCGGAGAAAGAAATATAGTCTGAATCCAGCTGTCTTACTGCCATCACATTTATAATGTCATCTTAACATTGCTTCAAACCTGAGGACACTACTTTGTGGAGTGTGACAGTCATGCATTTCAAAATTCTGAAATATATATAAAAGGATTACTTATTGGAGGGCTTGCAAGAGACGTCAGTTCCGATTATGCAACTCAACTGCTTCCGTCATTAGAATCTGGTCTGATGGTCTGTTCAATGCCCCAGACAGTAACTGTAAAAGTCAACACTAAATATGATTTGTTTGCCTTAAGAAGCACGCCTGTTATATTTTAGCTTGTTATAGGCTTGATACTGAAACATTAACCTACTCCTTTTTAAATCTGCATACATTTTGTTGCTGAGCTTTTAGTTTAATTTACAAAGGAACGGTGATTTCTTCTGTTCTTTTTCACCTGGATCTTCTGTCCTTTCAATTGTCAGCCTGGTTGAACCCTTGTACAGTGTTTTGTTCTCCATGTGAAAAATATATTTTTTCTTCATACAAAATAACATTTTTTATGGACTTTCTACAACCTAAAAGCATGAACTACAAAGCAGTTCACAAAGAATCAAGCTTTTGTAGCAGGCGACTCAGCAGGAGGGTATTATGAACGACCTGGAAATGAAAATATTAAAATAAATCATATGTGAGCATTAGCGTTCATTCTTAACATTTAGTATCATGAGGCATAAGCTCAAGGATTCAATGCTACTGGTGTTCAGAGCATTCAACTCATCAAAAGTCCACATTTAGATCAGGTGATGTCGGCTTTGAGCTATAATTTCCTTACCATAAATAATTAAATTAAAACAAGTAAAATACCTAAATCTATTGCAGTCAATATAATCATTAAGATGTAGCAAAATATGCAGTTGTATTGAAAGTCAGCAATATATCTGGCCTTTATGGAGGAACCATTTATCAACAGTACACACCCTGCCCATAGGTTCACTTTTGCTTATTTTACTTTGATATATTTTTTATACTAAAAGGATTCTTTCTGAATTTTCAGTTATTGAAGCAGTGACGTTAATATTATGGAGGGATGGCTGAGAGGCTCTTTATGCTCAGTTCAATAAGGGTTTGATTTGAATGTAATTCATGTTCTGCATATCTTTAGATTACAGAAAGGCATCTTTAAATGTAATGGAAGTTTAAACACAAATGAATCATGAGATAGGTAGACACTTAGTTTAGGGAAAAAAGATGTATTTAGACAGAATAAAATGTAAGATGTAAGTACATGCAATACAGTAGAATACAATAGAATTTAAGATACATGTACATTACAATACAACAAAAGAAAGAAATACAATACAATAAAATGTAAGATGTAAGTACATGCAATACATTAGAATACAATAGGATTTAAGATGCATGTACATTACAATACAATAAAAGAAATACAAACAATACAATAAAATGAAATGTAAGATGTACAATATAATACAATACAATACAATGTAAAATGTATGTACAAACAATACAACACAATACAATGTAAAATATATGTACAATATAATACAATACAATGTCAAATCTACAACAATAGAAAACAAATATCATGTAAAAGCTATATACAATACAATACCACCAAATTCATCCGTCTTCCTTCCCTTCTGACAGAGGAGCAGCGCTCTAAGGCTGGAGCTCGGCCTCCTGGAGGAAACTCATTTTGGCCGCTTGTATCCACGAACTCGTTCTTGCGGTCACCACCCAGAGTTCGTGACCATAGGTGAGTAGTGACCTGTCAATCTCCCGCTCCATCTTACCCTTACCGGTGAACAGGACCCCGAGATACTTGAACTCCCTCACTTTCAGCAGGCAGTTCAAGTATCTCGGGGTCTTGTTCACGGGTGAGGGTAAGATGGAGCGGGAGATGGACAGGCGGGTCGGTGCGGCTGCAGCAGTAGAACAGGCGCTGCACCGGGCGGTCTATGTTCTGACCCCCACCTATGGTCACGACCTCTGGGTTGTGACCCAAAGAACGAGGTCGCGGATACAAGCAGCCAAAATGAGTTTCCTCCGTAGGGGTCTCAGGGATGTTCTGTGGCTTCCAGTTGATGGTTCAACTTGTCGCTCTCCTCCTTCTGTCAGGTTCGGCGGTTTGGTCTGTTGGCTGTTGCATAAAACAAAAGGTTGTTTGAATCTCCAGACTATCACAGTAAGTCATCAATACAGGGGAGTGAGCCAACACTTACCTTTCAGCTCACATCCCCAAACGTCCTCTTTCGTCCACGACGTTGCTGGGCCTGAGGTGCGGCCCTGGGGGTAAGGTGGATCTGTCCATTGTTGGACGTATCCATTGGCTCTGTATCATCAAGAGTAGTCTGAAAGAGGGATTTTTGGGATACAATTTTAGACAATCTTTTATTTAACCATAAACAACTGCCAAACACAAGATATATGTAAATTAAATATATTATTTAGTTTATTAAAAGGTTATTCATCTCACCATGTGTAGAATGAATAAACTTGGTTAAATAATGTGTATGTTACTGCCACTGGTTTTAAATTAAGTGTCATCTTCCTTATTTTAGTGAAATACCTGTTCACATTCCTACCATTGTACATTATGTTCTTTTCAGACTGTACATTGATTTAAGTATCGACTTACTCCGGTTCTTCTTCTTTTCTGGTACTGGCCGTGGTTGATTGGGTTGGTTTGGTTGGCTGGGCTGTTGCATGAAACAAAAAGTTGTTTGAATCTCCAGACTATCACAGTTAATAATCAATATAGGGGAGTGAGGCAACACTTACCGTCTTATTCCAACCAGTTTTCCATCCTCGAAGGTCCTCTTACGACTCTGTTTGTGAGGTGCTGCAGTGACGGTGGGGTGGACCAGCCCATTGTTCGAGGTGTCCATGTCCTCGCAGTCGTCAGTCGGAGTCTGAAAGAGGGAGTGTTTAGATACATTTTTAGACCATCTTTTATTTAACCTTAAACAACTGCCAAACCCAAGATATACAGCCGAATAACACATTAATTAAATGTCTTATTTTGTTTAATCAAAGGATATTCATCTCACCATGTGTAGCATAAATACACTTGGTTAAATAATGTGTATGTTACTGCCACTGGTTTTAAATTCAGTGACATCTTCCTTAATCTAGTGAAATACCTGTTCACATTCCTACCATTGTGCATTATGTTTTTTAGCAGACTGTGAATAGCTACATTGATAACTTTTACAGTTATGTAGAGTCTGAAAAAAGGGGCGAGAGATGGATGACAACTACATTGATATAAGTATTGACTTACTCTGATTCTTCTCCTTTTCTGCTCCTGGCCGGGGTTGGTTTGGTTGGCTGGGCTGTTGCATAAAACAAAAAGTTGTTTTAATCTCCAGACTATCACAGTTAATAATCAATACAGGGAAGTGAGGCAACACTTACCGTCTTATTCCCACCGGCTGGACCTCATCAAACCCCCTTTTGGTCCCATGAGTTTTGGCCGGAGGTGCAGTGGGCCTGGAGGGAACAACCTGCCCACGTAAACTAAGTGTGGACATTTTCTGGGTAAGTTCCATCAGAAGAGTATCAGGAGTCTGAAAGAGGAAATGTTTGGATACATTTTTAGACCATCTTTGCCAAACAACTGCCAAACACAAGACATACAGCCAAATAACACATCAATATAATGTATTGTTTAGTTTAATCAAAGGATATTCAAATCACCATTGTAGAATGAATACACTTTTTTAAATAGTATGTATGTTAATGCCAGTGATTTTAAATTAAGTGGCATCTACCTTAATTTTGTGAAATACCTGTTCACATTCCTACCATTGTACATTGTTTTTTTCAGCAGACTGTGAATAGCTACATTGAAACCTTTTAGATGGATGACAACTGTATCGACTTACTCTAAATTAAATGTGAAGTTAACTTAAGTAAACATTAAAATTGTCTTGATTTACATTGTGAGCAGTTTCTAATAACTTTGACCTTTTAGAAAATACTTCAGTCAGTTTGTCATCGATAACAAAGAAGTCCAGACATTAATCAACTTACCATGTGGCCACTGGGCCTCTGTAGGGTGTTTGCAAACATCTCTGTGAATACTTTGTGATGTTTCTTCCTTCTCTCACTTTCTTTCAGCTGCTCTTGAGGTGTGAAGACGTGGAAATGAAATGAAATATTTTGATGTTGACATTTGAACTGTGATTCCAGATTTGATTCCGGAACCATTGAAGTGTTCCGGTTAGTAACCTTTATGACATCACTTGTGTATCTCTAAATAAATTAGTTGTACAACTTTGCAAACTTATCTGATTCCTAATATTCAGTTGGAACAAAACCACTAACTTAAAGCTACATACAACCTTCAAAGACACAAATGAGCATCTTTATGAAACATACCTGAACATGATTGTACTAAATAACACACTTGTTCACACTTTTTAAAGTGTTTGAACTGGAGTTTCCCTTCAGAAATGTCTTATAACATCAAAATGTGCTTTACTGCAAAAGATGGTTGATTAATTATCACTGTAATATCTCTTCATATTTGTTATATGCTGATTGCACCTCTCAATCAGGCTGAGAAAGTAAAATGAATCAGCCTCTAATCAGGACTGTTTAATAAAAGTTAACCCTTGTGTGGTGTTTATATCTTTGTTATGGAGCCAGTGTTCGTGGGTCTGCTGGACCCGCAGCATTTTGGGGGTTTTAATTCAACATAATCAAATAATTTAAGTTAAAATACTCAACAGATGTTTATTTCATCCCAATTACAAGCAATATAAACAGCATATGGTTCATATTTACCCTTTACCTTTGTATGTGCAAATAAAGATTGGTTCCCACAAAGAAAGTGTAAAATGTGCAGGAATGTGAGAGCAGACAGGTGTCCGTACTTGAACTCTTTAACAATGTTGCAACCTTGTGCAGGACCAGCAGGGGCCGAAACACAACCCCCCCAACCCAATTCTTCTGGAAATGTTTGCCCAGTAAAAACATATTCTGTAGATCAAAAGAGCCGATTTAGAAAACGTTTAAATAATATTTCAAAACGTATAAATGGCAGTTCCCAAAAAAAGCCGTGAACATTGCATCGATAGTTTACAGCAACCTCGCTCTCTTCCCCGTGCTCGTTAAATGCTCGCCACGTTGGTTTTATGTGGCTCTTGAAGCGCAGCGTCAAAACGCTACTGGGCCGAAAGAGTGACACGTTACATAAATGTAGAAGAGCCGGTACTCTGTTCCGGTGAGTACCGGCCCACTTTGAGCCCCAGGTACAGCTGTTTCTATTAGAATGATAATATGTGTAAACATATTCTGGGCATCAGTAGCCTTCATTACATGACTTTGGCACCTATAAAATTGCTGCACAGCCTGACGATGTTCCCGGGGGCGTGGTGTTTAATAACATTATCGATGGCTGAAGGTGTGCCATTTCCCAGGTCCTGGTGAACATGCCGGCTCACTGGTAAAGCATACAGGAAACTGAAATGCACAAAAGGAAGCAAAGACAAGCATCAAAGCATGCTAAAGAACCAATTGTCAGAAATCAGTTTTTATCTTTCACATTTTTGAGTGGGACGCCGGGGACGTCACTCTGTTGCGGCAGGCGAAGCGTGAGCAGCTCAGGCAGGAGGGTGTACCTGGCCTTACTGATCGCATGGTGGACATGCGAATCAGTAAGAAGGAGCTGAGCCGGTTCTGCCGAAGGGGGACGCGTGGTGAGGAGGCCACCATCAACCTCCTCGAGCAGCTGCTGCAGACACTGGGGGGGTCAAATAGCAGAGACCTCATGGGGGTGCCACTGCTGGACGAGGTTCGGATGGAGCACATTTGGCGTGTGCAGAAACGCCACGTCAAGTGCATCCAGGACGTCCCTGGTCTGCCGCTCTACACGGTGGTCGGCACCACCAAGACCAAGGGCGGGGTCACCCTGACCAGGTACCGCTGTGCCAGAGGGTCGACGTCGCTGGAGTCCTTCCATTGCCATCTGAACCGGTTCATTCCAGGTTAGTGTCTCTCTTGTGTTTTCTATTTAAAATAACTTGTAGTTCATTTTGCGAAAGCTTTATTGCAGTTTTCAAAAGCAACACCTTTATCATGGGCTTGAATATTGTATTGTTTTCTCAGGAACAAGTGCAAACGCACTGAACTTCCAGTTGTACCTCCTGGAAGGCCTGAACAGGTGGAACCAGGACCGAGGGACTGCAGCGGTGACCAGCAGGCCCTCATCTTTCCTCACCTACGCTGGTGACCTGACACACTGTGTCAACCTCGGCACTCTGAAGGTGTTCAGCCGGGAATTTGTGCCAAACTTCCGGCCACCTTCCAAATACACTGGTACGTCTCATTGAAATAGAGAACAAGTCTGATTTCAAAATGGAAAGGTGTGTGTGTGTAAGACTGTAAGAGCCACAAGTGTATATATATCTAAGGTAATAATAGTAAGTTAATCTCTGAATTATACTCATTGTGCAGGAACTAAGATATGTGAATGCCTTAGGCATGGGAGCGTATAGCTGTTCTACTGTGTGATGGAATATTATTAATGTGTATTCAGTGAACTGTTCACGCAGTGAAAAATAATTAAACAATCTCCTGTCATTCGTGTACGAAGAAGTCACTGAAACGCCGCTACGACATCTAATGGTGTGTGTGTGTGCTCTTCTTCATAGGTGAGCTTATTGGGGTGGACTATTTGTTGAGGCAAACTGGATAACCTCTGAAAGTATTCCCAGACTCAGAGGAGATGGAAGACATGCTAGAGGATGTGAATGAGGAGGAAAAAGAAGATGAAGAAGACGAGGGCTTCCAGGAAGACACAGTGTCAAGCCTCCTGGACGACACAAGCCTCTCTCAGCCTCCTGCCTCCTCCAAGACTGCTGACTACTCCACCTCTCAGCCTGCTGCCTCCACCTCCCAGCCTCCTGCCTCCTCCCAGCCTCCTGACTCCTCCCAGACTGCTGACTACTCCACCTCCCTGGCTGCTGCCTACTCCGCCCTGGCTGCTGCCTACTACTCTGAGCCTGCTGCCTCCTCCTCCTCCCTGGCTGCTGCCTACTCGGCCCTGGCTGCTGCCTACTCCCAGTCTGCTGCCTACTCCTCCACCTCCCAGCCTGCTGCCTCCACCTCCCAGCCTGCTGCCTCCACCTCCCAGCCTGCTGCCTCCACCTCCCAGCCTGTTGCCTCCACCTCCCAGCCTGGGGTATATAAATACATAATGTTGTGCAAAGAAATACAATCACTGTCTGTGTTTTGTCCCATTGCTTCTTACTTTCCTCAAATGCTCATCTTTGTTTTTTTGTTCAGGCTGTGGATAATGTCTGCATGCCCGGGCTGGACAAGGTCGACATGTTAGCTGAGTGTCTGGTGGAGTTGAGGAACCAGCCCTCCATGACCTTAACTAACCAAAGGGTGAGGAACATTTATTGTCTTGTTATCTTCTCTCTGTGCCATGATGTACAATTTACATTTAATTTCTTCACATGGGCTGTTATGTTCTCTCTCTCTCTCTCTCTCTCTCTCTCTCTGCATAGGCAAGCAACATTGTTGCTCTTTGGCAGAATCTGGACGACTTTGATAAAAAGAAGATCATCTTTTCTCCAAGGCATCACAGCAGGCTGGACACGGGGAAATTCAGGTCCCCCCAAAAAAAGGCAGAGTTCACTCCGGGGGTGGAGAGTGTGAAGAGGCATGCCCTCACAAACAAAGGCCCGCTCGCACAGTGGCCCGATTGTTGCCGCCTGATGGAGGCAATTTTCATCAGACTGTGCGCAATCCACCAGAGTCCCAGAAAGAAGGGGACTGGGACGGTGTCTAGGTGGGATTTAATGGTGCAAGATTCTAAAAATATCCGGCAGCGCGTTCTGGGAAACGGCATTGTGATGCAGCAGACCAACTTGCAGCTGGTAGATGTCAGCCACACCAGCGTGGTGCAGTGGCACAACAAGAGGGTGAAGAAACAGGACAATGGCGTGGTGATGCAGGGGATAACCCTGCCGAGCCCCTTGTCCCTGGCTACTCACCCTCTTGCTTGTGCCACTGTGCCACCGGCACAAACACCCACCTTGCCGGGCCCAGCCCACTTTTCCAAGCTGCCCAGCAGCACTGTCGGGCAGGCTAAATTGAAAAGAAAGCGGCAGCTCTTTGAAAAGAAAGTGGCAGCCCCTGCTTCCACGGCAGTTACTCGTCCATCCCTGGCCCCTCAGCACCTTGTGGCCCCTGCTTCCACGGCAGTTACTCGTCCATCCCTGGCCCCTCAGCACCTTGTGGCCCCTACGGCCACAGCAGTTTTTCATCCATCTCTGGCCCCTCAGCGCCTTGTGGCCCCTGCGCCCACAGCAGTTTTTTAATTTATTCCTTCATCCCAGGCCCCTCAGCGCATTGTGCCACGGCAGATACAGTCAGGTCCATAAATATTTGGACATTGACACATTTTCCATTATTTTGGCTCTGTACACCACAACAATGGAGTTGAAATGAAAAAACTTTAAGATGTGCTTAAAGTGCAGACTTTCAGCTTTAATTTGAGGGTATTTACATCCAAATCAGGTGAACGGTGTAGGAATTACAACAAATTCAAATGTGGCCACCCTCTTTTTAAGGGACCAAAAGTAATTGGACAAATTAATATAATCATAAATCTAATTGTCACTTTTAATACTTTGTTGAAAATCCTTTGCAGTCAATGACAGCCAGAAGTCTGGATTCCATAGACATCACCAGACGCTGGGTTTCGTCCCTGGTGATGCTCTGCCAGGCCTCTACTGCAACCGTCTTCAGTTCCTGCTGGTTCTTGGGGCATTTTCCCTTCAGTTTTGTCTTCAGCAAGTGAAATGCATGCTCAATTGGATTCAGGTCAGGTGATTGACTTGGCCATTGCAGAACATTCCACTTCTTTGCCTTAAAAAACTCCTTGGTTGCTTTCGCAGTATGCTTCGGGTCATTGTCCATCTGCACTGTGAAGCGCCGTTCAATGAGTTCTGAAGCATTTGGCTGAATATGAGCAGATAATATTGCCCGAAACGCTTCTGAATTCATCCTGCTACATTTGTCAGCAGTCACATCATCAATAAATACGAGGGAACCAGTTCCATTGGCAGCCATACATGCCCACGCCATAACACTACCTCCACCATGCTTCACTGATGAGGTGGTATGCTTTGGATCATGAGCAGTTCCTTTCCTTCTCCATACTCTTCTCTTCCCATCATTCTGGTACAAGTTTATCTTCGTCTCATCTGTCCATAGGATGTTCTTCCAGAACTGTACAGGCTCTTTTAGATGTTTTTTGGCAAACTCTAATCTGGTCTTCCTGTTTTTGAGGCTCACCAATGGTTACATCTTGTGATGAACCCTCTGTATTTACTCTGGTGAAGTCTTCACTTGATTTTCGACTTTGACACAAATACACCTACCTCCTGGAGAGTGTTCTTGATCTGGCCAACTGTTGTGAAGGGGTTTTTCTTCACCAGGGAAATGATTCTTCTGTCATCCACCACAGTTGTCTTCAGTGGTCTTCCAGGTCTTTTGGTGTAGCTGAGCTCACCAGTGCGTTCTTTCTTCTTAAGAATGTACCAAACAGTTGATTTGGCCACACCTAATGTGTCTGCTATCTCTCTGATGGTTTTGTTTCGATTTTTCAGCCTAATGATGGCTTGCTTCACTGATAGTGACAGCTCTTTGGACTTCATATTGAAAGTTGACCGCAACAGATTCCAAACACCAATACCACACCTGAAATGAACTCTAGACCTTTTATCTACTCCTTGTAAATTAAATAACGAGGGAATTATACAAACCTGACCTTGAAACAGCTGATCAGCCAATTGTCCAATTACTTTTGGTCCCTTAAAAAGAGGGTGGCCACATTTGAATTAGTTGTAATTCCTACACCGTTAACCTGATTTGGATGTAAATACCCTCAAATTAAAGCTGAAAGTCTGCACTTAAAGCACATCTTGATTTTTTCATTACAACTCCATTGTTGTGGTGTACAGAGCCGAAATAATGAAAAATGTGTCAATGTCCAAATATTTATGTACCCTGCCTTACCCTCGGGACCTCAGAGGCTTGCCCGTGCGCCTGCCCCTACTCTTGTTCTTGCCCCTACTCTTGTTCTTGCCCCTGCTCCTGCTCCTGCCCGCAGAAAGCTCATCAGAAAGGTAGCTTTCAACACGTGCAAAAAATGCGGGCAGTTCAGGACTGCAGAGACTGGCCATAGCCAGTATAAGGGGACAATATACTGCCCCTCAGTAGAGACTCTTTCAAAGGAGCAGTGGCTAGACAACAGGCGAACCAAATGATGACTGTTTGAAATATCCATTTTGTATATAGTTGTGTGTGTGGTTTTATATTGTTGTATTATGTTATTTTGTATTATAGTAGTGTTTTTTTACATGTTTTATTTTGCTGTTCATCTTTTACTGTTGAAATTATTAATTATGATGTTTATTGTTCTATTATAATGTAAAGATTGTTCCGAGTGGTGTTTTGTATATTTTTTATAGATCATTTTAAATAAAGGTCTGCTTTAACGATACATTTTGTGTGCAAACTCTTGTTTTCAAGTGACTAGTAACTGTCCAATACTCTGAGTGGAGTAAAAGGTACAAAAAGGCACAAGTCAATATCTTTAATAAATTCAAACAGACAAAGGTACACAAGGTAAACAAGATAAGTTTAATTTAAAATGTGTGTATCAACAGGTTATTGAATTGGATAAGTCAATATTTTGAATGAATTCAAACACACGGGCAACACAAAAACATTTATTATGAACATCATAACCATCACTTCTGCCGTGGTCGGGATTTGAACCTGTGTTTTTTCATTTCCTCTCTCTTTTGTTCCCCAGCCCGTATAGCCCGTTGCAATGGGTCCAGCTCCCCATACTCCTGCAGAACCCCCCACAAAAACCCCAGAGGGACCCGGTTGAAAGCTTTCTCCAAGTCCATAAAACACATGTAGACTGGTTGGGCAAACTCCCAGAACCCCTCCAGTAGTCTCGCAAGGGTAAAGAGCTGGTCCATTGTTTCACAAACGTGACAGAATCCGCACTGCTCCTCTTGAAGCTGAGGTTCAACAAACGGTCGGTGTCACTCCCTCCAGGAAATACACGACGCCGCTGTTCTGGTTACTGATGGATTTATTCTTCTACTAAATTCTCCACCGTCATCAATCCACCGTCGAACTGTTTAAATACATTTCAACACATGCACAAAAACAAGTTGGCGTTCACGTTACAGAAACCTTGCACGTAAATATGCGCGACAAATAATGAACATAATGAACATACCTCGCTGGCTGCACACAACTGAGAGGGAAATGGGTCTACTTAGAAACAAGAATACTTGGTAAATAAACACGTCGTTAATTTAACTTATCTTACAGAGTACTAAACTTTACCGCCGCTACTTTACTGCGATGTCTGGAACTTGTCACCACTAAAAGCGTCTCAACACAACATAGAATGTACAGATAGTTCCTATCACATAAATACAAGCAAAATCAATATTCAAAAAACAAGTTGTACAAATAATAATATTATGTAAAACCTATTAATGACATGAATAACATTAATAATGACATGAATAACATTTATGGCAGTTAAATTACGGTTTACGCTCAGCTGCATTTGCATTATTTTTTGTGCCATGTTTTCAAAAAAAGTCTGTATCAATCACCATATGAAGGTAGAAGTGAAGGTTTTTTTCTGTTCCACATCCACGAGGAAGCCGACGGACGCACTGCTGGTCCACGGGGATCCCACCGTGATGTGCTCCTTGTAGCGCACATTTGAAATGTTTTTCAGGTCCAGCACTTCACAGTTACCACACTCGATCACACCGCAGCTGATCAGAGACTGATCCTTAACCAGCGGCAACAAAATGTTGACGCGTAAAGTTGCGTTCCGCTCCTCCGTCTGTGCAGCAGGATCATCTTCTGGAGGCGCAACACTCACACGTTGGCGCTCTTTATGGCGCTCTGCTCTCCTCCAAAGCGGCAAAGAGAAAGAGAAGTGCTGAAAAGTGGGATGGAGCGCGAACAGCAAAACCGAAAACTGACACTTCTGCAACATTACGGTTTACGCTCAGCTGCATTTGCATTATTTTTTGTGCCATGCTTTCAAATAAAGTCTGTATCAATCACAATATGAAGGTATAAATGAGTCCCATTAGAGAACATGTCATTCGTTTGCTTGACATACTTGATGCTTCTAGTCATTGAACATCATCGCTTCAGCAAAGAGTCACACGAGGCGACATTAGGATTACAGGTCCGATAACCCGCAGCTCAAAATTCTTCAAACTACAGTGCAGCAAACATGACATCTAGCGGCAGCTTTGGGAAGTTTTCCTGTTGAATGTCACTGGTCAAGCAGGCGAATGCTGATAAATCTGACTCAACATAATCATGTATCAATGCAGGCAGATGTAGCAACATCTCACCAGCTATGTGTATTTTTCTTTAAAAAAAAAATTAGATTTTTGTGGAGATGTATATACATATGTGTTTGTGTGTCACTATGAATACACATGAGATGGCTTCATAACCACAATTTAGACTAGCCATAGCATGTAAGCGAGGCCTCTAACACCTCAAAGCTACTTTACTAGCTCACAAACACTGACTCTCAACCACAAAACAAAAAGATGCATTCTCAGTGGATCACAAACTACACATTTCCTTAACACTAGTTCCTTCAAGAACTGGACAAGTGAACAAATGAAAACTTACGGGTGGGTATGAATGACAAACCACCTTCAAGCAAAATGTAATGTTTTAACTTGGCTAGGTGGTGAAATGATAGTGGAAAGGCTTTGGTCTATAGTGTATTGAAAATGGTCTAAAAAGACAAAGTAAGAAAGTAGATTCCTTTAGCATAGGAAATACTGACCTTCCTTTACGAAAGTAGACAAAATCCAGGACTACAATTCCTTTCAGCGCCAATGTTTAAAGTGTCGCAACATTCGGCCGTTCAGGAGAACAAATCATCAATGAAAGCAACTCATGTAAGGAACCATTGTTATAACTTAATGTGTAGATGTTGTGAACTTGCAATATGTTGAACCTCCTGTCAAACTACGGACATGGCAATCTATTGTGGTAACATTCAGCTTGTAAATTAAAAGGCTTTTGGTGGATTTAGGGTCCAAAAAAGATAATTCTGACAGAAAACCCCAGGATGCACTTGGTCATACCCCACTCTTCTCCCTCAAAATAGAAATGAGGAATCATCAAAATAAAATTAAAGTGTTTTATTTAAAAGCAGAGAAGTAGGTACATACAGAAACCAGTCCCCCACACCTGTTCCTACCAATTATTGACGGGGAGGATGATTGCACTGGGGCCGCTGTCGGAGGCCGTGACGTTGGGGCCGCTGTCGGAGGCCGTGACGTTGGGGCCGCTGTCGGAGGCCGTGACGTTGGGGCCGCTGTCGGAGGCCGTGACGTTGGGGCCGCTGTCGGAGGCCGTGACGTTGGGGCCGCTGTCGGAGGCCGTGACGTTGGGGCCGCTGTCGGAGGCCGTGACGTTGGGGCCGCTGTCGGAGGCCGTGACGTTGGGGCCGCTGTCGGAGGCCGTGACGTTGGGGCCGCTGTCGGAGGCCGTGACGTTGGGGCCGCTGTCGGAGGCCGTGACGTTGGGGCCGCTGTCGGAGGCCGTGACGTTGGGGCCGCTGTCGGAGGCCGTGACGTTGGGGCCGCTGTCGGAGGCCGTGACGTTGGGGCCGCTGTCGGAGGCCGTGACGTTGGGGCCGCTGTCGGAGGCCGTGACGTTGGGGCCGCTGTCGGAGGCCGTGACGTTGGGGCCGCTGTCGGAGGCCGTGACGTTGGGGCCGCTGTCGGAGGCCGTGACGTTGGGGCCGCTGTCGGAGGCCGTGACGTTGGGGCCGCTGTCGGAGGCCGTGACGTTGGGGCCGCTGTCGGAGGCCGTGACGTTGGGGCCGCTGTCGGAGGCCGTGACGTTGGGGCCGCTGTCGGAGGCCGTGACGTTGGGGCCGCTGTCGGAGGCCGTGACGTTGGGGCCGCTGTCGGAGGCCGTGACGTTGGGGCCGCTGTCGGAGGCCGTGACGTTGGGGCCGCTGTCGGAGGCCGTGACGTTGGGGCCGCTGTCGGAGGCCGTGACGTTGGGGCCGCTGTCGGAGGCCGTGACGTTGGGGCCGCTCTCATTGGGAGACAGATCTATAGTAGAAAATAAATTTAGTGTCGGGAACAAGCTCAGGAAACATCACAAATATTCTTACCTCTCATTCTCCTCAGCAGCTCATTGCTTCTTTCGTTTGTGCCACGAGCAGGCAGACAAGAGCCTATGGACAAAGCGGTTGCATTTAATCAAATGTTTGATGGCACATGAGACAGACTTGTTACAGCTAAACATGAATTGCAGAAGTACTATTTGCTATACTCCACCATAACATGTTTTAATGCAAATGTCAAACAGAATGATTCTAAATACCTTTGGTAAGCAAGACAGTCAGCGCACAGAAAAGCACGGCCCAAAAAGCTGCCATGGCTTCAGTCTCCAACAGATAATGTTGCCTGAGCCACATGGCAGGTTAATAACCCCACTGAGCCGGTGTCCCAGCTGTTGCTCATCAGCTCTAATTGGTTCTCTCTTCAGAGAGTCAGTGCTAGTTGAGATTCCTTCCTTCCTGTGACAAATGTTATACAATCTATCCAATCATAAAACTCTGAGAATGTTGTGTTTTTGAATTAAGCTCCATAAAAGGGGAAAATGGCAGAATATTTAAACAATACCCCTCCTCTTCAGACAGCTAGTAGCAATAAAGGTTGTTTTGGGGAGGATAACTTCAAAAGACCCAATGACAGCTGGGATCGGCTCCAGCGCCCCGCGACCCTAAAGAGGATAAGCGGTTCGGATAATGGATGGATGGATGGAACTTCAAAAGATAAACAACTTCCAACCCGACACACATTGACAACCTTGTACAAGAAGACAAAGTCCGGCCAAAATAATTTCTTCTGATGTATTTTGAAAAACATATAGTATCCATTAAAGACTGGAGCCAAACGACAACACTTAGATGTTGACGAGCTGGTTAACCTTTGACCTCTATAATTGTCAATGCCAACTGCACCAGAGCAACAACCTTAGATTGTGTTGTCCTGACAGCTTACCATACCGTGTGATTGTGTCTTTCAATGAAAAACTAGCATGAATCAGCTTGACAAGTTATATTACTCATTCAGTCCATTCAACAATGGTCCACACTTATCAATGAGCCAGGCAACTCACATCAAAATGTGGACCCTGATAATACTGTAGAATTCTCCTCATGATAATAGAATAAAGAAAGATTCAAGAAAGAAAACTTGGTATGTTTTGGGTTTCAACGGCTTATAGAGGAGCAGGCATGTTGGCCTAACCTTTGAGTATCACTGTCCAAGTACAAGTGCACATACCTCTTCCAAGGATGCACAGTCCTCTAAATCTTCTTTTCAACAACAAGAAATGTTTTTTTGGGGCATTTGGATCTTTATCCAAACGCGGACCTAAACAAAACGTGCAGGCTGGCTGGACTGTGTTTCTAATTGGAGGCTGGACTGCAGCACATTCTTCTTTACAAAGAATAATGTTGTACTAGTTTACTCTTCATCAAAGTCTGGTAACACCTGCTCTGTGTCCTCGGAGGGATGAAGAAACGATGAACACGTGCTGATTTCACTGTTGGTGTGATTGGTGAGAGCTTTTAAAGGGTTAACAGTTGCTCTGTTGACCATCATCAATAGTTACAATACTTAACAGTAATAACAGTAATGCCTTCGAGTCAAATGGAAATCAAAAAGATATACAATTATAATTTGCACAATATTTATTGTATATATAGTGATATACATTGAACGATATCAGAAATATTATGATATTGTTTCTAATATAAAGACATATCAAGAAGAACGTTGAAAATATATTTAATTGTGCTCCTCAGTAAATAAACAATATAAATACTGTACATACAGTTTTCATAAACATACTGCATTCTGTGTCAAATGAAATACTTTAAAACTTTTAGAAGTATTATTTCTCGTTCGGCCTGAACCGTCTGTCTCCTTCTTGATTTCTGAAGAGATGCAAACAGCTGCTGACAGCTTCCTGTGTGTGGGAGGAGCTTCCTGAACCCGCCAGCACAAAAGAAGCAGATGGAAACAAACTACGTCCTCTGTGCCGGTGGGGACGGGACGCTCCTCGTCCTCTCGGCTGGTGGGCGGGGCGTCGGGGTGGAGGGGAGACCGTACTCACTGGGTCTCGGACTCTCTGGGGTGCTGAGAGGGGTTCAGAGGTCTGCTGTTGGTCTGGGTCGTCCTGTGATGACGGGTTGGTTGACGTCCACCATCAGCTGCCCAAAGAGTGAGACCTGAGGAGTCCTGCCCTGTGAGGCACAAACACAAGAGATGAATACTTCTGAACTCAACTACACAACCTTTACATTGTTGTGTTGAATCTGGCCACCAATGATGGAATCGTATTATTAATACTTCTGTAGTCTTGGAGAGGGATTACTTACTCAGCCCACTGGTCCTGTAGTCCTCCATCCTTCTCATCTGGTCCTGTAGTCCTCCATCCTTCTCATCTGGGCCTGTAGTCCTCCATCCTTCTCATCTGGTCCTGTAGTCCTCCATCCTTCTCATCTGGTCTTGAAGTCCTCCATCCTTCTCATCTGGGCCTGTAGTCCTCCATCCTTCTCATCTGGTCCTGTAGTCCTCCATCCTTCTCATCTGGTCCTGTAGTCCTCCATCCTTCTCATCTGGTCTTGTAGTCCTCCATCCTTCTCATCTGGTCCTGTAGTCCTCCATCCTTCTCATCTGGTCTTGTAGTCCTCCATCCTTCTCATCTGGTCCTGTAGTCCTCCATCCTTCTCATCTGGTCCTGTAGTCCTCCATCCTTCTCATCTGGTCTTGTAGTCCTCCATCCTTCTCATCTGGTCCTGTAGTCCTCCATCCTTCTCATCTGGTCTTGTAGTCCTCCATCCTTCTCATCTGGTCCTGTAGTCCTCCATCCTTCTCATCTGGTCCTGTAGTCCTCCATCCTTCTCATCTGGTCTTGTAATCCTCCATCCTTCTCATCTGGTCCTGTAGTCCTCCATCCTTCTCATCTGGTCTTGTAATCCTCCATCCTTCTCATCTGGGCCTGTAGTCCTCCATCCTTCTCATCTGGTCCTGTAGTCCTCCATCCTTCTCATCTGGTCTTGTAATCCTCCATCCTTCTCATCTGGTCCTGTAGTCCTCCATCCTTCTCATCTGGTCTTGTAATCCTCCATCCTTCTCATCTGGTCTTGTAATCCTCCATCCTTCTCATCTGGGCCTGTAGTCCTCCATCCTTCTCATCTGGTCCTGTAGTCCTCCATCCTTCTCATCTGGTCTTGTAGTCCTCCGTCCTTCTCATCTGGTCCTGTAGTCCTCCATCCTTCTCATCTGGTCTTGTAATCCTCCATCCTTCTCATCTGGGCCTGTAGTCCTCCATCCTTCTCATCTGCTCCGTCATCAGGAGACCCTGGATGTTGCTTCCTGTATCACGGCCATCTATAACTGAGTAAAAGAGACCTGAAGACTTTTCTTAACGTTAGTAATTTTTACCACATATCTGTCTGGTTCAGTCACCTTCACCAAACTATAAAAATAAACAGAGAGAGTAAAATGAACAATGGTCTAATAACTGTTGAGTGACACTTTCAGGGGACGTGTGTTATTGCTGGTATTAAGTGTCTTTCTGGGAAAGACATCTATACTTTATTAAGAAAAATACACAACAGAATAACAACCATTCACAGTTTCACAGACATAATGCAGAGAATACGAACACAGCTCCAACTGCAGTCACAATAAAGCTGGGTAGCTTTCAGCTGGACGGAAAGCTACCCAGCAACAACACACACACACACACACACTCACATACACACACCTTCAGTGCGCTCCTGTGCCATACGCGGTAATAGCCGACTGCACTCAAACGCCTGGCGAGCTGTGACTGCACCGCGCCAGGAGGAGTACGGGCTCCTGAGCCCAAGTTGTGGATCTCCTCCTCCTCCTCCTGAAACTGCTACTGCTCCCCCCCTGTCTGTTTGGTTCACTGTCCCTGTGCGCTCCGAGAGGGCGGGGTTAGAGAGTCAACAGCAGAGAGGAGCGTCAGCTGACCACCTGAAAGTTAAACGAGGTGGTGTTACGCAGGGTCAGTGCATGCACTAATATAGAGAGGTGACGGCTGAACATGCAAACGTAGATCAATGCACCTCGTGTCAAAATAAGAGCCCAGGTTTAATACTGCATATGTATCATCTGGAGATACGACGGTTTGGTGCTCTCTGTAAAACAAGATAATTTAATATATATATATATATATATATGTCTATATGTGAGCCCTGTGATAGATGACTTGTCCAGAGTGTACCCTGCCTTCGCCCAATGACAGCTGGGATCAGCTCCAGCGCCCCGCGACCCTAAACAGGATAAGCGGTTCAGATAATGGATGGATGGAAATATATTTACATTTATAACATATGCACATATATCTACATTTATACATTTATATAGAAATGTATATATATAGAAATTATAGAATTTTCACAACACAAACATTTAAAATTCCTTTACAGTCAAAGTCTGTAAATGTTAAATGTTTCCCATAAACCCCTTCTGTTTGTGAAGGCAACTTGAATGGTGGACTAAAACTAAAGAGAGTTAGTTAATTACAGAATGTGAATGCATTGAATGACATACAAAATATGTTCTTGCTTCTTCATCGGCCTTCTTGTCTGTTCAAATGTAGGAACCAGTTCAATAAATTGACCTATAATTTATTACATTTGAATGTAAGAGTTAGCTACTGCTACTCTGCTACGCACCTTGTAGCAGGACAATTATGTCTTATTTTTTGTCAATTATGATTACAAAAATCTGACTCATTAATATTGTGCAACAAACTCAATTACTAATTTACTACAATAGCTTTAGCAACAGTCACTGCTATTACATGTTGTTTCCCTGCGAAAAAAGGTTACATTGTGGTGCTAACTCCTTGAGAGACGATTGATCCTCAGGCTTATGACATACACGAACAGATATATCAAATAAGACTAGAATTTACACCAATGGAAACAGATGAGATTTGACTCTATCACAAGACATGTTGCAACACTCAAACCTGTAACTTCAAATGTATACCAAACTTTCTTAATGTAATTAATCTTCAAAATTAGCTATAGCACTTTAACAAGTGCTAGGTTATCTTCATCCTGTTATAGATTGCACATCATCTTTTCTTACCACATCTATCACACAGATGATCTGGCCAGACATGCATATTAGAAAGTGCTCCTGCTCTGTGAGTATTCAAATGTATTCTATAGTAGAGTTAAAAAATGTATTATAATGTATTGTCCTCAGACCTCCTTTGTAAACGATGAGCACCTTTTCATCGTAGTTGAACCCAAATCCCTGATCAGTCTTGTCAGGGACATGCTCGTGTTTTATTATTGAACAGGTTGATATTAAAGCTCTTTAGATCGCGGTGGCGGAGAAAGAAATATAGTCTGAATCCAGCTGTCTTACTGTCATCACATTTATAATGTCATCTTAACATTGCTTCAAACCTGAGGACACTACTTTGTGGAGTGTGAAAGTCATGCATTTCAAAATTCTGAAATATATATAAAAGGATTACTTATTGGAGGGCTTGCAAGAGACGTCAGTTCCGATTATGCAACTCAACTGCTTCCGTCATTAGAATCTGGTCTGATGGTCTGTTCAATGCCCCAGACAGTAACTGTAAAAGTCAACACTAAATATGATTTGTTTGCCTTAAGAAGCACGCCTGTTATATTTTAGCTTGTTAGCTTGATACTGAAACATTAACCTACTCCTTTTTAAATCTGCATACATTTTGTTGCTGAGCTTTTAGTTTAATTTACAAAGGAACGGTGATTTCTTCTGTTCTTTTTCACCTGGATCTTCTGTCCTTTCAATTGTCAGCCTGGTTGAACCCTTGTACAGTGTTTTGTTCTCCATGTGAAAAATATATTTTTTCTTCATACAAAATAACATTTTTTATGGACTTTCTACAACCTAAAAGCATGAACTACAAAGCAGTTCACAAAGAATCAAGCTTTTGTAGCAGGCGACTCAGCAGGAGGGTATTATGAACGACCTGGAAATGAAAATATTAAAATAAATCATATGTGAGCATTAGCGTTCATTCTTAACATTTAGTATCATGAGGCATAAGCTCAAGGATTCAATGCTACTGGTGTTCAGAGCATTCAACTCATCAAAAGTCCACATTTAGATCAGGTGATGTCGGCTTTGAGCTATAATTTCCTTACCATAAATAATTAAATTAAAACAAGTAAAATACCTAAATCCATTGCAGTCAATATAATCATTAAGATGTAGCAAAATATGCAGTTGTATTGAAAGTCAGCAATATATCTGGCCTTTATGGAGGAACCATTTATCAACATTTATCAACCTACATGGGCAGGGTGCCCATGTAGGTTCACTTTTGCTTATTTTACTTTGATATATTTTTTATACTAAAAGGATTCTTTCTGAATTTTCAGTTATTGAAGCAGTGACGTTAATATTATGGAGGGATGGCTGAGAGGCTCTTTATGCTCAGTTCAATAAGGGTTTGATTTGAATGTAATTCATGTTCTGCATATCTTTAGATTACAGAAAGGCATCTTTAAATGTAATGGAAGTTTAAACACAAATGAATCATGAGATAGGTAGACACTTAGTTTAGGGAAAAAAAGATGTATTTAGACAGAATAAAATGTAAGATGTAAGTACATGCAATACAGTAGAATACAATAGAATTTAAGATACATGTACATTACAATACAACAAAAGAAAGAAATACAATACAATAAAATGTAAGATGTAAGTACATGCAATACATTAGAATACAATAGGATTTAAGATGCATGTACATTACAATACAATAAAAGAAATACAATACAATACAATAAAATGAAATGTAAGATGTACAATATAATACAATACAATACAATGTAAAATGTATGTACAAACAATACAACACAATACAATGTAAAATATATGTACAATATAATACAATACAATGTCAAATCTACAACAATAGAAAACAAATATCATGTAAAAGCTATATACAATACAATACCACCAAATTCATCCGTCTTCCTTCCCTTCTGACAGAGGAGCAGCGCTCTAAGGCTGGAGCTCGGCCTCCTGGAGGAAACTCATTTTGGCCGCTTGTATCCACGAACTCGTTCTTGCGGTCACCACCCAGAGTTCGTGACCATAGATGAGTAGTGACCTGTCAATCTCCCGCTCCATCTTACCCTTACCGGTGAACAGGACCCCGAGATACTTGAACTCCCTCACTTTCAGCAGGCAGTTCAAGTATCTCGGGGTCTTGTTCACGGGTGAGGGTAAGATGGAGCGGGAGATGGACAGGCGGGTCGGTGCGGCTGCAGCAGTAGAACAGGCGCTGCATCGGGCGGTCTATGTTCTGACCCCCACCTATGGTCACGACCTCTGGGTCGTGACCCAAAGAACGAGGTCGCGGATACAAGCAGCCAAAATGAGTTTCCTCCGTAGGGGTCTCAGGGATGTTCTGTGGCTTCCAGTTGATGGTTCAACTTGTCGCTCTCCTCCTTCTGTCAGGTTCGGCGGTTTGGTCTGTTGGCTGTTGCATAAAACAAAAGGTTGTTTGAATCTCCAGACTATCACAGTAAGTCATCAATACAGGGGAGTGAGCCAACACTTACCTTTCAGCTCACATCCCCAAACGTCCTCTTTCGTCCACGACGTTGCTGGGCCTGAGGTGCGGCCCTGGGGGTAAGGTGGATCTGTCCATTGTTGGACGTATCCATTGGCTCTGTATCATCAAGAGTAGTCTGAAAGAGGGATTTTTGGGATACAATTTTAGACAATCTTTTATTTAACCATAAACAACTGCCAAACACAAGATATATGTAAATTAAATATATTATTTAGTTTATTAAAAGGTTATTCATCTCACCATGTGTAGAATGAATAAACTTGGTTAAATAATGTGTATGTTACTGCCACTGGTTTTAAATTAAGTGACATCTTCCTTATTTTAGTGAAATACCTGTTCACATTCCTACCATTGTACATTATGTTCTTTTCAGACTGTACATTGATTTAAGTATCGACTTACTCCGGTTCTTCTTCTTTTCTGGTACTGGCCGTGGTTGATTGGGTTGGTTTGGTTGGCTGGGCTGTTGCATGAAACAAAAAGTTGTTTGAATCTCCAGACTATCACAGTTAATAATCAATATAGGGGAGTGAGGCAACACTTACCGTCTTATTCCAACCAGTTTTCCATCCTCGAAGGTCCTCTTACGACTCTGTTTGTGAGGTGCGGCAGTGACGGTGGGGTGGACCAGCCCATTGTTCGAGGTGTCCATGTCCTCGCAGTCGTCAGTCGGAGTCTGAAAGAGGGAGTGTTTAGATAAATTTTTAGACCATCTTTTATTTAACCTTAAACAACTGCCAAACCCAAGATATACAGCCGAATAACACATTAATTAAATGTCTTATTTTGTTTAATCAAAGGATATTCATCTCACCATGTGTAGCATAAATACACTTGGTTAAATAATGTGTATGTTACTGCCACTGGTTTTAAATTCAGTGACATCTTCCTTAATCTAGTGAAATACCTGTTCACATTCCTACCATTGTGCATTATGTTTTTTAGCAGACTGTGAATAGCTACATTGATAACTTTTACAGTTATGTAGAGTCTGAAAAAAGGGGCGAGAGATGGATGACAACTACATTGATATAAGTATTGACTTACTCTGATTCTTCTCCTTTTCTGCTCCTGGCCGGGGTTGGTTTGGTTGGCTGGGCTGTTGCATAAAACAAAAAGTTGTTTTAATCTCCAGACTATCACAGTTAATAATCAATACAGGGAAGTGAGGCAACACTTACCGTCTTATTCCCACCGGCTGGACCTCATCAAACCCCCTTTTGGTCCCATGGGTTTTGGCCGGAGGTGCAGTGGGCCTGGAGGGAACAACCTGCCCACGTAAACTAAGTGTGGACATTTTCTGGGTAAGTTCCATCAGAAGAGTATCAGGAGTCTGAAAGAGGAAATGTTTGGATACATTTTTAGACCATCTTTGCCAAACAACTGCCAAACACAAGACATACAGCCAAATAACACATCAATATAATGTATTGTTTAGTTTAATCAAAGGATATTCAAATCACCATTGTAGAATGAATACACTTTTTTAAATAGTATGTATGTTAATGCCAGTGATTTTAAATTAAGTGGCATCTACCTTAATTTTGTGAAATACCTGTTCACATTCCTACCATTGTACATTGTTTTTTTCAGCAGACTGTGAATAGCTACATTGAAACCTTTTAGATGGATGACAACTGTATCGACTTACTCTAAATTAAATGTGAAGTTAACTTAAGTAAACATTAAAATTGTCTTGATTTACATTGTGAGCAGTTTCTAATAACTTTGACCTTTTAGAAAATACTTCAGTCAGTTTGTCATCGATAACAAAGAAGTCCAGACATTAATCAACTTACCATGTGGCCACTGGGCCTCTGTAGGGTGTTTGCAAACATCTCTGTGAATACTTTGTGATGTTTCTTCCTTCTCTCACTTTCTTTCAGCTGCTCTTGAGGTGTGAAGACGTGGAAATGAAATGAAATATTTTGATGTTGACATTTGAACTGTGATTCCAGATTTGATTCCGGAACCATTGAAGTGTTCCGGTTAGTAACCTTTATGACATCACTTGTGTATCTCTAAATAAATTAGTTGTACAACTTTGCAAACTTATCTGATTCCTAATATTCAGTTGGAACAAAACCACTAACTTAAAGCTACATACAACCTTCAAAGACACAAATGAGCATCTTTATTAAACATACCTGAACATGATTGTACTAAATAACACACTTGTTCACACTTTTTAAAGTGTTTGAACTGGAGTTTCCCTTCAGAAATGTCTTATAACATCAAAATGTGCTTTACTGCAAAAGATGGTTGATTAATTATCACTGTAATATCTCTTCATATTTGTTATATGCTGATTGCACCTCTCAATCAGGCTGAGAAAGTAAAATGAATCAGCCTCTAATCAGGACTGTTTAATAAAAGTTAACCCTTGTGTGGTGTTTATATCTTTGTTATGGAGCCAGTGTTCGTGGGTCTGCTGGACCCGCAGCATTTTGGGGGTTTTAATTCAACATAATCAAATAATTTAAGTTAAAATACTCAACAGATGTTTATTTCATCCCAATTACAAGCAATATAAACAGCATATGATTCATATTTACCCTTTACCTTTGTATGTGCAAATAAAGATTGGTTCCCACAAAGAAAGTGTAAAATGTGCAGGAATGTGAGAGCAGACAGGTGTCCGTACTTGAACTCTTTAACAATGTTGCAACCTTGTGCAGGACCAGCAGGGGCCGAAACACAACCCCCCCAACCCAATTCTTCTGGAAATGTTTGCCCAGTAAAAACATATTCTGTAGATCAAAAGAGCCGATTTAGAAAACGTTTAAATAATATTTCAAAACGTATAAATGGCAGTTCCCAAAAAAAGCCGTGAACATTGCATCGATAGTTTACAGCAACCTCGCTCTCTTCCCCGTGCTCGTTAAATGCTCGCCACGTTGGTTTTATGTGGCTCTTGAAGCGCAGCGTCAAAACGCTACTGGGCGGAAAGAGTGACACGTTACATAAATGTAGAAGAGCCGGTACTCTGTTCCGGTGAGTACCGGCCCACTTTGAGCCCCAGGTACAGCTGTTTCTATTAGAATGATAATATGTGTAAACATATTCTGGGCATCAGTAGCCTTCATTACATGACTTTGGCACCTATAAAATTGCTGCACAGCCTGACGATGTTCCCGGGGGCGTGGTGTTTAATAACATTATCGATGGCTGAAGGTGTGCCATTTCCCAGGTCCTGGTGAACATGCCGGCTCACTGGTAAAGCATACAGGAAACTGAAATGCACAAAAGGAAGCAAAGACAAGCATCAAAGCATGCTAAAGAACCAATTGTCAGAAATCAGTTTTTATCTTTCACATTTTTGAGTGGGACGCCGGGGACGTCACTCTGTTGCGGCAGGCGAAGCGTGAGCAGCTCAGGCAGGAGGGTGTACCTGGCCTTACTGATCGCATGGTGGACATGCGAATCAGTAAGAAGGAGCTGAGCCGGTTCTGCCGAAGGGGGACGCGTGGTGAGGAGGCCACCATCAACCTCCTCGAGCAGCTGCTGCAGACACTGGGGGGGTCAAATAGCAGAGACCTCATGGGGGTGCCACTGCTGGACGAGGTTCGGATGGAGCACATTTGGCGTGTGCAGAAACGCCACGTCAAGTGCATCCAGGACGTCCCTGGTCTGCCGCTCTACACGGTGGTCGGCACCACCAAGACCAAGGGCGGGGTCACCCTGACCAGGTACCGCTGTGCCAGAGGGTCGACGTCGCTGGAGTCCTTCCATTGCCATCTGAACCGGTTCATTCCAGGTTAGTGTCTCTCTTGTGTTTTCTATTTAAAATAACTTGTAGTTCATTTTGCGAAAGCTTTATTGCAGTTTTCAAAAGCAACACCTTTATCATGGGCTTGAATATTGTATTGTTTTCTCAGGAACAAGTGCAAACGCACTGAACTTCCAGTTGTACCTCCTGGAAGGCCTGAACAGGTGGAACCAGGACCGAGGGACTGCAGCGGTGACCAGCAGGCCCTCATCTTTCCTCACCTACGCTGGTGACCTGACACACTGTGTCAACCTCGGCACTCTGAAGGTGTTCAGCCGGGAATTTGTGCCAAACTTCCGGCCACCTTCCAAATACACTGGTACGTCTCATTGAAATAGAGAACAAGTCTGATTTCAAAATGGAAAGGTGTGTGTGTAAGACTGTAAGAGCCACAAGTGTATATATATTTAAGGTAATAATAGTAAGTTAATCTCTGAATTATACTCATTGTGCAGGAACTAAGATATGTGAATGCCTTAGGCATGGGAGCGTATAGCTGTTCTACTGTGTGATGGAATATTATTAATGTGTATTCAGTGAACTGTTCACGCAGTGAAAAATAATTAAACAATCTCCTGTCATTCGTGTACGAAGAAGTCACTGAAACGCCGCTACGACATCTAATGGTGTGTGTGTGTGCTCTTCTTCATAGGTGAGCTTATTGGGGTGGACTATTTGTTGAGGCAAACTGGATAACCTCTGAAAGTATTCCCAGACTCAGAGGAGATGGAAGACATGCTAGAGGATGTGAATGAGGAGGAAAAAGAAGATGAAGAAGACGAGGGCTTCCAGGAAGACACAGTGTCAAGCCTCCTGGACGACACAAGCCTCTCTCAGCCTCCTGCCTCCTCCAAGACTGCTGACTACTCCACCTCTCAGCCTGCTGCCTCCACCTCCCAGCCTCCTGCCTCCTCCCAGCCTCCTGACTCCTCCCAGACTGCTGACTACTCCGCCCTGGCTGCTGCCTACTACTCTGAGCCTGCTGCCTCCTCCTCCTCCCTGGCTGCTGCCTACTCGGCCCTGGCTGCTGCCTACTCCCAGTCTGCTGCCTACTCCTCCACCTCCCAGCCTGCTGCCTCCACCTCCCAGCCTGCTGCCTCCACCTCCCAGCCTGGGGTATATAAATACATAATGTTGTGCAAAGAAATACAATCACTGTCTGTGTTTTGTCCCATTGCTTCTTACTTTCCTCAAATGCTCATCTTTGTTTTTTTGTTCAGGCTGTGGATAATGTCTGCATGCCCGGGCTGGACAAGGTCGACATGTTAGCTGAGTGTCTGGTGGAGTTGAGGAACCAGCCCTCCATGACCTTAACTAACCAAAGGGTGAGGAACATTTATTGTCTTGTTATCTTCTCTCTGTGCCATGATGTACAATTTACATTTAATTTCTTCACATGGGCTGTTATGTTCTCTCTCTCTCTCTCTCTCTCTCTCTGCATAGGCAAGCAACATTGTTGCTCTTTGGCAGAATCTGGACGACTTTGATAAAAAGAAGATCATCTTTTCTCCAAGGCATCACAGCAGGCTGGACACGGGGAAATTCAGGTCCCCCCAAAAAAAGGCAGAGTTCACTCCGGGGGTGGAGAGTGTGAAGAGGCATGCCCTCACAAACAAAGGCCCGCTCGCACAGTGGCCCGATTGTTGCCGCCTGATGGAGGCAATTTTCATCAGACTGTGCGCAATCCACCAGAGTCCCAGAAAGAAGGGGACTGGGACGGTGTCTAGGTGGGATTTAATGGTGCAAGATTCTAAAAATATCCGGCAGCGCGTTCTGGGAAACGGCATTGTGATGCAGCAGACCAACTTGCAGCTGGTAGATGTCAGCCACACCAGCGTGGTGCAGTGGCACAACAAGAGGGTGAAGAAACAGGACAATGGCGTGGTGATGCAGGGGATAACCCTGCCGAGCCCCTTGTCCCTGGCTACTCACCCTCTTGCTTGTGCCACTGTGCCACCGGCACAAACACCCACCTTGCCGGGCCCAGCCCACTTTTCCAAGCTGCCCAGCAGCACTGTCGGGCAGGCTAAATTGAAAAGAAAGCGGCAGCTCTTTGAAAAGAAAGTGGCAGCCCCTGCTTCCACGGCAGTTACTCGTCCATCCCTGGCCCCTCAGCACCTTGTGGCCCCTGCTTCCACGGCAGTTACTCGTCCATCCCTGGCCCCTCAGCACCTTGTGGCCCCTACGGCCACAGCAGTTTTTCATCCATCTCTGGCCCCTCAGCGCCTTGTGGCCCCTGCGCCCACAGCAGTTTTTTAATTTATTCCTTCATCCCAGGCCCCTCAGCGCATTGTGCCACGGCAGATACAGTCAGGTCCATAAATATTTGGACATTGACACATTTTCCATTATTTTGGCTCTGTACACCACAACAATGGAGTTGAAATGAAAAAACTTTAAGATGTGCTTAAAGTGCAGACTTTCAGCTTTAATTTGAGGGTATTTACATCCAAATCAGGTGAACGGTGTAGGAATTACAACAAATTCAAATGTGGCCACCCTCTTTTTAAGGGACCAAAAGTAATTGGACAAATTAATATAATCATAAATCTAATTGTCACTTTTAATACTTTGTTGAAAATCCTTTGCAGTCAATGACAGCCAGAAGTCTGGATTCCATAGACATCACCAGACGCTGGGTTTCGTCCCCGGTGATGCTCTGCCAGGCCTCTACTGCAACCGTCTTCAGTTCCTGCTGGTTCTTGGGGCATTTTCCCTTCAGTTTTGTCTTCAGCAAGTGAAATGCATGCTCAATTGGATTCAGGTCAGGTGATTGACTTGGCCATTGCAGAACATTCCACTTCTTTGCCTTAAAAAACTCCTTGGTTGCTTTCGCAGTATGCTTCGGGTCATTGTCCATCTGCACTGTGAAGCGCCGTCCAATGAGTTCTGAAGCATTTGGCTGAATATGAGCAGATAATATTGCCCGAAACACTTCCGAATTCATCCTGCTACATTTGTCAGCAGTCACATCATCAATAAATACAAGGGAACCAGTTCCATTGGCAGCCATACATGCCCACGCCATAACACTACCTCCACCATGCTTCACTGATGAGGTGGTATGCTTTGGATCATGAGCAGTTCCTTTCCTTCTCCATACTCTTCTCTTCCCATCATTCTGGTACAAGTTTATCTTCGTCTCATCTGTCCATAGGATGTTCTTCCAGAACTGTACAGGCTCTTTTAGATGTTTTTTGGCAAACTCTAATCTGGTCTTCCTGTTTTTGAGGCTCACCAATGGTTTACATCTTGTGGTGAACCCTCTGTATTTACTCTGGTGAAGTCTTCACTTGATTTTCGACTTTGACACAAATACACTTACCTCCTGGAGAGTGTTCTTGATCTGGCCAACTGTTGTGAAGGGGTTTTTCTTCACCAGGGAAATGATTCTTCTGTCATCCACCACAGTTGTCTTCCGTGGTCTTCCAGGTCTTTTGGTGTAGCTGAGCTCACCAGTGCGTTCTTTCTTCTTAAGAATGTACCAAACAGTTGATTTGGCCACACCTAATGTGTCTGCTATCTCTCTGATGGTTTTGTTTCGATTTTTCAGCCTAATGATGGCTTGCTTCACTGATAGTGACAGCTCTTTGGACTTCATATTGAAAGTTGACCGCAACAGATTCCAAACACCAATACCACACCTGAAATGAACTCAAGACCTTTTATCTACTCCTTGTAAATTAAATAACGAGGGAATTATACAAACCTGACCTTGAAACAGCTGATCAGCCAATTGTCCAATTACTTTTGGTCCCTTAAAAAGAGGGTGGCCACATTTGAATTTGTTGTAATTCCTACACCGTTAACCTGATTTGGATGTAAATACCCTCAAATTAAAGCTGAAAGTCTGCACTTAAAGCACATCTTGATTTTTTCATTACAACTCCATTGTTGTGGTGTACAGAGCCGAAATAATGAAAAATGTGTCAATGTCCAAATATTTATGTACCCTGCCTTACCCTCGGGACCTCAGAGGCTTGCCCCTGCGCCTGCCCCTACTCTTGTTCTTGCCCCTGCTCCTGCTCCTGCCCGCAGAAAGCTCATCAGAAAGGTAGCTTTCAACACGTGCAAAAAATGCGGGCAGTTCAGGACTGCAGAGACTGGCCATAGCCAGTATAAGGGGACAATATACTGCCCCTCAGTAGAGACTCTTTCAAAGGAGCAGTGGCTAGACAACAGGCGAACCAAATGATGACTGTTTGAAATATCCATTTTGTATATAGTTGTGTGTGTGGTTTTATATTGTTGTATTATGTTATTTTGTATTATAGTAGTGTTTTTTTACATGTTTTATTTTGCTGTTCATCTTTTACTGTTGAAATTATTAATTATGATGTTTATTGTTCTATTATAATGTAAAGATTGTTCCGAGTGGTGTTTTGTATATTTTTTATAGATCATTTTAAATAAAGGTCTGCTTTAACGATACATTTTGTGTGCAAACTCTTGTTTTCAAGTGACTAGTAACTGTCCAATACTCTGAGTGGAGTAAAAGGTACAAAAAGGTACAAGTCAATATCTTTAATAAATTCAAACAGACAAAGGTACACAAGGTAAACAAGATAAGTTTAATTTAAAATGTGTGTATCAACAGGTTATTGAATTGGATAAGTCAATATTTTGAATTAATTCAAACACACGGGCAACACAAAAACATTTATTATGAACATCATAACCATCACTTCTGCCGTGGTCGGGATTTGAACCTGTGTTTTTTCATTTCCTCTCTCTTTTGTTCCCCAGCCCGTATAGCCCGTTGCAATGGGTCCAGCTCCCCATACTCCTGCAGAACCCCCCACAAAAACCCCAGAGGGACCCGGTTGAAAGCTTTCTCCAAGTCCATAAAACACATGTAGACTGGTTGGGCAAACTCCCAGAACCCCTCCAGTAGTCTCGCAAGGGTAAAGAGCTGGTCCATTGTTTCACAAACGTGACAGAATCCGCACTGCTCCTCTTGAAGCTGAGGTTCAACAAACGGTCGGTGTCACTCCCTCCAGGAAATACACGACGCCGCTGTTCTGGTTACTGATGGATTTATTCTTCTACTAAATTCTCCACCGTCATCAATCCACCGTCGAACTGTTTAAATACATTTCAACACATGCACAAAAACAAGTTGGCGTTCACGTTACAGAAACCTTGCACGTAAATATGCGCGACACATAATGAACATAATGAACATACCTCGCTGGCTGCACACAACTGAGAGGGAAATGGGTCTACTTAGAAACAAGAATACTTGGTAAATAAACACGTCGTTAATTTAACTTATCTTACAGAGTACTAAACTTTACCGCCGCTACTTTACTGCGATGTCTGGAACTTGTCACCACTAAAAGCGTCTCAACACAACATAGAATGTACAGATAGTTCCTATCACATAAATACAAGCAAAATCAATATTCAAAATACAAGTTGTACAAATAATAATATTATGTAAAACCTATTAATGACATGAATAACATTAATAATGACATGAATAACATTTATGGCAGTTAAATTACGGTTTACGCTCAGCTGCATTTGCATTATTTTTTGTGCCATGTTTTCAAAAAAAGTCTGTATCAATCACCATATGAAGGTAGAAGTGAAGGTTTTTTTCTGTTCCACATCCACGAGGAAGCCGACGGACGCACTGCTGGTCCACGGGGATCCCACCGTGATGTGCTCCTTGTAGCGCACATTTGAAATGTTTTTCAGGTCCAGCACTTCACAGTTACCACACTCGATCACACCGCAGCTGATCAGAGACTGATCCTTAACCAGCGGCAACAAAATGTTGACGCGTAAAGTTGCGTTCCGCTCCTCCGTCTGTGCAGCAGGATCATCTTCTGGAGGCGCAACACTCACACGTTGGCGCTCTTTATGGCGCTCTGCTCTCCTCCAAAGCGGCAAAGAGAAAGAGAAGTGCTGAAAAGTGGGATGGAGCGCGAACAGCAAAACCGAAAACTGACACTTCTGCAACATTACGGTTTACGCTCAGCTGCATTTGCATTATTTTTTGTGCCATGCTTTCAAATAAAGTCTGTATCAATCACAATATGAAGGTATAAATGAGTCCCATTAGAGAACATGTCATTCGTTTGCTTGACATACTTGATGCTTCTAGTCATTGAACATCATCGCTTCAGCAAAGAGTCACACGAGGCGACATTAGGATTACAGGTCCGATAACCCGCAGCTCAAAATTCTTCAAACTACAATGCAGCTGACATGACATCTAGCGGCAGCTTTGGGAAGTTTTCCTGTTGAATGTCACTGGTCAAGCAGGCGAATGCTGATAAATCTGACTCAACATAATCATGTATCAATGCAGGCAGATGTAGCAACATCTCACCAGCTATGTGTATTTTTCTTTAAAAAAAAAATTAGATTTTTGTGGAGATGTATATACATATGTGTTTGTGTGTCACTATGAATACACATGAGATGGCTTCATAACCACAATTTAGACTAGCCATAGCATGTAAGCGAGGCCTCTAACACCTCAAAGCTACTTTACTAGCTCACAAACACTGACTCTCAACCACAACACAAAAAGATGCATTCTCAGTGGATCACAAACTACACATTTCCTTAACACTAGTTCCTTCAAGAACTGGACAAGTGAAAACTTACGGGTGGGTATGAATGACAAACCACCTTCAAGCAAAATGTAATGTTTTAACTTGGCTAGGTGGTGAAATGATAGTGGAAAGGCTTTGGTCTATAGTGTATTGAAAATGTCTAAAAAGACAAAGTAAGAAAGTAGATTCCTTTAGCATAGGAAATACTGACCTTCCTTTACGAAAGTAGACAAAATCCAGGACTACAATTCCTTTCAGCGCCAATGTTTAAAGTGTCGCAACATTCGGCCGTTCAGGAGAACAAATCATCAATGAAAGCAACTCATGTAAGGAACCATTGTTATAACTTAATGTGTAGATGTTGTGAACTTGCAATATGTTGAACCTCCTGTCAAACTACGGACATGGCAATCAATTGTGGTAACATTCAGCTTGTAAATTAAAAGGCTTTTGGTGGATTTAGGGTCCAAAAAAGATAATTCTGACAGAAAACCCCAGGATGCACTTGGTCATACCCCACTCTTCTCCCTCAAAATAGAAATGAGGAATCATCAAAATAAAATTAAAGTGTTTTATTTAAAAGCAGAGAAGTAGGTACATACAGAAACCAGTCCCCCACACCTGTTCCTACCAATTATTGACGGGGAGGATGATTGCACTGGGGCCGCTGTCGGAGGCCGTGACGTTGGGGCCGCTGTCGGAGGCCGTGACGTTGGGGCCGCTGTCGGAGGCCGTGACGTTGGGGCCGCTGTCGGAGGCCGTGACGTTGGGGCCGCTGTCGGAGGCCGTGACGTTGGGGCCGCTGTCGGAGGCCGTGACGTTGGGGCCGCTGTCGGAGGCCGTGACGTTGGGGCCGCTGTCGGAGGCCGTGACGTTGGGGCCGCTGTCGGAGGCCGTGACGTTGGGGCCGCTGTCGGAGGCCGTGACGTTGGGGCCGCTGTCGGAGGCCGTGACGTTGGGGCCGCTGTCGGAGGCCGTGACGTTGGGGCCGCTGTCGGAGGCCGTGACGTTGGGGCCGCTGTCGGAGGCCGTGACGTTGGGGCCGCTGTCGGAGGCCGTGACGTTGGGGCCGCTGTCGGAGGCCGTGACGTTGGGGCCGCTGTCGGAGGCCGTGACGTTGGGGCCGCTGTCGGAGGCCGTGACGTTGGGGCCGCTGTCGGAGGCCGTGACGTTGGGGCCGCTGTCGGAGGCCGTGACGTTGGGGCCGCTGTCGGAGGCCGTGACGTTGGGGCCGCTGTCGGAGGCCGTGACGTTGGGGCCGCTGTCGGAGGCCGTGACGTTGGGGCCGCTGTCGGAGGCCGTGACGTTGGGGCCGCTGTCGGAGGCCGTGACGTTGGGGCCGCTGTCGGAGGCCGTGACGTTGGGGCCGCTGTCGGAGGCCGTGACGTTGGGGCCGCTGTCGGAGGCCGTGACGTTGGGGCCGCTGTCGGAGGCCGTGACGTTGGGGCCGCTGTCGGAGGCCGTGACGTTGGGGCCGCTGTCGGAGGCCGTGACGTTGGGGCCGCTGTCGGAGGCCGTGACGTTGGGGCCGCTGTCGGAGGCCGTGACGTTGGGGCCGCTGTCGGAGGCCGTGACGTTGGGGCCGCTGTCGGAGGCCGTGACGTTGGGGCCGCTGTCGGAGGCCGTGACGTTGGGGCCGCTGTCGGAGGCCGTGACGTTGGGGCCGCTGTCGGAGGCCGTGACGTTGGGGCCGCTGTCGGAGGCCGTGACGTTGGGGCCGCTGTCGGAGGCCGTGACGTTGGGGCCGCTGTCGGAGGCCGTGACGTTGGGGCCGCTGTCGGAGGCCGTGACGTTGGGGCCGCTGTCGGAGGCCGTGACGTTGGGGCCGCTGTCGGAGGCCGTGACGTTGGGGCCGCTGTCGGAGGCCGTGACGTTGGGGCCGCTGTCGGAGGCCGTGACGTTGGGGCCGCTGTCGGAGGCCGTGACGTTGGGGCCGCTGTCGGAGGCCGTGACGTTGGGGCCGCTGTCGGAGGCCGTGACGTTGGGGCCGCTGTCGGAGGCCGTGACGTTGGGGCCGCTGTCGGAGGCCGTGACGTTGGGGCCGCTGTCGGAGGCCGTGACGTTGGGGCCGCTGTCGGAGGCCGTGACGTTGGGGCCGCTGTCGGAGGCCGTGACGTTGGGGCCGCTGTCGGAGGCCGTGACGTTGGGGCCGCTGTCGGAGGCCGTGACGTTGGGGCCGCTGTCGGAGGCCGTGACGTTGGGGCCGCTGTCGGAGGCCGTGACGTTGGGGCCGCTGTCGGAGGCCGTGACGTTGGGGCCGCTGTCGGAGGCCGTGACGTTGGGGCCGCTGTCGGAGGCCGTGACGTTGGGGCCGCTGTCGGAGGCCGTGACGTTGGGGCCGCTGTCGGAGGCCGTGACGTTGGGGCCGCTGTCGGAGGCCGTGACGTTGGGGCCGCTGTCGGAGGCCGTGACGTTGGGGCCGCTGTCGGAGGCCGTGACGTTGGGGCCGCTGTCGGAGGCCGTGACGGAGATGAATATCTGGTTGCTTATGCCCACATGTTGATCATAGGCATCTTTCTTGGTCTTTAATGCCTTAGGACCGATAAGGGACTTTCCTACAACTTTCAGGTGGACACTTGATGCCTTAACGTCCACTTCATTGGTTTCCAGTTGCACTGAAATAAAGAAATTAGATTAATGAGCAATTCATATCTGAGAAAGTTAACTCCAGACTGTGATAATTCTGCTTTAAAATCCTTAACACTTTAATGACTTCTCAGACTTAATTTAGCATCAAAGACATAATCTAGTGTATTAGACGCAGTAAGAGTTGACCATGTTGTGTTTTTAAATTTTAAGTCACTCTTGAAATCAAAGTACCAAAAGCCAGACAAGGCATTATTAAAAAAGTATTAACCACATTATGATGTTAAAAAGTCGTGCACAAACTTGCATTTTCTCCAGCAGGGTTCAGACTGCTCACCTTCTTTATAAGCTTGCAGCAACGTGGACTCATTGGATTGGAGAAGTGTAAGGGCCTCCTTTATGGAGATCTCATTGGGAGACAGATCTATAGTAGAAAAGAAATTTAGTGTCGGGAACAAGCTCAGGAAACATCACCAATAGTCTTACCTCTCATTCTCATCAGCAGCACATTGCTTCTTTTGTTTGTGCCACGAGCAGGCAGACAAGAGCCTATGGACAAAGCGGTTGCATTTAATCAAATGTTTGATGGCACATGAGACAGACTTGTTACAGCTAAACATGAATTGCAGAATTACTATTTGCTATACTCCACCATAACATGTTTTAATGCAAATGTCAAACAGAATGATTCTAAATACCTTTGGTAAGCAAGACAGTCAGCGCACAGAAAAGCACGGCCCAAAAAGCTGCCATGGCTTCCGTCTCCAACAGATAATGTTGCCTGAGCCACATGGCAGGTTAATAACCCCACTGAGCCGGTGTCCCAGCTGTTGCTCATCAGCTCTAATTGGTTCTCTCTTCAGAGAGTCAGTGCTAGTTGAGATTCATTCCTTCCTGTGACAAATGTTATTTAATCTATCCAATCATAAAACTCTGAGAATGTTGTGATTTTGAATTAAGCTCCATAAATGGGGAAAATGGCAGAATATTTAAACAATACCCCTCCTCTTCAGACCGCTAGTAGCAATAAAGGTTGTTTTGGGGAGGATAACTTCAAAAGATAAACAACTTCCAACCCGACACACATTGACGACCTTGTACAAGAAGACAAAGTCCGGCCAAAACTATTTCTTCTGATGTATTTTGAAAAACATATAGTATCCATTAAGGACTGGAGCCAAACGACAACACTTAGATGTTGACGAGCTGGTTAACCTTTGACCTCTATAATTGTCAATGCCAACTGCACCAGAGCAACAACCTTAGATTGTGTTGTCCTGACAGCTTACCATACCGTGTGATTGTGTCTTTCAATGAAAAACTAGCATGAATCAGCTTGACAAGTTATATTACTCATTCAGTCCATTCAACAATGGTCCACACTTATCAATGAGCCAGGCAACTCACATCAAAATGTGGACTCTGATAATACTGTAGAATTCTCTTCATGATAATAGAATAAAGAAAGATTCAAGAAAGAAAACTTGGTATGTTTTGGGTTTCAACGGCTTATAGAGGAGCAGGCATGTTGGCCTAACCTTTGAGTATCACTGTCCAAGTACAAGTGCACATACCTCTTCCAAGGATGCACAGTCCTCTAAATCTTCTTTTCAACAACAAGAAATGTTTTTTTTGGGGCATTTGGATCTTTATCCAAACGCGGACCTAAACAAAACGTGCAGGCTGGCTGGACTGTGTTTCTAATTGGAGGCTGGACTGCAGCACATTCTTCTTTACAAAGAATAATGTTGTACTAGTTTACTCTTCATCAAAGTCTGGTAACACCTGCTCTGTGTCCTCGGAGGGATGAAGAAACGATGAACACGTGCTGATTTCACTGTTGGTGTGATTGGTGAGAGCTTTTAAAGGGTTAACAGTTGCTCTGTTGATCATCATCAATCGTTGAAAGTAACTGTACATTTAATCACGTTCTATATTTTGGTGTACTTTTACTCTGATGTCTCTGATGTGGGCCTGAGTCATCAAAAAATCCATAAAGTCCATAAACTACATAAGTCATCATAACAAGAATGAATTGGAAACATTGCTCCATGTCACACTCATTTCATTTGAATCATGTGAAGAGGGAGATTGTCCCCCTCATTATATATGTTATACCTCTCTAAAGCATGTATCCATTGACTCTGCTAAAGCCCAGCAAGAAATCACATCAGTACCACAGTGATTGTAGATTAATAGTGAATGGTGTGCTCATCTGTACATAACTAATATTGGGCTTTAAATTCACTTCAGTTTTGTACAAATGTTACTTAATTAATGTATTGTAATATTGAATGGATAATGCCCGGCTGCTGTTTGTTTACAGACTTGTGCAACCCTGTTTCTTGACTGCCTCCGCATGTGACTTGCGGTCTGATCGGTGTAATAAAGTGCATTGACATTGATTTACTGTCACTTGCAATTAGTTGATGAATGTGGATATTTTACAGGCATCTGTGTTAATAAATTGGCCCATGTACCACCTGCCCTGCATGTTTCTGCTCAGATCCGTCTGATCTGTGTGACACTGTACGTCTAACTGTGAAAGAGGAGTTAGTTTCTCTTAGTTGTTGCATCAGACTGTAACCCAGATGTTTTGCAGTTGACCTCTGACCTCTGACCTGATGCTTTGGTTTCCATTTGGTCTTTGGAGGATGCTTCTTGTCTCATGAGAATCTTCCCGGTACAATTAGAAACCCCACAATGCCGTGGTGTGTCTGTGGCTCTTTCTTTTGTTCATCAAAACAGTGATGTGCAAAATTGCACAACTTCATCTTATATGCACACTGCACTCGTCACTCTTTACTGCCACTCAGATCATTTGAGCTTCTGCACACCGACACTCATGTCGTGTGCAGAGAAATATTGTTTCCCCATGTATAGAATAAATTTGTAGTTTATAGACAGTACACAGATCTCACAATACATTTACAAACATATGTATTATCATGCTTATTAGTGGTCATGGTGGCTTACTGCACAACATATCATAAGAGAAAACAAACCGTGATAAAGAGGCCATCTTGTGGATAAGTGCCGATCCTTTTTATATTTGCACATTACTCATTGCATAAATCTCCATGTAATGTGCATTCAGTAACTGACCACATTTCAAAGTAATCTGAGCCAGCCCTCTTTATTCACACGCTACCTGTTACCTGAAATGAACCCCAGCACGTTGCGCAGCCTCCGGGGTGACCAGTAGGGGGCGACAGCAGGCTGTCTGTAATACTTACAGACTATTGACTGCCAAACATAAAGGATTTACAATCCTGCAGCAAACAGGCTGTCGGTCTCAGTCCGAGTCGCTGTCCTCATCCCTCTGCCAGTATCTTCTGAAGGATCCAAGGTCTGACGTGGAGGGCTCAGACTCCCCGCAGTCCTCTTCTCTGGTCCTCTTGGTGGAAGAGGAGGGCGCAGACTCTTCTGACCTCTGGGGGGCTGGGGGCGCCATGCCAAAATGAAGGTTGAGAGGATGGCCAGGTGGGAACCACTGGGGGAGAGGGTCATCTCCATCTTCTTCTTCCTCCTCTTCTTCCTCTTCTTCTCCCTCCTCCTCTTCTTCCTCCTCGTCCATGGAGCTGTATCCGGAATCTTCGCTCTCCCAGTCTCCCTCGTCGTCCTCTCCCTCGTCGTCCTCTCCCTCGTCGTCCTCTCCCTCTTCGTCCTCTGGGCGTTCTCCGTGGAGGAGCTGGCGAAAGAACTCCCCCTGATCCCAAACCCCAAACACAAAATGACCATTCACAAATGCAATCTCCAACTCACCATCCCTACCTTCGCCGTCCATGGCGATCCTGACGGGGCCTCTTGCAGGATGCTCCATGATGTAGTTCACACCAGCTGAGAGGGAAAGGTTAAAACCGTAAGGATTTCTCATAACATTACATATTTCTGGATTGCATTGAGCAATAATCCACGTTTAAAAAAATGAAAAAACAACAGCATATCCATAAACTAGCAATGACAGACAAAACACAAAAGGCTGTGCCTGTAAACATTTAACAATAATATCAAACTTTGTGCAGTTCTGCCTCTGTTAGCTTAAACAGATGAGGGAATCAGAATCAATGAATGCTTCCATTTGACACTTAATGATACATATTGTTGTTATTAAATTTGATTGAAAAAGATGGACATTTTGATTATATATATATATAATAATAATAATTATTATTATTATTGATTATATATATTTAATAAAAATGGCAAAGATGTTTATTCTGCCCCAAACAATTGTAAGGATTCAGTGTTTGTGTGAACAAAACCATCAATGGTTTGCAATAAACGGCGTGAATGTATTTCATTTACAGTGCACGTGCGTCATCGCGCACAGTGAAACATTCTAACCTTAAAACTCAAAAGTTTTACTGATTTCTAAACTGAGAACACTTTAAAATAGATTTTGGCAATTTGTTTTCATTGATAGTAAAGAAAAAAGCTAAATGAAATCTAAAATGTGTCTTACCTGCACCTCTCGTCCAACTCACAGCCCCTTCAGCAGGGGCTCTCTCTGGATGTCCAAATCAGATCTGGAGGTAACAGATCAGATCCGTTGAACACTGAAAGCCACATGGTAAATTAAATAGACTTTGTTATCGTGCAACTCGTTGTAATTAATCACAGTATTTGGAGCGTTATGCTTTACTTTGTTGCACATATACTATAATATACATACTTCATAATATACGTATTGTTGTTGTTTTGTTTTGTTGTTCCTTACATGCCCGTAGCACAGAGTTGTTGAAACCATCATCTCCTCTCTTAGTGGATTTGTTGGTCAACTCCAAAACCAGCAACATAAAAGCTCATTTCGATCAGGAGAGACCAGTCAAATACAGAAAGGATAATTGTTTATTGGTAACAGATGATGATAAAGTCTCAGAGCCTTTGGCGCGTGGACTCAGGGATATCTGTAATGGAGGGCCATCTTGTCAGGGTACAGGTCTGGACCCAAAAGCAAAACCTCTCACAACAGGTAAAGTATAAACAAAAAGGAATTTTATTGTCTCTTCACCGACATAAGAACATAAATCCACAGTTCCTCAGGAAAAACACAACTTAAAGACTCAGGCCCGCAGGCACTACTCGGCTAACGTAAATCCAATGTCTCTCAAAAACAAACGTAAATACGCTGGCTCGCAAGCACTACTCATCCAAGCACGTAAATCCAAAGTGTCTCCGGAAAACCTGCCGCTGCCCCGGCGGCGTCTCGTGTCTCGGGCTGAGCAGATCATATGCAGTCTCCCGACGCCGAACCTCCGGGAGGAAAACCCTTTTATCCTGTGCCGTGATGTCTCTAACGCTCCGCAGCTGCGGCCGTCCTCCTCCCAGCTGTTCCGCGTCTCCTTGATTAAACACCAAGACACTCTCTGGTCCCAGCCAGCGTTACACTGGCACCCCCTGCTGGTGGTGCCCTCAAGATCCTCACAGTACCCCCCCCTTAACGGACGCCTCCAGGCGTCCGCGGTATCACCGGACCAGGGTGGGTGGAGGGGGGTCCGGTAGGAGGGCCAAAACACTCCTGACGCCCACCGGCTCGTGGAGAGAGACCTGGAACACAGGAAAAAAGTCACTGGACAACCAAACTCAGGGGGACGGGCCGGAGGACGGGCCCCAGGCGGAGACTCGGGAGGACGGGCCGGAGGACGGCCCCCCGGCGGAGACTCAGGAGGACGGGCCGGAGGACGGCCCCGAGGCGGAGACTCAGGAGGATGGGCCGGAGGACGGCCACCAGGCGGAGACTCAGGAGGACGGGCCGGAGGACGGCCACCAGGCGGAGACTCAGGAGGACGGGCCGGAGGACGGCCACCAGGCGGAGACTCAGGAGGACGGGCCGGAGGACGGCCACCAGGCGGAGACTCAGGAGGACGGGCCGGAGGACGGGACCAACCTACACTTGGCTCGAGACGGGACTTGACCGGACAGGGCTCGGGACGGGGCCTAGCGGGACGAAACTTGGGACAGGACTTGACCGGACGGAACTTGGGACGGGACTTGACCGGACGGAACTTGGGACGGGACCTGACCGGACGGGGCTGGGGACGGGACCTGACCGGACGGGGCTGGGGACGGGACTTGACCGGACGGAACATGGGACGGGACTTGACCGGACCCGGAGGACCGGATATTGCCCGACCCTCGACCGGACTCAAGGGACCTGTGTTGGCTGGACCGCCGACGGGACTCGAGGGACCTGTGTCGGCCAGACCGCCGACGGGACTCGAGGGACATGTGTCGGCCGGACCGCCGACGGGACATGTGTCGGCCGGACCGCCGACGGGACTCGAGGGACATGTGTCGGCCGGACCGCCGACGGGACATGTGTCGGCCGGACCGCCGACGGGACTCGAGGGACATGTGTCGGCCGGACCGCCGACTGGACTCGAGGGATAGGTGTCGGCCGAAACCGCCGACGGGACTTGTGAAACGGGTGTCGGCTGAGCCACCAACCGGGCTGGGTCTAACCGCAGCATGGGGGAGGCGACTCGGACAGGGGCCGACAGCGGCATAGCTGGGGAAGCTGGGACCGGGACTAGCACCATGACGGGACACGGGACCGGGGCTGACAGCGGCACAGGGGCAGAAACTGGGACCGGGGCTGAACGCGACACGGTGGCAAAAACTGGGCCCGGGGCTGAAAGCGACACGGTGGCAGAAACTGGGCTCGGGGCTGGCAGCGGCACAGGGACAGAAACTGGGACCGGGGCTGAAAGCGACACGGTGGCAAAAACTCTGGGAGCTGGAGTCGGCCGGGGCGCCGACCGGACACGGGGAGCTGGAGTCGGCCGGGGCGCCGACAAGACACGGGGAGCTGGAGTCGGCCGGGGCGCCGACAATACACGGGGAGCTGGAGTCGGCCGGGGCGCCGACAATACACGGGGAGCTGGAGTTGGCCGGGGCGTCAACGGGATACAGGGAGCGGGCGTGACCGGCTTCCCCACAGCCGCAGCCTGCGCTGGGGGCCCCCTCCGCCGGCGTCGACGGCCCGAGGCTCTGGCCTCCGGGTCAGAACCCCTAGCCCGTTGGAGGCACCGGGGCCCACCAAACGCCAGCCGGGCACCTGCCCAGGGATCCGGTTCGGGATCCTTCCCCACATTGGGATCCTGGTATCCCGGCTCCCGCACGTACCACCGGCCATTCCGAAAGTAGAACTGGGGGGGCTGCACCACCACCTCAGGATCCTTGTATCCGGGATCCCGCACGTAGTCCCGGGGCCCATCCAGGGCCATCCGGGGTTCCCTCCACTGGTCATACCAGGGATCCTCCACCTGACCGAAGTCACTCAGGAAGTCGTCTTCGGAGTCGGAATCATACCATTCCCACCGGGGTATCTGCGGGCTACCCATCCTCTCCAGGTTTTGCTGGGTCCTTGTCTTGGTCGGGAGATTCTGTCAGGGTACAGGTCTGGACCCAAAAGCAAAACCTCTCACAACAGGTAAAGTATAAACAAAAAGGAATTTTATTGTCTCTTCACCGACATAAGAACATAAATCCACAGTTCCTCAGGAAAAACACAACTTAAAGACTCAGGCCCGCAGGCACTACTCGGCTAACGTAAATCCAATGTCTCTCAAAAACAAACGTAAATACGCTGGCTCGCAAGCACTACTCATCCAAGCACGTAAATCCAAAGTGTCTCCGGAAAACCTGCCGCTGCCCCGGCGGCGTCTCGTGTCTCGTGTTTTGGGCTGAGCAGATCATATGCAGTCTCCCGACGCCGAACCTCCGGGAGGAAAACCCTTTTATCCTGTGCCGTGATGTCTCTAACGCTCCGCAGCTGTGGCCGTCCTCCTCCCAGCTGTTCCGCGTCTCCTTGATTAAACACCAAGACACTCTCTGGTCCCAGCCAGCGTTACACTGGCACCCCCTGCTGGTGGTGCCCTCAAGATCCTCACACGTCTGCCCCGATCAGCAACAGGATGAATCCCCCCGTGGAGTCCAGACCTGGTGGTGGTGATGATGATGGTGGTGATGATGATGATGGTGGTGGCTGATGAGGCTGATAGAATGATGAGTTGATGAAGCTGATGGATTTGATGAAGACTGGGCGGAGATGGGAGGTGGAGGCGTGCGTAACAGCAACATGAATGACTGAAGTAGAGAGACAGTTATGTCTAAAGAGACAGCAGCGAGATGATTGGCTAACGACGTCCTTGTTTTCTTGTGCTTATTGGTCAGATAAGACCAGCTGATCTACAGCTGGTGTCATGATTGACGCCTGAACAAAGACAGCATGTAATCAAGGAGTGAGCATGCGTGAGACGTGATGCAGATGTATGAGAAATAAATGACAGGCTTGCAAGAGTTTGGTCTCCTGACTGAACTCACACTAGAGCTTCATTTGTGATGATTTGTATTTATTTTCTGAAACACTGACGCTGTCCTTCTCAAGGAAAACGCACTGGACCTAAATGCAGAACAGGACCAGTTCAGTGGTCTAATGGAAGTTTATATACTGTGTGTTCCAATACAGTGCCCCTCTATTCGTATGCCAGAACAATATTTAGTACGTCCCAATATTGAATATTGTATGCAGCATGAAGCTCATTTTTCTGAAAAGACCAAACCACCTCAACATGTGACGAAGAGTTTTCTAACAGTCTCTCCTAGAACAGGTTTTAACCAGAAACATTTTTATGGAGATAGATTTTCTATAAGACAAAGTGTCTTCAAGTTGCATAGTTGCAGTTGCCCTGTCTGTCTCCAACGTGTCAAAGTCAGCAACATGATTGATATTATTGAGGTCAAACACTTTCATAACGATTCTTACAATTTTATTCCAGTCCAGATTAACGGACAGACTACTAACTGAACATGACTGAATGTTTGTCACCTGATTTGTCTTTGTGGATATGTGTTTGTGTTCTTGTCGTGAAGTGAATAATTTCATATAATAGTTTAATAATAATACAAATTATAAATGTAGCTTATATAAACAGTGTCAATCTATTTTCTATAAATTGTAGCTTATATAAACAGTGTCAATCTATTTTCTATAAATTATTGTTATTAATAATATTTCTCTTCACTCTAACAGTAATTGCTCCTGATATTATTTTGACTATACTCCATTTAATTTCAGTTCACACTGAAAAAACGGTTCCTTTGATGATTATGGTTACAACTTTAGAACTGTCTAGAACCTTCAAGATGAAAACTAAACCCACTGTCTTTGTTGTTTTAGGGGGGCAGACAAGGCAGAAGTCTGGATCCGCATCGGCCTCTCCGCTGAGATCCGGACTGATGTCAAACAGCAGCAGCTCGGTGTTGCTTGGTCCTCCGTCCACACTGAACACGCCGCTCCAGAGCACCGGCGGCCCACCCGGGATCACCGCGGAGGCGAGGAGTCTGCTGCCTTCCCCTCTGTTGTATGATGAAGGACACTATTCAGGATTCCGTATAATTAGTTTCTTTACTCGGGAACTCGTGAAGACATTACAGGTAACGTGGGTCATGCTTGTCATTCGTATTAATTCAGACTATACGCATGCGCAGTGCCTAGTTATAGGAACTCAAACTGAACATTACTTAAACAAGATGAACATAGACGTATGTTCTACATCCCCTTTCCTTAGCTTATGGTTGTGGGAATCAAGAAACAAACATGTTCTAATACATGTGTATTAACGAATGAGTTCAATGCCATTTTCACTTGAAACTAAATCAGTTAATTCTAAACTCAAACTGAATCACAGATAAGGCAAATTATACTGTTGGCATGTCACATATCACAAATCATATCATGAGTTACACATTTTCTGTTTTTGTTGTTGTTTTTTTTCATTTACAGTCCCATAGGCCTAGTGCCTACTGCACATACTTAGGATTTGGCCTGCAAGCTCTTCCAGAGCGGGTGATGTATGTATTGTTTGCTGTCCCATTCGGGGTTTGGACAGGGTCCTGGCTCATGTTTTGTGTGGGGTTGAGTGTTTGTTCTTCAGTGTGCCCATGTGTGTGTTGTTCAGGACGGGAGGTGGGTGACTGAAATGCAGGAGTGAAGTCATGGGGGTCTCCCTGTTGTGGTGGAGGTTCAGAGACGGGGAGGATATGCCTGCGGTTCCGTCTGTATTCTCCTCCTTTTGATTGGACGATGTATGACCTGGGTTCTTTGCAGACTGCCTTGATGGTTCCTAGGCGGTCGTGCCCATGAGGGGTTTGCATCCTCACAACTTCGCCTTGATGTAAGGGACGAAGAGGTCTGCTGGACTTGTCATAGCATTCCTTTTGTGATAGGCGTTTACGAACGAGCCCTGCCTTGACAACTGTGTTGTTCTTGGACTTTGGGACCAACAGTCTCTTGCTCACAGGTAGGGTGGTTCGTGTCTGCCTGGACATCAGCCTTTCGGCTGGGGAGCCAAGTGTGTGGTCGCGTGGCACATTGCGAAGGTTGAGCAGGTTGAGAAAGACATCGGTTCCGTCTCTCTTCGATCTGTCCATTAGCTGCTTTGCACTACGAACGGCACGTTCAGCTAGCCCGTTGGCTTGTGGGTATTCTGGGCTGCTTGTTACATGACTGAAATCCCAGGCTAGGGCAAAGTCTGTGAAGCGTTGGCTGGTGAATTGAGTGCCATTGTCGGAAATAAGTTTGTGCGGGCTGCCATGGACAGAGAAGTGCCTTTTTAGTTTTGTAATCACAGTGTTGGCTGTTAAGTCACGAAGTAGGTCAATCTCAAACCAACCTGAATAGGAATCAACTATAACTAAATAGTGTTGGCCATTCCACTCAAAGATGTCGGTTGCGACTGTTAACCACGGTAGGTCAGGCACTGGGTGTAGCTTGAGTGGCTCCTTTTGTTGGTGAGGTTTTGTACTGTTGCACACTGGACACGTAGTTGTTTCTTTTTCGATGTCCTCAGTGATTGTGGGCCAGAACACTATTCCACGCGCTCTGCGTTTAGTGGATTCTGAGCCTGGGTGGCCTCTGTGGAGAATGGTGATGTAGTCCTTTTGCAAAGACTTGGGAATGACTGTCTTTGGGCCTTTCATAACGACACCATCTTCAACTGCCAGTTCATCTCTGTAGGGGAAGTACTGGCGGATCTCTGGAGGTAACTGAGCTTGTTTAGAAGGCCAGCCCTTTGATATGACACCGCTCAGTTTCTGTAGAACTGGATCCGAAACAGTGTGTTCCCTCAATTCAGTCAGCCTGGAGGATGAGATGTGTTGGACTGACATGATCTCATAGTCACCTGTCTCGTTGTTGTGCTGCTCTGTTGTTGTTCTGGGGGCACGTGACAGGGTATCAGCAATGTACATCTGTGAGCCTTTTTTGTAGACAATGTTGAAGTTGTACTTTTGCAGCCTCAGCATCATGCGTTGCAACCTGGCTGGAGCTGAGTGTATGGGCTTGTTGAGTATTGTGACTAATGGCTGATGATCAGTCTCAATCTGGATCTGCTTCCCATAGATGTAATCATTGAATTTGGAGCATGCAAAAACAACTGCTAACAGTTCCTTTTCAATTTGCGCATAGCGCATCTCTGTCTGTGTCAATGTCCGGGACGAGTAGGCAATCGGAGCATCTTCCTGAAGACATGCTGCTCCGAGTCCATACTGTGAGGCGTCACAGGTGAGTGTAACGGGTTTCTTGACATTGTAGTAGCGCAGAGTGGGTGGACTGGACAGGCACTGTTTCAAAGCATCAAATGCCTCCTGGTGATGTTTCAGCCAGCACCACTGAATGTCTTTGCATGTAAGCTCACGCAGAGGGGCTGAGATCTCGCTGAAATTAGGAATGAATTTTCCTAAATAGTTGATCATCCCTAAGAAACGCTGAAGGGCTGTGACGTTTTCCGGGATGGGCATCTCACTGATCGCCTTTGTCTTTGTGGGGTCTGGCTTTAATCCTTCACTTGTGAACACATGTCCAACATAACCGACTACTCTAAGTCTAAATTTGCACTTTGAGGGGTTAAACCTAAGGTTCACTTTCCTTGCACGATCTAGCACTTTTCTGAGGTTTTGTTCATGCTCTTTGTCATCTTTTCCGCCGATGATTATGTCGTCCACAATGACAGCGCAGGGGTATCCAGCAAAGATCTGCTCCATCGCGCGCTGGAACACCTCACTGGCTGAGTTGATTCCGTATGGCATTCTGAGAAAGCGGAATCTGCCAAATGGAGAGCTGAAAGTCGTTAACATGGATGACTTGTGATCAAGTGAGATCTGCCAGAATGAGCATTTTGCATCGAGGACAGAGAAGACTGTGGAATTGGGCATTTGTGCAGCTACTTCCTCTACGGTACGCATAGGATGGTGTGGACGTTTCAGGGCTTTATTTAGATCCCTTGGATCAATGCACAGTCTGATGTCTTCTGAGTTTTTCTTCTGAGTGGCGACCATAGACGAAACCCATTCAGTGGGGTCTGTGACAGGGGTGATCACACCTAAGTTGACCATCCGGGTCAGTTCTGCTTTGACCTTATCTTGCGTGCAGGTTTTACCATGGGATGGACCTCGGGGTCTAGCTTCATGGAATAAGTGACCGGAAGCTTGCCAAGTTCGTCTTTAAAGAGGTCGGCATACTCTGTAAACATCTGGCGTGAGAAACTTGTTTCCTCGCTGATGCCTATCTGATGAACTTCTTTATTCAAGGTGATTAAGCTTAAGCGGAGACAGTCTGGTAGGCCAAGCAGAGGTTGTACGTTTCGTTTTACAATGTAGAATTGCAAGGTGTGTGTTCTGCCTGCAGAGTGGCACGAAAGTAGGGCTATTCCAGCCGTGTGGATTTCCTCACCTCCATAAGCTACCAGTTTAGTACCCTGTGATGACTGGAGTTTTTCATGTTGTCTCACTTGTGCAAAAAGATCAGCTGCCATGACGTTACATTTAGCGCCAGTATCGACTTTGAGTTCTACAGGTTTTCCATTAATGTGCACAGTGGAGAATATGTCACTCCTATGCATCAGATGGGAGTCGACAGCATCAACAGTTCCACTTGCCACACTAACTCCATCCACAAAGTACAGTTCTTCATCACTGCTAGAGGCCTGCACAGTTTCAACCTGATTGACATATCTCTTTTTGTAGCCTTGTGTTTGTGATGATTTACAGCATTTCCGGAAATGGTTCCATTTTTCGCACTTGTGACATTGCTGACCATACGCAGGGCATTTCTCTCGTCTAGCCTCATGCTTGTTTCCACAATTGTTGCAGTTAAATGTCGAATGTGCGGAACGCTGGTCTGAATGTGATTGTGATGCACGCTGCTCCATGCCTGATTTTAGCTTCTGTGGCTGTCTTTTTCTGACTGTGTGTTGTAAACTGTCCACTTTAGCCAGTGTTTGCTTTGGAGCTGCAAGGGCTTTTGTGTGTTGCTCGGTCTGTTCATATATTTGTCACACTTCAATGGCTTTGATTAAAGTTAGCTCATTGTCACGCAGAAGTTGCTTTCTCATGTTATCATTTATTATGCCACACACCACTCTGTCTCTGATTAACTCGTCTTTGAGTTCACCAAATCTGCAGTTCTTAGCTTTGATTTTCAGGTCACTCACATAAGCCTCAACTGTTTCATCTGGTCGTTGGTTTCTTGTATTAAACTTATGCCTTTCCATTGTTATATTTATTTGAGGGCTGCACAGTTGGCGGAATTTTCGTGTGAGACATTCAGGATCTTCTCTCGATTCTGCTCTGGTCACTAAACGTCTGTTCTCTCCCTCCCCTGCATGAACAGCGGGTGCATAAACGAAAGCACGTTCTCTTTCAATGGCTTCCGAACCAGCTAAGTTTAAAAGTATAAAAGCTCGAGTTCGAGCATCCTTATCGGAGTGAGCAGCTGCAATGAATATTTCATATTCTTGCTCGAATACACGCCAATTTTCAGCAATGTTTCCATCAAATACCAGCTGTTTTGGTCTACGGAATCCTTCAGCCATGGTCGTTGTCGTTGGAAGTTAGCCTTTGCTACGTTAGACGTACAGCGCTAGCTGGCTGTTTGCTATGTCCTCAAAGCACTGAGAAAAGTACGTCTTACCACGTCGTAGGCAGTTATTCCATTCACGATCAAACCTCAACTTCTGACACCATGTTGTATGATGAAGGACACTATTGAGGATTCCGTATAATTAGTTTCTTTACTCGGGAACTCGTGAAGACATTACAGGTAACGTGGGTCATGCTTGTCATTCGTATTCATTCAGACTATACGCATGCGCAGTGCCTAGTTATAGGAACTCAAACTGAACATTACTTAAACAAGATGAACATAGACGTATGTTCTACACCCTCCGCCAGAGATGTTAAAGGTCGCGCCCCGCAGAGACCCGAGAGTCTCTTTTTTCTTTGTTTTACCCTCGAGCCAAAGCAGACGGACTTTATTGTTCGTGTCACTTGAGGGCAGGTTGGAGAAAATATAAATATGTAAATTTATCTGAAATCCATCCACAAACTCAGCATGGCCTCGTCGTTTGATTGCAGTGGTAGTGAAGTCGTCAATTAAAGAAAATATAGATACTTTCTGATCGTCATTCGTGTTATGGAGGTTCACTGCTTCGGATCCCGAGGTGCAGTTGGTCTTTTTGGTTTCATATTGCTGATTGGCAGTCAGAATATAAGTCTCGGTTTTTTTCTGTTCCACATCGACGAAGAAGCCGACGGACGCACTGCTGGTCCACAGGGATCCCACCGTGATGTGCTCCTTGTAGCGCACATTTGAAATGTTCTTCAGGTCCAGCACTTCACAGTAACCGCACTCGATCACACCGCAGCTGATCAGAGACTGATCCTTAACCAGCGGCAACAAAATGTTGACGCGTAAAGTTGCGTTCCGCTCCTCCGTCTCAGCGACCCGGGTAAAGTGCTGTTGAAGCCCACCCGTCAAGACTCCTCTCTGGGTCACACTCTGGACCAGAGTCAGGTCGTGGCTCAGCTGGTACAGCCTCTCCTCTGTCGCGACGTAAACCGTGTTGGTGGCCGCGGCGAAGTGGCGGATGGCTCCATCAAAAGTGAAACCTCCGTTCTCCTCCAGGCACCGACCTGGTTCTCCCCAGAGAACCAACAGCAGACCTGGCAGTAGGATCATCTTCTAGCGGCGCAACACTCACACGCTGGCGCTCTTCGTGGCGCTCTGCTCTCCTCCAAAGCGGCACAGAGAAAAGAGAAGTGCTGAAAAGTGGGAGGGAGCGCAGCAAAACCGCAACAGCAAAACCGAAAACTGACACACATATTGATTCTGCAACATTACGGTTTACGCTCAGCTGCATTTGCATTATTTTTTGTGCAATGTTTTCAAATAAAGTCTGTATCAATCACAATATGAAGGTAGAAATGAGTCCCATTAGAGAACATGTCATTCGTTTGCTTGACATACTTGATGCTTCTAGTCATTGAACATCATCGCTTCAGCAAAGAGTCACACGAGGCGACATTAGGATTACGGGTCCGATAACCCGCATTTCAAAACTCTTCAAACTACAGTGCAGCAAACATGACATCTAGCGGCAGCTTTGGGAAGTTTTCCTGTTGAATGTCACTGGTCAAGCAGGCGAATGCTGATAGATGTGACTCAAGATAATCATGTATCACCAATGCAGGCAGATGTAGCAACATCTCACCAGCTATAGATGTGTATTTTCTTTTTTCTTAAATAAACCTAAAAAGTATTATATTTTTGTGGATATATATATATGTGTGTGTACACATATGAGATAGCTTCATAATCACAATATAGACTAGCCATAGCATGTAAGTGAGGCCTCTCACGCCTCAAAGCTACCTTACTAGCTCACTAACACTGAGACTCAACCACAAAACACGGGATAACCTTTTTTTAAATAACTCAATATCCTAAAATAAGTAAAATGATGTAGAAAATATATTTTGGAACTCACACATTTAAGACAACAGCCTGCTGTATCCTCTCGTGGTGGAACTGGTCCGCTATTGCAGCTAGCAAAAGAAAAGTTCATGCTGTCAGCTACTTACTCCAGTCTGTGACTTCCTGTGGTTAAAATATGTATAAATAAATAACAATGTACTTGTTTCCACGAATCTCTGTGGAGGTATTTTCTTTCGCAGTTCATTATTCCGTTTTCCATTCATATTTAGGGTAATTAATGTAGCTTCTTTTTCCATTCATATTTAGGCTAATTCATGTAGCTACTTAAGAGGCAGAAGGTGGCTCGCGCCGACCTGTCGGAGTTCTCAGATCTCTGAACGAGTCACGTGACGCAGTTTGTAGTTCACCATTTACCATCCACACGGGTAGAGGTCAGAGAGAGCCTCAGTGGCCCGGTAACTTAGAGGAGTAGTTGGAGATTTTAAATAATACATATTTCAAATCCATGTACCAGCCCAGTTTGTTTTATCTAAAGTTCTGAATATGGATAATATTTGTTATTCTTCTCTTGGAGTAAGTTCTGTATCTTAAAAAGTGAACTCTTCAATTTAAAACTAATATTATGTCAATCACACATCAATAGACGAGGCCCAGGAAAGTGCTGTTGTCCGTATTCATGTTTTTCTTTGTTTGCCAAAACTTCGGAAATAAAGATGTTAAAGTAAAGAAAAAGAAAACCAAACACACAACTAAATAGGATTCAAGTTTTTTAAGAGAAACTTTATTGGAAAAAAAAAAAAAAAACGTAGACACAGGGGCCATTACAATAACATGTGATTAACATTCAAAAAATTGATCTATTGAATGCAATTCCTCTAATCGGGGGTCCTTTTAATCCCACAAATAACACGTCTCTGAACCTTGGTTTTTATTCCAGGACTCATATCTTAATTATTGACGTGGTTTCCATCTAAACTTCAGTTAAACAATATTAAAAGCGGTAGCAAGACACTGTAAAAGCCAAATATTATAGAGACTGCAGGAAGCCCTCTCTCATTCAGGGGGTCGTGAAGGTTGCTTTCATCGTTTTGTGATCAGAGAGCGAACTTCTAGAAACCCACCAATGTTAATCATGGAGAAAATGTCTGCCAAGGACGAATAGAAGATTGACTTGAGACGTCTATCTTGATGATGGAGTTGCAAAAGGTTCACCAGGTTTGACGTAATAGTCAGAGCCTGTTCCTCTCAGCAGTGAGCCTCTTTTGCCACAGATAGATGATCACCAACACTGAAAGACAAACACACTGATGTAAACCAAACACACAGACAAATAGCATTTAATCCATGAAATATATTCGATTCTAATGAGTTTGCATTTTTCTGATCAAGGCAGCCCACAATAATGTTTTAGGGTTTTCTGATGACCGTTTGTTGGTTGGTAGGCACTTCAGATACATACATGTATGTGAGTGAGGGTATATAGAGTATATAGAGTACAAAGATATATAGAGTACATAGATACAATTGTTAATGTTTCCACATAAACAGTCGGTGGTGAAGTGATAGCAGATGCAGACTTCTTCATGCATGTCACAGTATAACTCACTTTATCAGTAAAGCATATTAGTGTACTCACCCAAAAATATACATGGTATCAGCAGTACACGCAGTGTCAGAAGGACCTGATGTAATAAAGATGGAGGCCCGAGTGTTACTGTCCGGTCCCCGTACGTTACCTGGAAATCAAAAACAACAGTGCTATTAAATAGAATATTAAAGTGGGACGTCTCACCAGAGTAAAACATTTATTTTCTATGTGTACAATTACTTCTTTCAAGATCATTATTTGAAAGTCATTGCGTGAAAACTATTATACTTCTGAGGACCTCACTGTTATATACGGTAATCTGGTGCTACGACCCACCTATGTCCTGTCTACAATAAAGTTTAGTATTTCTGAAAATACTGTCGAGATTGTTGCATAAAATTACTTTTAAGTGCTGAAATTTAGCGTTGGGTGTCGAATCTCAGATAAAAAAGTCTGTCTCATTGCTGCTTTTTCCTTCCTCATCACCCCACACTGACAGCTCTGCCGTGCCCATCTCCAGTTTGTCTGCCTTTTTCTGAATTGACAATAGAGACAGATTCTGACCTTTCTTGTAACTTTCTGTATTATTTGCGACATGAACAGATTTGAATGGAAAACCCATTCAGTTATTTCAAACAAAGGGCTTCATAATTGTTTTTACATTAAATGCCCATCATTTAAGTAATTACGCAGACAAACCCATGAGGGAAGTTTGCAGAAAGTATGCATGCAAAACGTTTGCAAAGAGTCCTAAGCCAACGCCGCATCATGAACTCACAGAGGGTACAACGCACCGCCGTGTCCCCTCTCACTGTGGATCGACTGTGTTGGAGTCAACACTCCAAATTGAATGTCAGCTCGAGATGTAGAGGGCAACACCAGTGTTACCAGTTCAGGAGGAAAGGAAAACCTCCCTGCCTTCTTTCTTCAACCACTGGAGGGCGCAGTGCACTGCAGTGACTTCACTAGAAGTCCACTTCGGTTCAACTAGCACTTACCGCAATTCAGTGCCACGATGTGCAGTGATGAGCAAAACCACTGGCAGATGTGTTTGTGTCGCAGCATCATGGGCTACATATAACTTCACTTATACATGGCGACCAATATATTATGAAGTCATCCTAAAACATGTCAACCATCTCCTACCTCCTAACCACTCCTACTCCTCAATCATCCCCTACCTCCTAAGCACATTCAATCAAAACCATTTGCATAGATAGCTTTTAATTATAAGTTTGCATTAGGCCTATACATGAGAAAATCTTGCAATATGGTTCAAAATATCACCTTTTGACCCTCGAAATAATGTTTTGATTTTACAACCAGAGTTGTAACAAGGCCTGCTTGACCTGCTGCCTCCGCGACCCGACCCCGGATAAGCGGGAGAAAATGGATGGATGGATGGAGTTGTCCCACCAACAAAAAATCCGCTATCTTAAATCATAGCAATTAAAATGAGATGTTTAAATGGGTGGATTTGTTCTTTAGATGCGCGGAGCTCGCGTTACCGGCCACAAGAGGTCGCTGCCCCACCCCCCTCCCCCTCCTGTGTGTAGATGCAACGGCATGCAGCAGCAGCAGCAGTCCGTTCAGAGGCAGCAGAGCGTCGGGATCTCCAGCAGCTCCGCTCCGTGTGTTTCCACTGATCCTCCGTTGAGATTCATTCTTCCCTGTCCGCACGGCATCCGTCACACCCCTTTCCAGTGTGTCCATCCAGCTGTTTACATCCCCTCCTTCCATCCAGAGGTGCGCTGCGTCCACATCTGCGTGCGGGAAGGTCATTCTTAAATCAGCGGACCTGGCAACTTTGTTTTGTTTTTGTTTTGTATTCCAATCTCTCTTTCTCGTGTCATCAGCGGGAGATCCTTCTGCATTCAGCCGGAGCTGGTGAGTGTTTTCATGCGAGGTGCGTCCCCTCTGGACACAGCTGCAACACAATGCTGTGGGAATGATCAAACCTCCTCTCGAGACCTTTAGGAAGCTCATCGTGTAATGTAATATCATATCTGACTGGCGGACATGTTTTAATATTCATGTGACTTAAAATGTGCTTTTCTCAGTGGTCTTTGTTTCGTATTTCTTAGAAAAAACAGTAACGCGATGTTAAAAGTTGGATAAATCTTTCCAGTTAGTCACTTGTGGTAATAAAAGTGAACTCATTTCAGTGTTTCTGTGATACAACCACTAGCAGTTCAACTCCAGTTGAATATTCACGGATGTGCAGGTTTTTTGAATCTTTCTTTGCTGCTTCAGCTCCTTCCACTTTCCCCTATTGAGTTTCGAGGACGTAATTGGCATTCACGAGCTGCTCTGAGTGTTGCATAATAGCCTGCATCCCAATGGGATTCAGGGTCAGTCGAGACGTCCCACACGGGAGCTGCCAAGCCGGGCTGCACTCAGGGGTCCTGAAGGAGGCCGTGGAGTGATGCCAGCTAAAGCAAAGGTGGAAGGAGACAGCGACACTAGGCTGACATGCACACATGTAGATCATGGCCCCAATGAAGTGAAACGTTAATGACCCAGTGTAGGAATGTAACTAAGTATATGTATTCAAGTACTGCACTCGTGTACAATTTAGATTAGATTAGATTAGATTCAACTTTATTGTCATTACACATGTACAAGTACAGAGCAACGAAATGCAGTTTAGCATCCAACCAGAAGTGCAATAGCAGTAAATACCAATATACAGATAATAATAAGTATTTTACAGATAATAAGTTAGTGATATAGGTACGGGATATACAGATTGATTGCGGTAATATGTACATGTTATACAGGTTGATTTGTGCATTAAATGTAGGTAGACTATAAGCAGGAACTATAAACATAATTTACAAAAGGCAAATGGGCATATGATAAGTTAAGTAATACAGATTGAGTGAACGTTAAATAGTGCATAATAATAATAATAAACAGTAGCTGCCTAACGTTACTAGACTAGTGCAATGCTCAGTTTTTAGTGCAGACAGTTCAAAAGTGTTTGAGTGCAGGTGTAAAGTCTTTGGTCAGTGGGGGGAGATGACGAGGAGATGGGTTTGTGGGTGGAGGTGGTTGGGGAGTAGGGGGGGTGTCAGCATGGGGCAGAGTTCAATAAGGAAACAGCTCTGGGGAAGAAACTGTTCCTCAGTCTGCTGGTCCTTGTCCGGAAGCATCTGAACCGTCTGCCTGAGGGCAGGAGGGAAAACAGTCTGTGTGCAGGGTGGGAGGCGTCCTTGAGAATGCTGCGAGCTCGACGCAGACAGCGTTTCCTCTGGATTTCCTCAATGGCCGGAAGTGGAGTTCCTGTGATGCGTTGGGCAGTTTTCACCACCCGCTGCAGTCCCTTGCGCTCCGCAACAGAGCAGCTCCCATACCAGACTGTGACACAGTTGGTTAGGATGCTCTCGATCACACAGCAGTAAAAGTTCACCAGGATGGCTGAAGACAGATGGTTTTTCTTCAGTGTCATCAAGAAGAAGAGGCGCTGGTGAGCTTTCTTGACAAGGCTGGAGGTGTTGGTGGTCCAAGACAGGTCTTCCGAGATGTGGGTCCCCAGGAACTTGAAGCTGGAGACACGCTCAACATCCATCCCATTGATGTGGATGGGCGCATGCTTGCTTCTTTTCTCCTTCCTGAAGTCCACGATGAGCTCCTTGGTTTTGCTGGTGTTCAGGAGCAGGTTATTTTCGGCGCACCATGTGGCCAGGTGCTGTACCTCTTCCCTGTAGGCTGTCTCATCGTTGTTGCTGATGAGACCAATCACCGTGGTGTCGTCTGCGAACTTGATGATGGAGTTGGATCCATGCATAGGTCTGCAGTCGTAGGTGAAGAGGGAGTAGAGGAATGGGCTGAGTACACAGCCCTGTGGCACACCGGTGCTGAGTGAGATGGTGGTGGAGCAGGTGTGGCCTGACCTAACATGTTGAGGTCTGTTAGTCAGAAAGTCCAAAATCCAGTTGCAGAGGGAGGTGTTGGTGCCCAGGTCTCCAAGTTTAGTGATTAACTTGGAGGGGATGACAGTGTTGAAAGCCGAGCTGAAGTCAGCAAACAGCAATCGCGCGTAGGTGTCGGTGTTGTCCAGGTGTGTGAGCACAGAGTGCAGTGCTGAGGAGACTGCATCGTCTATGCTCCTATTGCTGCGGTAGGCAAACTGGAGTGGGTCCAGTGTGGGTGGGAGGGAGTCCTTCAGGTGTGCCAGGACCAGCCGCTCAAAGCACTTCATGATGATGGGTGTGAGTGCTACAGGGCGGTAGTCGTTGAGGCACGTCGGCTTGGAGTGTTTCGGCACTGGCACGATGGATGTGGTTTTAAAGCATGTTGGTACAGTTGCTTGGGCAAGGGACAGGTTGAAGATGTCCGTGAAAACCCCAGTGAGCTGTTCCGCACATGCCCTGAGCACACGACCAGGAATGCCGTCAGGTCCAGCCGCCTTGCGTGCGTTGATCCGGCTCAGTGCTGTGTGGACAGCAGTGGAGGAGAGTGTGGTGGGCTGGTGATCTGCTGGGAGAGTTGTCTTGGTGGCTCTGTCTCTGTTTTCCCTCTCGAAGCGAGCATAGAAGTGGTTAAGCTCGTTCAGGAAGGAGATGTCTGTGGCTGTGGGGGTGAGGTTGCTGGGTCTGTAGTCAGTGATGGCCTGGATGCCCTGCCACATGCGTCTGGGGTCAGAGTTGGAGAAGTGACCCTCTATTTTTTGCTTGTAGCAGTTCTTGGCCTTCTTGATGCCCCTCCTCAGGTTAGTCCTGGATGTGCTGTAGGCCTGTGCATCCCCCGATCTGAAGGCCGTGTTGCGGGCCTTTAGCAGGAGTCGCACCTCCTTGCTCATCCATGGCTTCTGGTTGGGGTATGTGGTGATCTGCTTCTCTGTGGTGACGCCATCAATGATGGTGGTGATGTAATCCATGACAGAGGAAGCATAGATGTTAATGTCAGTCCCAAGGTACTTGTACTTTTTTCTTCGGGTACTTGCAACTTCAACTCCACTAAGTTACTTTCCAAATCAAGATTTTACAAGGAAAAAATCCAATCATATTTAAAAATGCTGATGCTGTTAACACATAAGTAGGCAAACTATAATGTGTCGCCCTGGCTTTTAAAACTTCAAAGCTACCCTTCAACTTCCACCTTCAACTACACTTTGTTCCAAATACTTTTGTCATTTAACTATGAAGTAAAACTTTGAATCAGACTTGCATCAAAGTATATTCCACATATTTCTGCAGATACTTAAGTAAAGGCTTGGAATACTTCTTCGGCTGCAGATGACTCATAGAGGGGCTTGTTTTCATCCAGCCGACAGCAAAGAAGGACAAAAAGCTTCTCAGGCAGGAGTGCTTGTGATGAGAGAGTTTGATCCAGCTCGTTCCAGATTCATCCAGAGGCCGGTCCCCTCTGGATGAGAACAGTGAGTAGGCCGCTGTTGCAGTCTTTCCCCCCCGACTGGGCTCCCGTCTGGAGGCAGTGCACCAGTTTACTGCGTGCACCCATATGACAGGCCTGTGGTCCGCAGCAGGCTTTCTATAGCTGTGGGTGCAGCAGGTCTCCTCCCATGGCTTGGAGCTCAGACTGGCCTGTAATCTCCCTAAACCACACCGGCACCACCACCCAGATTCATTTCTCAGGGTAAAAATGACACGAAACCCCATCATCAGAGGAATAAAACATATACTCGTCTCCAGTTTGGCAGTTTGGATGGGGTCCCTGGAGCAGAGGTCCATGGGTAACTAGACAGGAGGCAGCAGGTTCATTGTTGATCCGTGCTCTGGAATTATGAGCATGGATCGATCTTATATATCTATAATGCAACGGTCACAGAAACACTAGATGAGAGAGTGGCTCAACCTAATGCAAACCAAGCTGTATTGTAGAGTTCAGCTTCAGTCTGAGAAGCAGCACCAGTCACACAAACAAAACCTGTTGTTTTCAGTTTGTACTGCGGCAGCGCTTACTCATTTCTGGCCTGGATTCTCTCCACATAAGTCTGTCCGTAGTTACTATTTGTTTTGAGTGCGTCATTGTGACGATAGGTGTAGGTGTGCATACATTGTTTGAGTGTGTGTGTGAGAGAGAGAGAGAGTCAGGATGGTGGGTGGAGTGGGAGGATGCCATAAATGGCAAAATGTGGAGAAAAAGTATGACCGTGTCAGTGGGGAGACACTGCTGTGTGTGTGTGTGTGTGTGTGTGTGTGTGTGTGTGTGTGTGTGTGTGTGTGTGCTGCGCGCGCCTCTTCCTCTCTTCTCTCTCGTTGGTGTTTCCCTGCTGCGCCATGGGAGGGCGAAGGGAACATTGCAGTGGTGTGTGTGGTGTGTGTGGGTGTGTGTGTGTGTGTGTGTGTGTGTGTGTGTGTGTGTGTGTGTGTGTGTGTGTGCTTGTATGTGTGTGTTCACGGTAATACGCATGAGATGTATCAATGGGCCGTACAAGCTGTTTCTTTCTGTGGGTTACTACTATTCTGTTCATTTGCTGTTGACATTTCACACAACGCACCGCGAACAATGACTGAAGACGTTCCCTCCTCCCTTGTTCTCTCTCTCCTTTCAGCCGAGTCGCATCTTTCTGTTGTGTTGCTAGCAGGCCTCACTCACCCTTGTGGACATCAGATTAAGGCAGAACTTGTTATTTTTCTCCTCTGCAAACAAGTTTTCAGTTGGTCTGATACATTTCTGTTCAACACAGTTCCGTCACAGGCTCCATCTGACCAGCAGCAAATCAGCAAACAAGTTTTTCTTGACTAGATGAGGATTGGCTGAGACGTGGAAGTGATTCAGGAACCAACATGAAGGGAAACACGCTCTTTTCCCTTTCTTGCCGAGCATTACATGAGCAGAGACGACTCGTATGCTGAATATGAAGCTGCAACCAGCACCCGGGTATCTTAGCTGAGCACAAAGACTGGAAACTAAGAGAGGCCTGGCTCTGGTGAAATCAGCTTTCTAACACTTGACTAACACGTTTCATCTTGTTTGTTTAACCCTTACCAAAAATAAAAACATGTTCGACTGTTACGTGTTGGACTTTTTCTTGGCAAAGACTCACATGTACGTCGACTTTTGAGCTCTGGAGGTGCTGCTAGTCACATTTCCTTACCTTGGGTCAGAGCCGAGCTAGCTGCTAGTCTTTATGCTAAGCTAAGCTAACCGGCTGCTGACTGTAGCTTCATATTTGACATAAGAAAAGGTATGGGCTTATTTACCATTTCTTCAACGTCCTGAAGAACGACACATAGAAAAGCGCTGTCTAATCCGACGCCCCTGTCGGCAGGACGGCATTGTTTGGGAACTGGAAACGAACTGTGGCTTTGTCTCTGGAACGTAAACATGGCGGTTTGGGGCGGTTGCTGAAACGCTCTTGACTCCATGACCGCCATAATCAGGGTAGCCCCGGAGAACTTAAACGAACTTCCTGCTCGTTTTCAGGTTCATCCTTGCATTTTGGTTTTCTACAAGAACATTTACACTAGCTTTAATGTTCAAAATACACATTCTTTGTCGTACCGTCTGTCTTAATATACCTGTATTCCCCCTCTTTTTAGTGCTTATCTCTTTGAGACTCTTCTCCCGATTAAGCCCAGTTGGCTCTGATTGGATGATGGCACCTTTGTAAAGGTAGTCCTCAAGCCCATGCAGAAAGCACAAGCTTGAATATGCTGAAGAAAACCTCAAACTAAACAAAAAGAGGGAACAAAATGTTCCTGCTGTCACGGTTGTTACCATTACAGCATCCCCACGATGTAACGCACTGTTTTGACTGCTGTTTGGTTGGTTGAGTCCACATTAATCCTCATAAAAATAATAATATTTAAAGACGCTGACGGATGCCTCGATGGCCCCTGCTGAGAGAGACACACAGAGATGGATGATGGACCTCCTGCCTGAGCCACACCGAGCGGCACGCAGCCGCACCATATATGGGCGTGCGTGTGTTGGTATAAAAAGGGGAAAAGGTTAGCTTAAACTCTGGAGTGCGTGCTGCAGTGGATGAGCAAGCAAAGTGCTGGAGGTTTGCCACTTCATAACTTCAACCAGTGTGAAGCTGGCGAACATGTCTCTGGCACCGACACACACACAAGTACATTTTTCAGCTTTTATTGAATCAGGCTGGATGTCTGTTTTCAGTTTTCCTCCCCTTTTTTCTTGCTGTATCTCATTTCAACAAACAGAGACTAACATGGATGAGTGAGGAGCTTTTCACTTCAGCAGGCTGTATACTGGTTCTCAAAACCGAGCCAGTCTTCTGTCTGTGTTTTTGTAACACAATACAATTCACAATTTTGAAATTACTGTTCGCTTTGGATTGCCAGATATCATTCTGTTTTGTTTTGTTTCTGCTGTGTTTGACAAGGGAAACAGAAATGAGTCAATATGGGTTATGATAGAGGGAAAACCCCATTACATGGCGTGAATAGAAACCTGGATTCCGACATTTCTGACTGCATCTTGCCAAACACTTAAGCATTAAAACATATCGCCTGAATGTTAGGTCAACAGCGTTCACCTTCATCACCACGTTGTTTCCATTTCATCCAAGTTGGCTTTTAACTCTACATCTACAAAGACTTTTGTCAACTCATAAGAGTATGCCACTTTGAATACCCCATCCGAACCATTAGCACCGTGTGCTCAATGACAGCTCTACATCTGTTCTCCTGCTCTTCTTGAGTGCAACAAGGCAACCATACAAAACTCCCGGCAAAGAAACCAAGACACAACTAAGTGTGTTTTTGTTGTATTCTAAATAACAGTCAATGACAATTGACTCCTTGACGTGTGATTTTCACTGCGTTTCGGATGCATTAGGGGTCAGAAGGCATGCTGTGGTATTCCAGTCAGGATGTGAGACAAACACACGCCCGGTGCATTTGTTGTTGTGTCATCTCCCTCAGCATCGCTGCTAATTGGACATGCACCCTTCTCAAACCAGGGTGTCCTCTGGAGTCACGTAGAGTCAGATCTCAGCTAGATTCTAGTTGTTGTCTGCGTGTTTCTTGGCTCAAAAGTTGGAAGAAAAACAGAGTGTTTGAGGCAGAAGTTTAGATTAAATTACGTGGCAAGATAACTTCACAGCGGGTTGTTTTCTCATCCAACAGACAGCGGCCTGGTTGTTTTAACGGGCTGCAGTTGTGTTTACCTTTGGAATGACTTCAGCGCTGTGCGTGCAGTATTCTGCGCTCCCCTGCTCTCTCTGTACTCTGCTCATATCTCCCCGTCACATCTCTCACACACCTGCATGAAAAATCTCAGATAGGAGGTCAACGACTCCCCAAAACCGGCCGACACCGCCGGCTCTTCACGGCACACCCAAAACCAAGTGCATTACTTTATTCACACATCAGACTGGTATCTGCTCTACAAAGCACTGATCATCTGTTCCACGTTACTACAATTTATGAACCACTTAGGTCATATAAATATCAATCAGAAAAAGGGAACAAACCTACTTGTCTGCACTAAAAAATGTGGTACTTCACAAATCAATAGTTTCGTGACCCTAACCCTAAGCTTTATACACCAATATTACTGTATTCTATTTTATTGTAGTGTTCATTTTTAATCTTTTTAAATTAGTTAGCTGAATAATGAAAATTGTTATTTTTTATATATATTACAGTTTTTTAAAAATCATTAATTAAATATAATTCATATGGAATCAGCCCTCGCATGTACTAGATAGCATTGTTTCAGGGTTTCATAAATGTCTTGTCTCCTAAGTTGAGGACATCATTTTCCTTTGCAAGCGTACTTTGAGTTCTACATATTCAAAGCCACAATTACATTTCCCCCAAGCCGTATTTGGACAAAACTAATTTGTATGACACAAAAGGTAACTACAGGCTTTTGTCAGTCCAGTCATAGCATGACGCTTCTGCTAATGGAAGTCCTCCAGCTGGAGGACACTGAGAAATATCTGCATGACTCACATGAATGGTGGTGGGAGCTAAAAGTAGTAATACTGGCAGAGAGGAACATAGAAGCAGATAAAGTCTAATGCCAGAAAATGAACAATGACGTTGCTCGCGTTGAACTGTGCCTTAGTATCAAAACTACAGGCGTATTGTGACATCTAAACTTGTCCTCCATGTGTCCCCAGACGCTGCGAGGATGGCTGGCTGACCTCGGAGCTCACTGACTGGTTCGCTGATCTTCGCTGGCCGCAGCCGCCGCCATGGCCAAAAGCCCGGAGGTGAAGCTGGCCGTCTTCGGCAGAGCGGGGGTGGGAAAGTCAGGTAAACTGCTCCATAAAAGTCTCCCAAAGACTTCAATCCAGGTGTCTTTGACTGGAAACTTGCAAGGCTTTAAAGCGGTACTATTTCCAGACACCATTTAAAAGGCTTGGATGTTGGGTTTCCTGGTGTGTTTTACCCCTTTCAGCCTCATCTGTGTTGAGTCTCAGCATGACCTCTGCTTTCTAATGTTTTCCTCCAGCATCCTGTCAGTATTTTTAGAGTCGCCACAATATCTCCGATTTGTTGGCGTAATCAGCAGTACGAGAGGAGGATGTTTTCGGTCTGGCAGAAATACCCTCGCTTCTCCCAGATTAGTCAGTCGAGTCATTATCATTTGGTTTTTCGGCATTCCTCTGTAAGCTGCGTTACCTCGGCCTCAGCTGGGGCCCTGTATGTTTTCTCCGGTAGCCGAGACAATAACACGGACCACATGTTCCCTGACGGCCGCGAATCAAGACGGATCGCTTCTGCGTTGCAATCAGCTGTTGGAAAACATGCCTCGAGTTCTCCTCCATGTCGAAGGAGGCCATTAAAATGCTTGAGGAGGTCAACTCAAGTGCTGTACTGAAAAGTATAATGACTGCAGAGTTCATAGAGGAGTGTCGCTGCAAACACGGCCGTGAGACTGACGCTCTGCTAATGAAGCCTGTCACTCCTCTTGAGCAGTTGTTACCTGCCCAGATCTTTCACCAACACTGTCTTCTCTTCTTTTTCTTTTTTCTGTGACTTCCCGCTCCGTGGCTGCTAACCTCGTGTTCTTCACATCACAACACTAAAGATGGTTTAAAAGGTTATTGTTCAGGCTTCGGGCAATACTGGATGTCACAGGTCGTTTTCTTTCAAAAAAATAAAATAGCACTGCAGCGCAGAACATGTTCCCCAAATGAGTTTGTTATTTGCTTTCCGGAAAATTGCCTTCAAAACCAACTCCCTTTTCACGTGAATGGTTCGTTGCAGTTGCCTGATCCTTTTCAGTCAAGCCCATGCTCTTATTTAAACACAAAAACAGCCACACAGCAGGACAGTGGTCCGTGTTGTCACATGTGACGCTGCGTGTAGCCCTGGTGATCCCTTCAACAATGAGCGGCTCTCATCTAAACATAGCCCCTTTAGTGGAAACCCACGGATGCTCATGAATCAGCCGTCCTTTTAATGGGCAAACATCGGGCCGGACGCCCCCACTTCACGCACAGTACAACATGGTTTTTGTTTTGAACCTTCCGCTGTGTTGGACTGAGCACTCTTCTGTGGTTCATGCGTCTCCGTTTGCTGTACTTCCATTTGGGTTAAAGATGAAACATGCCTAGTATCTAATAACAGAGGACCTAATCTAATAACCTAACACCTACCCAGCGGATGTGTCCAAGAGCGAGACACGGAATCGGAACTCTTACCTCCATGTGTAGGAGGTGTGACATAATCCTACTGTAAGTACATTTGATCTAAAAGAGTGAGAGAGAGATGAGAGGACTGACAAAAGAAACAATCTGAAGGTATCCTTCATCCTGAAGGAAACTTGATGACTATTCTCTAAGACATTTTAAAGACTAAACAATCGATTAAAAACAAGACTAAGAATCTACAGCTCTGTGAGGCTGTGCTGAGCACACAGCGATGCTTTGAGCTAACCGCTAACACCAGCACGCTAACCATGCTCACAATGACAACGCTGTCATGCAGACGTTACGTCCACCATGTTCACCATCTTAACTCACTTGTTAGCGTGCTTTCATTGGCTAATTGTTTTTTACTCTATGTATTTTACACTATGAGTTGAGTAGAAATGTAACCATAAACACATTGGTTGGATAAATATGAATAGTGACGACAAGTCACAATCACAAAGCTAAAAGGTAAACGAGACGGGGTCCGTGTTTCGAGACGGGTCGGGGAGGCGGGACAGTCCGTAGCAGTTAACAGGTTTCATTTGAAAAAATCATGTTCAATCAACAGTGACTCTGGACAGCAGTACGTGTTAGTGTTCACGTGATGCTGTTGTTTCTTATTTTAGTTGGACTTCAGCGTATCTGTGCTTTCGTGGGGATCACTCACAAAGCTGTTTGCTCCCCTGCCGGGTGGAAAGAATGTGTTCCTAAGGAGCAGGAGCAGACCTGCTGGGGGCCTTGGCGTCGTTGGGAGCTTGCAGGGCCCTTCGTGATGGTCTGACCTGGACTCCTGCGGAGCCATCCAGCCCCAATAAAGAGCAGAGCCTATAAACTCAAGTTGGATGTTCTGGCACTCTGCAGCCGTTTGGTTTATTGACTCAGCAGCGGGAAACTGGGGTGATGAAATCAGATAAATTTGTCCAATTACTGCACCTCCAGGTCCCTGCTAAACACACAGACAGTGAGTTCATCCAAGTAAATTAAATAGTCACGAAGCAAGGTTTTGAGAAGTTAATACTCCAATGACTATATGTGTAATACTTATATTTTACTCTTATTACTGATGCACAAATGAGGAAAAACATAGCAGCAAATGATTCACGAGTTGAGAGATGCAGACTCAATGTCTGAGCTTGGAGTCTCTCGTTCCCTCTGTTGTTTTCAGCACATTTGAGTGTTCAATAAACAGCGACTCAATATTTTATTCCAACAATGGTTCAAATGACTTTGTGCAACGTGAAAGCTGTCACTCACTTTGTTATTGACAAAACAAATGACAAAATAATTATAGGCCAACTCTGCTCTTCTGAGTGTTTCAGCTTCTTTCAGCTCATTTTCTTTGCTGTTTCGAGGCTCATAACTTTACTTTGTTCGCTCTCACCGCTCATGCTCTTTGCTTTGTGCACGACCAACCCAGCATCAAGCAGCAGTTAGACAACATCAGTGACTAGCTGGTGAACACAGTGGAGCATAGAGCACACATTCACATATCGAGACGGTTGGACGCTCTTTGGGGAAATTAACTTAATGGGGTGCAAAGCGCCGGCTCGTAAAACATCTTGTCTCGTCGCTTCCCAAACATCCCGCCTCCTCCCTCAGCCTGTCTGTCGGCCAGAAAGCAGAACAATAACAACGGAGCGGGCCAACATGTGCCTCAGAAATACTACAGTTTACCTCCTTCAACGGCAAGAAGGGACCATGAATCAGCCTAATGTACGTGTCGGCCTGGAGCGCGATGTCATTCAGAGGGCAAAGCCACAAAAACAAACAGCGCTGGACGGACTGACAGCTCCTGTGCTGAAGTGAGACGTGGTATTAAACATCCCAAAAGCCGTGTGGGTTTTACAGTTTGGTCAACATTTTGGATGTTGACGATTACTGTGGTTCCTCTGCGCACCCCTTCTTACTGGTCAAACACCATACTGCCAAACACTGCATGAGCTGCTATGGTGGAAAAAAATAGAAGCAAAAGACATATTACAATACCATTAACATAATATTAGATTATCAGGATTTTAAGATGTGTGAGGTAAGACACCAATGAGTTTTCTTGTAAACACTTTATTGTTTATCTGGAGGGGGATTGACATTCCACAAATGGTGAACAAGTCATGCAGTATATTTCCCTTATTTCAATATTTTAAATTAGACATAATTGTATTGCATTTGGAACTCTAATTCATGTTAATGGGACATGAAGTAGATAACAGCAGGTCTCTGAATGGTTTTGACAATGTTACATTGGGAGCTCACGTTAACGACTTTGAAATAGGCCTCCTGCTGAAACAAGGCCCGGCCAAACCTTTACAATCAAATCGCTATTGCGGGGATCATGCTGCTTCCAAAATCAACTTCCTGCGGTGCCTGCTGGAGGAAATGAAAGTCCTGGAAAGTAATCAAATAACATCCATCAGGGCTTTCTGTGCGTTGCTCTCGCTCTGCACCGCCAGGCAATTAGCAGGACGGAGAGGTCGGGACAGACGCTCGTTCTGCTGCACACCTCGGGCCTCTGACGGCCGAGAGAGCCCACGGCTGTGAAGCTGGCCGGCTGTTTGGACCCCCGGTGATTACAATCTGCGTTTCGGAGCCGGCGAGCTGCCGAGAAAGCCATGACTCATCTAATGCATTATGCTGCCGCACAAGCGCTCTAATCAGCGCGCCAGAGGTAGATTTTGCTCTTTTAGATAAGAGATCCGAAAAGGTTCACGAGTGGCTTTCAGAGCCACCGCAGGGATGTGAGTGTTCAGATGGTTAAGTGACTTTTATGTACCGATTAGCAGCGCGTCGCATACAATTTTATTCAACTTCACTTGAAGCTTTGTTCTTTTTAATTGTGCTTATTTGTTCAGTTTGTGTCAAGTTCAGACTCATCTTGCTGCTGTGTGGCTGAGGTCAAGTAGGCCACAGCATGGCACAACCAATGTAAACGACAAACACGATTGGGATATTGACTGTAGTGTAAAGGAAGTAGTTTCAAGGCTATTTCCTGTCGCTGGGAGGAAACTGTGGATGTGTGCAATCTTTGCGACACACAGGGACAGAAAACTGCTTTAATAAAGTAATTTACGGATGGGAAAGACATTTTTGGAGGACAGGAACCTCTGAAGCAAGACACAGAAGTTCCAAGTTATTAATTCTTCATTCAGGAGTTCACAGAGTTTTATCTGAGCTGCCTCTTATAAAGAAAAATGACTGGATTACTTTTGCTTTGTCTGAAATAAATTGTGCTTTTGTCTTTAACTTGGTTTTATGTTGGGGGGAAAAAGTGCTGAATGAAATCTAAGGAGTAACAAAAAGCAGAAGCAATCACACTAAAGCTGCACAAATGAATACCTTGATATTAACAATGGACTGTCATGTGAATGGAGTTGCTCTACAAAGTGTTTAATCATCTTTTGGTCTAACAGTCAACAACTTTAATAGGTTCACCGCTCTCATCAACTCTGCCTCCAGCCTCGCCAGCACCGAACCGCAGACATTAAACCAATAAACACACAGGAGCATTTAGCCAGACTTTATCCTCAATGGAGGAGAGGAAAAACAGAGCAAAAGGAGAGTGAATATTGGACTTATATTCAGCACAAACACAACTCCACATGAATACTAATGGTGTTGATACAGTTTTAATTGGATTCCATTCAAATATGTGACTCTCTGTTTGACATTCAAACAGCTGTGTCCTCTGAGGAACTCGTCTTGCGTGTTACCAATGTCTGAAGGAAGAGCATTGATGCTTTGATTTTCCTAATTATGCGTATATTTGATGATAACAGTAGCATCAAGTCTGTGGCTATAAATCAATATGAGCAAGGTGCATATAATCTATAACAGACAACATTTGAATGTGTTTACGAGATAATTCAATCCTGATAGATTCAACTGGTTGCGCACTGAATGCTCTAAAAGCTTTAATATAGCTCAGATGTATACAATTATCAGCTGTATCCCATCACTCTGTCTCATCTGAATGAAAAAAGGTTAATTTAGCCATGAAAATAAGCATTGAAACAGGAAATTATCGTCTGGTAATCGTTGCGATCTCCTATTTACCCTCACAGCTGAGCCAGGCTACGTAAAGTTGCAGCTCTATGTCCAAACACCTGTCTAAATGAGAAATGGATGGACAATGGATCCCGGTGAGTGTGGAGATTGGAATTGGGCCTCGAACTAAAGGAGCAGCGCTTCTTGTTGTCAGGTAGATGCAATCAGTCCCTTTGTTACTGCAGCCTAAAGACCCAAACCCTCTGACAGTAATAACCAATGCACCTAATTTGACGCAAGACAATTAGTGCACCATTATTTAAATGCCAACACCATAGAACCAGCAGTATAAAAGGTTGCTATTCAGGCAATATTTTTTTTTATATTAGAGATACCCCTTAATCTTTTTACTTGATCTAAATAATGAGGATTCTGGTTTAAAACTATGAAATGTATAAGATTAAATAATGACTATAATGGTTGGAATTGTTGGTAAAGCAAAAACACTAAATGATACAGAGTGAATCTTCTCTTGCCTCATTAACAATCTTTGGCTCAGTACAACCAAGTTTTATTTTGGTTTGCCATCAAGTTACCAAATTTACATCAAATGGTGACAGCTGATATGACCAACCGTCGGCGACGTTTTGTCATTTTAAACATTGAAGGCAATAGTCGTAGTGTAGTTTTTATTGTAAATATCATTGTCTGGGTGACAAACGCTGCAAAAAAACGCAAACATATACTGAGGCTGCAGAAAAAACTGCTCCAAAATTGTCACATGGTAGTTTGTGTCAAAGCAATTGGATGCACCTAACAGGAGTACTTCAAAACCTTCAGTGCCTTTGGGCCTCAACAGCGCTGAGGCCTCATTAAACTGTCAAGAGAACCTGAATTCCCTCTGCGTGCCCACACTCCACTCATCCTCCTCCACTTCCTCCTCTCCTTTTGTCCCAAGGAACAGGCCGCACCTTATCTGTTTGAGCTCTCGAAAGGCCATCTACCCCCCCAGTGATTCTGAGATGTATTTCTGGAGTGGAGCTCCTGGTATACCAGTGCTCTGGGCCACTAATCAGTATTAATACCAGCAAATTAATCAGACATCCCCAGACACACTCACAGACGCAGCGGACCCATAAAGGGAGATGACGCCGTCACAGGAAGGTGGGCTTCTCGATTGGTTGTGTCTATTTCTTCTGTTCAATTATTTTTAGTGCATGCCTCCGACTCTCCTCGGCCTCCACACATCATCCATTCACCGAGCCGTCCTTGGTCCGGTGCGTGAGTCATCGCTGGTTATCTCGCTCGTTGCTTTTAGCAACCTTACTGTCTGAAGATTAGCAGCACTTTTAAAATTTCATAATAGATCCATTAAGTGTTTTTTTCTACTGCTCCCGAAGGCGCGTTATCAGCCAAGGTTCAGGTTAATGTTTAATTGTCAGGGCCACTTTCACTATTTGATTTATTCATCACTGTTCCCTCCCACGTCAAACACTTTTCTCAGTTATGTAGTTTCAGACTTCCTGTTAATCCTCTCCAAACCGTATGATGAAGCTTTACTCTGCATACATTCATTCATGTCACAGCCTACGGACTCCCAGTCTTTAGCCACATGACGGCAAACAGAACCAGGATCGGCCAAGGCCTGAAAAAAAAAGACAGCATTAGTGCCATCAGGACTAGAATAAAATACTTTCACCAAGCATCACTTTACAATAAACACTGCAAATAAAATGATATCTTAGAAAAGGTAAATAAAACCTGGAAGAAAAGTGTTTCATTGGGTCCAAGGGCGTAGGTTTGCATAGGGTCCATAGGGACTAGTCACGACCAAAGTTTGGGAAAAGACACAATTGTCCCCACCGTCCAAAGTTTGCACAAACTCATCTGTAATAGTATAAAAACTTGGAAGTGGATTTTTCACTCTTCTAGTATAAAACTATGTTCATCGCCCAGAAGAGTAAAAATAAATGTCCATGTTTTCCAATGCGCCCTCGAGCCTGCGAGTCAGAAAGTGGGGAGTCAGAAACACCGAAGTTACGTGAACGTAACATGCAGAATGAGAGCTGGCAGTCGGACTCATCTGACACGGTAAACTACTAAAATACACCGGGAAATAATAAAGCCTCATATTAGTATTTCGTTTGGTCTCAGCATGAATGTTGTTGACCCTTTTGTGCTTTGTAGATAGGAAAATGCCACCCAAAAAGAAAAGGGATATACGGAGTGTTTTCACCCAGAGGCTAAGTAGCTATCAAAAAGCCCAGGTCGTTGTTAGTTAGCTAGTAGTAACTACCCCACACAGTGCAAACCTGCATTATTTTTAAATGCATTCAGGAAACTCAGAAATACACTGCAGATGCAGTGCAGGATGATGAGGAAGCAGCAGCTGGACCATCAGGGCTTCAGGTGAGGTCTTACATTGATTCTGTGTTGAGGTGTGCTATCATGGCTGACAGTGTAAACATTGTCTCCCTGTTTTAAGTTAATTATTATTACGTTAAAACATGCATGTGCAGACTAGGCTAAGTTTTCTTTGCACTTTAGGGAACAGTCAGTTTAAGTGACGGTGACCTAAGACGAAGGCAGTGTAGCGGTGTCCTGGATATGGGGAGTGAAGCATACCAGCCTGTAATAAAGCTTGCTTGCCTGTTCAACATAATAGCAACACATTTCTTTCTATGGCGGGGACCAAACCTACGCCCTTGATTGGGTCTGTACAACAAGTGGAAGAATTCAAAAGAGAAGGCTGCAACTCAATTGAGTATGTACACTCCGCGTGCGGGGAGTTTGGACTAATCCAAGCACTGTGATAGACATTTTTTCTTTTCTTTTTTTTTTCTTTTTAAACCTATACCCTGTTGCTCAGCTGAGGAGAAATAAATATCATAATGTGACAGGAGAAGGTCATAACATTTTGAGATAATCCCCTCAAGGGATCCTGGCACCACACCTGGGCCTGAAGTAACCAAGAAGTGAGCGGCCTCCCAGGAGCATCCCCTCAAGGTGTGCTCAAGCAATTTTTACTTTCTTTTTCTTCTTTTTTTCTTTGAAAACCGATATCCGGTGGCTCATTTGAGGAGGAAGAATTGTCATAATGTGAATGGAAAAGGTCATAACATTTTGAGATAAAGCTGATTTTATAATTCACTAGTTCAAGAATAAAGTTGAACAATACTTTATGCATTCCCAATTTAATTCTCTATCTTTTTAAGTTTTTAACATTTGTATTTTTTATTTAGATAAATATTTCTTTGTGCAAGCTAAAATAGACTGGATTCTGAAAGAAAGAAATAATACTCACTTAAGTACTCCAGGCCCAGGAGTATTCCCTTGAGAGGAGCATCACCCTCACATGTGCCTACCCATTAAACCACAAGAGTTTCTATTTATCTTTTGTTTTATTGGTTTATAAATACACTCTTTTTTTCTTCAATTAAATTCTGGTACTTTTCTAACCCTGCTGTCGGATTTATCAGTCAGACCCAGTCTAATCATTTCTCCTGCAGTCATATCTGCACAAATGGCCTGTATGATATAACCCGACCTGACGTGAACACAATAGGTATAAAAGTTGACTGCAGCTGCGCAGCTCTGGGAGAGCTGTACTTGTTGGCCAGTAAAGAGTTGTTTTTGTGGCCGAAGGGAGCCAAAGAGCAGTGGGTGTCCGTCTGATGGCTGTGGGGAATCAATACAGACTGTTCAATGAGTAACACAACGCCGGCTCAGAACTGGGCCATGGTGCCGTTAATTGCTTTAGCTTTGTTTGCAATTAGTCCAACATTCTGCTGCTAATGCGGATGATGTGTTTGACGTAAATCTGAAAACTCTGCACTCATCCTTCCATGAGTGGGCCCTGTGAAGTCTGGGATGGAGAATTTGATCAAATCAGATTTTTTATTTTCTTACTCATTCTTTGGCTGCAGTATTCGTTGGGAAATATCAAGTTGTTGAGAATGTGAGAAACACAACAGCCCAGCTCCAGAAGGCCACAAGGGTATTGATTCAGTCAGAATGATAAATACCAGATATTACTGTATACGGCAAAAAGCTCAGTTTAACATGGCAGGGAAGGCAACAACAGCTCCTCCTGCACTGTGATTTATGCCCCAACACAGTATAGAGACTAGAGGTGAGGAAAAAAATGCTTAAATGTTTGTCAGTCTTCAGATGATGAAACATATTCCCTGTGCATGGCGTCAGTGCTCAAGTCAGGGCTTGATTACAAAAATAAGTTGATTTGCATAATGTGTTTTTGTTGACCCCCGATCAAAGCATGCATTCCGAATTGTTTTGTCAAAACGGCACCATGTCCTGTTTACTATTTGTCCCCACCAAAGCATATCAGGATTATCAGTCGAGTAGTCACTTGAAATTAATTTTCTAAATGATTCTTCACGGCCCCCATGTTGAAAGTAATTACTGCACCACTGCTGTCTTGGTTAAAGTAACGTTAGTACCTACTAATCAGTTTTATGTTTTTATGTTTGTGTTACCGACCCTGTAAGAGTGAGAAGAACTAACTAATGACAGTGCAAATTATTCGCGCAAGTAAATTACATGCAAAGTCAATGCACAGACGCGAATGGTTGCAAACAACGCGAATAACGTGAACATAAAAACGCGCCGCAAATAAGTCGCCTCATTCTAGGAAGTTGAAATTTTCCAACTCTGGTGAAAAAAAATTGCGTTCAAACGCAGATGTGCGGCTACGGATAATATTATGAACCCAGACACGGGGGCGTTTGATGGTCCGACGTTTGTGGGACTTCCACAAGAAGTTTAAAGCAGAACTGATGGTGAATTCAATGGTGGATGGCGGAAACGGTAACAGTTTTTACAGAGATAAGCCACGCTCTCTTTCCGGTGCAAATTAAGCGAATGACGCGAATTAACCACATAAAGTCGAGCGAGTAAACTCACGCGAGTAAAGCGCTGCGATTATTCGCGCCGCGTTTGGTGTGAACGCAGCATTAGTTTGTGACTGTTGTTAAGGTCTGTGAATGGTTTCTTTGACGTTTGTGGATGGAAAACCTCTATGATCCTGATGATAGCCACCAGGACTGGGTATTGGCACTCGATAACCCAGTACCAAGAAGTATCGACAAGTTTGGAAATATTTTTCTTTCCAGATCTGGGTAGAAAAAGAATCATAGTTTTGCTCGCAGCCGATCGACACAAGCATTCTTCAAGTTAACGCGACTCGGGTTTGGCCCGCTACCCGTTTAGTCTGTGATGTGGCGTAGTCGAGTTGATGGAGTTGGCAGTTCAGCATCCCGAGACGCCACCGAAACAAGGTATCAACAGAAGTATTCTACTGCTATGACAATCATTATAGAGGTATTGGTATCTGACTTTCTTTCTAAACGATAACCAGCCCTAAAAGAAGCTGTTTGAATGACAAATGCGATGCTGTCGAGGATTCCAGAGCAGAGATAGGTTCGCCTGTGCCAGGTGCAATGAGGCTTCATTTCTTTGACCAGCGCTGTTATCGCCCTCCTCTCGCCGCACGCAGCCAGCGAATCTCTTTTCTTTGTGATCAGGTCAGCTTGTTGAGACAGAACACATCATTCCCTCCGCAAAGCCGCAGTGAGTCTGGGACACACTGTCCATATTGACGCAAGGTAACAAAGGCTCCGTTCTTTCTGTGAGTACATTTCTTCTAGTGGCGGAGAAAAGCAGGAGATACAGTTACCTCTAATGAGGAAAGGGCTTCACACCCCATTGGTTTGTTCCGTTCACCTGGATTCCAGGCCGCTGTGGCAGAAACAACGCAATAACCTCAGTGGGACGGTAACCTGCCTGAAAACACAGTAAGTGTGTTCGGAGAGAAAATGTGGTTCACTGCAGAAGAAAACCAACAACATCCGGGACACAACGGGCTCAAGGGTGGGGAGAAAAGAAATGCGGTGTGTATGTAACATGAAAAGAATGAATGTAACGCGCCCGTGCCCTGTTTTGACTAGCCTTGTTGGTGGCGCAGGTTGGCAGCATGCAGCACTTTTTTTGTTTGTTTGTTTGTTTTGTTGTTGTATTATTTATTTTTTTGTTGCTTCCTTGTTTACAGTCTTTGCATTGCTCTTTTAGTGCAAGTGGATGTGCGTGCGTGTGTGTGTGTGAGTGAGAGAGTTGTAGGTCAGTTGGGTTTTGGTTGTTTTTGTGGTTTTCTTTTTTGTTTGTGTATCGAATTGCCTTGTTGTGTTTTTGTTTTGGGAAGGGGTCTGTACTTGGATCTTGTTTTGTACAAATAAATCATATATATATATATAAAAAAAAAAAAGAATGAATGTCTCTCCGGACACGTTGCGTTGAAGCTATTCAGAGGACTGGTGCGAACAGACAAATTGATGTAACGCTGTCAAGGGAATTAAATGTTGCGACTGCCACTTCAGATATGCGAAAGACTAATTGAAAGATTTTAGCGGCGGTCTAAAATCATCAAACCCTGAGCTCAAAGACTGGACTGACAGCGGCACTCTAAGAGGTTTCCTTATCATTCCATGTAATTATGAGTGAAAACAAAGCCTGATCAAAATGGATGTGTGTGTGTGTGTGTGTGTGTGTGTGTGTGTGTGTGTGTGTGTGTGTGTGTGTGTGTGTGTGTGTGTGTGTGTGTGTGTGTGTCCCACACACTTCAAAAGGCAATGCTGTTTCCCCCATTGTCTCTTTGACACAAGCAGCAGCTCACAGCACACAGATACACGGCTGGACTCAAAGTGGACCACTCAGGCCTGTAGGGAGTCGCTCAGGCACATGACAGCTCCCACAGAGAAGCCTGTGAGCACTTGCTGGTCGCCGTGTGTTCGCAAACAATTAAAGAAAAGCCAAGAAACATACAGCATGGCCTTTTCACTGCCTTTGAGTGTCGCCGTCCGGAAAAACTATCCTTTATGCTATACTTTTGATTTACGACGTGGTCGGACTACGCAGCTTACGAACTAGTTCTAGAGCACAGACCGGCCCTTGTGGCTATTGTTAGCAAACTTTAGACATTTAGTCTTTGTAAAGCACGGTTCAGCGGTAGACTTTCTGGGAAAGGGGCTTGCTTGCTTTCCAAGTGTGAGTTGAGCTAAAGGGGGAGCTAAAGCTCCTAGCTTAGCCTGTAATGACAACCGACTTTGACATAGCCCCCTCCAGACACTCTTTATGCTGAATTTAGCCAATATACACATAAGCGCATCAATCTTTTCATCTCGCTCGACCAGAAAGCAAAGTGTTTGACCCAAAATGTAAAGCCACTCCTTTAACATTTTATCGCAGATACACACATGTATTGTATTTGCTCTGAGAAAGAATGCATGTTTGCTTATTGCTCAGTGGTTAGCAGGTCGATGTGTCCTTGAGCAATACACTTAACCCGAATTGCTCACCGTTGCTGTGTCTCCGGTGTATAAAATGTAAGTCACTTTGAATAAAAGCGTCAGCTAAATGAAATGTAATGTAAAACACTTCAAATAAGCCAAGAGCACACAGATGGTTTGTTCCACACGCAACGGCCTCCTTCATCTGTCTGAATGAAGGAGATCAACACTTCTGTGCCCCATGTTACCTGTTGATGGTAATTCATTGAGAGAGAGTGAGTCACTGGCCTGCTGGGGATGTTGCTGTGTTTACTGGCGCTATGAAGAGCAGGCTTACCAACCCGTAAAAGCCAAGAAGCTCATGTTGAACCTTCGAGAGCCGATGTTTCATCCGGAGGGCTGCTCTGATTCCGCCTCAATGATCTGGAACTGTTGCAATAGATATTAGCATTTAGATGAGAAGTGTATTAAAGTGGTTCTGATTAAAGTAGACATGTTGTCAGTGGATGATATTAGGACCACATCCTGATATGATCAGCACCGTTATCAACTGACAGCCAAGTGAAATACACACTATAGACACAATGTGCTGTGTAACAAACTACGACTATTCTAAGTGCTTCCTGTTTATTCTGAACTTGTTATATTTCTTTTCTGCAGCTTTGGTGGTGAGATTTCTGACCCGGCGCTTCATCTGGGAGTACGACCCGACACTCGGTAAGACAACCAGATATCTGTTTGTAATACTAGAGTACTAGTACTAGTATTGCTGCTGCCACGGCACCTTTTCCACTACAGTCTACCGGCCGTTGCCATCAACACTACTGCTGCTGCCACAGGGCTCAGTAAGACTATGGTGGGGGCACCTCAGACCACCAAGGACAACTTTAAAATGTACATTTGTTGTACATTTTAAAGTTAAATGCATCTATTTGGTGCACGTTGAGAGAAAAATGAAGAGACTAGAAATAAGATGAACTTTGTTATATTTTCTACTCTCAGAGAGCAAGACAGTACTTTTAAATTCACTAAATGTATTTGACAATATTAGTTAATGATTAAAGGCACTTAATACAAAATATAAAAAAACGAATAAACTAAAATGTACATCATCGCTGTGGAGGAAATGCACACTGAGAGAGCCAGTTTAGTACTTTCAGACCCTTGAGCTTAACATTTAGCGTGGTATCAAACTCCTCATCTAACTCTTGCCAAAAGAGCGAATAAATATATTTCCCAAAACGATGATTTATTCATTTACGTATTTATATACAGATACATTTCAGAAAAAGTGTAAAAATGAGAAACAGTATCATGATTTCTTGTTTTAAATCATAGAGAAAATATACATGAGAAATGACGTTATTAATCATGCAGTGAATTAAACATTCCAAAGCGATGCAATCAGGTGTAATGCAGGAGAGTTTGCCCCCGCCCTCATCAGAGCGCCATAGAACTGATGCAGAAGGAGCCTGTACGCTGTAATTACGCGGAACAAAGACCCGACATCTCCTCTGGAAGGTGCTTTCTGTTTCCTGGCTGTACCCGACAGGTCAGAGCCTCAGGATCGCTCTCCTCAACTCCGTGTCCATTCTTTGTGACATGCGTCTCAGCAGAGTGCAATTATCACACTCTTCCTCTCATTTAAAAAAAAAGAAATCAATCAATCACCTCTTCATGTAAGAACATGACGACTGTAACGTCATAGCCACGATGCCCTCCGCTTCACATCGCACATCTGGCCGGGCGGGTTGTTGACGTCCTTTGAGATGCTAGGGCGAACAAAAACAGGAACCCTTATGTGACAGGTATTGCATGTTGTTTGGGTTCTGCACAGGTGGAACTTCAGGGCAGAAGACAGACACCTGTTATCCACCCGCCTTTCCTCAGAATATACCACGGCAATAATACCCCTTGACAGCTTAGTTGTGTGCACCAGCCCCACACAACACGTGTGCTGTATTCACTCCAAGCAGTGCACACGGTTTAGCCACACACAAAAGAAAAGAGCAGAAAAGAGCGATGTGTGCCTCGTTGATTACAAGAATTTGCGTCACAACCAGAGAAAGCACAGCTTGAGGTACATAATGGGAGAGTTGAAGGGTGTCTGCGACCAATCAGACTGCATGGATGAAATTACCCATGAAGTGGTCGACACATTATCAAAACCCTATTATGGACACATCACACAGGTGGGGTGTGTGCATAAAGAGAAGCTGGTCTTAAAAGAGCAAGATTACTGCCAGAACGAGGGCTGCACTTCATCTATTACAATATGCCTCACAGGGTCCGCAGCTCGCCATCCATCTCCATTTATTATCGACTTAAGCCGTCCTTTCAGTGCAGGGCCAGGCACTCGAGGGGCATGCGATGGAGGTTTTGTTGTTGTAGAGTTTCATCCCAACCGCAAAAAGCCAGATTTAGCCGATAAGCACGCATATTCATGTAGGCATGCGCGCGATGGCCCGTCCTTGCTGCAGCATGTCCTGGGTCTGTCCGGGCAGGGGCGTCTCGTGCACCTCTAAAGGCGGGATCAAAGCACATCCGATCACTCAAGGAAATGGGAAGCAGAGGCGGGGCGAGAGAAATATTCATGGCGTGGTACGGAGACGGGACGGGGAGGCAGAAATATCTAAACGTGCGGATTCAAGCACAAACCATCACGTATGTTTGTTTGTAAAATCCCACAAACAGAGATATTCAGAAAGGAGACATTCGAAAGAAATAGATTTGAATCGGTTTACGCATTTTTTCAATGATCACTTAAATATAGCCAAACCATAATATTAAATGATATGCATTCATTTACGTTTTTTTTTTTACCATTTTCTTTTTCTTTTCTATTAATCTAAATGAATGTGTTAAACTTGAGATTCTCACGAAGCTTTGAATGAACCGTCATGGCAACTCTGACTGTAAGGGTCACAATAGCAACTGTATTTTTCTCTAATGTGTGTCTTGGCGGCCACTTACAAAAATTATACTTTCATCCAAAACAGTTTTTAGACTAATTTATGTTTTGGAATGCTTATGTTACAGCTGTCTCAATACTAAATTAGCATTTTCGGGCTCCAGTCCAAATCCAAACACACACCCAATGTTCTTTCAGACACCTGTGGGTGACCTCACGGCGAAGAGGGAAGATAAACTGAGCGATTCGGCTTGGTTGTGTTGACACACACAAGAAAACATGAATATGTGCATAAGAAGTGATTTGACTTGTGTCGAGTACATCGGCTGTTACGAGCAGACCAGAATGCAGATGGCCGCAGCGTATTGCATTAGCTGCTCCTGTCTCTGCACGCCACCCGAGTTTGGCCCAGCGTGAACTCATTCTCTGCTTGGCGTTTCTGAGCAGACCCAATTTCTGGTGTGACCACTTTGGGGGAAAAATAACACGAAGCATGCGTAAGAGCAAAATGACTTTCTGAGCCATATCAATAAACTGGGTTATGTTTCCAGTTTTGACACTTATATTCTGGCTTTCTCTTTCTACCTTCTGCCAAAACGAGCTTCATGCAGTGGGGGGTCTTGAATTCTGAGGGAAGAATTGATGACAGATGAAGTGCTGTTTGCAGCTGATGGAGCGCTGCCTCCTGAAATAGGCTCTCCCACGGGTCGCTGTGAGAGACTCTGGTTCTCCTCCTCACAGATGCTCCCTCGCGCCTCCAGCCAAACAGCTATAAATCACCACTCCACTTCCTCCGGCTCTCCGTGACATTTCATCTATGTCACGGGACGCCGTTTATCCCCCGGAGAGGTGAGCGCACCTGGGACACGGCGGGTTGGACGTGCGGAAACCGGAGCAACAGCAAGCTCAGAATCTGCTTCGATGAGAATCTGGAGTTCTTAGAAAGGTTTTTAGTGTCATGGACTGTAGGTTTGATTTTCTGAAGTATCGCTGAGCTTTTAGTCAACAGATGGTGCAGACGTATCAATTTACACACGCAGGGAAAAGGGGAATTTAAAAGTTTTCATATGAATTCTTCACTGTGGACAACAAATAGATTTGAAAAAGCATCCACTATTTTAGCTCGCCATAGAGAGCTTTGTGCATTAGCCTACGGCTCAACATCTAAAGAGGATAATGAAGCATATTACTTTACTTACTACTTAGTAAGTTGGTGTGAAACACCAAATACTCGTGAACACGAGCTGCACATTAGATCTGGGAGGTACAGACCCTGATATACCAAGGCAACAGAAGGAGCTCTACTTTGTAAGAGATTTCCAAAGCGGTAGTAGTAGTAGTAGTAGTAGTAGTAGTAGTAGTAGTAGTAGTAGTAGTAGTAGTAGTAGTAGTAGTAGTAGTAGCTAGTTGGGGCACTCTCACTTTCCTGGTTTACTCATCAGTGCAAATGATGAACTGCGTCAGGCGATGTCTTGTTCTTCCATCAGAAGGAGGCAACACTGATGGGAGGAACAATATGTGGAACGTCTGGGGATTTTTCCAACATTGATTTCTTGACCCACTAATCCTTCGAATATTCTCCCTTCTCAAAAGAAACAAAAGTCAGGAAAAAGGCAGAGCCGGCAGGACATGAGTCACAAGCTGAACGTAAGTCGTAAAGTCAAAGAGCCTGGAGACAGCGCTGGCTTTAGCACTCGGGTTCAGACGACGGCAGAATCCATCAGAATCTCTCTCTTCAAAAAGGAGGGTTTTCTGGGGCTTCGCTGCTCTCTGGGAGGTGTTTACACAGATGGGATCTTTACAAGGGGGCAATTTAGGCGGATAACGCCTGTGCTGTTCAAGGCGGAATGAAAGGTCAGAGCCACAGTTCACACCTGTGTTCCTGTGCCAGGAATAAGAAGCTGTTATCCCGCTCTTTAAAACCAGCTAGAGGTGAAGCTCAGGTCATTGAAAGAATCTGCCTTTCTCCAGCAGCCGGGAAGCTCAACAACCTGCTGACCAAAACGGAAGCGTTCGGCTCCAAAGTGCAACATAATGATTTCATAATGGAAAAGGAACAGAAAATAGGAACACAATGTCCTTTTTAAACAATGTAGAAAACAGAGTGTCCCTCCTGGTTTTGACCTCCGTTAGTCCAGAAAGAGATGGACACGTGTGATGTTCATATCATATACACAACTGGAGGGAGATGCATTTGGTCTGTCTAGGGAGCAGGACACTCATATACACATAGAACATGTATGTCAGGTGTTGACTGGTTAACATGCAGTAATATCCTAGTCCTTTCAGATATCAATTACTTATATACATTAATTAATTTATCTGTTAATCTATTTATTGCTTTGTCTTCATAGTCAGGGATATTTATCGTCTCCAGCACTGATCAGCAGTGATGGAGACGTGACACTGGACACGCACATATTCACCCCCTCCCCTCTGCGGTGCTTCGTGACGTGCGTTGAGGTGAATCTATAATAAATAATATCAACAGGGACTCGGACAATGAATATAATTTATTAACGTACAAAAGATGAATATGAATATGCTCTCCTCAAAGGCAGATGACTTCACCTCGCCGATTGACGTAAAACACACTTCATTCAAACTGGACAGAAACATAAAACACGTCTTTGTTGTCTTCACTGTTCCAACAATCACCAGCTCTGGTTTGAGAGTTTGAAAGGGAGACGGAATAAGTAACAGATATAAAAGAAGTAACCAAGGTAACAATTTCATGTTTGCTGACCCTCAGCTTCAGGGACAGCAAACGTGACACACCAGGACAAACTAACAGAGAGGCCGGTGCAACGGCTCGGCATATCTGCTGTGCTATGTTTGCGAAGTTTTTAAAACATTAGAAACGAGCACATTTTGTCGGCAAAAGGTTTTGATTGTCCACACATTCAAGAGTCTGCTCATCTTGATGGTGATATGTAATTTAGTACCCCACACATGCATTACAATGACTTTGACTCCCATGTTCGGAGTCAGGTGTCTCTGCTATCACAAGAGGAGGATGCACAGTGGACTGAACTTCTAAAAACGGGATTTACTTTTTTCCCTCGTCTTCTGTGTCCAACAGAATCAACATATCGGCATCAGGCCAACATCGACGATGAGGTCGTCACCATGGAGATTCTGGACACCGCTGGGCAGGTGAGACGAGTTATCCCCGTGTCCCTAATCCAAGCCAGTGTTGAAACAAAAACCTGAGTTCTTCACCTCCATCTTCAGTTCATCCTTACTGTCCCGTAAACTGAGAGGAAGGATTACCACAGTGCTACTTCTACCGTTAGTGTACTGCTGGTGTACAAACAAAGTACCTATCAACACAAGTTTATTCTCTAATGCTGTGCTTCCAGAGGCAAGTGGTGGATGTAAATGTAAAGTATCTCAAGTACAGGTAAAGGTGAACTTCAGTGATTTAAAACTGAAGTTCTGTAAAGTTGGGGAAGATTTGAAAAAACATTGATGCAGAAAACTGCAGAGATCCTGACTTACTCCATAGTACAGGTCAAACTTGGATACAACGCTTTCCCATGATGCAAATCAAAATCGTATTTTATTAGAGAGCCGTTCCTGGCCTTCGTCTCTCTACTCCCCTTTCTATTCCCCCAGTTTGATGTCGGTTACATTGAAAAGGTAAATCTGATTTAATGTGGGATTAAAAAACACAGCTATCAAAAACAGAACAAGACATCTTCCAGTAACACAAACCAGAATATATCTAGTATTGAGAGTTACGCTTTTATATTTCTTAAAAATAAAAGCTAAACTGACTCCAGTTGCTTATAATGCAAATCAGCTCCAATGCTCAGGTATCAGATGCCATTTCTTACAGATTTGAACCCTTATTTTGGAAAGACAGTTGTTTGAGTAATGCTAGTAGAACGCGTGCCTCTCTACGATGACCATTTCCTGCAGTCTGGCAGAAGCATTGCCGGGTCCTGACCATGAGGGAGAGCTTGCCTAAGTCCTCGTGCAGAAGAGAAATATGCTGCAGTGCTGTGTAGGTGTTCTGCTTGTGGTTGATTTCCCCTGCGACACTTCAGCCAAGTCATCTCTCTCTCTCTCTCTCGCTCTCTCTCGCTCTCTCTCATTATATTGTAGTCTATTTTCAGCGGGCATTAGGAGGTCTGGATGTTTCCAGCCACGGCTGCATGTTGAATGTCAGGTCTCTCCCTCCTCTGATTGGAACAAAGCACAGTGCCACCTCTGTCGTGATTTGTGGCGTCGCCTTGGTAGCTCATCTATTGCAGGTTCAGAAGTCGGTCAGGTACACAAACCTCACGCTCTCGTCTTTCCTCCGGAGGGATGTGGTATTTTTTCAGCTTCCTTCAACAATAATTATGAAATCCGGATCTGTGTGGTTCCCTCCAGTCCGATTACAGTTCGCCACACGACCAGAGATGTAACTATAACCACATGATCCTAATAAGGAAGGTATGCCTGAACGGCTGCAGATTTAAAATTCTGGCTGAGGCAGGTGAGGGAGAGAGTAAAGGAGCAGGGGTCAGGAAATGGAGACAAAAGCTTCACCGTATACCAGGACGGAATCTTTCTACGTTCAAATGCAAATACGCAGAGAAGGATTAAGTGTGCAGGGACCAACAAATGCACTAATGTCACTAATGCAACCACCAAGTCCTTGCATTTAGCTTATACATGTTTTTAGATGATATTTTTGTGAATCTGAAATTCACTGTTTTGAAATGGTTTGGAGTCACAACATGCAATTTAACAGTTTTACATTATGGGAAATTCACTTCATTGCAGAGAGTTAGATGAGAAGATCGATTAAACTCTCATTCTGTATTGTAACTGTGAAGCTACAGCTAGCAGCCAGTTAGCTTAGCACAAACACTTGAAACAGCCGAAAGGTAACACAATCCAACATCTCAAAGCTCACTGATTAACATTATGTCTTTTATATCTTGTTGGTTTTCACCCTCAACAAAACATGCTCTAAATATAGATATTGTGGTTTCACTGAAGAAGTCCATGCTAAGCTAACTGACACCTCAGTTAGCTCGTCAGCTGGATATTAGCATACAGATATGAGAGCAGTATTAATCTTATCATTTAATTATCTGCAGGTGAATTTTCCAAACTATTCCTCTGAGAATTATAATAAGCGTTTTAAACCTTTATTTGGGTCTTTGTTGCAGGAGGACATCCAGCAGAAGGAGGGTCACGTGCGTTGGGGCGACGGATTTGTCATTGTGTATGACATCACAGACCGGGGAAGCTTTGAGGAGGTGGCGCCGCTAAGAAGTCTCCTCGAGGAGGTGAAGAAGCCGAAAAACGTGCCTCTGGTCCTCGTGGGCAACAAGTCCGACCTGGACCACGTCCGGCAGGTCGGCACGGAGGAAGGCGAGCGGCTGGCCGCCGAGATGGCGTGCGCCTTCTACGAATGTTCGGCGTGCGCCAATGAGGGCGGCACCGTGGCCGAGGCCTTCCACGAGCTGTGCCGCGAGGTGCGGCGCCGCAAGGCCGTGCAGGGCAAGGCCCGACGCCGCAGCTCCACCACGCACGTCAAACAGGCCATCAACAAGATGCTGACCAAGATCAGCAGCTAGGGAAGAGCCGCCGTCTGGGGACGCAAGAAAAGTGTAAATGTTTCAAAGCAATTATTGGCTCCGGAATGGACGAAATGTGACTGTTGTGTGGAATGTGTTCCTTACTTTACTCCCTGGCCATGTTCCATCAAAAAAAAGGCAAGTCTCTGGAAGAGGCCGATGATGTTGTCACTCCAGCATGCAAGCTTTACGGAGGATTTGCCGTCCTAACTTCTGAGCTCATTTGGATCAAAATAGTCCTGAGATACTTTGTTTCTCTGTATCTGGTGTGTTGGGGGATATTGTGATGTGCTTCGGCTCACATGTGTGTAACTGTGAGAACTATCACATACCAGTAGATCCACTGTAAGTCCCCTTCTGCCTGCCATTCCCACCGACCTTGTAAAGGTCACATTATCCTGACATGAAACCTGTCTGCTGTGGACTCCCCGTGTTTCCACTAAGCAGCTCTTCATGGCTGTATTCTAAACACTGTAAACTACAGTATGAATGATTTGATATGTTGCCAAAGCTGTCTCTTAAGTGTATACAGAGCCCCAAAGGCATCGACAGTAGAATATACTGCAATTGTTGAAATGGAACATGTTTTTATGTACGTGACCTGTATGATCAAAACAAACAGCTGTGCACTCGTTAATTAAAAATGGACGTATATCCCACTGGTTTTCCTCTTAACGAGTCCATATGTTGGGATGACATCTATGTTTGTGTCATCACCGGGCACATGATGTTCCACAGAGGCCGGCGGTGGTTTCAAATAATAAATATTGTGTCTGACGCCTTCAGCCAGAACATCAAATGCCACATTTACACAGCGGCAGAGCGGTGGCTGCACGAGTTCATATCAAACTCCTGAAACTCATTTTCAGGCTCGTCTGCCTTTTTACGGCGCGGTGCCAAGAGTTTATGGCTGTGATCAAGTAAGAAATGTCAAATAACAAACCTGAGGTGCACAAACAATAAAAGAAGACAGTGACATATTTTGTTTTCGCTATGATTAGGGTTTAGTTTCAACAGATGAGAAATACAATTTGACGGACGATGAGACAAGTGGCCCCTGGGTTAAAGGCCCCTCCCTCTCCAAAGCAGCTGAACTGTGACTCTAAAGTTCTATTGAAGGTAGAAACTGCACCTGAACGTCAGTCTCTTGTTCCCACTACAGATGTAGAGAGTTGACTGGGAGCTTTTTTATGTAGTGTAAAAATAAACTAAAAGACAATGAAGAATTCATCCCATCAATCTTGATATTGGCTATAAGTTAATTTTAAAAGGACCAGGAGCAAAGATTGTGACATAACTAGTTCTGACTGAGTTCTTAACAGTCTAACGTTAACAGTCATTTACATTTTCAAATTCTTCTTGAAAAATATAGGCTTCATGGTATTGAGTGTGATATATTATGTTCAAATTTAAATAACGTATTTTAAAAAGTGCTACATTTGAATTTCCGGGCATTAATATAGCTGCAAAAAGCTATAGTGTAGTGATGTCTCCCCGGAGTGTGTTGTAGTCTAAGCTTCTCTGTTCACGCATGCACGTTGGTTCCTACGAGTCTCTTAGGCGAGCACACGTTCAATCTCTGCACACGTCTCATACGGCGGTTACTGCTTATCACGCCGCCGTCACCTACGTGCGGCTACGCTGCCCTCATCATGTAAAAAATACATCGAAGTTACATGGGTTTCAAAATTACCACTTCATTCTCCTGGAGGCAATGCAATGCAGCTTGTGTGGGTGCCTAGCCCTGCATATAACTCAATAAGCACAAAGAGAAGCTGGAGCACTTCCACACAGGACAAAGATGGCGTCCGTGTAGCGGGTACAAACCCTGCTGCGCCCTCGCCGATGTGACATCGTTCAGGCTGGAGAAACCCGGCAACGACCACTGAGACAACGAGCCGGTGAAAGCCGGGTCTCCGCTGGTAGAGTTTCTGTCCTGCTTCTGATTTTGAAGGTCAATGTTGAAAGGTCATTACGAATACTTTTTTATTTAGAATCGAAATCGTGACTCTCACAATGCTTATTAGTAAAGCGATCTGATTCTGATTCTGACACAACCACAAACAATTACAGAGTGTAAATGCATTTAAAGGTTATTAAAATAAATCCTAAACCATAAATAGTATCAAGAAAAAGGGTTTAATGTTCTTGAAAATCAAGCAATATAACTTTGTTTTGTACTGAAACAAATTAATAAGTAATTCTCCATCAAGTCGATTTCTCTCTCACACACTCTCAAAATGTCCCATCATCCTGCAGTCACTGACAACCCCGGGTGGATTCCTGGTACCAGTTCAGCAGTTTTCTGGAAAATATGGATTTTAAAAGACACACCTCTTGAAACATTTTTCATTTGTATTGCCTTGAGGCCTGAAATTAAAACCTATTCAAACAAACCTTCTCTTACTTCCCATTTAGTAGCCAAGGAAATGAGAAAGCCGTAACCCACTTCTGTCACAGCCTGTCTTTAAAGAAGGAAACCTCCCACTAAATACACCCTGCTTCCTTAAATAGATTGCTGACTCGGGGACAGGGCACACAAACTAAAACGGCTTTCTTTAGTTTGTGTGAGGCAGAAAGGAGTGGCCCAGCTATCTGGCAGATCATTTACCAGAGGCCACAATCCCAAGAAAAGGAGCCGATGCCCCTCCCCCATCACTGCAATATGGATTCTGACAGTTTAAAATGTTTTTTATACCAGTTGTGCTGTCCCTTCAGTTCCGAACAGCACAGAAAACATCTCGTTTGTTCAGGTTGATCAGCTCCCATTACCCTCCAGCTGTTTGGAATGCGGATGGATCTATTGATCCTCTGCTGTACCGGGCAAAACACTCTTCTTGATGTGCGTCAAAGTAACAAAGTAAACAACATTAGAGCTTGGTGGTGAGAGAACTGTACTTTTCCCTTTAGGACCACGGAAACAGAGGTTGACAAAACACTCACAAAGATGTGATGTGGTCAAAAGCTCTCCAGGAACCTTGAAAGGGCCGCGAGGCGCAGCTCATTTGTCAAGGATATTTTGGTTTTCTGCTTTTCAAACCGTTTCCCTTCATGCCAGAGCACCTCTAATGAACTAAACTGTCCTTGATCCGATTAAAGTGCTTTATAAATCATTATCTGACTTCTGACTGGGTCTTTTGCATCGTTGTGCTCGGCTAGAGAAAAATATTCTGCAAACCCCTTTCGGGAGCATGTGACTCTCTCTCTCTCTCTCTCTCTCTCTCTCTCTCTGGTGATGCTAGTCATATCTCTGGAGGGAACGAGCATCTCTTGAGAAATACATAATTTCCATATCCTAGCGGAGACTGATATCCCCATACATCCGGTTTAGATATGCAATCGTGTGGGAAATGAGCTCCGCTGTGATTTCATTTTCTTGCACTGTAAGACGCAGATAGAAAGCCAGCAGAAGACAATGCAATGTCGAGAAACCAATCCCAGAAAGTAAATACAAGCGATTTTAGATATTGATATACGGCGTATCTTCTTTTTATTTTTGTTATAAACTCATTTGGGAGCCGGGGACCCGCTTGATGAAATGTTCCTGCAGAAGCAAACAGAACGGAAGGCCTCAGCGCATCCGAGCAGAGGAAATGAAAGCGCTGCAGAGGGGTACCGATCCCTCTGTAAACACTCGCCTCTCCTCTCAGCGCCATCTCTCACCAACAGCACATACTTCTTCCCTGAGAGGGCTGGCGACACTGACAAGCTGTTTAAGTTGAACTTGGAGAGTTTATTTCTAACGTGCTACACAGAACATCCGCTTTGGAGGAGAAAAACACCATCGCTCTTTGAAAGTGTCAACATTTCATCAACTACAGGCTGTCAGTTACGACGAAGAATGCTTTCTTTTGTGCGGCAATTATACCTCTGGGGATAGTTTATACCAAAAAACGTCAAACATGCAATACCTTTCTATCGTCATAAGTATCTATGAGACAAAATGAAAATACTTTATTCCCCCACAATTTCTCTGATGTTTTCCCACATTATATTTCCATATGTTTGCCCTCTCTGCAAGGCTGCGGTCAAATAGTCCTTTTTCCAGAGGAAGACTCCTAACTGATTGAAGCGGCCGCCACGATAAGAGCTGGTCGAATCCTCTAAATGCAAAGGAAAGGAGCTTCGATGCTTCCTTTATTAGGTCCTTTAGCTTAGGAAACACTGGACTTTCCTTTACGAAAGAAAAGGACACAATTCCGACCCACAATTCCTTGCGGCGGCAACATTTAAAGTGGCGCACAATTCTGCCGTTCACGAGAACAAACGATCAAGAAGACAAACGCAGATCACCTAAATAACTGTTAACTTGGAAATACTTTCATTAATATGTTAAACCTGCTGGCAAACTACAAATGTTACATTGCTGTTGCTGAAAACTGCTGTAAACGGATCAAACTGCTGTGAACGGATCAAACTGCTGTAAACGGATCAAACTGCTGTGAACGGATCAAACTGCTGTGAATGGATCAAACTGCTGTAAACGGATCAAACTGCTGTGAATGGATCAAACTGCTGTAAACGGATCAAACTGCTGTGAATGGATCAAACTGCTGTAAACGGATCAAACTGCTGTAAACGGATCAAACTGCTGTGAACGGATCAAACTGCTGTAAATGGATCAAACTGCTGTAAACGGATCAAACTGCTGTGAACGGATCAAACTGCTGTAAACGGATCAAACTGCTGTGAATGGATCAAACTGCTGTAAACAGATCAACCTGACGTATTGATCTGCTTTCTTGGGCGTTGTAATGCAGCCTCAGCCTCGTTCTTCGACACTTCTAGGTCACACTGAGTTGTGTGGTGTTTCATAAACTATTGTCTGCATATGCTTATGATCAGATTACAATCTGCATATAAACCATAACAACAAAGAGAGATATGAGACATTGTTAGTGGGATAACGTATTTTAGCATGTTTGAAACTGACAAAGAGACAGTTTTACTTTTATATTCTTCTTTCATTTTGATTCAAACCTCGTTAATAAAGTAACACTTTGAACCGGGTTGTTGTTAAGACACAACACGGTAAGAACACAGGGACGAAGTATCTAAGATGATCTGTTTTGTAGTCCATCTCCTGAACATTGTAGTTTCACTGCTGCAGAATGACGTCACTAACATCGCCTGCCGTCGCGTCATAACTACGTCGTTAGTGAAAGTGGAGTCGGATCCTCTAAACGCTGCGGTTGTCTTTTCCTAACTCATGAATTCTCCTTCACGTCTTTCCTTGACCACGTGACGTTTTCCACAGAGGTCAAGGAGAAGTGGTTATGAATAGATGTTAGGAGGTCATTTATGAGACTATTCGACCACACCTTTGGTCCTGAGAGCTCAACAATCATGACCACTGACATTTACTATTCCTTTCACGAGCCCACGACTTATCTTGTACTGGTGGTTTGTTGTTAAGTTGTTGAATGCTGACATACTGTACTTAATAAAAAGGTTTGTGTGGTACAGTACACAAACCATTTATGGTTTGAAATCTTAAATACTTCAGCATATGAGCCGTTTATCGTCAGAGAAGCAGCAGCCTGTAAAATCTCTTTTATTCCCCCTCTACCCATGTGGCATTTGGTTTGGGATTCATCTGCTCCAGAGATGGATGCTGTCAACCAAGTACCATGGAACTGATTTGAATTCCTCTACTTTCTCCACCTTAGAAAGAGTCACAATACGATCTGGAGTCGGCGATGTCTTTGTGTTATCCTCACTGACGAAGACACTGTTTCAATGAAAACATATTGCTGTCCAGACATTTTTTAAATCTTTGGACACGGAAAAAACTATTTATCGGCCATTAAAAGTCGCTGTACCATTGCAGATAAAACTAAAGCTGTGTATGTGTGTGTGTGTGTGTGTTACATGGGTTGTCAGTCTTATAATGTCATATGTGTACACAAACATGGAAAAACTGCAGAAACCAAAGTCGAGGGTTTCCAACTCTCCGTTTCTCTCCATCCAATGCTATATGAAGCATTGCAGTTGCCATGACAACCAAGGACTTTCCCTGCTTTGAAGATATTCACTATGGTTACGACGGAGCTGTTGTACTGAATAGAGGGTTTCTATGACGCGCTCGCTAAGTGTGCTAACACGGGACACTAACAGGTACAGCTACAACCCACACATATGTGCACAAAACACAGTGGTTAAATGATGTGGTGAAACCTCTGATGCATGCTGGGACCTTCAGGGTCAGGCATTCAAATAGAGCTGAAAGAGATAGAGCAAAGGTTCAATACAGACGTGCCACTCCACCCTGTGTGATCACTGCACCCGAGGGCTGTAGCACCACGTATACCTGCAGCTCAGAGATGAAGCAAGAGCTTGAAGGCCGGCGAGGCGACGCTCACCCCGAGCGTCCCTCAGACTAAATCTGAGGGAAGAGTCCTCCTTGAAATCAGTGAGGACTGCCTGCAGCATTTCCTGGATCATCTCAAATAACTGAGATATACAGAAGGAGATTTGTAGCCTTAAAGCCCAGCTGCATGAAGCTCAAGAGGCCCAATCTTCATCCCAGCTTGAAAAGCTGCAGAGTGACCTTGAGCAGAAGACGTCCATCATCAATGAACAGCACGTGAAGTTCGAACAGATGACGGGAGAAAAAGAGGCCCTTCAAAAGGAAGTTGAGGCTGAGAAGATGGCGGATGGTGGCAGTGGATAAAACCAACAGGGAGTTGGAGTTAGAAAGTTGAGAGGGCTCCAACAATGCGATCACACATTGAATTGAGAACAATGGCAGAGACCAGGAAGTCTTCAGAAGTCCGAAAGAGACCAAGAATCTTTAGACATCTACCACCCAGGAGACTCTGGTGGATAAACAGCAAAACTAACTAACTCTGCAGTGAGATGATGACAATTCCTCTCTCATGGAGCTGAAAAACAGGCAGGGACACTAGCAAAGACCAGCTGAAGACCAGAGCTGCTCTTAAAACCCAGGAGGAGCAGGTGGACCAGACGCTGCAGGGGTTAAAGGCAGCGCATCACAGCGGGCAGAGACCAAGACAATGAGCAACTGTCTTGCAAAGCTGGAGATGCAGGACGAGGAAAACAACGACCTCATGGCTGCCCTAAAGAGTGAAGGGCAGCAGGAGAAAGACTCCTTGGTAGTTCAGCTCACAAAGAGGGAACAATGACCTCATGGCTGCTGTGACGCCGGCTGAGCATCTGTTGGAGCTTCATAGCATCGAGTGGCAGGAGGAAAGGACCGCCCTCCTTCAGGCCACAGAAAGCATCCAGGAACAGAGCGGCAGACCACAGAGAGCTGCTTGAAGATCTTCAGAGCGAGATCACCAGGACGCAGCAGAGGAAAAAGCTTGACTCCCAGTGTTGTACACGTGTGAGGATCAGTCCGTCTTAACCCCTAAGCAGCTGTCAAACAGCTGTTTGAGGGTTCAGACTTCATTCTACACTTGTGAAGCGATTTTACTTTTCAGGCGAAACACTGAAATTAGTCCTGATAAAGGAGATCATAGAGGTGATCTCTCCTTGAACAGCCTTTCCAGAGGATTTTTCCCATGTCCTAAACTTTTTCCCTCATTTCCATCAAGAGCTCTGGGTGGGTAACACACAAAAGAATAAAACAATCATAGAAAATAGATCATGCTTGTAAGTCGTTGTTGAAAATTGAAAGTCGTATTACTTTCATGTTTAATATTTTAATGTGTAACAAAAAAATGTTAACGTATGAATTAAGGGACAATCACTGATGAGTTCTCGTTTGCATCCTACAGCCTGAAAATATACAATAAGTCGACTGATTTGACATGTTGATCCAAATATAATGTCTTCTGTCTGATGAAAACCCAAAGAAAAGATAAATATTAAAGGTTATATTGACATTTTTAGACGAAACTAGGTGCAGATAAAAAAAGTATTATGAATTAATAATTAAAAAAATGTGACTGGTCCAAAAGTAATCTTTTATTTATTTCAGTGGAAAATATCAGAATTTTGGTCGTGAGCCAACAGTATCATGACTTGGTATTTCTGCGCCCTCAACGATGGCGTTGCCGTGTGGAACAATCTGATAAATGGCGTGTGGCGTGTGACGGGAAGCGCCCAGCGTCACTCCGGTACCGTTACCAGTCCCACGTGACTAAAGGAGGCTGCTCTGCCAGAAACAAGACAGGAACCTGGTTGAGGTGTGAAGGTTGGGACAAATACACATGAATTCTTTCAATCATTTTTTCAATATTAAAATAAGTAATCTGTCTGTAGGATTGTGGGTTGTCATGTTATGTCTTATGCAAATGCAGCTTTTCTCTGTAGTGTCTGGCTAAGGGGCAAGGCTCCATGTCTGTGAGTATACAACTGTGTCACAGTCACACAAGTCTGTTCTGCAAAGGTAAACAGAGGGTCTGTGCTGACACAATATCATGTCTGTTATTCTGCAAGAATACCTCACAGATGATCCCGGACAGATTGGTGCTACAGACCAGCTGCAGCAGCTATGGCTTCCTTTCCTTTGAATCTAAATGTTTGTGGCTGAAAACATCATGAAGAGAAGAGATTGAAGGTCATGTGCACAGTTAGGGCGCAGAAAGAAGACGGATGTTGTTTGGGAGGACAACGCCCCCTTCTGGTTGAATTCATTCACCATCGTTTGTAGCAACCCTCTGTGCTCGGGACTTCTACCCGAAACAGAACTTCCAAGGTGGGACCTGACGAAGGAGAAACCCGAAATGCAGATGTTTATTTCTTTATAGACAGAGCAAAGCAGTGTTGTGGTGATGGCCTGGGCCGGTGTGTGTACAGGCGTGCTGGTGGCTGCAGGCAGAGACCTGTGCCAGATGGGAGATGTGACATTCCACCTTAAGAATGCAAGAAATCTCACTGGCAGCAGATTACCATCAGGCTGCCAGTGGCCTGGTATGCAACACGTGTCTCAGACAGAGCAACGAATGCAACGCACAGCACAACCTGTGAGGACGTTTGAGTGTTTCAGGGGTCAACAGGACAATAACGAACCTGAATACCTGCAGCAGGAGAGGTCAATCCCTCCTGGATGACAGCTCAAATCCACATATACTGTGTGGGGTGAATCCTTAATGAGTACAGTGGTATATCGCAATGAAGTGACTCCATATGGAGGGAGGATCATTTCCAGGAGAAGTATAATGTCATGTTATGTAATGTATATTTTATCTCTACATCACTGGGAAATCAACAGTCTGGGTGGTCTGCAGTCGGCAGCCTTCACACACTGTACCCTGCGGGCATGTGCTGGTTTTAATCCAACAAAACCTTCTTTTATTAAACTTGTCATCACTGTATTTTCTGACTTGTTTTGAGTTCAAACCACTTTACTTCACATTAACTGTTTTACATGAGCGTGATTAAGGGGAGGCTTTGGGTGGATGTGTCCGAGATAAAAAAAAAAGAGCAGATATGTGCAGATGCTTATTAAATTAGCATTGTGTGCCTTATGTGTCAGTGGGCTGCTGCATGCACATGTTTGGCATCATTCTGTATCACCACACACAGCCGGGAAGAATAACACGAGGGAAAATAAAGATTCCAGCGGAGTTGTGTGCGTTCTTACGGATCCACAGAGATCATAATCTGCCCTCCGCATGAAATGTTCAAGGCCACGCAACAAAGAGGTTTCCTGTGCTTTGCTGGACTGTATACTGGCGTGTGTGTGTGTGTGTGTGTGTGTGTACATAGGTAGGCAGGTGCATAGAATGTATGTTGGTAGAAAAGTGCATACCGCTATTGTGCGAGATCTCTTAGTTTAAGAAGTTTGTACAGATTTCCTGATATTCCAATACCACTTATTTTATCCACATTTTTTTATAAATTAAATAATTTAAAATATTCAATAATATTATCTGTTTCCGTGTTAGTCTACATGCAGCCAGCTCCGGATACTTTTAAAACCTCATACTATTTCTGTCCTAGAAATTGTAAATTGTTATGGTAACACTGGATCACATGAGTGTGATGCGTGTCGTACACAGCGGATCACCACCCGTCAGCTCTGGGGAGAGTTTCAGCCCCTTTCGGCTCATTGTCTTGGATTTGTGGGCTGCGACTCATTGCTCCCATCAGCTGTTCAGAGACTCTGATAAAGACACTTTTAAAGCCACCTGCTCAGGACCAAACAGCAGAGAAAAAACGTTAGCATTTAGCATTTCCCTCAGGAGTTGGTGGAGACCAAAACAAAGCTACGAGGAGAGGAAATATTGGACTCACGTTCAATCAATTGTCAGCTTGATTCAGGGATAATATGTGAATGTTAAAACAACGAATGATTTACCAATAACAAGGTTGAAAAATCTAAATAAAATCTCCACGAATACTCTTTTCCAACTTTAGACTTTTGTTCATAAAGTGTGAACTATTTTGTAAAAAACTGTGTCGGGCACATTCCGACGTGAAGTGGTCTCCCAAAATATCTGTGTGATGATGCCATTTGTTTGAACAGCGATAAAGTGTGCGTGTGCAGTGACATATTTATGAGTGAATGTGTTTCATATTACCTCTGCAACATTAGTGGTGTATTAATTTGAGAGCTCGACGTGAAGTGGGCAGCAGATGAAAGGCAGCGCTGGATCCCAGCAGGTTTCCCTCTGCGTGGCCTCTTGTTGCCAGTCAGCTTTTAACACCCCGAGCTTCATGCCAAGAGGAATGAATTACGGCAGTAATCCAAGAAGAAGGGATTTTGAGATTATCACCACATATTCTGTTGCGTGTTCTGCTCCAGTGACCATAAATGGAGACATGAGGCGCTCAGTGGATGACTGATAGAGACTGGAATGCACCACAGGTATAATAAAAGTTGTTACCTTTAATAACAGAAATGTTGCTTTTCAGACAAAAGAACAAAAAGTACATAAAAACTAAATCATCTTAATACTAATAAATTACAGGAACACATGAGATGCATCGCACGTCTCACAAATAAGCAGCCAGACATTAAGATCACGTGACGACCGAGTTGACACACCTGAGGCACACAAGAGGGGTTGGTTTCCATGCCACATTTACACCAATTACAGAACGTGAATACACCATAAGATACCATACAATACCATCCACCGTTCAGCAGAGAGGAAGGGGCACAGTGGACTAAAGTATCGGCAAATAAACCAACGGCGTTATGGCTCTCCTTTACAAACACCACATTTGAAGTGGTACTAAGCCGTACTCAAGGGCAAGTCTCTCTGGCTGCATATTCAACTGTTATGCATCGGTTCAACACACCAGAACCGAGCTCGTGACTCAACCACGTCACGACCCAGAGAAAAGAAAAAGTTAAACATAGCAGAGGATTATCTTTTTTTTTTGCCTCCCCCGTATTACACATTATTTTTAACTGTAATAAAAAAAAAAGAAAGATGGGGTGAAGTGATGCAAATTTGCATCGCAGGAAACTTTGTGAAACGAGCACACACTGTTAAAGAACACGGCTGCGGCATCTGTGACATCAACAGGTGAGGAAGCCTCTGGAGGACACGTACCATTTCTGAAAAGAAATCTCTCCTTTAGCTTTATTTTTCTTCTTAATGGTGACGCCCACTTGTGCCAAAAACAGAATTAACTAAAAAAGGGTACCAGGGCCAGATAAGCCTGCAGTGTATACACACACTTCAGGTAAAGCGTACCTGAGAAACACAAGTTGTTGAATGCACACTATCAGATGCTAAAAGGAGAATATTTGGGAGCGATGGCGTGATAATGTGCTCGTTACTCGTGCTGACTGGGCGGAGCAGGAACGCTCGGCTCTGATCCTCCTCAGGTTGACGTCACAGACACCACATTGTTGTTTTTCCACAGTCGCTGCATCAAACTAATCCCTTTCGTCTGACGGTGCGATTTCTTATTCCCCCTTTCTCGCACTAATAAGGGTGTCTCATTTCACAAAATATTTTCCAGTACTACCACACTATAGTTTCTGCAGAGCACTGCTGAACTTGAGGTAGTTACTCATCACCAATGCAGCTCAGTTCCAATCGAGTCAAATGAAAAGGATCAGGTTCGTTAAGATATAACCGCTAACTGAGACTTTACCTGGCAACAGATTAAATAAAAAGCACATCTACATTGGTGTATCTTTCATCCTGACAGAAGGACTAGTAGCACATACTGAAGCTGCATGGTTTGATTTCTTACCGCCTCGAAAGGGCAGGACATGCCTCCTAATGTCTTTAAAGTGAACGGACACAGTGTTAAATCAATTTATTAGTGACGTCACAGCCATTATTGCGTGGCATATAAGGGATAGTAAATCCTTAAGGTTAAGTTATGGCTTATCACACTGCAGTATTATATACTAAGTGGTAGGTGTCTTCCCAACAAAGACAAAACAATATGATTTACACCTTCAAGCGGACTCGCAATGAAATACTAATTTGGTCCATTTTGACGCAGTGCCAAAGACGATGAAAGGCTTGCAAAAGTGCTCAATAACAAGACACTTGAGATAAAGCTGACTGCAGATCAGAATTTTGCTTTTACAAACAATCCTCGGAGGGAGCGGTTGGAGCCAGTTTGAGAACCAGAGTGCTGTAAAACCTAATGGCAATAAAGGAAACTATCACGAGCACAGACTTTCTGTTGGAGGGTGTTCATTCACTAAACCCCTTCCCTGAACAGCATTTCCAATAAACAAAAGTAACGAATGGATGAAACAATGCGTTAATCTGCTCTACGGTAAGACGCTAAGGTTAGCATGTCCGGCTAACTAGCTTACTGCCTGGTAGCTATAACCTGTGTAAGTTATGCAATTAAAAACAAATAAAAAAACCAATGCATAATATTTCTCTCCTGTGTGGAAACTGGTCCTGAATGCTACATAAGGTGAAGGCTAACCTTAGCAGCTCTGTCTTACTTTACATTAGATTTGAGCCAACATTACTTCTGTCTTAAAAGCCTCTTGGTTTTTGGCACAATATCATGTACGTAGCCATCGCACGCAACGTTAAGAAGTCAGGTAGAGACAGCGTAGTCAACCAACCTATGGAGCAAACGTTAGCATCATTAACAAGCTAGCTACAGCTGATCAAATCTGTTCTTAACAGACATGTTTTTGGTAAAAAGGAAAGAAAAACACTAGTTGCCAAACCCTTGCAAGATGGCTGAGGTTAGGCATTGACCCTGACTGGTGAAAAGGTGCATAAGACGAAGCTAACAATGCAGGTAGACATTGCTCCACTATATCTTTACAGAGATATTAGTTGTTTGCTGCTATATTAAACCTCAGAATCATATTTATTGCACCTTTAAGGTGAGGCGTTGACCTCGAATGGTTAAGATTCGGATAGATCTCCAGGCAGCGAGTCTCGCCAGAATTTTTTGGAACAGAAAGCTTGACGGCAGTAACTAAGAGGGTGGGGCTTAGCAAACGACCCATCAAGGAACATGACAGGTGTAATTCTGTGGCTCCACCCACTGATGATACAATGTAACCAATCTTAATTTTTCCCCTCCAGAGCAACTGTTTGTAGAAGTAAAACTCTATCATATCCTTGCTTTGTACGGATGTTAGTGATGAGCACTGTATTGTGTATTTTTGACAAGCTTGCACACATATAGCTTTTTTTTTTAGCTTAATGAACAAACAATGGTAGTTTTTCATGTTTCTGCTATCAATAAAAACTTGGTAAGAAACAAATAACCAAAGAGACAAGCTTCATAGGTTAAAATCAAATTAGCTGGAACTTATTATGAACATAATTATTGAAGAACATGGGCAGTTCGTTTTTGTGGTAGTATCATCATGAATCATAATGCTAAATTTACAACTTCACACACATACGCACCCCAACACATCACTATTATTACAGCTTCATGCACTTGAATAGGATTGACCTCAAAATCGATCTAATAGGTATTGTCTTATCTGTTTGGGCTAAAATGATCTTTCAACTCCTCTTCCCTCAGAATGAAAAACAGATCTAGACTTATTCAGTTTGTAGCACAGATAACTATAGCGCCAACTACAAGACAGCTTGAGAACTTCCTGCAAAAATAACTATTCATTAGATTGTGATTGTGCTCTGCATGGAAAGCCAAATATACCGTTGATCTCTTGCACTGTGGATGCACCAAGGAATTATTTTGGAGAAAAAGAAAAAAAAACCCTGCTGACAAATTACTCCTAATTATTTCCTTGAAACAGAAGAACATTTCCATTTCCTGTTAAAGACATAATTTAGTGCTAATTATACGTTTGGTACACAAGTAAAGCCACAGGTAGCTTACACTCCTTTTCCAGAAATGTTCAGAGAAGATCCCATCTTTAGAGCAGTTAAAGGAAATACTGCGTATACATTTCCTGGTTCTTGATACCTTTGCTGCAAGTTAACATAGACAATACTTTGCTTGCTTGGGAAATGATTAAGAAATTGCAACACCCATAAAATAAAGCGTTACCGTTGCCTTTGCTGTCTTTGTAGACTGAGATCCCGAGCTTGTGTTGGTTTTCTGTGAAATACCAACTGGACTGTACGCATGACATTCACTTAACATTTACATGCAGTTCCATAGTGTGATGAAAGAGGATGTCTGTTTTGGCTACTACCATTGCAGATGTTGCATGACCAAGAACAAAAAAAATTAAATAAAAGATGATAAATTTCGCATTGGCTGTCGAGAATAAAGGAGAAGAAAGATGTGATGTTACACAAGCAAATCTGTTTTTCCCATCTCAGCACATTAAGCACATTAAAAGTATTATATTACATCCTCACTGTTCACCTCTAAACACACAGCAGTCGTCGTCGTAATACAAGTCCCCACAGGAAACACACCGGAGTGCTTTCCACAAAGCACAAAACATTAAGAAGAAGAAGAACTACAGGGGAAGATCTGCTCTGCGATGGAAGACGAAGGCTGTGAGCCAGTACAGCGTTTGCACCTCGTGAAACCACAAGAGGTGGGCGGGGTTTCTTGTGTTTTTATTAAAAAGCACTTTGGTAATGTTAGGTAGAGGAATCACCACGTAAGCCAATCTGTGTCGACAGCACGCGGACATCTGAGAAATGCGGCTGCTGGCAAAATGCTTAAAATCGCTGGTGAACCGTGAGGATTCAGTACATTTCTCATGAGTGGATTGGAACAGTTTCAAATAAGAATATTGCCTTAGACATCGTCAAACAGTTTGGAAGCTGTGCCTCAATTAAAGTAAACATTTAAATAAATGTAATTTCAGAAATATAAATAAATAAATATATATATATATATATATATAAACTAAAATGAAAGAACCCAATAATGAACAGTTTCACTAGTTGGACAAACAGAATGCAGAACAACGACTAAATACCAAGCAGATGAGCTAGATGATTATTTACCACTAGAAAGGCCAACCTGCCATCAGCTGACTGCTGATCTAAATTCAAGGGGGCATTTAATGTTTCTATGGATGCTTTTAAAACTTAAAACACACCAAAAATAATGGCTTGGTTGACTCGCATGTGGGCCTATTTCTGCCTCTGTTCCTAACTGGCATGAACAGCAAAGATAAAACAGACATAATCATCAATCTGATTAAAAGTGGCAGAAATTTGAATGGGATCTGGTTTAATTCTGCATCCTACAACTCTTTAAAACCTCCGTGAGGAAGACAAACGCAAATATAGGTCCATTTAAAGTTTGACATCTTCGGTGCACACCTTTGAACCCCGGCATCTATTGGCCTTTCTAGTGATAGATGGATCATTGATCTGAGGAGAGAGGGTTGACCAGGCGGTAAACTTCACAAACAGTGAGATGGAAAGAGAAGGAACAGGAAGCTGAGGCTCTGAGGAGGAGACTCCAGAACAGATTAACCTGTCAGGTTTTTTTTTCTTTCAAACCTGACAACTGACAGAAAGAGGAAGCTTCAGGGGGAGGGGGAGCTTTTAGTCGGAGAAGAGGCTGGCGAAGGACTGTCGGAGGCTGCGGATGGTCTCGGCTTTGGCCTCATCGTCGGTCAGGCTTCCGCGTAACGTCTCTGTGAAGCTGTTGGTCAGCGACTGGGATTTGCTGCGCAGTGAAGGGAACACACACAAGAATAAACACTTAACACTTGAACATCTTAAATAACTATTTGGCTCAGTAACATTGTGCTGATAGTGTCATGGGCTGTATCAGTGTGGACGCACTTCAGCTGTGGTGACTGTTTCTGAGCTCCAGGCCCGGAGGCGGCAGGGATGGGACCGGGCTGGAAGGCCTGGCTGGGTGAGGTGGTGGCTGATCGGGCTCGCTGAGGTGAACCCTGGGCCGACTGAGATGGAGAGGCGGAAGCAGAGCGGTGTCCCCCTGCAGTAGGTACACACAAATTACACACTGCAGCAAGCCCTCCGTTGCAGTAATACACAAACAACAACAACAACGACGACAAAAAAGTGTCTCCTACCTCGCCTGGGCTGTGTGGTCTGTGGATGAAGAATGATACAGCGATGTCAGTGCAGTGAATGAGATTTAAAATGTTTATGCATGTACGCGCTAACGGTACACTAGCTGAGCAGAACTGTACACACAGACATCTTTAGCTTCACATAAGGCTCGACACATTATGTATCACCGCAATACAATAACTAAAGATAAATGATATATACATTATATTTCTCGGATGAGATCTGTGAGATGTTGAGACAACTGACTATTTTTCTTTATATTATATTTTATTTGATTAGCTGTTTAATTGCATATTTTTAATGATCAGTTCTGTTTTATTTTGCAACATAATTGTCGAAATGTTATTTACAACGGCCAAAATATTATTAAGGTGCCCTAAAAGTAATAAACATTTAAATAAACTCAACCACTGTACTGTACTAGATTTAACTATGTTTTTAATTTTAGAGTATAAACTAACCCCACGTTGTTAAAACAATACTAAAAAGAATAAAGAAATAGTGACCTCACTAGCCTCAATGGTAGCTATGACCCAGAATGTACATATGTATATATATATATATATATATATATATATATAACAGATGTAGAAGCAGTCAACAGCAGCAGTAGTGGTATTATCAATGTCAATACAAGTGGCAGTTAGACTGGAATTCTGGATTGTACAAAACATATTAGTGGGCAGAGGGTTAAGAAAAGAAGGATCCTACTGCAATGTCTCTTTGAGCTGCAGGTTGGCAACCGTTACACATAAAGGTGATGAGGCAGATACAACGTAGTGATGTACCTTGACAGAGGAAGGCTGAGGTGTGGACACTCCCAGCAGCACCTGGGCCATCTTATTGATGACCAGCTCTGTGATCAGCTGTTTATCCTCCTCCACGTGCTCACCGATCAGGGGCATGGAGCTGTCCATCACCTGCAGAGACAGAAAAACAGCCAATCAGGGTCCTGAACTTCACCATCGACACTGAAGCGTTGACATTTATCCACTAGATGGCAGTATCAGACCTTTTAGTATGAAGATGTGACACGTCAGACCCTGAATGATGTCAGTGATAATGGACTCTCTGGTGCTTTGCCAGCATGGATGAGTCATCTTCACAGCAATCACACACACAACAATGTTCCCCGCAAGTGGTTTTGCCATTGTGTTCAGACAATATAAGCTATGCAACACTCTGCTGGCCTTTAATATAATTTATTGCCGGATGCACCGAGCCTGACACCGACTTTTCTGTTTGTTCCCATGCTCTCTCCTACTTCTCAGAAAGCCCCTTGTCCTGGATCAGTCCTGCTTAATCCTGTCAGTTGAAAAGCACCAACCAGTTCAGCAGTTTTTGTTGTTTTTAAATAGTAGCTAGGTGTGTATGTACGTATGGCGTAATTGTTAGGGGAGACAAACTGTTGAAAGCGACTGACCCATTCTCCATTTAAGCAGTAGACGAACTGAATAGGTACATATTGAACACACAAATCTCATCTTTCAAATTGTCAGCTATTTCTCTGTGCCACCCTCTGATGGGTCAAAAAGGGGGGACCGGCAGTTTCCAGTGAGCAGCAGATAAAAAAAGTGACTCCATTGGTAAATATTATGTTGCCCGGGGTATGACTTGGAAGGGCACAGACCACATCCATTGCCGTACACAAATAATTCCCACCAGTTGAGCTCACATGCACGTACACGTGTGCTGCATTGCCGGAGAGCACATGGGTATACGGAGACCAAAACAAACAGGAGCGGCGGACCGCACGCAGGCCGTAGACACGGCGACGGCATGCGCGCTCATCCTGCATGCAAACACTGCACCCGCTGGTTTCACTGAAAAGGGGCTTCCTTTTCTCTCTGGTTGAAGTTGTTTTTATGAGTGACATCAAGAGCAATTCCAGGCAAGTCGACCTTTGACGGTACAAGACACTACTGTGTATTCAGAGACTTTGCAGAACCAGGGACCTGTTGTTGCTCAGACGTTTAAAAGAAGTGTCCACATAGGGGGCGTGGCTAAGAGAGGGGTCAACCACAGCAATTATGACATTTCACAATATATTGTTCAGCCATTTACTGGAACTTGCTCTATTTGCTACAGTCTGTGAAAGTGCAAGTCTTTTATATACTCCGCAGAGTAAATAAAAGTTCTATCCAGTAAAACACAACATAGATTTTGCTGAGACCGAGCCAAACCGTCCCTGACCAAGTCTCCTTCAGGTCCCGTTAGTTAAGCTCGTCCTGTTTCATGTGGGAAAGACGACAAACCACGAAATAAAATGAAAATCTTTACTGGGAACGGATTTCTTTTTCATGCACGAATAAACTGAATGAATCCAGATTAAAATCCAAATCGTGCTGTTCTGTGACTAGTTTTCTTGCTATTTTGTCTTTTGTTTTTCAGAGTAGCTCGAGATCCAACCTTGTGGGTTAATACTGTTCCACACAAAACCCTGACCAAGAGAACCCCTCCTTTTCTGTGTGTACCCAGCCTCTTGGCGAGGACTCGGTGGGGCGTGGCTCGGCGTTTTGGCCGGTTGAGTCATTACCACAGGGGACTGAGCCGAGCAGGCGACCGCCAGGACCCGCTTCAAACGGCGTGTGGTGGCAAGCAGAGCCGGGATCCACCCTGTTGATTTATGGTGATACGGAGTCATCTAGCAGAAGACCGGGCCGCCACAGGCTTTTCGGCACTGGAACACAGAGGTGTTGTTCTGCACTTTTTTAATTGAGCTGCAGTGCTGTCTGGACAATGTACCCGGCTGCATGGGAGGGTTCACAGAGCTCATGTGAAAATTATGGGGCAGACGGGGGTACAGGGATGGGCACCGGGTGGTGCTTTCCTGGGAAAATCAGAATCAGAATCAGAACCATTTATTGCCATGTATGCTTACACATACAAGGAATTTGTCCGTTTGTATCCCTCCCTCCTGCTGGTTTAATGTTTTTTATGATTCACTCAAAGTTGAAAAAGAGTTAAAGATCATTTCAAAATGAAATCCCATAAAGGGTTTATCTTATTGAGTATGTGTATTCTTAAACTCCATTGACACTTCAACCTGGACTTCCACTGTTACGCTGATGACACCCAGATCTACCTTAGCACCAAATCCCCCCTCGACCCTCCCCTCTCCCACATCAACTCCTGCCTGTCAGCTATTAAAATCTGGATGCAACACAACTTCCTCAAACTCAACAGTGATAAAACAGAATTCCTTCTCATTGGCTCCAAATCCACACTCAGCAAAACCAATAACCCCACTCTCACCATTGACGGCACCATTGTCTCCCCATCTCCCCAGGCCCGAAACCTTGGCGTGATCTTTGATTCCACCCTCTCCCTTGAGCCCCACATCCGCCATGTCATCAAAACCTCCTTCTTCTACCTCCGCAACATCGCTAAAATCAGACCCTCTCTCACACCCCCCGCGGCTGAAAGACTCATTCACGCCTTCATCTCTTCCCGACTGGACTACTGTAACTCACTTCTCCTCGGCATCAGCTCTACCAATATCAACCGCCTCCAACTGGTCCAGAACGCAGCTGCCCGACTCATCACCCGCTCCAAATCTTGGCACCACATCACTCCAGTCCTAAAACAACTTCACTGGCTTCCTATCCCCCACCGGATCACCTACAAAATCCTGGTCCTCACCTACAAAGCCATCCACCATCTGGCCCCCTCATACCTCACTGACCTCCTGTCCCCCTACCAACCCTCACGGTCCCTCAGATCCACCTCAGCCGGTCTCCTCTGCATCCACAAATCCAAACTCCGCAGTTTTGGGGACAGAGCCTTCTCCAGGGCAGCTCCCAGGCTCTGGAACTCCCTCCCCCAAGAGATCCGCACCTCTGAGTCCCTCACCGTCTTCCAGTCCCGCCTCAAGACCCATCTCTTCACCTCTGCCTATCAGTAGCCCCCTATTGACTGTATCATGTTCTGCTTTGTCCTGTTTTCTTTTGCTTTGTTTTGTTTTGTCTTGTATCGTCCAGTTTTGCTTTACCTTCTAATCTTGCTCCCTGTAAAGCGACTTTGAGTCCATGAAAAGCGCTATATAAATTCAATTTATTATTATTATTATTATTATTGACGGTATCTCCTCTGGTGGTTTTGAGTCAAATCGAGTCATATGCGTGCTGTCTCAATTCCATCAATTTGTCATGTGATGTCGTGGCTTTAAAAAGGCCTCGTGCTCTTTCCAAATTGTCACTCTCTGTTAATATCATGTGCCAAAAAATGCCTGCCATGGCTGTGCTCTAATGTTACGTGACATCCTGCCATCTGTGTCATATGGCAGATCTTATTATGATATATTATACCAGTGGTAAAAAAAAAAAGTACTGACATCCTTCAATTCAATAAAAGTATTACATTTCAAGTGAAAGACCTGCATTCATCATTTTGGAGAGATTCATTAGCAGCAAAATGTCCTGAAGTAAATAAGGTGAATGTATAGCCCCTATCAAAGTAATACATCACCATGTACTGGATTATTATTAGTAATTCATTAAAGGGTATTTTAATGTTAACAATGCATGATATTTTAGATTTAGTTTGTCTAGTGTTTTGTATGTAAAATACAGAATCTTCATTAAAATGACGAGCAACTGTATTAGTAAAAAGCACAATAATGTAATAACCTTTTCATAACAACAGCTTTGTTGTTACAGCCCTTGCACAGTAAGGCCGTTTAACTCTGACAATCAGAGTTGGTGTTTGTGTCACCCGTTGTTTAAGTTTTCGGGATGGGTCCCATTTTCTTGTCTTTGTCGCCTGGTACAAAGCTCTTTACTACTAATACAGTAGGAAATACAGAGATGCGTAATTTAAACAACTAGAAAAAGATTTGATAGCAAAAACTCGGGGATGGTAGGTACTGATCACAAAACATAGGATGTACGATTGTGCTCTAGTTAGCTAAACGATAGCTTCTTGCTCATTCCCTTTATGCATTAGCCCCGTTTGGGACTAGCTCTATCCATCCTATTGCAAATCTTCCCCGCGAAAAGGATAATAAAATGCTTTGGACTCAGTGTGCAATCATTCCTTTTGAATGACTAACACACACACACACACACACACACACACACACACACACACACACACACACTAGAAGTATTGTGTGAAGTTAGCATGCTAACATGCTCACGCTGACAATGCTAACATGTTTTCAATGTTCAGTTTAGTCTGTTAGCATGCTAACTTTTGTCAATTCGCACTGAACACAAAATACAGCTGAGCATTATGGGAGTTTTGCAGGTAGGCTGACGCAAGTGTTGGAAGTATTTGGACAAATTGAAATGCTGACTGATGATAACCCTATATGGAGAGTGTCATATCCGTTTTCTATTGTCATATTGCCGTGTCGTATAATCACCAGCATGTAATTTTGACTCTATGTCACGCTGTTGTGGGATACCATGTCTTGTCGTTTTCAGTGAACGGACACAAAGCCAGAGGTTTCTCCATGTTAATACCGGCTGCGGCAAACTGCTAATGAAATGCCTCTGAGCAGCTCATTACTTTTCATCAGGGAGAGGTGTCATGGCTGATGTCTTTGTCTGGGACAAAAAACAGATTCCCACTGTGATGGACCCGCAAGCTCTTCCCTGTCGCGGTTAATTAAATTCCATCGTGCTGAAGGGTTAGAGGGAGAGAGCGAGATAGAGCGGACGAGGAGGAGGAGGAGGAGGAGGAGGAGGAGGAGGAGGAGGAGGAGGAGGAGGAGGAGGTGTTGCTCGTCAGAGAGAACATTGTTACTCGACTGTGTCACCAGTTCCTCTGTCCTCACAGTCCGGCTATAACAGCACGCATCTCTGGGGAGCTAGGAGATATTTCCTGCGATTGAGTTTAAATAAAGAGGCTTATTTTCTCACTTCTGACCTCACCCAGCGTGTAGATAGAGAGAAGTGCGATGTCATGGTCACGAGCTAAATATGGGCCCATCAGGCGTCCCCGATCGGTTTCCTCAGATTTGAAGACACAAGGCCACGATGGAAAAACAAAACTGATTAAAGAACTATTTCTCTTCTCTCCTGGGTATTATCTTAAAAAGACCCCCCCCCCTTTTGAAGGCAATGCTGTGATTCATTAACAGTTTTTTTTAATGTGCCAGTAGAGAATGTGGCAACAACATAATACTGATAGCAGACTGAGATGTAATTCCTTTTCAGATAAAACAATCTCTGATTAGAGCGGCTTTAACAAACTGTGACACGGTGTGATGTTACAAACCTTGAATGCATTCACAGCATCGGAGGCCCGAGTGGGAAGCCGCCATGCTCATCCCGCTGGGGGAATGAAACAACTAATTTGAAGTGAGGGAAACCTCCATCAGACCGGTTGTGTCCAGTCACGCAACAGCCATTTGTGTACAAACTGGAGACTGCATGAGGAACGGCAGACTTTGCCGGCAGACCCAAAATAAACCGGCTGCGTAGGTGAGTAAACCGGCGACTCCCGATGTTTTCATTCTCCTGTCTGTGTTTGGTCTACAGACTAATCATTCTTTCAAGGCTCGGATGATCATGTGCCATCAAGTCTGGCGACACCCTTCCCATGTTGACTAGCATAGAAATAATATCAGCAGGGAAGGAGACTGAACCGGGGAAACAATCACACTGAATTGCGGTTTTATCAGAACAGACCGGTGCCAAATGCATTTCAAATTACATATTGCAAGATAGATTTTATTCTTCCAAAAATACACTAAAGGTGCTAAATATTAGACTAAAGTTTAGACTAAATATTAGACTAAAGTTTAGACTAAATATTAGACTAAAGTTGGGGGTTATTGTGAAGACAAACTGACCTCGATGATATAGTCGTTGCCGTCTTTTCCGTGGACGGCCTTCACCGCACAGATGTCGAGGCCACCAAACATCTCGGCGCAGGAGTCCACCCACAGCCGATATCTGGAACACAGCAACACCAATATCTGTTCAACCAACAATCTCTGGAGATTTGATGGAGTTCAGAGGGGTCATAGTTACAAATAACAACAACTACAATTCTTTAAAAGTAGAATTATCTCCTCACGGCCTCAGGTTACGGTTTACATCCATGGCCGTCCATCATTTTATCCTGTTAGACATTCGTGTGAAATCGTCCTAATTAGTATATTGATTCTTCACGCGTTTTGTGAGGTCCCAGTGACCTTTAACCTCCAGACTCTAATCAGTTTGACCATGGGTTCATGTGGAGGGTTGAGCCAAATTTGAGGAGATTACCCTCAAGGTGCACCCGAGATATGACATTCACAGGGATCGGAGAGCCGTCAGGTCACAGGGACCTTGACCTTTGACCTCCGAAATCTGTTCAGTTCACCCTTGTGTCCACGTACCAAATTTGGAGAAACAGGTGTTCCTGGGATTACGTTCTCAACGTACATACAGATGGATGGACGTACAGAGAACCCCCAAAAACATTAATTCATTAAAACAATAATGATATAAGAAAATTAATTAACTTCAGGGTTATTACAGCGGTTGCATTGTCAGTATCTGTACATAAAAAAGCTGCGTAGGTATGTGGAAGTGATAGATGTGAGCTTTAGCAAAAACAGAGACGTCTTCGAAGGTATAAAACACAAAAGCCGCCGTTTGGCCGTCTCTGCCTCAGCTCACCTGTCGGTCATTGCGATCTGTTCCAACATGGCAGAGCCTGTGTTTGCCTTCCAGTTCCCAGAGATGGACGTTCTCCTGGAAATCAAAGAACACCACTGAGAAGTGAATCGGCCAGCCTCCGGTTAGAAAGCCCCACCAAGACTTGGTCGCTGAAGAGAAAAACCTCAAGGGAGAAGCTATCGGTGGTTCATCAGTGATGGTGATGGACATCCACACCTACATTATGTTTGTGTCGGGACATTTAAAGACGTGCTTTTGGGGGGAAATCCGATGAGATAAGGCTGGGCCACTCGGTTCCTCTGCTGTTGGTCAAGTCATTGTTTAGACACGGACACTTGAAAGTTAAAAGGGTGTTGACTCATATTTTGTGTTGCAATACGCTCGGCTACATTTACAGAACAAGGTCTTTTGCTTCCAAATGGGTGTGGTTTTTAAAAAGGGAGGAATCACAAATCACAAAGTCATGGTCCCATGACTTTGTGAGAGTGCAGACGTCTCAGAATGGGAAAAAAAACCAAACGGGGGCGGAATCATAAGATGAAGAGCTCTTCTGCTGTGCTGCCCTGCATGTCTGCAAAGTTATATCCACTATGGCACACAAAGCCAGGAGAAGATTCTTCCATAAGCTTAGATTACCTGGACATTTTGCAAAAGTCTACAATAAAATCCACTGAAAGCTTGACGTATATATAATGTTAGCAGACTAACCTGCGAAGTTGTTTATGACAGGTAAACGATGATACTTCACATTTTAACATCAGAGTGCCTTTTTTTAGGACAGTAACTTAATTTTGTATTATGACTGGATATGATGTAATGTATAATATTTTTACTTAGTACATCATCACACTTTTTGGCAGCACAAAGCACCCGTACTGTAACACCGAGAATAGACAAGCATCAAAGATCCGACCCGCGACTGGTCTGACCGCCGTCTCATTTTCTCTGCTGCTGCACATTAAGGAATGTGAGGTTTTGGTGGCGTGAGTTTATTTACTCCTTTATCACAATATAATAAACCAAAATAAATTAAAAAAAACTAACTTGCCCTGGCTTGGTATGCCAATGCGGATCCAACTTCACAGACATGGAGGACCGGAGAGCACGGCTGTGTGAATATTTTCTACAAGTGAAAGTTTCATCGTACAAGCTGTCATGTGTACCACGTGTGGCCTCCCGATCGCCGTTTTAGGACTGGTCTGATTTTCCTGCAGGCACCACCTGTTTCACTACAAAGTACTGACATATTCTCAGACAAAGTCATGAAACCTCATGGCTGTCAAATACACTTACACAAAGGGAGTCAGGTCACCGGTAGTTTACCACTCATTTTCTACACCATATTGTTTTCTCTCAATGATATGCAAAGTACCTTTCAGTACGTTGAAGCGGCTTGTATGAGTGATTTAGGAGCACCAATCTTCTCAAACTTAAGAGTAAATTACACTTCATAATTACGTTTACATCATCCATCATGTTTGACTCGGCTATTTTAATTATAGACTTATGTAACTAAAAATGTATTCATATCACCGAACAATATCGGCATCTCTTTTAGTGCTGTTTCAGAGGATTTTCAACTCTGACAAGAAGAAAATGGAATTTCTCATGTGAAAGTGGCCAAAACCGAAGATGTTAGCTTCATAAGCAGCTTCAATGTGTTCAGTGTTGGTGGGGAACATAAAGTAAAAAGCCCTTTGACCTCATCGGCCCCTACTGTCACATGTACGATGCTGGTGGTGTGACCGTCTTACATGTATGCCTTGTAGTTGTTGCCGATCTTCTGGATGCGGATATCGTACTTGGACAGGACGTAGGGCTCGGTGGTGGCGTAGGTCCCGGCCAGAGCCACCACGCTGGTGATGTCCTGGAAGTCCTGTTGGTTTTCCACTTTGATCTGAAGGGAGACACAACACTTGTTAACGAGCGGCTGGTTAAAAGCGCCGGAATCCCACAGGAATCCCACAGGAATTTCACACCGGGATAATGAAGGGTCCCCGGATGGAAAACATTGCCATGGGGCAGCTTTGAACTACATCACCTCACTCCCATCAAGTGAGTAGACTGAACACTGAATACCCAGACAGAGAGGAAGCGGCGTGATGGGAACCAAACAAAACACAAAACATGGCTCTTACATCACTGTAATGTTTGTATAATTGGGTAACGAGGAGGTGCGACACTGAAACATAGGACATGAGGTTGTCTCCAAGATCCTAATGCATTTTTTAATCTATCTAATCCAAAGTCTTCTTCTTTGGCGTATCTGTGGATGATGAGGTGACCCTGATACACAGATTTATGAGGTGTATTCCATCAGGTCATGGGAAACGGGGCATCTTAGAGGACAACTCATCCATCACTTTCAATATTTGGCAATATTTTGACAACTCAGTGTCGAAGATGCAAAATGATTCAGTCCAGAGCTTCCACTCACTCGTCACCATCGCTCTCACTGGTAGTATCCAAAACCAGATAGAGAAACCAGGAAGCCCGTTTTTTAATCTCTGGGGTTTCAACTCGCCACTGTGCTTTCTCTTCTGTAAGTGAACTTAGTGTTTGTAAAGGTCATCAACTCACTCTGAAATGGTATGGAAATGTGATTGTTAGTTGCCTGTTGATCTAAACTAGGTCCTTTCTAATGGTGTATAGGGGACACTAGTTTTGCCTCATATACATGAAGTACGTTTGGTCGATGCCACAGTTATATGGAAGTTGCAAGACTCTAATTTGATCAAACATGGGAATAACAGTCAAAGGTTCAGAGTACCATCTCACTGTTAAATCGACATCAAAGATCTGTTGTGTCACAGATAATGTAAAATGTCATGCTGATCAACATGGAGCATCAACTGGAAAGCACAAATGAAGATTAAGACACTTGTGACTATTTGTGAGGTCCCATGAAACATTATGATGCTGCGCTTACAAGTCTTTAAACTTCATAAACGTTCACACACAAACAAGAAATACAAATTGTCCGGGTGGAACAAAGAAATCCCAAAGAGCTGTTAAAAGTGGTGCTACCCTCACCAAATAATGAACCAGAACCAATGCTGGGGAAACCATCAAAGCAAGAAACTGAGCAAGAGTGCCAATGGTACCAAAACAACAAAAGTAGGTGTAAATGTTGAAAAGAAGCGCGGGCAGCTTTGATGGTTAATGCGGTGAAATAAATGTGTTGTCACTTTGATGTGCGATAAAAAAGAAAACGGTTGGAACCCACATAAAAAGCTGTTGTACCACAACTAAATCCATTAGTCTCTCAAATGAGCTCAGAGGGCAGACGAGCAGAAATGTTTCATTTCTACAGCTGATAAAGGACGTGTCTCATCTTCATGCTATAAATCTACTGTAAGAACTGTTTCTCTTCGAGCTGAAGTCCAGCAGTAACATGGTACACACCCCACGAGTCTCTACATCATTCACCGTCTGACGAACTTAAGCCGACCTCGAATGTAAACACATCACGTGAATATGAACTGAGCTCAAAGTTCGAAGTGTAGCTGTTTAGAGAGTTTTCTGCTACAGTGTTTCTAGGTCTGGTACAGCCAGCATCTTATTTTGGCTAATGTTCGCTCATGTTAGCATACTTTAGATGCTGATGGTATAACCTTTCTGCACTTGTGCGACTGCTGCGGTTTGTTTTATCACAAAAAAGGTTGCACAGAAGCAAAAGAAGGGCAATAGAATGACAGAGCTAATTTTGCACTACGGGTTAACCGGAACTATCTACCGTTAGCCAACATTAGCTCGAGGTGGTGCCAGACCGAGGAGTTGTGAGCGTATGGAATTCAATGTTTCATCTGTAAGAAAAATAATGTGTCATTTCTTGCATTGATAATTGTCTATCTTATGAGCTTGTAAACATAAAGTATGCAACGCATAGTTGTGATAAATTCAGCTAACTTCTTTCACAACTGGATTGCTGCTAACAGAGTGACTAACGCGTGGAGGCTGAGCACGGCACCGTGCCAGTTTCAGTAAACTGGCAGAAGTGGAAACAACGAAGCCAACGGAAGTGACTCACAGTTCACAACATGGCTCCACAAGTAGAACCTGTCAGCTCGTGTCACGACCAGCACGCAGGAATTATGCAATTCCAGCCGAACCAAACAAACCGAAATGATGCGAGCAGAAAGTGGAAAGGTAGTCCAGAGACGGTGAACCACTGGCATGGAGATGAAGGACAGCGCCTGGTGGAAAAAGCCATGTCAGTTACAGAGCCTGACTGGTTTGAAGCTATGTACTGGGGAAACTGGGTATAAAGCTTCACTACTGGTAGGTCAATAGGTTTGTCGTATGTGCAGTCACACCCTTTACTCTGCGATTGGGTCCCGCTGCGTTGCTAATGGCAGCCGTAGGATGAGAAAAAGCAACAGATTACTTTAATTATCAACAGAGACGCACTGTTTCCTGAGTGAGTTGCCTTAAACGTGTCATCATTGGGCGAGTTAAATAAAACCACAAGCACGAAACAATGAACATGTCCTCCGGTGAGGTAGAGAATATTGAAGTGACTCATAATGCTACCTAAAAGCAATCTCTATTTAAAGTTTGCTAACATTAGACTCATAAACTACTGGCCATACCAGGCTGTGTGAGGCTGGAGCAGTAAAAAAATAAAAAGAGCCTTGAATGTATCTAATTGAGTGAGGGTGTGTTTTATTGCTTCTTAGCTCAACTTTCTATTTAGAACAAATTTAGAGGAAAATGTACATTCAAGTTTTTTATCAAAAGTTAGATACTTTAGCTTTAATCATGTTAATGGAGCAGTCAATGCAGTAATGATTTACACTACACGTAGCACATTTATACAGGCGGTGTTTTGGGAAGTAAATGTGTTATCTGCAAGCTAGAAATGGTAATTATTTTTTTTCTTATCCACTTACAAAACAATTACAAGTGCCTGTCAAAAGCGAACATATCAAAACAGCAATGACCTAAATCCCACACGTTCCCGTCCGTTCTCAGAGCTCTGTGAGGTCCGAGGGGTTAAACGAGGTCCTGCCCAACAAGGGCCTGCCAAGTTCCCCTCGAGCCTTATGGGAAATTCTATAGCATGTCTGGCCCCTGAACAGGAAACCAAGCCCAACCAGACAGACCAGGGGGAAAAGACATACATGAAGAGTCTCTCACTGTGAATCCAATTAACTGGCGGGAGAGAGAGAGTGAGAGAGAGAGAGAGAGAGACAGAGAGAGAGAGACAGAGAGAGAGAGAGAGAGTTCTCTCTTTGTGTTGGGGAGAATATGTTTTGTTATTGCTGTATCAAAAGCTTTACTCTATTTGGAAACAATCGGTCCTCACTAACTATGTAATCACCAGAGATGACAGACGTCATTCTACAGTTATTTACAGCAATCCTGTTAGATCTTCTGAAATCGTTAGTCGGGCAGAGAAGTCGTGTCAGTGAACATCAAAAGTGAAACCACGGCGGCTTGGACTCAGACCTTATCAGCCGTGAGTCTGTCTGTGTGCCCTTCTGCCTTTGTAGCAATCAGATATCCAGTCAGTGAGAGTAAACCAGCTCCACGGCCCTGATCATAACTGGGATTGGGCCATCATGACTGATTTTGAAGATCAGCACTGGTCTGTGAGAGCCAGAACAAACGGGTTCAGGTTTCCCATCTCCTGCCTGCTCTTTGAACCGCAGACCAATCAAAGCTGTCGCGATAGGATCACATGTTTGATTTTCACGACTGGAATCTAGACAGATCTGAGTGTGAGCTTGTAATCTGAGCGGATAAACGTGGAAATCTCAACGCGTGATGCTCGTCTGCAAAGATGGGTTGTTGCAAGACTCTTTTCACCGGTGAGTTTGGGTTTTAAAAGTCCTCTGGAGTCTTCCTGGCTGAAAGGAATAGTTAGATATGTTGGGAAAGACAACAGATGAGCAGATTGATAACACTCTCATATCTGTCTGCTGTATATGAAGCTACTTGAACATTAGGCAGGTTTAGGGTCCAGGTTTGAGGTTCATTTTGAAGTCTGGGATTTGAACTTTGGGTTCTGAAGGACAAATGAATGAGTGTGAGCGTTTTTTGTCTACTTGAAGAGAAGAACTCACCTTCCCCATGCCTGCGTGCGCGTGCCCCATCTTGACCACCACCGGGTAGGAAGGGGTTGTAACCTGCGGACAACAACATCAGATTATTAGCAGGGTGTGATGACCTTTGTCTATCCAAAGTAGGGTTTGGGTGGAGGAGTTTGCATTTGCTGTCTGAATAGCACTCCTCTCCACGGAGAAGTAGAACAATTCCCGAGCTGCAAACAGATCGTAGGTCAGTTTACACACAATACACTTCTTCAAAGTAAGATCTTAAACAAGCTTTAACTGATTACATGTTTAGCCACTTGAGGATAGCTGTGAACACAGAGCAACATTTGTATTAATTTAGGTCTCCTGATAAGTCCAATATTCACTCTTCTTTCAGCTGGTGTTTTTCTGCATGAAGACCTGAGACATGAAGAAGTCTCTTTATCTGCAGATACTAAAGGCTAACTTTTGGTTTGATAGGGGTGTTAGCTTACAGTTGTTATCAGAGTTTGGGCTCCTGTTTCTAAAAAAGCAACGTGAATGAGAGCTGAAACAGCAAAATTGGGTGATAAATATCTGTGAGTTTGAATAAGAATGAAAAAACATGAAAATGAACATAAAAATGCTTTAAAGCTTTTTTTTAAACCTGCCTATTAAAGCTTGGAAGCTGAGGGATCGTTGGTATCAACTGTTTGGAAATGGCTGCCACACTAAGTAGGAACATTCAGAACTGTACTTGGTGTTCTAAATACACAGTAAGACAGACGTGTGGTAAACACCACATTGAGAGACAACCCAAAAGTGGAAAACTATTTCCTTCGCCACTGATTCGGATGTATAAATGAAGTGTCCAGAACCGTGGCCTTGTAAAGAAACACTGGCTCTCATGCCATCTCGCTGAACTTATAGCTGCTCAGTTTAGGAGGCATGAGGTGGAGTCAGAAGAATGTTGGTTTATTACACAAAAGAGCGAGGTTCTGGGAAGCTGGGTGGAGGACCACAGCTCATTGGGATGGGTTTGGACGAACCCGGCAGGCCGCAAACATGCCGTTTCTCATGGTTTGTAGACTTAAAGTGGATGGAACATCAACAGATTACTTCAAACCTCCCTGTGGTTTAAACACCCTTTGATAAATCCACTGATATGATTGTAAATGGGAGGTAATTGAGGAGGGACTTTTCCAGCTTCAAAAGCACTTTCCCCGCTCTTGCTTGCGATAGCTCTTGGGCAGCAACAACAAGTTATCTAAGGGGCTCTTTGGTCACGTATGTAGCATGTATATGAATATAAATATATATATTTATATATATATAAATATAAATATATATATTTATATATATATATATATATATATATATATATATATATATATATATATATAGATATATATATATATATATATATATATATAAATTGAATGATTTGCATCATAGGTTGGTGCCTTCAGTGTGGCTCTCAGGTAAACTGTGAAAAAAAAGCAACATTCAGAATGCTCTCGAGCATTTTCACAAAAGCATGTCGATGTAAGAATCACAAAGTTTACATAAAGTCTAGAGTGGTAATCTCTGCCAGGCACCTCAAGGTGAAGCCCACAATAAAATAAACATAGCAGGAGATAAAGTTCAGACCCGAGGCACGAGGCCAACTCATGCATGTATACTGCGAGGAGGAAGGGAACGCCTGAGCAGCTGCTATCACTTCATCCAAACCCTCCCCGACAGTTGACAGGACTGTACATCCTAACGTTGCTGTCAGCTTGTTTTACGCAGCGCCCTGAACAGACAGCGTGCTGCTTGAGGGCGTGAGCGGCGATTCCGTTGACAGGTTTCGACAGCGCAGGCCTGGCCGACACGCTGCCAAGATAAAGTGCACTCTTAATTGTCTCCATTATCGCTTCACAAGTGCCAGAATGCAGAAGGGAGGCGAGACTGTATCAAGGCGTCCACTTTGTAATCCGCTTTCCAATGCTGTAGTGTCAGTAAGAGGCCTTTAGTAACATGCAGGGAATGCAAAATGGTAAAACTGGGAGAATATGGCACATTTTAATTACGATTCAATTGCAATCACATGTGCCAAAGTCACAATTCTGTTGATACTGTTCGCACACGGGAGAAGTTTCAGTCGGTTGCAGTCCGCAATCTCACCGCTGGATGTCGCCAAATCCCTCACACTGGACCTATAAAGATTCCGACTTCAAATTGCTGTCCGTTTTCCAAGGAACCAAGGAAAGTGGGAAAACTGCCCCAGGACCCGAGATCTCCATGGCCCTTGAAAAGCGGCAGGTTCAATTTGAGTGAGCTTGTTTTGAGCTAAACGAACTTTGGGTCGTGACTGAAAGAACGAGGTCTCGGATACAAGCGGCCAAAATGAGTTTCCTCCGTAGAGTGGCCGTGCTCAGCCTTAGAGATAGGGTGAGGAGCTCGGACATCAGGAGGGAGCTTGAAGTCGAGCCGCTACTCCTTCATGTCGAAAGGAGTCAGCTGAGGTGGTTCAGCATCTAATTAGGATGCCTCCAGGACGCCTCCCTTTAGAGGTTTTCCAGGCACGTCCAACTGGTAGGAGGCCCCGGGGAAGACCCAGGACACGCTGGAGGGATTATATCTCCCAGCTGGCCTGGGAACGCCTCTGGACCCCCCAGAATGAGCTGGTAGATGTTGCGGGTGAGAGAGAAGTCTGGGTCAGCCTGCTTGACCTGCTGCCTCCAAGACCCGACCCCGGATAAGCGGATGAAAATGAATGGATGTATGTTTTGAGCAATTTATGAGAAAATGCACCAAAAAATTCAGCTATATTTGTATATGCTTCATGTCCTCAATTGTCTTTATTTCAATTACCACACAGCAGATCCAGGGTCAGGTAGTATTACATAATAGAAAAGCGGTCTAGATTGTGAGTAACCACGGGGCTAACCTGCCTAATTTGACGATGGTGTTTGAGAGGGTTTATAGCTATTTTGGCTCAACAGTGTAGAACTCATAGTACTTTTAATTTACATAAAAGCAGAACAAGAGATATTACAGTCTAGCACAATCCGGCTTCAATCAAAGTGACCATGCTTTTCACTGCTGACGAACAGATTGTTGTCAAAAGGTCCCTGACACGAGCAAGAAGGCCGCGTTGCCTGGCAGAGCAGCACCAGGGATTGACTGTAAAAGGTCTGCAACTATTAAAGCAACACTGTAAGAATTTAGTTTACCGCCCCCATAAACATAGTAGATTCACAAGAGACAGATGTAAAACATATATATAAAAAAAGAGACTTAACACAGATTCTACTGTGAATGTGACGCAAAAGTACCTCCATGAGTTTGTCTGACGGCTTATAATTAGTAAGAATTAAGTTGGTTTAATTGCTTGCAACAAAACGAGATTGCAATCTATGTGCTTTACAAAGTAAGCCAGTCAGAAGTTCAACACTTCTACCGCGGCTACATGTGTGCGTCACATGACAAACGATAGGTCGCCTGCGGTTTTAGCGAGTATCTGAGAAGAGCGCAGCAGGAGCACAACGCTTGAGTGTTTTGGGTGGAAGGGGCTGAAAGCCACCCACTCTGTCTGGACACACTGCTTCCAGCCATTCCCATCAGTGTGGCAATGACGGCAGACGCTGTACATGTTGGGGAGAGACGACCACATCCTCTGCTCCCGGAGAAACCGGAGCGTCAGACGGAGACATGCGCTCACTGTTGTTTTCTGATGGGCTCGCGGAACATAAACACAAGATTGTCTCAGTCCGAGAACATTTACGTTGGTGAGATCACATGGGAGCCATAAACTTTAAGTAATCACTGACATGTTGACACCGTATGAGTCAGAATGTCTGCAGGTTCATTCAGGCTGTTCCAGAGTCTGCATTTGGGCGGTTTTATGGGCCTGGTCACATCAGAAAGTGGCTAAATCCATAATTCAGAAACATGTGGTTCTAGTATTTTGGTGACGTTGGGGCTACTTGTGGAGGTAGTAAACTACTGGTGGTAAACTACTGTATCTAGCAGGCTAACTGCTAACAACCAAGCAAGCATGGCTGGCCATAATGGCTCTACAAGCTTTTTTCTATTCCGCTCCGACCTGTGCCATTTACTCTCCACTGACAATTTGTGCTCAGTGTTGTGCATCACTTCATTCATTAAAGAGTCCGTGGAGGGGTATACAAGCTCTCTGAGCTAGCCAACTTGCTAGCTGTCAGATAGCAAGCTTGTTAGCTTGATCACTAAGGTGATAATAGAGTGCTTTCTTGAACCATCAATTCAGGCATCTAACCAAAAATCTACACTCCAAACAATAAGTTCACACAGTTTCTTTAAGAAGACGTAGTTGTATCATTGACTCCTGTCTAGAACTTGTGGTGCAGTTTTTCTTTTTTAAATGGCGGTGGGATTAGGGCATGTTATGGTATCACTGGTGTGAACTGTGGCTGGAGCCTTTCCCTGAGACATGAGGGAGGCTAGTTTATGGGAAGAGTCCTCATTGTGATTGATATTTTTCATGAGATTGTTCAACATAGCAAGTTTCCATCCTTAAAAAGGCCATCAGCGCACGTGACCTCTCAGATGTGGAAAGTTTTGGTTTAGAAAACTTCCGCTGACGGTTTCATCCCAGCTGCACGTGGTCCACTCTGCCTTTTGTTCCCAGCAGACATCTGTAAAAGGCATCCAGTGTGGTAAAGACGTTACGAAGTCGCATGCTAAAGAAGCTAATTATATGGTGGGTGGGTGATTTCACCGGTCGAGGTTTCCTTTCGTAACACACGGGCTTCCCTCATTTACAGTAAATGTGTCAGCAACAAGGCCTGGCACGAGATGGAAATACTTCGGGGAAGCCCATCCGCCCCACGCGCATCCCCTCCTTCTGACTCGACATGCAAAGCTTGCTTTAGGTATGGGATTGTAGCTCAGGTCAGTGTCTGAGGTAAGCCATGCTTCTATGTGAAATTCCAATCCCAAACCATAGAACCATTGAAGTCTGCAGATCCCACAGTGAACATTTTAAACCTAAGGAGGCCAAGGACTGTGTTCAGATCTGTTTGTAGGTCCAACAAGTTGAAGCACATATTAGAACCACTCTAAACTATTATCAAAAGGTACTTTACGTAGCTGCTCTGGAGCTTTTGATCATATCATATCAGTCCTCAGAGTTCTATACATTTATTGTTCCACGACGACTGGATAAAGTCCATCTGCTGAAGAAGAAACTAGTGTGTTGACTAGTCTGTCCAATACTGTTGCCGAGGTCCATCTCTAAACTATTATGAACTGAAAAGTGATCACATCTTGATTGAATAACGGTTTAAAGATTGAGCTGTAATTCTAACATACAATACATGAAGCTGTTTGACTGCCAAAACAAAGCATTGTGGGAACATGCACATGAGGCTTTAAATTGTATAAATGACTCTAATCCCTGCAGCATTAAGGCGTTCACATGTGCTATTGCTATATTTATTGAGACATATTGATACCAACCACATCCCACACAGCTTTGTGGGCCAGTAGTTCCATAACCACGGCTTTAAAGCAGAATTAATTGATATTTTTTGGCTACTTGGAGAGAGCAGAACAACCTATTACCACGACGCTTAATAATAACTAATATTACCAGTGCAATATCTTGTATATTCAATATTCTTCTGTATATTCAATATTCTTCTTTACTGTTTTTATTTTATTATGTTTATTACTGTTTACTGTTTATTTATATTGCTTGATTTTTTATCTTTTACTAACTGTGAGCAATGCTGCTGTAATCCTGTAATTTCCCCACTGCGGGACTAATAAAAGATTATCTTATCTTATCTTATACAACTCTTATGGCAAACATCCAGCAGACAAGGGGCAACATTAGCATTCACAAGTAATGTATTGCTAATATAAAAAATATTGATTAGTACATCTTTAAAATAATTTGACTTTTAACTGCTACAGGCAACCTGTAGGACATGCATCAACAGTGGCCTAACTAACTACTCAATTACTTTCTACAACACTGTCACAAATGTATTTCTAACGTTGAATACAGGCCTAACACTTGATCAGCAACTAATCAGTCCCTTCAGATCCAATTTAATTCATTTAGTACAGTCAAATTATGTCTCCAGTGAAGTATTGAACACAAAAGCCGAGCAAAAATGGGTCGCACACACGCACACACGCACACATAAACACACACACACACACATGCACACACACACGCACATACACACACCTTCAAGTGAAAAGCGTGTCGAGAGCAGTGCGGTCCTTCAGTTGCCGAGCAGAAGGATTTGGATCGTTCTTTGGGGGCACATGCGTTATCCAACAAAACACATGGTGCATCCATCCGGCATTTATGATCTCTTAATTTTTATTATGGCAACTCAAACCTGCCACATCAAGGAGACGACATGAGGCGCAGTAGTTTGGGCAGACGACGAGAGCAGGGTACCCCGACCCAGAATCCTTTTCAAGAGTCCCACCGCAGGGGGACCAAAGACAGCCTGCCCACATCAAACCCAGCCCGCGGATTAAGTGAGCCTCAAGAGACCAATAATGTTTATCATGCAAGCCGGCTGAGTTACGGACTGAATTCATACACCTGGCAGGAATGGATTCAGCTCTCTTTGAAAGTGTTGCACGTAAAATGTTTGAGTCGTGTCAAATGGTGGCAGACACTTTTCCCTCTGAACCAGTATGAAGTCATACCAATCAATAGAACTGGAGAATCAAGAGAGCGTAACGCAACAACCGCTTCAGGCACCGGCTATTGTCATCGGTAGGGTGTGATTAGAGGATCTAACCTTTATCCTTTCAAAGATTTAATAATTGTATTTGATTGTGGCAGACGCTGAGGAGCACTGACCTAGCTGCGTTATGACAGCGGGTTGCGTATGACTCAGCAATGGCTACTTGAATTTGAATTTTGAAGTAAAGCCGATTAGCTTAGCACAAAGATTAGAAGCAAAGAGAAGTGTGAAAGGAAAAAAAACATAAAAATCCCTATCGGCACCTTTTAAGCTCAGGTTATATCCCTTTTGTTTCATCCGTACAAACAATAACGAGGTATGGGTTTTACAGGAGTGACGCACGGGACTGTTTCTTGGCAGAAGGCTGTGTTTTCACACTTCTTGTACAAACTAGGTATTAGTGATCTTAATAGGTGCTGTTTTTCTTCCTGTTAGACCGACCCAGGACAGCTGTTTCCAGAAAGCAGGAACCAGAAAGTGCATTTTCCAAAATATCAAACTATTCCTTTAATCAAGAGTTAACAGCTCATTTCTGTGAACTTTCTAATTTATGCTCAACGTTCAGGTATCCCTTTTCACAAATCTTCCACATTCCTCATTGAACAACGTGACGTCCTTATCTGGTCCGAATTACAATTGATGGTTGTCCTGTTTGTGTTTTTGTGTTGTTTCATATGTAACAAGGACAGATGGAGATGTGTTGATCTTAATCTGTATTTAAGATGAACTGAAATGACTTTCAATTGAACTAAACACGTGCAGGCTAAATTCCTCGGGCTGTAAACCTTCAAAACAAATTGTACACGTGTTCCCACACTAGGAGTGACACAAACATGACACATAGTGGTTCCTGGATACGCCCCCATAACAGACCTTTTACAAATTGTCATGGTAACTCCCCCGGGCTAACATCCGCCATAAACGGCAACAAACAGAAGATGCCCGTTGTGTTAGAGTGAATGGAGTGAAGGCCTTCTAATGAGGCATGGTAATTATTGTTGTGGAATTTACGCTCATCTGGCTTCCATTAGGGTCCGTCCTGGAGTATTTCCATGAGGAAGACAGCTCTCTGGAAAACACAACTTATTCCAGAGGATGGAAGTTTCCAGGGCGGATGCTTCCTGACAACGCTGAGGTGTTGATGGAGAAGTGACGGCGATGGTTGGTGGCGTCTTCTGTGGTCAAGCCACCTGCTCCATCATCACAACTTGCTGAGTGACTGGGAGAGGGAGAAATGTATGGTACGGTATCACCTGTATCTTCTACGTTATCATTACTGTATAATAAGTACCATTCAGTAGTGATTCAGTCTATAGCGAGTCAACAAAACTGACTTTCATGCTTCTGACACATGAAAGGGTCTTTGCTGTCTGGGGAATCAAACAGCAACAATTTGTTTGGAACTCACTCAGATTTGATGAAATAAACAACCATCTGTACAGTGTATGTTATTAATTACAAGTTGACTCTGGCAGATCATTAAAGCAACTGCTGCAGATGGAGGAGCAACGCATCACACAACTCAGTTCTGATCAGCAGTAAGGTGGGGCATTACTTTGGAAATTGCCCACTCACAACTTCTTTTGCTGATCATACAGATTGCTGATGAGCCATCTCAGCCAATACAGATTGTTTTTGTTGTTGTTGTTTTGATCACAGATCAAGCACGGTCCATCCCACCAGTAGCAGCAGATCACAAACAATGTCACTAAAATCCAGAACAAGAAACAATAATCTACAAACACAAAACCAGAACTCTTCCTACATCTAAATCTTATGCAACAGTTAGTTACATTTTGCATATGAATGCAGACTCTGTTAATAGATATTAGCTCCTGAACTATACCATAAAAGCTACACACACACACACACACACACACACACACACACACACACACACACACACACACACACACACACACACAAACAACTCTAAATCCCCCTTTATGCTGTTTATTCTAACAAAAATTGCTCTTATAATAGAGTAGCTTGTAATATCTCAGTGATCTCACGTGGTTAATATTACAGATGGTTAACCAATGTAATTTAATAACAGAACGCAGACACTACTTGAGTCCAGTCCATTCACTTTTAAATAAACAGAGATTTGTTTGAAAGTCAGTGTTAAGTACATGTCCAGACTGTACTAAAGCAGAGCTATTTCAGTCTGGCTTCTCTGCGGTGGTGCTGTAATAGGGAACTGGACGAGCCTTATTAGCACTAATCAATTCACTAACCTACATTCCTGCTTAGAAGAAAAAGGGCAGACGGGCCTCTGGCGAGCCAATCCTGCAAAACCCATCAACGCTGTGCCACATTCCTCTCAGGCGCAAAGGAAAAGCGATGTTTCTATCCCATTTTCCAGGGGCTCCTGCAGTATTAGGTCTCGGAAAAGGCTGAGCAGAAATGAGGTGACTGTGTGGTGTTTTGGATTCCCTGTGCCACGATCCAAGGACTGAATGGAATCATTCAGTCAATCCTTTCAGCTCAGCGATGCTGGTGAAAACAATCCGGGATCCAAACCCTCATCTGGGAGCAACGTGACATAATACACGTATATACGTGATATAAGTGTACCTTAACAGGCCGATACAGGTCAAATGTATTTGTCCCTCATTCTTCTCCTTTTCTCCAACCACATTCACACACAGGGAGGTCAGAGGTCGTGGTCTCTCACATTGCTGGCAGTTTCTTGCCACGCATGAAAGTGTCCGCGCAACAGTTCAGTCGCCTTTCTGTCACTGCGGGGTTTCCAAGAAAACATGTGACACAGTCTCACCTTGAATATTTCCTTCTCGCCCCAGTGTGCTGTCTCCAGAGAAAACACATGGAATGAAGGAAGCGGGGTGCTCTAAACCTGCAGTCTCATTGCAACAGTCAGCAGATGTTTGGAGGCTGGATTTGAAGGCATGGATGGAGTTTTGTGGGCTTTGCCACCGTTTTATGCAACATTGTTGAGAATATTGCATAATATTCGCCAAAGCATATATCCTTGAGGAAGTTATAATCAAAAGCAGTAACAAGCACAGTGGGAAAATAAAGTGTTTGAATGGACCAAAAGTAAACTCATTCTCTTTATTTCACCTGTAAACCATGTTATATAGACCCCAGGGTTAAAATGAAACATTCTCTCCAGAGTTTATACATTATAAATGCTCAAACCATAACTGTACCAGGTTTTTTATGGGGGCCATGAGACAGTTTAAGGGGGCTGTGTCACGTGAGCCAAAGAAACCGCATGAGGCACTCTGAGATACTTTTGCGACCCGTTGCCACAGTTTGCTTCAGAAAACGGCACTCCTCATCATCATAACTCATCATCATTGTCTCTGATGTCCATCTCCAATAAACGCCCATAAATCCCTTCAGAACTTGCATAAGAATCATAGCTTTAGCATCAAAGTAAATCACTGATGGTTGTGCATCCATCCATGTGTACATGCAAACAGGGACTGCTAATTGCTAATTCTGCCTACTTCGGTGGTGCCAATTTGCCGAAATGTAAACACAAACCAGGCTCAAGCTGTCGCTGAAGCATTCTGGTAATCGTAGTTACAAAACTTGCGTGATAAAGCATGATCATAAGGCCAGCTCCATAAAAGTGCAACAGGTGCAAACACTGAAGCTGCATTCTGGACACACTCAGTCAAAAGTCACACAACGTGACAGTGGCTTTAGGACATCTGTTGCTGATGAGGAGCATCAATGAATGTGAGGCAAGAGCAGCCAGCAACGTGCTCTGACAGCAGGGGAAGGGAAGGCGGGCTTCTGCAGAGCGCATACCAGGGCTCAGCACAAATGTCAGCGCCGCCACTGTTTTCAATTAAGACACGGTACATAGGGAGGAGCGGGGAGGAACATCAAGGAGGAAGATGTTTTTGGAACAGCTGGATGTAGCAAACCTGGCCCGCGTTTAAACCGGCTGTGCAAGCAGCAGGAATGGGTGGTACTCTGTCATACACTACACCGATATTAAAGCAATGACTGTGATACACTTAGTTATCTTAAGTCAGTAGAGAGCTGGCTGTAAAAACCTTTTAACAAAGTTCAATCACAGAAAAGGTTTCGGGAATGTGTTATCTCCATCTGGATTTACTTCTAAATGCAAGTGGTGATGATCATGCTGACCGGCTGAATTGGTGAAATACCATCACAGTGTGCAGGAACCTTTGTAGATATGTGCCCATGTGGCCTCAACGTGGTCTGAGAAAGGCCACACAGACGAATTTGGCAAAGGGTTCAGTGAAATTTGTCTATATTTAAATATTTCAAAAAATATGTATTGGACAACTAGTATAGTAAGACATATTTATATATTGAAAGAAGTGTGAACGAACAAATCCAGGGAAATCCATCCATCCATCCATTATCTGAACCGCTTATCCTCTTTAGGGTCGCGGGGCGCTGGCCCTGCCTTCGCCCAATGACAGCTGGGATCGGCTCCAGGGAAATCATTTCTTATTTTCTCCGCCATGATTTAAGAGTTTCTTAAGCTTCTTCAAAGCTTCTTAAATATTCAGGTGGCGTCGCTATTCACACTAAATGGTACATTCCTGCTTTACCCATTGCCTATCCAACAACTAACCAGATGTTGCAGTGAGGAAAAAAAACTAAGATTTAAAAAGCACAACAAAAACAAAAGTAATTTTAGTTTTTAGTTTCCTACAGCCGTACGTGGACCCCTTAGATTCCCCATAATGGAAGTCTGGATCATCACATTGGAAACCGCTACGCAACAGAAATATTGACAGGATACATCATCTTTATGACACCATTAACATCAACAGAGAAGGGATTGTGTTTGAGATCAAACAGATTTGTTGAGGGCATTTGCATTAGATCAACAAAGGTATCTATTTCTAAATGAAATGAGCAACGTCAGGAGAAACAAACAGACACTGTTTTTGTAAGCTATCTAAACACCATTATGAATTTCTTAAACGGCTAGAAGAAGAATTGCTTTACGCGACTGTGTTTCCATGCTGCGCATAAATGTTTGTGTAGAGTCCCCCGTCTGGTTAGTGGGGGATTCCAGTCGTAAAAACAAAAGTGGGATGACTTGCATCCTGCTGTGGTTTGTTTTGTAAATCATGGGGACCTATGGTCAGCTCAGCCCACGCCCTCTGGTCTCAGCCAGGGGAAGCTTCATCGGCGCCCACAGAAACACTGAGGCATCCAGAAGAAGAGCGTTCACAGGGAGAACTCCCAACAACAGCATGTCACAGCTCAAAACAAGTGAGAATCTCTCTGTTGATGTTATTGTATGTTCTTGTTGTCTTGGGGGCAACATAGCAAATGCAGATACGTGATGCAATGTCCAGATATGTATTCATATAAAGCTTTTACTAATCTGAAACAGTGGTCCCCAACTTGTGAGTCAAGATAAATCTACGAAGTCACAAGATAATTAAATGGATAAGAAAGAAAAACACAGTTACACAACGTACTGTTTTTCCAAGCTGTTCTTTGTTTTCCTGGTAAAACTCTAACAAGAGAAGAAAAGGAACTTCAACCCTCACAGGACCTTTAAAATAAAAACCTTCAAGTGACTGCGTCCGAGGAGGAAAACCCCGACTGTGCTCAGGTCAAACCCTTTGATGATGGATCACAAGTGGACATTGCGTCATTTAAAAAGGGTCACAAGTCGGTTGCCAAACCTTCAACCTGCATTAATTCCTTACTTGGCACAACACTGACATATAATCACCGTATAATGTTGCTCTAGCTTAACTGTTGCCTATTTATACATCCAGTAAACATAGAGCAACATTAAGTTCATTTGGAGTCGTGTCTCTGGCCACTTGATGAATGAAAGTCCAACACTCGCTCCCCCCACCAACCACATATCAGCTCTTTAGCTGCTAAATGCTCCACTGTGTTCACCAGCTAGTCTCTGACTTTGTTTATCTGCTTTTAGCTGAGACTGAACCTGAACAGTAAACATGTCGGTCTCTAAAACCCAAACGACACACCGAAAGACACGGAAACACTGCAGAACTGAGGGGAAGCTGCACTGTGGAGTGATAAATAGATGTGCATAACACACATCATCATTTGATCCATTCTTGAGAAAAAAGTATTAGAGCAGCTTTCAAATATCCAACATCCATTGTAGAAGAGGAACAATGGGCAATTTCTCTTTAATGCTACACCCAAAGTAGGTAAGAATAGACCATAATGCAGTGCAACAAGACTGATTGAGCAGGGTGGCATATCTGCAATCATAATATACTGCTGTATTTTGAAGCGCTTGAATAGACTACGGTTTACGGTTATTGCTTGAATGAAGTGATAATTCACAGGTCTCACAGGACTCTTTTGGTGTTTCTTTAAATGCCAAGTCATAAACAGTCATTACTGTTGCATTTTCCACTTCCCACAGAGACAGTGACATGATACCATTAAAAGAATAGCTCTTCTTTGAGCAAAGGCCAGATGACTCATTCCTAAAACAGTAAGTCATTAATTGCCCCCTTCCTGTCAGGACTCACGGGTAGATAACACAACCCTCCAATGGTTTCGGAATGAAACGCTACATATGCTGAGAGCGGAGGAAACAACGGACAGGGATCTCCTGACTGTGATGTCATTTTCTAAATTCAACCATCTGCCTGAATCCCTCCACCCTCCCACTGTGAGACGTCAGCACCCTGTGGACCTCGTTGACACCCTTGACCCTATGACCTGCTGGTGATTCACGGGTTCTCCCTCGAACCAGCTTCCCTAAATTAACTTTCGCTGTCGTCCTCCCACACACACCTTCTCTCCGCTGCTCAGGTTTCTGTGAAAAAAAAATGTCTTTTTACAGTATTGTGAGCAGAAGAAACACCGGTACGATTTACTGTGTCTTCCAAATGAACTCCACTTGAGGCAAATGAATAGGGCCCACTCTGACAGCTGAGAAGGACTAACACACTGGTTTATAGAGGAGCAGTATGGGTAAACACACTCCTCGGTTTGTTATCTGAGGAACACATTTGGGTTTCAGTCTATATCTTTCCAACAGCCCATCACTGCTTATACTGCATTCCCTGCCGATCAAACTCCAGCCCAGGTTTGTCCAAAACTAAAGGAAGCTTGCCAATGACAGTAACCAGCGTAGGTTTCTTGTGCTAGCTGGAGGGATGTAGCTAGCCAGCATTGTGGCGTCACAACCCAATATTCACAGTAAAGTGTTCATTTCCATGTATTCCGGGGAACATGCCAACACGTCACAGAGCAACGTTCGATTGGACTTGTGTTTTTATTCCCTTGACACATTTAGATCCACTATTCACGCGCCTTTCAACTTGGCTTTGCTCTCCAGCCAACTCCTGAAGGATTTACAGTATTTGGCTCTAGCTGCAAATACTCCACTATATTCACCAGCTAACTTTTTAACTGGACAGTTGGCGTACAGCTTTTTCACGTTAAACAAATCCATTGCTCTGCTGAGAACCAGGTTGGGGCAGCTGCAATTATGTATTAATACAGAAACATTCACCTGTATTACACTGGCTTGGCCAAGACATGAAATAAATTGCTTTCTATTGATGAAAGTAATCGCTTTCTTCCTCTATGACTGGACTGTTCACTTTGGCTCCATGCGCCAGACAACATTTATTTTTGAGTCAAGAACGCAAACATTTCCACATTTCACTTGTGTGGAATGTCAGTCCAAAGATTGGGTGTAATTAAACCAAAAAATATAACTTATATGTTCACTTGCTACGATGACATAGTTTTCCGGATACAAGCAGTATACGACTGAAGCTTTAAACCATTTACTTTTTTACTGTGCTCTGCATCGGACCCAGTTTAGGCATTCCCTCAACCTTAAGGAATTCCTCAAAGCTATTTCCATGCTGTCATATGCCCGTGTTTATGGTTAGGCTCGGTGTCTCATGCCGTAATACAACGTAGTCATTTTGTGGGGTTTCCTGACCGCGCGCACACCAAATATGTACAGTAGAGTACAAGAGGGGACCCTGCGTCTGAGCAGTGAGCGCTGTGGCCCGTCTGAGTAGGAAGTTACTGACCGTTCATCATATTTTATTGCAGGGGGAGTCCCATTGTGAGCGCGATCATGGGTCAGGGCCATGTTTGTGTTTCCTTCTCTGATGTCTTAACTCCACTTCAGATGACAGACCACGCTGGGGTTGGAAACCGGTGAGCATCTGTTCAAATGTTCAGTGGAGTGGACGGACTGAGCGGCGAATGTAAAAGCGCCACCAGGCCTTGATATCACCTCCTATTCCAGCGGGAGGGGGAGACAAGACAAGCAGCCCGCCAAACAACCGATATCTCAGCGTACTGACAGCTCTCAGATACTGAGCCCAGTCACAACAACTCAGCCCCCATTGTTCGGATAAAAGCTACAATGATGGCCAAGGGTATCGAGTGTTACGTCGCTCGTAAAAAAACACTTTGTGAGATATTAATAGTAGCACTCAGTGTTCTAGTCAATGGACTACAGGTGTTTCCTCTCTGTGAAATCAGCCACCCAAGAAGTTGTAGAAAGATCCATCTTCAAACCACAACATCCTGAATCCTGCTCGCGACCTGAGAGCTGAGGTCAACACTCTCTGCGACGAGGAGAACAATTACGGCCTTCTTCCTGCCGTGACACGACTTCCACTCGCCGTCCTCCTTGCAGCACAGAGCTGCCGAGCAGGGGTCGTCCTGTCTGTCCCACTTAACTGGAATGGCATGTGGGCTGTGCAACAGGGCCGGGTGAGTCAGAGCTGGACGCTCTCCCTCGGTGACCGTTGCTCCCGGCGGGCCTATCTTTTCAAGTTTCGCCTCTTCCTGTGTCTCTTTAGCCGCTTGTCCGTCGAATGAAAGGTATTTCCTCTGAGTCATCCGCTCTGTTCTCTTCTGTCAACTCAAAACCGCGCACGCCTTTAAGACCTCCGGTACACAATGCTGTTGTCCACTCCCCGGTGGCCGGCCAGCCTCAAAAGATGCCTATAATTGGACTTTTTCAGAAGGAATGCTTTTTGCTGTGCATTACGCTTACCGTATGTTGGCCTAGTTCTGTGACATCATTTCCAGAGGGTCCCGTTGAGTGGATCAAGTCAGAGTTACAAGCTGTGAGAGACACACATCACCAGAATATTCTGGAGACTCTTCTTCCGTTTTATCTTGTCCCATTTCTGACAGTAAAGTTAAACTGGAGCACACTTTGCCAATTAGTGGCCCACAAAGCTGCAACATTCACAACACGGTGACCTTGTGGTCGGGCTGAGACACAGGAAGGCCTCGTCTACTTCACGGTGGTGTGACCTATCATGTGAGGACAGCCGCCAGGCACATTGATCTCACACACACACACACACACACACACACACACACACACACACACACACACACACACACACACACACACACACACACACACACACACACACACACACACACACACACACACACACACACACACACACACACACACACACACACACACACGTGGTGAGCAGCTCTCTCTCTTCAAGCGAGCACTCTTAAAAGGAAAAGTCGCCTTCATACACACGTGCACATCATCGTTTGATACTTGCTGCTTTCCAAGAACTATTTTGTGATGAAGTGTCACACTTCAGTTTGTCTTTATTTTGAAGCCACTTTCCATCAACCTGCCTCAGAATTGCGAACACATTTTTAAGACGGCTCGTTGACAGAGAGCAGACGACGAGGTCAAACTTGTTGCTCTATGTCCAGATCACACAGAGTATAAACAGACGATGGCGCGAGTCACACACAACAAAAACACAACTTATGTATGGGGCTCTAATGGCTTGTGGCCTATTTTCTGCCTTTGTGATTGTACAAATTGGTCCTTGTCATGATGGATTTGTCCCTGTGTGATAGTTGAACATCTGTGAAGAATGGCTGCTCCAGACAGCTTTTTAAATGACTTGAAATCCTCCACAATCACATGGCACATCTTCTGTGTCACACATGGGTAGTTCAGATCAGGATATTTTGGTTTTGGGTGATACAGTCCATCCAAAGGTACATAATCATTTGATTGCAAAACAACGCGGCAGACGATGTCCTGTCCTCACAGTGAAGACGCAGGATTCACACGGCCTCCAACTCTGAACGAAAACGGGTGGTTCTAGGCTCCCTCCTGGCTAAAGCAACACAACGTGTACATAAGACAACTTTGTAACCGGGAGTCTCATGTGTCCTCTTTTGGTAGAGGCTGACCTGCCCCCATCACCTCCAGCCTCGGGTAACACGTAGATGCCGGACCTGAACACACAGGGACCAAACTGATAAAACCCCTCCATCAAACTCCTTGTCAAACAGCAAACAAGCTCGCCCCCCGATTATCAAAATAACAGAGCATCACTAGGATTAGTGACTGATTACGGTGCGTTAATAATGAGTGTTATGTAATCCCATATTAGGTCTGTTTCCTTCTCTTGGCTGGTTCAATTTGTAATTTTTGGGATATATATGTGAGGAATGCAGGGCTGTTTTACCTCTCTATGTATGAGTGAAGTCCGGTGGAACAATACCCGAGAGAATCCCTTCCCTCCCCAGCTTCCCTGGGACTTCCTGAGTCTGAACCATACGGCTTTCATCTCCTCTTTTGGGCATAACAAAATGCAAATCCACCTGTCACGCATGCGTCTAACTGAGGAATGTCACAAATCTGTTGTTTCGGACTTCAGGTTGGCGGCTGAAATAATATCTGTCCGGGCATCGTCAATGGTTAACGGCAGCAAGACGGCTGACCAGCTCCGGCCCTGCAGACGAGACCTCTGACAAAACACAACTTCCATGATGGTAATGTTGAACTTCCACAGATGGTAAATGTCCTCTCGTTGTACCTGAACGCATAGCTGAACCAACACTAGCTTATTTTCTGGGTAATAGTAAAAGTATATAAAGTGAAAGAAAAAGACAAGGATGATGAATTCTTGATGTGGGTCTGAGTCACGGGTGAAGGGTGAATGGTGAATGGAAACTGTAAAACAATTCATGGCATTTCCTGCATATTATTCTAGTCCTGTGTTTTTATTTTTATCATAAGCTCAAGAAAAACATTTTATTTGAAAAAAGAAAACACAGACAGACTAATGAAGTGGCAATAAGATAAAAAACTTAATTTTCTTAATATCGATTTATGAGAAAACTTTTAAAAGTATTTTAAAATTAAACTCACTTTTAAAACTGTAATTTAAAGCACAAGCTTATCGCTGCCATGGTAAGTACAAAATAAAGGCTCTATCTGCCATGCAGGTTCTTTAAGCGGAGATAACTGTTAATGAAGGCCCATTAAGGGTCAAAGTTCCCCGACCTGATTATTTCTAGCTTGGTTATATAACCGTGAGTAGCGTCAACCCTTAACATAGCTCCCTCAGTCTCTGCAGATAAGCCTCTGCAGCGATAACGCAGCTCCACTCAGGTCTGTGAACACAGCCAGGAAGAGGAGAAAAGAGGTTTTAATTGGCTAATTTCACTGATGCCCTGAAAGTGACTTGAGTGAATTCATTTCAGAACAGAATCTGACTAAGTGAGCCACATGTCGCGCTGAAATGCCTGCACTTTAGGCAAAACGTCTTTGAAGATTAGCTTAAAAATAAATAAATAAAAGCTGCTTAATCACAATAATGACACCAAATGTGTAAAAAAAACAAAACCGGAGCCTTCACTTGCTTTCACAGCTCTTGTTTCTAACCGTTTTACAGATGAACCTTCATCTGTTGCCTCAGATTGCAGCAGACTGCAGGAATCTGGCTGCACCCCGTATTCAATATACTTTAGTTATTCAATATACTTTAGTTATTACTAATTAAGGAGGCGTCAGGGAGCGGGCGGGATGACTAAGTGAGACTCTGGTGAAAAGTGAGAAAAAGAAGAATACTGTTAAGAAAATTAAACTAAAGCAGCCAATATTTTTTATTTATTTGTTTATTTTGTACAGATGTGATTGGTATATTGTTATTATTTCTATCTCTCTGAAGGAACACCTGACATTACATACATATAGCCTATCATGACAAACTGTATGTCTGACCTATTTCTTCCTTTTAAATATCAGTTTAATATCAATTTGAATATAAATAATGAAATACAACTACTAAATAATGAAATCCTTTATATGACATAATTCAAAAATATATATATGTGTGTTCTTTATACTGCAGCATGGGTCTAAAGTATATGCATTATTTGTCCAGCAACCTTCCTATATATCTTTCCACACATTGGCTGTACTTCAAACCATTCCCTCATGGTGTACTCCAAATATGCAAAAACATCCGTTAGTCAAGCTTATTTTATTTTTTCTGTTTTTTGTCAGTCTGGGAAAATAAGAGTAAAGTTCCAGTATGTCATCGTGTCTGGTGTCTGTAATTCCTAATGGCATCACCGGCCGCTGATTGGCCGCCCCGCCCGCGAGCTGCAGAGGTGGAAAGGGGGCGTGAACGCGAGCGCTCCGGCGCGCTATATGTACGGCTGGTGCGCCTCTCCGGGACCAGGGGGGGAAACGCACGAGCGAGCCGACAAGCACCCACGACCACAGCAGAGACATTGGACATTACGCGCAGCCTTAGCGGACGCAGCCGGACTCCATACACTTTATTCCCGCGGCAGAGACGAGAGGAAAAGTTTGTAGAAAATGCAGTCGGTGTGCCAGCACCTGATCAGCCTGCTGTTTGTCTTCGGCAGCCTGCAGGTTAACCAGCTGACGGAGGGCTGCTCGTGCGCTCTGTCGCACCCGCAAGACGCCTTCTGCAACTCCGACATCGGTAAGTAACGGGTCACGACGACCCTTTTACCGCCGTCACCGAGCCTCTTTTTTATTATTATTGTTAGTATTATTAGTATTGTTATTCTTGTTGTTATTATTATAACCCCTGTACTGAGAGCAGATGTTCAGATTAAAGTGCTGCCTGTCAGTCAATACAGGAGAGAGGACTGACCTGCGATCAGTTCACAGCATGCACGTCCTTCAGACTAGTAAAGCTTGTGCTCATCTAAACACCCCCCTTTTGGTTAGAGAGAAACTTTAGTAAATAAAGATCTGTCATTAACTACTTTTTATATCTTTTTTTACGATCAACCAAATGTTTACACTACAACTACTTCTGCTTGTGCCATTTTCAGATGACTATTGTAATCCATCATAGCTCCAGCTGAGAAATGTGTTTTTATTATTCAATTGGAATATCGTTTAATTTAACAAAGTTTGTGGTCAGTGAAGGACACCAGTGATGCTTCTTAAAGGGGCAGCTGTTACACTGAGTCAAGGGTTCCCTGGCGTTGCCACGCTTTCCGTCCCCAAATTGCTGAAGTTTGGATTTTATAGTTTTTTTTCCCCAAGCTACAGGCATGTTTGTGTGGCTCAAAGGTTAATACGTGTGAGTGGTGTGAAGTAACAGCAGTGGATGAAAGGATCCACCGTCAGTTTAGAAGTTTCAAATCTTGGAATATTTATCTGCACACTCTGGTATTTCTCTGTCAGGCAGCCACTCGGCTGTAACTCAGATATGCCTGGCCTCTGTGGAGAGGTGGGGAGGGGGGTGTTACATAGCTTGTTTTCCTGCCTGGTTATGCTTTCTCTGACTCCCCGGGATAATATGAACTTGGGATCTGGCTCAGCTTGGAGTGTTTTTTGACAACACTGGTAAGGACTCTGGGGTTATATCTGATCTGCCCTGTGTTTTGGGCCCAGAGATGCAGGCGGTTCTGGGGATGAAGTGTCTCACATGGGACAGGAGAGCATCTGATCTCTGGCGGGGGAAGGAGACACACGTTTCTTTGACCGACACCCCGCCACTTAAAGCCACACACATACCTTGACACAAGGCAGAAGCTGACAGTCTTTTTTGAGTGCAGCTAAATAAATTTGTTTTGCTTCACCCTCTATCACTTGACCTAAAAGCGTGAAACCGTCATGAGGCGCTCTAAAACCCTGACACACTATCAAACAATAATCTCTCAGTCTAAACTGAGCATGCACACACACTGCAGCCATGTGGGTAGTCCATGTGTTAGTCTTGTTTCAACTAACAAGGGAAATCCTAGTTTCTGCAGCAATGCCCCTACACACACACACACACACTCCGACATCACTTTGAATAATGTTGCACTTACTAGTGGTCACCAGTAGAGATGAATGATGAGATGAGATTACACAGTATGTATTGATGCTCACAGGGAAAAGAGATATACCTTTTTTTCCATGTTAAATATGCCTACAAAATTACATTATTATATGTTTTGTAAATGTATGCCCAAAGCTCATTCCCTGTCCTTAGAGGTACAATTGTATCCTTAAAAGAACACATTTTGAACACATTTCACATTTTGGGAAACGCACTTCAAACCATACAAGATAAATCCAAAGTTATAACCACTCTATAAGGTAACTATGATATTCATGCTAAACTAGGCCAAACTAATATATTTGTTACACTCTGGCTGCAGAACATATTAAACAAATAAGACACAAGATGTTAACATGTAAGCTTTGGGGGTGCTCGTGGGCATCAAACTCTTGGCAAGAAACAAACACACATTTTTCCAAAACCAATGAACTACTCCGTTTGATTATGACATCAAACTGTATAAATAGGTTACGGTTAATCTGTCACGGCGCTATCACTTCCTGTTGGCCTGTCACAACAAGACAACATGAACTACTTTCCATTAAGGAAATGAACGTGCCTTTAAAATGTTGTTTGATTAGTAGGGTCCTATTTTGTAATATTACTAGTGTCCAAAGGCTCCTCCAAATGCAGCCAAGAGAAATAGGCTTCTTTGCCAAAGATTACAAAGACACAACCAGTGTGTTTTATGTAGGCGCAGGTGACGTGGACGGTGAACCCGCTTTGGTGAATCCTGAAGGGTCTTAAAGGGGAGGAGTTGCACTAGCCCTCTCAGAACCACACTTTTATGAAGAATCCCGTGAAGTGGGGCACATATCGCTGCTCTATGTCTCTTGCTCTTTGATGAACCCTGACCACATGGCCTGTGGGAGCGTCTTCGCTCACATGAAGCCTTTCACAGTCCTTCAGGTGGCTCACGGTGTTAGCACCCACTGAGAATCTGGGACTGACTTCAATGGGCGCAGCGATTGGTCGTGAGCCCCACAAATCCCATTTCCAAGGTGTCAGCTTAGCTCGAGGTGTGCTTTGAATGCTCGCGGACCATCTTGCACCTCAGCCCTCAGAGGGAAACACTTCTGAAACACCGGTTGGATGCAGAGGTCACAGCCAGTAACATTCATTGGTCTGATACAAATTTAACTTCCTTAATTGGAATTGAGTCCAGACTTTCAAGATGTGTGAAGGAAGCCTGAATGATCCAACTTTCGCCTCTATTGTCTTTTTCTTTAACACGTATGGCTTAAAATAAAGGTAACGTGTTGCGTTCAATGTTTAAAAAAAAGTACGAGGTTGGAATGCCAATGCGGCGAGGGAGAAACCCTGTAATTCTCACTGTCGACATCAAAGGCGACAGGCCTGAATCTTCCCAATTTAAGACCCGTAGTTGAGTTCAAAGCTCCTGTTTTCTTGGCCCTGACCCATAATCACCCGCACGCACTCCACTGGATGAATCACAATTAGGTTAAAGGGTTGGCAATTGGGTTATTAGAGTCTGTCTCTCTTTATTTGACATGTTCAAATAGAGATATTTAAGAGGGGTTGCTTTCCCTTCATTCTGATGGTGGTATGTTAGAGAGACATTGGAATGCATTTCAGGGTATTTTCTGAACTACCATTTGAATCCTTGCTGATAAAACGTAATTTGTATTATAAGTGTAAGTAGGAAGTCTCCCATTTGGCCAGCTTATCTCCGTTCTGATTGCATTAGAGATATCCCGTCAGCCTCTATCATACCTGGGCACCAGGCAATGCCCTGGCTGCTTTCTTGTTGGCTGCTATGAGGCAGCTGGGTTAAAGCAGCCCATTCACGAGGGGAAATGAGCAGCGCTTGTTTTTCCAAAGCCCTCCGAAAAGCAAGATTAGAGGCCCGGCAGTAAACTTTGACCCGGAGATTTAATATCGCTCTGTAAGGCCGCTAGCTCCCGAGTGCTCAGGGTGACAGAGCAGACCTTTACATGCTCGCACCGAGAACCAGGTCAGTTGCCGGGGATTAGCGTGATATGTGTTTATGCTAGGTTTGGGGTTGAGGATCAGGACATCAAGAGGAATGAATCCCGCCCTGCTGAGGGTATACTTGTGCAGCACAGAGCAGCTTTGTGCTGCGTAGCGGTGCTCTCCTGGTACCAGTACGCCCGCCACCTCCTCCAACTCCCGAGTGGCGTTTAGTTAATTCACGACTCCCTCCTCAACTGCAGGTCATCGGAAGCCAGGACTCCTGTTGTGAAATGCGTTATGCAAGCTTGGATCAGATATCCGTAGCTTTCCTGAAAGTGAGCTAAAATACGATGCGGTGTCAAAAGGTTCTGGATTCCATTCAAGCCTGGGATGTTTGTCCCGTGAGCCAGGCGTATCAATGTCCAGCCCGTCTCTCCCTTTTCTCTGATGACCTCACGCATCCTGCTGTTTTAAACAGGAGGCCAGCACACACTCACAATACATCCACTATTGCACCAAACGCCAATGATTTATTCACCTTCAGTTATGCTGGCTGTAAAGAGAGCATTGACTAATTTGACCCACATTGAACTTGAAATAGTTGTATTAAAATGTATTTATCTCCAGAATGTCACATGATATCTTTGGTGACCTGTAAGTGTAAAAAAAAAAAATAGTTAAGACGGCTTTTTTATAAATGGAAGCAGCAGATTGAACTACAAACAGGACGTCACAGTTCGGTAATTATCTGAGCAGGTGAGTGAATGAGGAAGATAAAGAGAGAGAGAGCGAGAGACATATATGAAAAGCAGGAAACTAGATACAAGCGTGCCCAGATAACGCCAGACCAACTGTCAAGGCTTCAGGTGTCGGCTGAGACTCCCTCTTATAATCTAATTTAGAGACGGTGCTTTGTTGAGAAGGAATTCATAAAAATTAAAAAAAGACACCAAACTTTAGCGTTGGTCAGCGAGTGTTTTTGAGGTCAGCTGGCATCCCATTTGGGCTGCGTCGAGAGTCCCATGGCTCAATCCAATGGGCACGTTTGTCGCCTTGTTGAGACCCGGTAATCAGCAGGTATCTGCCGTAGTGATAGAAGCTCCCACTTCGTAGGACGCCTTTTGCATTTTGCCAACCGGTAAGTGGACGCTACGGGCTCGATGCTTCCGCGGATTCAGTTTCAGTGTTTATTTTTGAGCGTGGTGGTGTGTCGTCTTGAGAATTCCTCTTCCTCCCACTCGCCTCCCCGAACTTGGACCACTTTCTGCATACTAAAATCACCGTCACCCGCCCCGTGCCTCGCTGCCTCTCTCTCTCTCTCTCTCCCTCACACAAACACACACGAATGAGCAACCCTATTCTTGTGATGCCTGCAGTTTGCCACATTGTACGTAGGCTGAAAGAAATGTTGAACTAAATTACATGCTCACCTTAAGATTTCACATTGGCATTCACGCTAGTGTAATCCCCCTGCTTTCGACAAGAGATACTGAGGGAGAAATGGATTCACTTCTTTTTTGTCAGGCCCTGGTTACCTCTCTTATCGCGAAAAGCCTCCCACACTTGAAAATGTATGTCAGATCCTCTGCAGAAGACGAATACTTGTTCGTCACGGCCCTGTAATTCCTCATGTTTAGCAAGTAAGAGGGAGAGAGCCTCTTGTACTACAGTATAGAGAGGCTCATGGATATTTCAACTCAACTGTATAATATATAAGCTGTTAAGGTATATTTATTATAATTGTACAAATCAAATACGATAAATTCTAATTAACTTTAAGAGTCATGGTATCTGAAAAGTTCAGCCAAATAAGCACTTAACTTGCCTTACGTTCTGCCTAAATGACAATATTAACCATTCATTTTAAATGATGGTAATTAATCAGTATTAAATGATTAATTTACACATTTTAAATGCCATCATACTTGTAAAGCATCAAACAGTTACAGCAGTATCCAACTAATCAATATTTCTGCATGAATACATCAAGCTATCATCTCTGTAAGGGAAACAGTGGGTTCAGTATGAGTTCAGTAAAAACAGTAAATATATATATCCTTTTTGAGGGCCCGTACACAGCCACATATACAGGAAGTTTAAGGGCAAGTTGTACGTGACAAGAAGCGTTTGGAAGGTAGAAGCGGTTCTCCACACAGTATGCCCATAGTATCCAGTTGAAGCAGGGTGATACGAGATATGAAAGTGGGTTAAATAAACACTTGTAACGTAGTGGCTGTGCGTAAATATAACTGCTGAACTGTGAGGCGGTGAAGGGGTCACTGCGGGGGGTTGACACCAGTCCTCTTTTCCTGGAGCAGCTGAGGCCCCTCACACATTCCTCTGGGTGATGGCACCATCACTGGCCAATTAGTGGCTGCCGTCCAACAAGAGGGGACCTATCTGGATGTAAAAGCAGCTGACCTGCGGCCCTTCAAACACTCATCTCCCCCGAGGGCCGCTCTAGAGGTCAGGGCAGAGGAGGAAACCAGGGTTTTGAGGGGTGAGACTTGAAAATAACGGCAGCAGTGGGTTTAACGGAGGCAAAAGTATCCCGTTATATCTGCACATTCCTCCGTAATCGTGCCCCGCTTCCTCTGTAATTGCAGCGGCAAACTGCCTGTCAAACCTCATTTGGGTACGTTCGGCGGAGGTCTGTCAGGCAACGGCGCTCTCGGCTCACGTTAGAAGGGTTGATGGATCAAGTTTGTCTGCAGCAGGTTACTGTGAAAGGGCAGGAGGGGGGCGCTGAAGTGATCTGCGTTGGCCTTGGTTGTGAGATTTCTCGTGAAGCTGTCAGTGGTCCACCTAAAGGGATGGACTGCCATGACATTTAGTACAGATATTCATGATCCCCAGACTTTTTATCTAGAGCCACCATGCGTTGACATTTGTTGTTTTCAGCTAAATATATTATTCATTGGATTCCATGATATTTTCATGTGGACATTCATAGTCTTCAACTTTGTGTTAAATGCATATTAGCTAATGTTCACGTTAGCATTTAGCTCAAAACACCCAAGTACAGCCCCACAGAGCCCTGACACCTCATCTGACTTGTTTTTTTTGTCATAGACAACTTGAAAATAACTATCCTGGTCAGGTTAAGAAAGATGTCTTAAATACACCAGATAAAATAAAATGAACCAGATGGTACATTATATTTATAGTAAGCCGCTTGCTGGCCACTAACTTTAGATGAGTCCGTACTGCCTTGAAATACTTTGTTTCTTCTTTTCTTTAGATTGTTTAAATAAACACTTGGTTCAAACTGGGGTCTTCATGTCCAAAATAAATGTGTGGTCACCAATTTTGGGTGGCCGTGCTGTAACTGCTTCCTGTTTGAGTTTTATTTTTATCCCCATTCCCACTAGCCTGGAAGTAGGACAGCTAGACAAACACAGGCCAAACAGAACATGCCACATGCCTCGTTTCTTTCTTCAGAAAAAGAAAAAAATCGAAAGGCGTCGCTCTTTTTTTCCTCCTTTCAGGGGAATGTGAGCTCCTGAAGAATGTGTGAAGGAAATTCCACCAGGAGAAGATAACAAGCATGGCCAGTGTTAGTTGTGTCTGCGGCAGGTGAACTTCACAGAGGAGAGTTGCTTGTATGCAGGGCCCGCAGCTCTGGTTGACTCTTATACACAAGTTATCGCTCATTCCTACACCCGCTCCCTGGCCTTCCACAATAAGCCCCTTTTACTCCAACATGAGTGAAAGAAAACAAATCAAAGTCACAACTGAGCGTTTTCACCCCGCAGACGTTTACATGCGGGTCCGGCACACCGATAATATCTTTTTCCAGCCCTGATCCCGATATAGAAGGAAACAGGAGACACACACTGCACTCCCCCAACCCCTCATGTGACCCTGGTGTTTTTAAAAAAAAACAAAATGTGATCTGAATAATACAACTATAGATTCAAAAGGTTTCCTATGATTGCTACCAGTTCCACTTTTTTTTTTAGCAGTATGAGCATTTATCTCCCAGAGAATCTTGAACACCAGCAGTGAAAATGAAGCCGTGGAACATGGCTGAGGCCTCTTTCCCAAACTCAAAAGTCCCTGTAGCGTTTTTTTCCCATTGGCCTTCCTTGGCAAACGGCAGCAATGCAGAAAATCAGATAAACGGATTAACTGTGGTGCCAACAGGTCCTGAAATGGTATTTATAATGGGTTTGCTAATGCTTCCTACTGGCCGAGGCAGAGTGCTATTTGATGGATTGGATAGTTCTGCGTTAGAGGAATGTGACAGTTTGTTAGAACCATTTCAAAGTCATCCGCTGATGTCTGATGTCTGATGTCTGTCTCCTCTCTTCACAGTGATTCGAGCTAAAGTCGTGGGCAAGAAGCTTCTGAGAGATGGACCTTTTGGAACGATGCGCTACACGGTCAAGCAAATGAAGGTGAGCGTGTCAGCCGTCTGAAGCGCTGCTGAGAGACACCGAATCTCTTTCAAAGAACAGTAGGACATTTTGGGAAAAAACACTAACTCCCTTTCTTGCTCAGGATTACCAGGGAGATTGACACCAGTTCATGTCTGTGAGTTGAACATGAAGCTAGAGCCAGTGCCGTTAGCCTAGCACAGTTAGCCTAGCTAAGTGTATGAGCTGAAAGAGCTAGACTGGCTTTGTTAAAAGTTAGAAACCCTAGCAGTACCTCTAAAGCCGATGAATTGACACATTACACAAATTGACAACGCCTGGTTCGTTGTTTCCTCCTACTTTCAGCCGTAGCTAAGCTAACAACAACAGACGCCTCTAAAGCTCAGTAGTTAACACATTTTATTCATAAAAACAATATTTTTTTAACTTTATTTTACTGTGCACAGAGCCAAGCTAGCGGTTTCCTCCTGCATCAAGTCTTTAGCTAAGCTAAGCTAATCGGCCCCTGGCTCCTACTGGAGTGATAATAATCACTCTGCAAGGAAGCGAGCAAGTGTATTTCCCAAAATGTTAAACTATTCCTTTCGCTGAAATGTGAGAGGAGGAATTGGTGGAGTGAACATGCTTGTTGTCTATGTTGTTGACATGTTGGAATAATTGGTTTGAACTGCTAAATCAATTATTTTTATCATAGCCACTCATGTTTTAGATTATCTTGTTTGAATGGTGAGGGAACATATTTCAAAAGCTTGAGATGTCATGCTCAATGATCCCACATGACAGATGCTCTACCTTATATAACCCTTGATTGTGATTGTAAGCACGAGGTCTCTGCGTGGAAAGTGATTTTAAGAAACTTCTTTCTTCCGTTTAAGAATACCCGTATAATGTAATACACTCACCGCCTCGCCGCCCCCTCAGCTGCGTTGTGACAGCTGAAAAGCAGTTTGGGATACTTAGCATGAAAGCCCGCTCTTCACTTCCTCTATATTCTTACATAACGCTGCATATTTCTGACAGATGCTGACACCGGCCTGCTGCTCAGACAGGAGCCAGGCCGGAGGATTAGCGGGCTTACGGGCATTACAACTCAACCAAACTCCTCGCTCCGAGTGTAAACATTTCAACAGAGTCATGCACTGCATCGGTACAATCCCAGTTTGTACAAAAGCATTAAGTGGCCTCTTGTTAGTGAAGCACACCAATCATCACTGTTAGGATTATCCCCAGGAATGAAAGGCGACCTTTGCACCTCTTGGGTTATTTATTTGTATTACAGTCTGCTGGTTTATACTACAAACAGTGGTTTTCCTTGTGGGCTGTGATAGAATGTGATTCCCTCCAAATTTCAACAAATCCTATGAGACAAATGCCTTTGGCTTTCCTGAAACCGCCACAGTTTCAGGCTTTAGTAACAGTTTGTCCTGTTTTTCTGGGGGCGACGCGTTTAAACAGGGATTTCCTGTTGTTCCCAGACAAATAAATTACACAGAAGAAAAAACTGTTCTCAGGGCAAACACTGACTGTTGGCTCTGCATAGCCGGGACAAATAGAAGGAGCTGATGTCCACGGTTTGGCAATGCCCTCTCCAAAATGGCATCAAAGTCAGAGAACATTACACAACATAATCATGTTATCTTTGATTTAGTTAAGTTTATTTAGTTTAGTTCTCCCGAGAGGCATTCCTGAAGGAATGTCACCTGATAAAGCCGGCATACTGTTTTTATTCCTGACAATTTATGTGCAGGGGTGTCGTGCCAGAGTGCAGTTTTAACGCCAGCATTGCTTCACGTGTCTTGCAGATGTACAAAGGATTCGACAAAGTGCAGCACGTGCAGCACATTTACACCGACGCCTCCGAGAGTTTGTGCGGCGTGAAGTTTGACATCAACAAGTACCAGTACCTGATCACAGGTAAGCTCAATGGCCGACAGGGTTTTTACGTAAGACGCCATTAAGTTGCATTGTGGGAAGTGTAGGATTCTGTGTTTTTGGAGCTTGACCCCCACTTGGGTCCAAAATTCAGAATATATCAGCTTCTGTTGCTATAATTTGAATTCATTGAATTAAGCTTGAAGGTGTCAACCACGGCTTATTTTTAAAAGTTTAAACTGCCTGGTTACATTTCTTAAACTTAAACTTACTGAGCTTTTCCAGGAGCTTTCCAACCATTTGCCTTGATGTCCTTCAGGTGTCATCACGTGGTTAGAGAACTTTGTTCACGTGATAACAGGATGGAATATTTGAAAATAAATATACAGAAAAAATGTTTTGTATTTATCTGGTTTTTCAGATGTGTTTGGTCTGACATATTCCTTCACGCCTCCCCTCACCTCTCCGGAGACTTCTTCATTCTTCCTGTGACACAAACTTTCCCACTATTTATACCCTTCCATTTGCCACTGTGCAAGCAGGCGAAGCAGGGGCCCTCTACAAAATAAAAAATGGCACTCATTTCCCTCAACTTTGAAGGCCAGAAACAGCAGAGAGCAATTCTCTCACAACTTGTCATTAACAGCTAACAGGATGCGACCGGCGTTTTCCAGCACAAGCTTTTTTACGAGTTGCTATTTCCAACAGAGGTGCAGTTTACTTTGGACCCTGCGGTGCTTGGCGCATATAACTGCCGCTAAGTCCCGACCTGTAAATACTGTAACTGCACCCCACAATGCAAGTGAACGAGCCGGCGTTGCCAGGCAGCGACGGCTCTGTTTACCGCTGTTCGGGCGCGAGTGACATCACCGATGTCACTCGCTGCTCTCAAGGTTCTATAATAAGTTTCCCGCATATGATCAAGACTGCATTACCGGCAAAAGGCATCAGGGCCTATGAGACGAGCTGCTTTCGATTGAGCCTCGAGTGCTCTGGCACTTATTAGTATTTGAGAGCCATGTCGCACACTCAACACCATGTAATAAGCCTGCTAGTGACTCCAGTAATCCCAGTGCAGGGGACACAGGCAGAGAGGGGGGCTCTGGGAGGGGGGAGGTCGAAGAAACACATATTTGTGAGCTGTCAAATTCCCGCGTGGTGGCAACACGGTGAAGGAGACGTATGGTGACAATTCATGATGTTCCCGAGGGTTTCGGAGGCCCGCCGCGGTGCACCTGTCTCAAGAGTCGGTAAGCCGCAAACGGCCCGGCGCTAAAAATAGACGTCTGCTGACCTTTTGATATTCAGAAATAGGGGTGTTGGTTTAGTACGGGCTTACTGTGTGAGATTGGTTTACCAAAGGTAAACAAGTTGGATTGCTTGAGCGGTATGTTTATATTATCCTATGTCACATAAGGAGGATTATGAAATTAGCTAAATAGCTAAATGAGATACCAGCAATAATGAGGTCCGAACTGAAAAATGTCAGCAACTATTGGATTGACTGGCACGTGACTCAGCATGTTCCCTCCATTCTTTTCTCCTACAGGTCGGGTGTACGATGGCAAGGTCTACACGGGGCTGTGCAACTTCAACGAGCGGTGGGAGCGCCTCTCATTGGCCCAGAAGAAGGGCATCAACCATCGCTACCAGCTGGGCTGCAACTGCAGGGTGAGTGGAAACCAGCAACCTCCGGCCGGCAAGGACGAGAAAGAGGGAAGAGGAGGCAGAAGGAGGAACAAGAGGAGGAGGAGCTAAAGCTCACTGGCCCTCCATTTCACGACAGAAACTAAACATAAAAGCGCTGCAACGGGTCGACTGCTTCTATAAAAGGCCACTTGGGTGCTCGTTAATGAGGGAGGAAATACTTCTAACAGAAGTATGTGGAGGGTCAAACCAATTCAGGCTCATTAATGCTACTGTTCCACTTCTCATGCAAAAAAAACATTCACTCGACCTTCACGTTTACTAGGATGTTGTGTAGTCATCATTGTTTTTGGGACTAAATCATGAGCCTAATTTCCACCATAATTCATCATGGATGTTAAGCGGAAACAGAAACGGAGAGAAAACAAGTTTTAGCACAAACACTGGGAGTTAAGTAACTGCTCTGGAATCAGCTCAAGTCCTCATTCCTGTTTTTTTGTTTTTTTGTTATGCGACTCAAAACATGTAGCCTGCCGCTGTGCAGCTGTTGACCTGCCTCGTAAACGTCCTACTGTACAGCAGTGTCCTGGACATCTGCTGGCTCCATCGGCCCCTATCAGTATAAGTGGATTAGCAGAGTCCCACTTGTTCCCAGTGCGGGCCAGCGCCTGTAAACTGTGCTCGGTGCGTACATGGCAGCAGCCCAGAGGCATCCAGAGACGTCCATCGATCAACTGAGACTTCAGCCTGAGAGTCAGTAACACAGGCAGGCGTAAACATCATCGCGCTTATTAAAACGTGCTCCGCCGGCCTCCGCATTCCTCGACAAAATGATGATGTACTGCACTGGAGCCAGGAAGCGTGTCGTGCCGGTTAGAAAACTATCCTGCACACATCATTAAAAGCACTCAAAACCCGGAAGTCACGTCGAACGCCTCTGAACCATGGAGGACACACTCTCCGGGCTTGAATAACAAAAACACCCAGAATGAGAAGTGTGCCCTCTAACTTTCTAATTGAATTTGCCGGCTCATTCAGATCCGGATGAGTGCAGCTCCGTGCAGCTGATGACTCCGCTTCGCTGTCGCTAAACGCCGCATTTCCGTTCATCACCTCCCCGAGTGGTTTACGCGGATCTTCCTGGCAATTCATGCCGTATATATTCAGCCGTTAAGCTTCTTTTTGTGCGAGCACCTGGAGTTGTGACGCATGAAAGACGCTCAGTAAAAATGGAATTGAATAATTAGGAAACTACAAAAACAGCACTGCTTCAGGAAGATGGCTGACATTCATTTAACATGCCACGGCACAAAGCATACGAATGCCAGGGTGCGCTTACCGGGTTATTAACTAATTATTGTTATTTAAAAAGCTGCCTTTCTACACCTCATCTATTAATCTGCTGCAGTGAGCGACTGAAAGCAAAAGCTGAAAGCAGTTGAGCAATGATTCCACGTTCTTGTGCATGCTCACGCTTCTATACTTCAACCAAATCATATACTCACTTTCTTTCTTCAAAGCTCATATCTCTTGTACAAATGTGAAATTTCTTTCATATGTTAAAGGCTTATTAAAGCTTATTCTACTTGGCCTTTGCACAAACTTCTAAACTGTAGACTCACTGTCGTTGAAGTTGCATGATGCCAATTACTGTTAGCTCAGAGTTAATAAATAAATAATAATACATCATTAGGTGACAGTAAAGGAATGTCTTTCATCTTGGAAAGTATGCTAATTTGCTGTCTTGGCGTGATGTCGGTGACTAGATTGATACCACTCACCTCCGTATGCTACATTGTGAGCTAGAGCCAAGAGGCTGTTAGCTTACTTTAGCGTTAGCCTGAGAGCAGGGGTGAAGCCACTAGTGTGGCTCTATCCATCTACAAAAAGACATTCATTCACACGTTAAACAAGATTCCACTTCATTGGTGATTTAGAAGTGCTAAATGTGAGTTTTGGTTAGCTTTAGAAAGACCTTCATGTATCCAATCTGCTTATTACGCTAGCTAAGCTAATTGCCTGTTGGCTCCAGGTTCGAATTTGGTGTACAGACACGAGAGTGGTGTCAATCTTCTTATCGAACTCTCGCTAAGAAAACACACATTTATTAAAGTAAAGACAACACAGTGAGTTTACAGAAGTTGTTGCTAGTATCCAGTTTTGTGTCCTGCTCCATGGCTCCATCTTTAGTTTGGCTTCTGTCTCTGTAGATTAAGCCCTGCCACTACCTGCCCTGCTTCGTGACCTCAAAGAACGAGTGCCTATGGACGGACATGCTGTCCCACTTCGGCTACCCGGGCTACCAGTCCCGGCACTACGCCTGCATCCAGCAGAAGGAGGGCTACTGCAGCTGGTACCGGGGCATGGCATCCCGCGACAAAACCACCATCAACGCCACCGACCCCTGAACTTCAACGAACCCTGCCCAAAATCCAGTGCCGCCTCCCTGACTCCGTCCCATCCCCATCACTTCTAGAGAATTACAGGACTCTTTAAGCTCACTTGCCTGGGTGACAGCCTCTTTTAAAGTGGCAAAAAATTACAAGATAAGGAGAAAAGACCACATCCATTACAGTGCCTGCTTCGTAGCACTTCTGATAGAAAACAATACCTTTTTTAGCTGTGCAGCTCGCCCTGTTGAACGATCATTTTCCCAAACCACGAATCAAACAGTCCTTGCACCAAACGGTCTCTTCAGGGTTCGGTGGTGTTAAACACGTGATGACACACAGACATTTATAAGACCAGTAAGAGGTTTAAGACCTTGATCGACCTCTATTGGATCTTAAGAGTTGAAGAACTAATATCCAAGAAAAGCAGTGACCTGTACACAATTCTAAGTATATATAAGCTTCATTGGTGTTAACTAGTGACCTGCATTGAGTGCATTGCAGTTTATCTTTTAAAAAGCAAGGACTCTTAAAAATAAAGGCCAGGAACTATCAGATAAATGTAAATCAATGAAAGCTATATGAAACAGCCAATGATCACTATGTAAGTTTGAGATGTAACATTGTTGCTACTGGACTGTACTTACTAGCGTTGAACTCTACACATCAACAATGCAGATCGAGAGTCAATGTGAGGTATGAGCTCTGAAAGTTATACCTCTTATTTCGGCCTCAATATATATATATTTTTTTTTTTTGAAAGTGGTATTGTTTTACAGTGAAGTATACATTGATTACGTTCACAGTTTTCACTGTAACATGTGTCTTTATGGATGGTAGGATCTCTGCTTACCCAAATGTTTGCAATGTAACTCATTTTGCAGTTAAATCACAAACAACGCCCTTTCCGTTGAGCACTGTTGAATATCAGAGAAATGCTAAAAACGTCTGTTACAGTGCAAACGCAGGGAAGAGCTCACTTCTTGCAGAGAAGGTGATATTTTATTTTTTGCTGTATATAACATAAGCTACAGAAATGAACTATCAACTCAACTGAAACCTCTGTAATGCATTTATTTATATGTTTATTGGAGTACACAGTAACTATGTGGTATTATCTGCAAAAAAAAAAAGAAGAAAAAATATATATAGCTACAGTCAAAACTACATTGTGACAACCATCGCAGCCTGTGCAACCGTCCAGAATGAAGGACCAGCATCTCCAGTGGTATATATAGTACATATGGTACTGTTGTTTGTTAGCTTATCATAGTCCACCTGACTGGTACTCTTCACCAATCTAATGAAAGTCAAGTATACGCAGAGGTTTCAGACATTGACATATTTGGTGTATATTCAATTTTTTGTATTTAACAATTTCAAATGGAGATATATATATATATATATATAGTAACAATATTGTCACTAAATTCATTCTTCCTCAAGGGTTTTTTATTATTTCCCCCCCGGTGCTGTACCTTCAGTCCATTCCATGAACAGTTACAGCCCCTGCATCAGTAACGCTAAGAGAATCTTACATCGGTACTGCACTGTGGCTTTGACCAAGTTGGTTGTTTTCAAAAGAGCAGTTTGACATTTTTGGGAAATAAACTTATATTCTTTCTTGCTTAAGTTAGATGAGCCGGTTCGCTTAACTTACAGTCTAAATGCTAAGCTAACCGTCTTGTGGCTATGGCTTGGTATTAAACCGACACATGTGAGAGGGATTGAGGAAATTGCATCCATTATCAAGAAAGCAAATAAGCTTATTTCCCCAAAAATATTTTTTGATATAAAATCATTAATTTCCATTCCAAAATGACAAAAATGTGGCGCTTTTCCTCCGGACACTAAAGCTACAGTCAGATCGTGTCGGAGGAGAAAGACAGTGATTGTTTGTTTCCTATACTCAACAAAAGGCCTGATAAATTATAATAAAATAATTTCATTTCAGCAATATTTAACTGTGCCGTTTAATGTTACACCGCAAGTTCTCTGCTTTCAACAAAACATACGTCAATCCATCTTGATTTTTAACTTGATCTTTGCCCGAGGTTTTGCTTCTTCTTTTTTTATCTCTTAGTCTGAATAGTCTCCAACCTGTCGGCCTCCTCTTGATAATGAATCTTTGGCTCAAGTATGCAACATACAGAGAGTCGTGATTAGGTATCATGTTGCTTTTAAGAGGCTACAATAAGTTAATAATTGTGTAAAGCAAACAAATCTACGCCGTGGAGATTTCTTTTTGTACAAAACCTGTCCTTTCTGTCTTTATACGTGTTGAGAGGCTCTTTCTCCAGCTGTGGCGTTTCTGTGTCGCTATTTCTGTGGTTCATGTTTGTGTAAATATACTGTCTGCTTAACACAGAAACACTTGGTCAAGTCTGATCCTTAAAAAAATTCCAATCAAGTAAACTGTGTACAGTCTGTGTGTAAACACTGATTCCTGAAGTGTGTGTGTGTGTGTGTGTGTGGTGGGGTGGGGGGAGGTGTCCTTGTAGGGGTTATAGAAATGTTTGACTTAATTTCTGTGTTTTATATTTTTATAATAAAGATTTAATGAAAAACGGGACAATGGCGTGCCATGATTTTGTGAGCGTGTGTGTCTGCATTGTGTTAATAAAGAACAGTATGAAGCACTCACCATCTGCGTGTGGTTGGGATAGAAGGTTTGTTCATTCAAGGGGAATTTCTCAGGACCGAGGGAGTGGTAGAGCTTTATCATCTGAGAAAACTGCAAGCAGAAATAAACGTCAGTCAGACATTATTATTTAAGCCGCGAGGACAGGAGAGGCTCCATAGACATAACACCTGTGTACATGGCACATCCTTCATAATGGCATATCAGATGCTTATACAAATGTGACCCGGTACAGCGAGACTCAGCTCTGAACACCTGTTGCCTGAGAAGAAAAGATGTAGCTTTGTGTTGTTGTAATTGTGCTCTCTGGTGGACAGACTTCCTCTCGCCTTCCTTACCTACTTCAGTTAAGGGTTTTGTTGCATCCAGCTGTGGGTTAACATAACAGGGAGGTTAGCTTGTTATTGCAGCTGTAGTGTATCCTTGGAAACTGCAACACCGGGTGAACAAATGTTTCTTGACCTCTTTTATAGTCCTACCTTTTTCCAGCAAACACCTTTATTTGTGTTTAAATTGTTCGTCCTTGTTCCACCTTAAATATATGCTATTTAAATTTAGAAGAGAGGAAAGAAAGATATTTAACATTTAGTTTATATTGTACTCACTGTTTATTCTGCCCATTCTAAATATGGCTCTGTAAATCTACAGAGCACATGCAGATATTGAAAACGTATGGAATGCTTTGTTAAATAGGTAATGAGCTACAACATGGAGAAGTGCATTCTTTCACCACATTATGGGAGTGAAACATACTCGCTCCTCTAAACTGACACTGTAGGTGACGAGACCACAATTACAAACCCGTGCAGAGCGAGCGTTCCTGAGTACAGAGTGAGTAATACCGTGTGCTGCTGGAGGGGGGGCGCTCGCTCCGCCGACCCTAGAGACAGGTGTTACAGCTCCCTTTAATAGCCCAAATAAATCAGTCTGGGGGGGTATCACGACACCTTTGTGTGGGTTTAAGTAGAGCAAAGAGAGCAGTTAAAGAATGCTTACCACCCAAGGTTTGCTGCAGAAGTTGTAGATGGAGAACAGGGAGTTGCTGCCCGGGACGCCGCCGAAATGCAAGCCAATCACGAGGTTCCTGAAATCCTCGCCGGGGATCATGCTGTAGGCGTGCTGGCGGACCAGGACGAAGTCTGGCTTGAAGGACCTGCAACGAGACGGACATGGAAATGGAAACCATCAGAGTGGTTTGGCGTGGTTTGAGTTACCAATCTGCAAGGTATTTAGGTCTTCTGTGGTAAAAATGTAATAATTATGTTTCAGGCGAACAATTAAATAGGAAAGATGTAAATTGTACTACAATCCATTACTAGCCATGGTTGTGGCGTCAGTCTGGAAATACTTGAACAAACGTGAACAAACTGAAGTATTGGATGGGTCGCTAACTTAGCGATCCCAAATAGCTGCAGGGAGTCCCCTGACTTTCCTCTTCATGTCAAAATGTGTCCAACACTTTGATTCATCACTTTTTTTAGTGGTAATTGTCAAATGTTAGCGTGCTAAACTAAAATTGTGAATATGGGAAAACGTACCAGCGAAACGTCAGCATGATAGCATTGACTTCATGGAGGAATTAGCATGCTGACCCCACTCTAAAGGTAATCTTGGTGAGCTGTCCCTCCAGCTTGAGGATCTGAACCGGCCAAAACCTTTCTGAGCATCACTTTTTGGACATATATGCAGACGGAATGAAACGCCTGAGAAGAATCACATCTCTGTTTAGAACTCTGACCTGACGGTGCTCAGCTCGGGCGTCTCCGCCCGGGGCCGACAGCTCCGTCAGCGCATGCATCTGGGCCTTGTGTTCACAGTCCGGGGCTCCGTTATTCAGCGTTAGAGGCGCGAGGAAATGCTCCTCGGTGCGCCTAATCATTTTTTGGACCGACCATCCAATTAACACAGCCTAATCCTTCCTTTACAAACTGTTCTGGGAGCAGGGCCAAGCGACCCATCGCGCACCTGGAGCCCTCATTTAAAGCCGCCCGCATTTCACATGAATGTCATGGTCTCCTTATTAGTTGTTTTCAGTTTGGTTACAGGTAACGTGCAGCGGTGCTTGTTCCAGAGTCCTGTCATCATGTCATTGAAAGTGTTGTCACACGGAAACATGTTCTTCTTTTGATTCTGATGGGTTTGGTCAGTTAAGTGTCTGTGATGCTGAGGGATGGGTCATGATATTTTGCCACCATTTACACTATATAGATTTCTACACTGCAAATCTCTATTCCCAAACAATAACCCTTGTACCACAGGTACTAAATGTATCATTTACTTTTTAAATTGTACTTACAATCAAGTGTGTTTTGCCTTTTGAGATTAAGGCTTTTCATACAGATTTCAGACAGGACTACACTCTCCGTGGAGCTGAGAGGAGTTCAGAGTCGGTTGATAACTTTTTGTGAGTACATTCTTCACTTCAATTTCACGAAATTACACAAAATCCTTTGATCCACTGTATATATAAAAATACTGATAAGTGCAGCCTGTATATCTATGTAAATGTTTGTCATGACCAGCAGCTTCAATTAGCTCTTGCTAGATTACTTCAGGTAGTCTGACAGGTACACACACACACACACAGGAAGTGAAAGGGCTGCGTGCTGCAGGGTATAGGGTGGAATTACAACCGGGCCCTCGAGCTCTGAGTCCTCAAGTGTTGCTTATGTTAGACAGCACGGACAGCGCTGGCAGGCGGCTGAGGATCTGGTCTCGGCGACAGAGCGACTACAGCTGTTCCTCCGTGCCGCTGCACTCAGCCGCAGTGGCATCGGACCAAGGGCTCCGCTATTTATACTGGATCGAGCTGTTTATGGAGGCTCCAGAACCAAACCAGACTCAACAGTTCATGAGAAACATAAGTTCATGATAAATGCAGCGGCTGATTTGTGCAACGTGCCGTTTCTAACAAACAGCCGAGGTGAAAAGAGAGCGGCAGTGAGCTGGAGAGTGCGTGGGAAGTTTAACGCTGCGTGAGCCAAGACGTTGACCTAGAATCCACCTGCGCTGCTGTCGGTGTAACACTAAAATGTGGTGCAGCCTCCGAGCGGAGCGATCCACCTTCCAATCAGAAGAAAAACTAAAATCCAGGTCGGCTTGAGGTTGATTGAATGCAAGAAGGGAATTTCTTTCACTGTTCGATACAATGTCTCAAGCATGCTCAGCCCATGCTTGAATACACAGTCTCCCCCTTTGGGCGACCTCATTACCCCAAAAAGGCCTGATGCAGAAGACATTGAGCTCGGTGGGATGGCTTTTCACCTGGCTACGGTTAATGGAGCCGGTGCCCTATAGCAGCAGAGCATAACTCAGGTCTGTCCATTAACTTTGTTTTTCTGTCTCTTCACTCGGACTTGTTACGCCGAATCAGGGCTCCCCGCGGGTCGCGGATTACACTAAAGCGGCACATTTATGCTTTACGACCCGAATCGCTCGGGCCTCCCAGTCATCACTAGGTGGGCGATATGCTAATGCACCCTTTGAATGGGTTATCGGAGGTGCAATAAAGGCTGAAAACAGGCACTGATAGGGGGATAGTGGGGTTATGGATTAGGATATAGTGAGGGAAAGGACCCGTGTGGAGTCACAAGCCCACTTATAACACTTCAATAGTACAGTGAGCAAGATAGGTACAGACATGCTGGAAACAATATCCATCTTTACGAGTCATTCTTAAAAGTAAACATCGTGAAACTCAAAGTTTGACTGAAATGTCTTAATGCAAATGAATCGGCCTGCTGGGATGTTCATACCGATGTATTCACGGAATTTTTAATTATTTCCCACTACCGGCTGATGCTAGATTCCTAAAAAAAAATACTGAACTTAATATTGAAAGTGACACTTTATAGTTTTGGTGAATGGATGTGTGAGTCAGAGAACGTTTATCGGGAACTGTAGCTTGCCTCAAAGCATTTAAATATCTCAAGCTGCTACTATCCAACTTTTCATATCAATGATGTAATGACGGGTGTACGTGAAAGTGGTTGCTCACTACGAGCCCACAGAGAATTATGAGCAGACACTGCAGGTTGTCCTCAGCTCAACGGCACCTTTTAGCATCTTAGCTCATTGGTTTGGTTTTCAGCCTGTTGATTCTAAAAGCTCTGACAAAAGAAGTTTCCAGAAGACAGCGCTCAAATAAAGCCACCGTGTGCTACTTGCTCAGCACCAAATGGCAGACCAATTTAGGTAGCGACATAGTGGAGCATCAAGTAGCTAAAAGGCCAGATATCTCTCAGGGATTGGTGGAGACCAAAACGCAGCTAAAAGTAATGAAGAGCGCCAATCAACATATCACAATTCTTTATATCTGGTTATAAATATACTGCAAGCCTATCAGTTGAGCAAGACCATTATACAATATACCGTACAACAGTGCCAACAGGATGTTTTCATTCCTAGAGCAGGAAACTATTCAAACACAAGACAATCTGCTGCCATTTTGTTCTCCAGATTAATTTACCATATAATATCTGACCTTCTAATAGGCTCCACAGGGATGTCTGAATTGGGAGCATTTGTCTTTATAGCGGCCCTGTGCCTGGCTCAAAGGCTGGTACGGGTCTTAGCTTCCTTCCATCAGTCTGTCTCCCAATGATAAGAAAAAACTGGGTAGGACTTGGTGAGAATGCCACGAATGTCAAACATTACATACCGAGTATCAGCGCGTACATGTACACAATGGTGCATTGTGCCAAACCGCCTCTCCGTCATCGAAGGGAAATGCACCTTAGAGGGAAAAATCTGTGCTTTCCTGTTACAAGGATTGTCACTACAGGGGGAAAATATCTCAGGGCGTAAACCAAAAAAAATCAGTTTTTATGGTGTGCAGAAGAAAAGTATGGCGTTGTAGGTGGGAGGCTGAAGTTAACATAATGTCTGAAAAGGCCTATCTTTCTCAAAAATAAAAAAGCTTGTAACACCTCTATTGCTCTAACACGTTAATCTTCAGTTTAACATAAATAGTACTGTAAAATCCACAATTTGTGGTTTAGGGGGAGTTGCGTGCTTTTAGTATTTCTTGGTCCGCTCCACAGAATTATGCTGCAAGAAATATAGACTACAATGAAAATGGAAAGTTTAAGTCAGGCTCCAAATATGTAAAAACTGCCAACATTGCCAGTTAAGGCTATTTAAATGATGTGGTTACAAGGCCAGCAAGTAGGAGGAACCATCTTGGAATAATTGGTGCACACCCCCAAGTCAAAATAACGCCAATTTCTTCTGCTGACAACAAAGGAACATGATACATTGTGTTAATAATTTAGCTTAGCAAAGCTCATCTGAGAGCGGTATTGATCTTCTCATGCAAGTCTTGGAAAGAACCGAAGAAGCATATTTCCCAAAAAGACAAAGTACTTTACTACACAAAGAATTGAGTTTTCTGGAGAAACTTTAATTTGTCTTTCAGGCCAGCAACGCCAGTATTATTATTATTAAACAGGTATTATTATATTAAAATTGTGCCATGTGCAATTTAACAACAGAATAACTGCTGCAAATCCAATGCAATTAAAATGATCATTCACAGATGAAAAGGATTTCCTTTTGGCAGCAGAGCACTCTTACTCTTTCTGAAAGAAAAAGTTCAACAAAGACATTACCTTTGGGCTTCACTTTAATTCTTACTTTGGCCCTCTGCAAACGAAAACATCTTCAATCAGAAATTAGTTTAGAGAGTTTCCAAAGGAAACCTCTGCCCCTTGATTGTTTTGCAAAAATTAACATTTTTGTTTTTTTAATAGGTGGATCTCTGCACTTGGCTGACGGTAGGGAACAAACTGAAATGTTCGAGCAGAGTCTGATCAAAAGGTTAAGATTCATGAAGTTTAACAGTGCTGTAGTTTCATTTAACCCTGGGAAACTCTGCATCCTCTGTGTGTACAGTGACTCCCTGTCGCCCAGCCTCATGCTGTGGTCCCCTGGCCTGGATCTAAGGCTCATGTGGTTGTGGCTGTGGCTCCAGGCCCGGTGGCTCCAGGCCCGGTGGCTCCGGAGCGAGCTGGCAGTGGCTCAGATCCTGGGCGGTGGCCCGGTCAGGGACGCCAAAGCTCTGGATCGTCTCCAGCTGCAATCTCCACACCGCGCTGAACACAGCGAAGGTCAAAGAGAGTTAGAGCACATGACCTCTGGCGCGGGGGGGAAATGAGCATTGTTCAGAGTTTGAGCGAATTAGCGGGGCCATTTGTATTCATGGTTATATTACAAAAGCAGGAATGGTGGAGTGGGCCTCTGCATGCTTTCATTACAGTCACAGCGCTCCTTAAGGAATCCACCCCCAGGCCTCCCAAAGCCATGTCTGAACTGAGCGAGATTCATTTGCTCGGTAATGAGATGAACCTGTCTGAGGTATTAGGTGTGGAGACCGCTCCAGGCACACCCTTCACTGATTAAAATGGGCTTTCAAAGACTGGGGGGTTAGACTTGTTTTGTGAATGTAAATGTGTGAATCGTTTTCTGTGTGGTCTCGGTAGTAAATTGTCACCTGAGGTAACCAAAGGAGGAGAGTCTTGTTCTGTGTATTTGGTTTGGAGGAAAGGAGGTCGGGCCCCGTCTGCCTTAGACCGGATGCTTTCAGGGCAGAACATTATAAAAGGGGGGCACAAAAAGAAATTCAGACGGGGATCTGCTAATGTAATCTAGCTGAAACCTTCCCTCCAACTGTGGGGCACGGGAAACACCGAGTGAGGCGACGGGGCCTCGGCAAAGATCGTTGATTGTTGAACTTTAAAAAGAAAATGGTAACGTCACTGCTCCAAGAAACGGCTGCCGCAACGTCCGCATCAAGTGTCCGGCTGAATGAATCAAGTCAAACAAACAGGCAGTTCAGTCCGACTGTCAGGCCAACGTGAACCGACTGGTGTCTGTGAGTGATCTACAGATCAATAGTCCTTCCCGGACTGGTGTTAGGACAAAAACTGCTTGTTTGGCTTGAATTAAGCTTGTTTCATTGAAATTCATTGTTCGTGAAGATAGCAGTTCCCTCACAGGTACAATAATGAGAGCAGCTGGTGTTAATTAAGCCCTCGGAGAGCAATACATGTTTTTTTGTTTTATTGAACTCTGAAGTTTGTTGTCCAGTGTTGCACGATGGAATCCTCCACCTCACATTGACTTCACGTCCACATTTAGCCATCTAGCCGACGCTGGCACCCAAAACCGCTTCCGACAGGAAAACAACCTCAATGAAGTCCTCAATCAGCAGCCGCTAACGCGCCCACTCCCCGACATTAATCGCCGTTAATTAATCAACGGGGTTTTATTAAGCACACCAGGAGCCCTGTGGGGATGGTGGAGGAGGGAGAGACGCTGCTCCGTGGCTTATCGTGCTGCTGTGGTCCGACTCCAGCCAGACCAGCGGCTCGCTGGAGGTTTTGGCAGCAGGCGGCGGGGAGGCCAAAGGGCTGACTACAGCAGTGCGGCAGGGAACAACACGCCAGAACTACTGGACCTTGTGGCGTGTCGCTCGGCTGCAGCAGTGCGTGCCACGTTGCACGGCGCCGCACGTACAGTAGTGGTGGCAAAATTGCATGTAAACGCCACTTTTGATTTTTGTGTGCTGGAAGCGTGCATCTAGTCGTTTTGGCTCGTCAAAACACATTTGTCAGCATGGAAGTGAGATAAAAAGAAAGCACATCCAACAAGAAATATCCCAGATGCACACAACTTTGCACAGGTTCACAAGCACTCTCTGTGCTTGTGCAAACTCTGTGTGCACAAGGCCAGATATGTATATACATTTTTTTTATTCTATTTGTAAAGCCGTGCATTCACACGCTTCTGTTTTATGAATATCAATCATTGTGAACATGAGTGCCGATGGACAAGTTTCTTTGTGTGCCCCAGGCTGTTTTCCACTCCCAAGGTTGGAGAAACATGGATGGCGGTATAAACCAGGCTGTAAAAAGGTGCTTTGAGAAGATGTGAGTCACCACAACCATAGAGCTCCTTGACCATGAAGCCATAACTGGGAACAATGTGAGATACAGAGGTACACACTCATGGACACACGCGCACGCGTACATGCACGCACACACACACGCACGTGACCTATCGCATGATCCTCCTCGCGTAGGTGATAATTACAATAATCAGTTTGAATGAGGTCTTTTGGCCTGTCAGAGAATTACAAAACAATGTCAGAAACAATAAAATTGAGGTTTGTAGACTCGCAAAGAAAATATATTTTTACTTTACCATATCAGACCAAGGTCCTACTTTTGTCACCGCTTGCAATCAGAAGCAACGATGTACAAAACACAAACGAGACAAACAAGACCATGATTCACACGCAACCTGCTTTCTGAGTTAAGCTCATTCTGAAGCAGCCATTGCCTTCGTTCTCTTTAACTGGGCAGTAGATTCCTATTTTGGTGGAAGTGAGAGACACCTCAGCACACGCGCACAACCATGAAACCACAGAACTGTGAGAAAGTGTCCTGCTGCATGCAGCCAGCAGAGGAGACGTGGACAGAGGTCAAAGGTCAGCGCGCTGAGAACAACAGCCAGACGACACATGGAAAAGCAGGAACCTGCTTTAATTACACAGTACAGTGTAAACGTGCAACTACTCATGTGAGCGGCCCCCCGTGACACAGGCGCACACACACACACACACACACACACACACACACACACACACACACACACACACACACACACCAGCTAATCAGCTAGAGTTTGGAACACTAGTGTTTTGTCGGTCTTGTTTCTATTACAACATTATTCTGGCTGAGAATGAAACACACTGCTATCGGCAAAATAATTAGCTTTCATTAACTCTAATTTATGACACGGACAGATTATAATCTGCGATCTGGAGAAACGTTCAGTGTCTCTCTCAATGACCTTCTGAAATCCTCGATCTGCCCGCTATGCTTTATGGGTCGTCAACCAATCAGACTGCTCGTCAGAAACAACCATCACACGGTTTGTTGTCGAGCTCAGAGACGTAAACAACAAGCTGAAACCACAACAGTTTGGCAGTGTGCGTCAGTGTTTGTGAACAAGGCCGCAGTGAGACCATCTGCAGCCAATTTGGCTTCTCTATCATTACAGCAATATCGCAGAGAGAAAAAAACAAATAAAAGAAAACATACTCGAGCCACACAATGACCTCTGTGTACTTTCTGACAACAGGTTGCACTGTAACACCACAGCTCTGTGATTACTCTGGCTCGGTTTCACACTGCACGGCATGGGGAGGCCATATACGGGGCAAATGCCACCTGCAACACCGATAAAGAAGCTCTTCTGAAAAACTGTGTCGAAGCCGTTTATTCCCCGAGACGGCTGGAAGGACGGCGGCTGAGTTAACGCCCGATGGCAGGCACTCAGTTAGCAGACTGCTGAGAGTTCGAGCAGATATGGTGTATATTATCAGTCTCCAAGCGGTGACAGGCGATGCCATGCTGGGTGCCAAGGTCAGAGCTGTAACATAACAACCAGACAAAAAGAAGAAAAAAAAGGCAGCTGGAAAAAATACTATTCTCCAAGGCTGCAATTCAACAGTCTTTTTTTTGCTTAGGAAAGGTCCCGACCAGGAAGTATCTTAGTGGCAGCCATGATAAGTGATTGAATCCTCTAAATGCTAAGGAAAGGTGCTTCAATGCTTCCTCTCTTATCTCCGTTAGCGCAGGGTACACTGGACATTCCTTAACCAAGAGGAACGGAGGTAATGCCGTCGTACCATTGGTAAAGGCAGCAATATTTAAAGGGACGCACCATTCGGATGTTGAATTGGTCATTATGGATGAATTGAAAACATCCTGATTAAGAGGTGTGATTGTGTTTTGAACGAGAATCCTTGTCACTGTGCTCACCGTGAAAGTGCAGTCGGATTCTCAGAGCAGGGTCACATCGGTTATTGGCCTCAAGACATTTTTCATCAAGACCAAGGAAAAGTGTTGAGGAAAAGACAACGGGTGCAATTCTTTTGACCGGTCAGCTAACTCACCAGGCACTAACGGCCTCCATTGAGTAATGCAGATGATAGCGAAGGTATTTGTGATGTTTGACCGAGCAGAGCTGGCTGTGTTTGACTGTGTAAGCGTAGAGTCGGGTTTAAGAGCATTTTTGCTGAAAACAGCTGCCTGCTGGGGCTGCACACACATTCTGGTGAGAGTGAACCAAAGCAGTAAAGTTGCGGGCCCGAAAACCAAAACAATGAGCTTAAAAACGTTCCAGAGAGCTGAGGGGAAACCGCAGCGCCGGTTCATAATTACTGTGGCTTTGTCACTATGAGGTATAATCTATATATATATTACGTGGAGATTGCTGTGTATTGGTTTTGTATAAGGAGAAATGTTTGCGTGTTTTTAAGTACTCGTGGCTTTCATAACGTAGGTTAAGGCGCATGAAGTCATCTTTTCCCCCCAGATCAGCTGATCATCAGTGATCTCCTTGAGCGGCAACATCACTTAACAGAGCAGCCTATTTAAATACCCAGCTTCACGTGGCTCACTGCTTACTGGCCAGAGGACACTGCAAGAGGAATTTTTTTATTTTTTATTTTTTAATTTCATATTCACCCAAATTACCCAAAAATAGAATATTAAGGACGTGTGTTTTCAGTTTGACTGAGACAACTTACTATTTGCTGGGATTATTGGCCTTATTGGCATCAAGGTGATGAATAAAGAGCGAACCATTGCCACCATTGGTAGCCCCTCAAGGGCTGTAATGAGGGGTTTTATGACTCAAAAGCAAAATGCTGAAGTCGCTTCCTGGTTACCACAAGAGCTGCATTGCAACCAATGGCCTGATGGGAATTATTGGTACCGTCGGATTGCTGATCAGACTGCTCAGCTCAAACTCATGGTTGCACAACATGCAGCCTTCAGTATAAAGTAGCATTATGGTGACACTGAGAAATAGGGTCAAAACGCTGCTCAGCAACACATAAAAGGTGACAAGTTGAAATAATCCGACCCTTTCACACACATTTCCCACTTGGGTCGAAACAGGGTAAGTAGTATCTTACTCTTCTTTTTTTCCCATGGCATAATCACATTACAGCTTTGATTTCTCTAAGTGCAAGCGATGTTATATATATACACGGTCATGCACAATGCCACCGAGAGAAAAGAACAGGAGTCTTTGTGCCGGCTCACTGAGGCAGTAAACAGACTGCATGGGCAAATGCGTCAACTCCAGCTCTCTCCCGTCTCCCGTCTTACCTGACCACTCTGGTGCCGCCTTTGTTGACCTGCATGTCCACCATACATCCCGAGTTGACGTAGGAGGCCAGGTTGATCTCTGAGAACTCAGCCTGGGGCACACAAAGACAAGAAGAAGAAAAAACATGATTATATGTCGCGTCACACAACAACATACTGTATGAGGAGTAATTTAACTCCCTGACGCAGTCCTCGGATGCACAGACGGTCTTCCTGACAGAAACCTATTGCTTTCATGAAGCGAAAGTAAAGATGCTCTCATGCCTTTTGACACGTGAAAGCCATGTGATGGAGCTCCAGCACTTTAACTTGACAGCTTTCTTATAAAGACAGTAAAAGTACCACTGACTACCAATAGATTCTTTCAGGTTGACTTTTTACAACAGAGAGAAAAAGACGAGTCAGAGAGACAGAGAGACAGAGAGACTTCGGGAGAGGAGGCAAATTAAGTTATCCCCAGCCTGTGGCCTCCCGGACAGTGAGAGCCTTGTGAAAAGGCCGTAGCCCGGCTACCTAATGACTCAGTCAAACTCCCAGAGATATTTGAAGGGGGGGCGGGGCGACAGTCGACTTCTGGGAATGGACTTTCTAGATGGATAAGGACCAGACAGGGACAACTCAATTTCCCTGCTCATGATTGTCACTGTTGAGACAAACTCTCTTGATGTTAATGCTCCTGACCGCATCCAGCATTCATAAAATCAACGTTTCTTCTGTCTCAATAACGAAGAATATTAGGACTAGAGTTCCTACCTAATAGTGAAGAAATCTGTCAGGAAAAGAAAAAATGTCAGCTGATAAAATAGAGGGTTTTTTTGCATTCAATTGATTCAATTGATTCATTCTGGCATATTTTTGTAAGAATTATAATACACACTGTCAAAATACAGTTCCTGAAAAGTGATGTAGGAGTGTACTTCTGCAGGCTGTGTCAGTACAAGGAGACATCACGGTTGGGCGTGGTCACATGTGCACTTCTACAGGTGCCTCAAACTCCCCCTTTTTGTGCAATACTTTGCTTTATGACCAAATACCTGCAAATCTCACAGTATTCCCATCAGTCTCAGCTGTACGTTGGGTTTCGTGCAATTAGCAATTGTTAGCATGCTAACACGCTTAACCAAAATGAGGAACATGGTACAACATGTGATGGTGTGTTTCTGCAATAAAAGGAATGCAATTGGCGACGCTTTGGCTGTAATCCTCCAGGAACCAAAGTAAAGGTGAAGGATGCAAACAGTAAACAAAACAAGTCTGCTTCGCCAACTAACCCCTCCAGAGAGAAAAGAAATGGATGGAGGTCTTTAGGAATTTGTTTTTCGTTCGGTTTTATTTGTATTGGCCATGTTTCACGCTGTCTGGAGACGAAGACGACAGCAGGAACAGCTTATCGGTCATGTGAGTTAAATGTCTGCTATCGGCCAGAATCTTTTTTTGGCCTTTCCGTATCCCATTCAATCTTTTTCCACCTCAAGCGAGCACACATATTTTTTGTTTTATCGAATTTGGCGTCGTTAAGGCTATTGGCCACATGTCTACAATTGTGGCTACTAATACAATAATAGTTTACTGAATGTTTAAGAAGCTGTTCTGGACTGTGGTTGTGGCCCACAGAGAATGGCTCAAGTCAAAGGGATGCTTGACAGCTGACCACAGACACAAAACTCTTCATAGTACGAGTGACATGAATGTAGTGGATGTCATGGGCTCTGAACAAGCAGCCTGCTGACTCTGCGTGGAAAAACTAAACGACGACCAAACACAACACTACAAAAAAACATGGCTGCACTTCATTTCTCTGTGAGTGCTATAAAACCTGAGTCAGCAAGTCATTGAGTCCCTCTTAACGCTGCAGTGTGTAACATTGAAATGTTCCTGAAAGGAAAAACATAATCAAATGACAGCGGCATCCATAGAAGTGACAAACTTAGACCAGGAGCTTTGTTTATCAGCTCAGCTGTTGATGTCACCATCTACAGCAAAGTATTGTTTTTGCATCAATGTGTATCACAATAAATATATATTAAAATAAAAAAAATCTACATCTACAGCACATTAATATATATATGGCTTGACCTTTCCCGCTAGTAAAGTAAAAGCCGATCACACAGCTCGGACCCCTTTGTGCCCGAGGCGCCACAGTCCAGTGTTTAAAGACAAAGCAGCAACATGGAACTACACCGGAAACTTCAAGAAACTTGATATAAAATGATTTTTGTTCATGAATATTTAGTGATTTGCACAAAAATCCCTTATGGCTCGCGGGTTTGACGGCGGATCTTAAGCTGAAGCTGTGACGGCCTCACGACAACGCAACCCAGCAGGAAGCGGCTCTGCTTTGTCGACGTCGACAGGCAGGCGGCGTAACGCGCCTCCTATAGATCAGCCCTCAACGGCACCAACATGGATGGGGATGAAAGCAAATCCTCCAGCTGACCCTCTGCTCAACTCGGCTCCCGACAATTTGCATAGCGAGTTAAGTCAATCGCTATCTACACGTTGTCATACTGTGATGGTCACTAGAGCCTGCTTCACCACGCTTTACACAGGCTTTCATCGACATAAAAAGGAAATATTATCAGCAATATTCCCTCAGAGATAAATTTCCCTTTCATCCGGTGCCGCGGCCCGTGTAAACTCTGTATGGGGGAGTGTGTTGGTTCTGAAAAGAATGTGCCAACGTAACGACACTGGGGTTTGTTTAGTTTTTTGCCAAGAGAAAAAAAGCAAAAACAACAACACCCACCTCTTTTAATTATTGTGTTGCACTCTGAGGAAGAGCAGGGGGCGAGTAAATGCCGTAATCTTATTTAGAGGGACAACGAGGCGCCGCTCACACTCAAGGACATCCACTTGGCTCCCTTCCCTTTCTCGGCTCTTCTCTACCCGCCTCTGAAAGAAACATCTGAGTGCTCGGCAGCCCATGCCTCGCTCAAAAGGACTGCGCACACAGACACTCACATGCTCAGCCTCCATCACTGCACCTCCTAAACGAGTCCCGTCCAAAAAAACACAGCGGCCTCCGTTGACTTTTGCTGCGACCTGATAAAACCAGAGAGTGGGCAACATCTTGGCAAGGGCCGGGCATTCCACGTCATCTCTGATTGGCCGGTTCCGGGTGAGAGGGGTGCACAGCCACTGTCATTGGGCAGTAATGGATGAAGTGGCTGGTGCGGGGCACAGGCCCAGAAGCCAGGACAGGAGGCTTTTCACAGCACCATGGCTACCATCACGGTAACGCATTCAGACACTTGTCTCGGGGCAGCTCTTGCCCTGGGAAAGGAAAACAGGAAGTGATACATGGGGCAACTGCCTCCAGAGCTTGTTGAGCTGCATTCAGGCTGAATTAAGAATAGCTTTCAGTTAATCTGTTAGGAGGAACAGAATCAAGGAGGACAGTATGTTTGCGATTCAAGCTGAATTTTCCTCCTTTCTGATCTTTCTGCCAGCCGTAGTCGCTCCCATTGCTCACTGATCATGTGTTCAGTTACACTACAGGAACCCAAGCACACTAAAAACACTTGTTCTACCACAGTAGACGGTGACATGGGCCTGTTGGGTTTGAGCTGTGTGACAATGGCACTTTAATCAACTTGAATTACCGAGATGTCACACGAGTGGGTGAAGCGAAGTACCACTGAACGCTGAAAGAGACGTTTTAGGCAAAATGTTTGTCAACTATCATGAACTAAAAACACTGTGAAAGGGATAAACAACTCCAAGACCTGTCAATCTTAAGTCTATTTGACTGTAAAACGAACCATCATTTACTAAATGAACATCATGCTGTTGAAGAAGATTTGAAACTAGAGATTGAGAAAATAAACTGTTGCCAATGTTTACAAAAAACATGTTTACAATGTCTACTGAGGGAATAAATCAAGAGAGAAGTAGAGTCATTTTCTCATAGACTTCTATACAACCACTTATTTTTGCAAACGGAGGAGTCGCCCCCGGATGGCCATCAGAAATAATGCAAGTTTAAGACGCTGCCGCATTGGAGTCTCTTTTCAGATCCAAAAGGCGGGCGCCTCAGTGTAAGGCACTGGTTTGGCTTTGCGACAGAAATGTCCGTGCAGTGCTGCGTGCACTCTGACTGCCAAGCCACGTGAACCTGTGGACAGTACAGTAAACACCGCTCGACAGCAGCTCCTCTGGAACCTTTGTGAGTATTTTTAGATTTGGACCAGCATGTGTCACTGAGGTCCAGGTGGTTACGCTGCCTTTTGTTTTGGTCAGGAGTCCAATTGCAGACAGGATCTTTTGCAATAACAGCTTGGGAGGACGTGTCACGCTGCACTTCACCTACATTCTGCAGCGTTTTCTGGGAAGCGAGATCATAAAAAAGGGTAAAAGGGGTAAATGCTTACTCGTGCTGAATATTGAAGGAGGTGAATTCAATAAATGAGAATTACCTTTTTTATTAAACTACAAGAAAACAGATGAAATGCCAGTCCCTGTCTAAGCCCATGAAATAAAGCATGAAAGCAGTCAAAGTGTTAGTTAAACTGACATTCTAGATAATTCAAAATTAGATGGAAATATACCAGCATAGATAGAGATAGACAGCCCAGATGGAGCCTCTTATTGTAGTTTCCTTTTATCCAAAAATAGATGTTCTTCTGTGACACAATGTGCTTCTTTTAATGCCTCACCTCTTTAGTTTCACTGGGGAAACCTTGACCAACCGAGACCTGTATGAACGACAACTTTGAATAGAAAATGTTGCTCAAAAGATAGCTGTTGCATTACTCCTGGATAGCAACGGATGCTAAATTTGGCACATGAGAGTTACACAAAATAAAGCTGTTCAGTGTACAAACGTTAAGTGAGAACAGACGGTGGTCATTTGAGCTGCTACGTTTCTGTTGACTACCTCTGATTTCTTTTTTTTATAGAAGAGCTCTCGATAAGCTCAGTTGAATCACATACTGGTGCAATTGAGAGGCCTGAACCACAGTGGACCATTCATGTGCATTCAAGTATTTGCCGCTAATCACTACCACCTTGTACAACAGTGAAATAATTCATAGAGGCACTAAATGTAGAAATCCAGGACAGATGCTCAATGCAGCAGCTGGAGCAGGCAAACGTCTGGAGCAAGTACCGAGCCGTGACATTCGTCTTGAGAAAGTTCTGCCCACACGCACAATGTCATGTGCAAATACCAGCCAAAAACAGGGTGCGGATGACAAACAGCCAACTGCCTGTGAGCTGCCATGACTGCAGCAGAAAGGAGCGTGGACAGCGCTGAGGTCATATGCCTGCCGAGCAGATGTTGCCCTGCCCGACCCAACCCACACATGGTCCGGCAGCCCCCGAAGAACCGCCTCTTGTTCTTTCACAAACAACAGACCCCATTCAAATTTAACTGCCTAATTTGCCCAATTGTGTAAATTGCAGTGTTTATGACTTTGCAGAGATTGCTGGTAGCAGACAGTCAGTTTGTTTGGCAGCCTTTGGCTGCGTGTCATTGTGTTTGCGATCGGCTCTGATCGCAGCTGGGGAACGTTCGCTCTGACATTTTTCACAATGGACTGTCATCCCGTGTAAAGTATCAGACATAAAAAGCAGGACGACAACATTCGGTGCACAAGACGTCAGCTCCAGAGGCCCTCGGCTTGGCACTGCTGCCACACTACCCACATCTAAGATGCTTCAAGGGCATCGTATACCGTGGAAATAGAACGAGCGGATGACGGGCATTCCCTTTCAAAATCAACAGAGCACCGCGACATTGTGAACTAGTCGGATGACCGTTCAATGTTGGTTCTACTCTCAGTGCATTTCTACCGTAATCCCCAAAATGCCAAAGACCTCTGAAACATTATTCTGACATCTGAGTCACATATTTCTCCCATATTTTGATAAATTGTCTCACCTTTTTCCACTTATCACAACAATTTCAATTCAGTTTATTTTGTATAGCCCAAAATCACAAATATAAATTTACCTCCGAGGGCTTTACAATCTGTTCACATACGACATCCCTTTACTGGGACCTCACATTGGATCAGGAAAAGCCCTTTCACAGGGAAGAAAGGGAAGAAACCTTCAGGAGAGCAACAGAGGAGGATCCCTCTCCCCAGAGAGACAGACAATCCACCTGCACAAAAATACAGATACACCAAATGTCTTTTCCTGGCATGTATGTGATGCAGAGGAGAGCCTTTCGCGCCTCACAACACAGTTTGTGCTGCTGGGCTCAGCGCACAACATCGTCGCAGAGCTGCATAAGCCAATCGGAAATGATGGGTCTCGCAGCAAAGTGATGTCGTTGTCATGTCGTGTCCGAGACGGCCTCGAGTGAGTGAGAGACGGAGAGTAACATAATAAATGATGAAAAATCAATGAAGTTCAGCCCAGAGGGGACACATGATGTGGTATTCTTTCCTGGAGATGATATACATGTTGAGGTCACAAGGCTGCCGAGTATGTTCTGGATCCAAGTGTGAAGTGGCGGGCTTATGTGTGCAGATAACTAATCACAAACAATCTACAGCCAGATCAGTCTTCGATGCGTCCATGTAGAAATTAACAAGTGGGTCGGAAGCTGGGGTGAACGTTTCCAGGGAGACACATGACTACATGACTTTTGCAATGTGATTTGCCTCTTACAATGAAGCCGTGAAAACAATGAAGCCGTGGTCTTACTTGGTCTGACATGACCAGTAGCTTATGGTGGCTAACGTGGTGACTAACGTTAGCTTATGGTGACTAACGTTAGCTTATGGTGGCTAACGTTAGCCAACTTTGACTTTCCATGTCACTGGTTTTTCAACCCTTTTCACTTGTGCTACTGTTAAGAGTACATTTTTAAAAACCTCACCAGGTGTTTTGGCACAAGCCCATAATAGTCGCTTGTGACAGTCAAATTTATAGTCTCACTTTAAAGGCCTATCTTTAATTTTTCTGATCAAATGAAATGTAATGTAATATCAATTTGGGCTACATTCAGCATTAATATATTTAGCAAGCTGACAGTAGCTGTGTGCCCAAAATCAGAGGATGTGTTTATTTATTTCTGCCTTTGACTTTTTGTTTTCTCATGTTTTAAGTCAGTCACAGGCTCATTATATAAGAGCACTGACCTGACACATCTGCACATTAAAGGGATTAATTGGCCGAGTGAAAGAAGCTCATGTACAACTCACAGCTCTGGTCATGTTGAAAGTAATAGAGACCTTTTTGTATTTGACCCAGAAGGTACATGTCAGCGAGGCCCCCCTGGTGCTTTTGGAATAACGAAAAGGTAAGCTGTTAGACTCATAACGGCTTGGCATGTTTACGCCCCTCAGACCATCAAAAAGTACCACTGAACATATTTCATCATTTTGCCAAAAAAATAAAAAGACAGTGGCTTGGAGTCTGTTTTTATTAGTCACATGGGAGCAACACCACTGGCGCTCCCGAGAGCATCTGTTCAGAGGATAACAAAAAAAAAGAGTTACCCGGTGCACACAAGACCTCAGACGTCTGCCAAAAGTAACTTCAAAGTGGGTCATGTAAATGAGAGGGAACGATGCACAACAACGGCGCTCGCAAACCTGCTGCGGGGCTGGGGAAGGTACAGGTAGCAGGGCCGCCTTAATGAGAGAATCAAAGTGGCTCCGTCTTTCTTCTTCCACACAGATTGGCATCAGGCCTCCCCGCCGCAGCATCACATGCTGTGGCGAGCCTGGGCCGGACTCCGCAGATGCCACCTTATATGGCAGCAAAGTAAGCCAGAGGAGGGTTATGTTGGTTTGGGGTTTGGGAGCGCTGGTTCGGAGCGCTCTAAACAGCATGAACATGACAGATGACAGTTGGCCTACGTGGGCAACGTGTCAATGTCCATCCAAGATATCATTTCATGTTTTTTTGTTTTATTTCAACAGCCTTTAGAGCTCTTTTGAGCTCAAATTAGAAATGCACTTACTATAAATTCAGGCAGCAGCTGTGAACAACTATTATTATTTTAACCTTGCTTCTCTGTTTTCAGTGTTGGTGTGTGTCATTTAAATAATACAAAATAAAAAAGTCTATTCAATGTCAAACTGTTTGCTGGGTAGAGAGAAGTGGGATTAGAGAGAGCAGGGAGAAGGCGCAGTGGGTCTTTTATTGTCATCCCCTGAAAGGCTTCAGCTCAGCATGTCGCTAACTTTTCACACAGAGATTGTGTTTCCATCGTCCCGAGGCTCTCAGCGAGGTGCACAAACAGCCTATGAAGAGTCTGGCTGCTGAAGGCAATTAGCGGGCGACTTGTTATCGTCAACGCGGAGGGGCTTCTGGGAAAGAGCGGAGGGTCCAAAAAGATCTAAGTAGGTCACAGTGGGAGCTACGGGTGAGATTTGGGTATTAACTTAAGTGGCCTAATTAACTCTGCCACATTCTTATGGGGAAAGCCAAATATATATTGTTTAAATGTACATTTCATAGAAAGATCTTGCCTCTTATTCCACCCCGCTCCAGAAAGAGGATGTGACCACAACAGTAGAGAGTTGAGCAAACAGGCTATAAAATCACCGGTCCAACTTTTTGTGGTCCTCTTTTTTTCCTTCCCCCGTAAAACCCACCACTCCGTTTCAAAGACGGCTCCCGGCGCAACAATGGCTTGCAGATGTATAACCGTTTCAGCTATTTGAGGTAAATTAGAAGTTATGTGCACACTGTAAATACTGCATGTCTAGACACATATTTCTGTGCATACTGTATGTAATATTGACACTACTGTGTTGAGTTAAAATCAGGCTACTTTAAAGGAATGGTTCAACGTTTGGGAAAACACATGCTCCTTTGCTTAAGAGATGGATACACATCTCTCTGAACGTTCTCCTATTTTAAAAAATGACACACTGAGTGAAAGAAACAGACATTATTGTTCATATTGCTCACTTGCATCTCATTAAGGCGTAATTACATCGTTTCAATTTGAGTGTCAGGTCGCCTGGATTGGCTACAAACAGAGGGTCCTCCACAATTTCATTAAAGCAAATGTCGCAGTTTTTAAATATTTGATTTGAATATCTAAATGGAGAATTTACGTTAAATGCACCGTACCTGCTCCACCCGGATCTCATACTCTCCGTTCAGTTTCTTCCCTCGGAAATACTTCGCCCTGCAGAAAAACAGAGGATAAACTGTCAAGGAACTGACAAAAAAAATGACATATTCCATACGTTGTGTGAGACAAATGTTATTGATAATCTACAGATATGACAAACACTACAATGGAGACCAATCAAACTGTATAAAATGACCATATTGCAGCCATTAAGATATGCTTCAACATGTGGATCCCTCCCCTGACCCACTGTCCAGTGTGTGTGTGTGTGTGTGTGTGTGCACGCTCCAAACACTCCTCACGGTCAAAACAACCTTAAAATACTCTTTGTTTATTTGATCGAAGGAGAGCTGAAATCTCAACAGACCTTCCAAAATACGTTGTGAGCGGACAAAATAATGACTCACATTTTCCATAATTACGGAATCTGACCTTGAGGGGCTTCGAGTAAATCTCTTGGCAAAAGAGTAACTCATGAAATAAAGTGCAATCCTCGATGAGTCCTGTATGTGTGATTTCCTTTTGCTTTTTGGTGGCTACATTGAATTACATATGTGTGTGGCTGTCCATCGCTGATGCACCGAGCCCTCACACTGCTCCAACACAGGAACCCTCCAGCCTGTGAACTCCCAGTTACGGGCCTGACCATCAGACCCAGTGTTTAGATTGACCAAGAGACATGTGTGGAGTCACTGCGCTGCTCAAAGCTGGAGTTTGTATACAGGAAAACCACAGTGGAACGTTGACGCTGTAGAATTGTTTTTACATTTGGTTCAATGAAGTGCACGATGCACAATTAAACTTGTTTGTTTGGAGTTTTGCCAGCATGCCATCCCATCAGGGTTGAGTCAAAACCAATCCGATTCCAATTCTTGTAACTTCAGCCGCTCTTCAGACTTTTTCCTGTGAATCAAACTCCAAAAACACTGGATCCTACATTTCCCTTAATACGAATAGCGTCTTTTAAAAATCTGCATCCTGTTGTGGCCGTGTTGTGAGAGTGACGAAGAAAGAGACTATACTGAGATTATGATTACTGAACAAATCATGGATGAAGTTGTGAAATTAGCTTTTTTCTCCTTTCTTTTTTTGACAAATCAGATTTTAAGGCTTAGGAATCACTGCCTTACGGCACAAATCAGAACCAGCGTGATGTTTTAACGGTGCAAACTGAGAGGAAGGGTTCAGAGTTTGCAATGACAGATTAGTGAAGAGGGACATCACTGATACTCGATCCAGCTGTTGGTCAGTATTGGGCCGATGTCTGATATCATTATATGTGTGCAACTCTATAAAAGGAGTCAATAGAAGCCTTTATTGAGCCAAAGCAACAGGGTTTATGGGAAATGAGGTCTTATTTTTGAGAAACACTTTGACGAAATGTGTGTCTCTTACATGGCGTCCATGTCGTTTTGACATAAATACAGTAAAACAGACGGCCTTCTCAGGTTCTGTATTGCGGATACTTTGGTATATTTTATAGTCCATGGCCATGCTGTGTGCCAGTGCTCCGTCGGGCTCAGCGTGAACTCTCACCCCTTGGGACAGTTGACAATCTGTCGAAGGGCTTCAGGCTGGAGCCGTGTGTTGCTGAGGATCTGGGCTGCGAGCTCGAGGCTACTCGGTTACTGGGACGGGCTGTTTGGGATTTGGAGCGCCACTCGGCCGCTCGCACCAAAACCATTTCCCCCTTTCGCAGCACAAACAATCCTCCTCAGACCTCCTCCGCTTGTCTTCCCTCCGTGTCCGCCTCGCCGTCCCCCCGTGGTCGTCCTTTTAAGCCTGTTCATTAACGGTCATTGCAGCCACTAGGGGGGGGGGGGGGAGGCGTTAAGAACCATCTTGTTCTTAACGTCTGCCAGCTGTTTTGGGTCTCTCGTCTCATTCTCTGTAATTTTGGAAGCCGTGAATCTTCGGCAAGACTGACCTACATACAAGACAGGCAATGCCCCCCCCCCCGGACCACCACCCCTACAGCGCGTGAGCCAGGACCCCCTGAGCTCACTGGCTAAAAATTACTGCTATGCGTTTCGAGGCATTGCAAACACATGACGTCACAACCAAGCGATCTATTTAATGTATATGCCGCCGGGCTTTACGTGTGTCCAAATGTAAACATTCAGCTCCGCAAAGAGGTCGGGGCTTTCCTTCTCCCAGCCGTGCACACACCCACTATATAAACACCGTGGAGCTGAATTCCTTTTTTTTACCACGAGTGTATATGTTCCTTCTTGTGTCCCACTAAGCTTATGAGTCATGTATGTTGCCAAAACCAGATGCCCTCCGGGCTTGTTGTTGGTACAGTTATCTTTGCTTCTATTTGTATCTACTATGCTAAGCTTGATGTTGTGCTAATACTAGTCTGTGTATAAAAGTAGATTTCCTGTGCTGGATACATATTTTGTATTTGAAGATTAAATTCCCAATGTGTTGGTTTCCCTCGTTTTGTCCTATGAAGGACGCACGGTTCTCAGCAACAGTAATCATACATCAACAGTTTCATCATAATAGGAATAGCAGGGTAGTTATTAGAAGTAAGTCCTTAAACTATAAGTGGGGTTTTTGTGGGACTTTAACATACAAACAAATGCAGGTTCACACAATGCTGATGAAGCACATCCAGGGAAGGCCACCTGTGTTTGGCAGGACACCGGAGCTGTGCTTGCTGTGGCGACTTGAGCTCTCAAGTCTTCACATGCAATTTATTTTAGTTTTTTTTAAACTTTGAACAAACGTTCTGAGCCACTTGGATTGAACGCGGTGCTCTTGTTAGCAGGTTGCCCGTCCTCACATCCAGCAGTTACAGAGCAACACTCATTTGTCTTGAGTCGTGTTCGTGTTAGGAGCGGCAGGTTTCCAGCAAATGAGTTGTGTAACAGGTAAAAAAGAAGCAAAAAGAAAGCGTACTGTATATAAATTCATGGGTAAAAATGAACTAAATATGGGCTGGCAGCCGGTGAGAACAAAAATATGTCTGGAGAAATAAGAAATTAAAATGTCATTCAACCACTAAATCAGCTAATATTATCAAGCATAATCAGCCGACAGGATTGTTTTCATACGCCTTTTGAACGCCTGGGAATGATTGCACGTATCGCCATGCCGGATCCCAGCATGGAGCACACTTAGAGAGTTCCTCAGCAGGATTTCAATCTGTGATTCAAGAACAAAAGAACAGAAAAGCGTAAACCACGGCATAAAAATAAAACTGGGCCTGAGCATGTCCACCTAAAGACTGTCTCGCTGCCTTTTAGCTCATTGTTTGGTCTCCAACTCTTAATTTATCTGGCTCTTTAGCTGCAACACATCCGATATGTTCACCAGCTCGTCTCAGACTGGGCAGGTAGCGTATGGTGGGCTGGAAGTAGCTGCCTGCAGCGGCTGAATACTAGTATTAATCATAGCCACTTCAACTTAGAACTAATTTGGACAATTAGCGTATATTTCATTAAAAATCAAACACCTGCAGAAAAATGTTAAGAGCTTTAGAGAGACATTAACTGGACCATTAGCTGTCACTTTTGTAAATGCTGAAACGTACAGCAATACCGCCGCTTCAGCTTTTGTCTAAGTGGCTTCAGTGGTTCAAGCTGAAAACCTTGACATTCATCTCAAGGACCCCTTGAATGTATCTAAAGTAGTTCTGGTATACTGTCTTAGGTTGAACTGCAGGTGTTTGCAAGTTACTGATGTACAGTAAAGCGTGGATTAACAAACAGCACAAAGATTTTCTGCTTCTTTTCGCTCGTGAGATGTTCAACAGCGTGTGGGCTTCCTCGGACAATAAATGAAACCGTCTTCACATGGCTCGGGGCAACCAGAGAGAGAGAGAGGGAGAGAGAGAGAGAGAGAGAGAGACTATTGTGCATCAGTCATTGCTGGAGGCCAAGCCTGTCAGGACGGAGCAGCGTTCCCCTAGAGACCTCAGGCTCTCAGCAGGAATGCTAAGGAGCAAATTCAAACTCCAAGACAGGGAGCGGCGGAGGGACAGGCACCCTTCACTGTGTCTGTGAGGCATCTGCATTTTATTCATTGACGCTGAATGTTCATGGTGTTGGCTATAATGATGGAGCAGAGTATCTGCAATATACAACACTGAATAATTAAGAGATGTCTTATATGAATGAACACGTTTTTATCTTGTAAATATATAAGTATAAGTAATATATATTGCAAACCAATTAAGTTTGAAACAATAGGAACCTAAATAATATATACACATCTATCTTTTTCCAATACATTTTGGACTTTTTATATGTGTGGGTCACACGATTCAGGAACAACCTGCACAACTAACACTGGAATCTGATTCTTCAATACTCAAGCCTATAATGAGTTTGTGACCAGTAGTTTCATACTTCCATGGACCGACTCCTCACTCGCTACTGTTAACCGGTCCCCAGCTGCTAGTGATAACACAGCTGAGTGCATCGCTGACCCCCAGCTGCTACTCTGCAACCAAAGACACGGTGTGGGGAAACAGTTTACTGTTATAGGTTACTGGTGACCCCCGAAGTAAGCAACAACTTCATCCCAGAATCACTTAAGGTGGACTGACCATTAACTGACCATTTTACCCCAGTGAAATGTCAGAAAGATATGAAGTTACAGAAAAATAGAAGGAAGTGTAAGTAACATTAAACCTACAAATATGTGTATCTTCACCTGTTTAGAGTTAGAACTCAACTCATGAGAGGAAGCACACTTTTTAACGCAAAAAGCTGTAATTGGGTTGAAGTAACTACCGTCACAGCCTCCATGAGCTGGTTGTCAGAACTATTGTTACAACTGAACAACAATAAGTAATAGGGCTGCAACAACGAATCGATAAAATCGATAAAATTCGATTATTAAAAGCGTTGGCAACGAATTTCATTATCGATTCGTTGTGTCGCGCGATTATTACGCCACTCAATAAGTCACGGAGATGTTTGAGTATGAAAAGAAAAGTTGAGTTGAGCGCGGAGCAGAGCGGAGGTCGAGGAGAGACCAGCTGAGACCGTAACGTTGACTGAAACACATCGCGGAGGTCGAGGAGAGACCAGCTGAGACCGTAACGTTGACTGAAACACATCGCGGAGGTCGAGGAGAGACCAGCTGAGACCGTAACGTTGACTGAAACACATCGCGGAGGTCGAGGAGAGACCAGCTGAGACCGTAACGTTGACTGAAACACATCGCGGAGGTCGAGGAGAGACCAGCTGAGACCGTAACGTTGACTGAAACACATCGTGGAGGTCGAGGAGAGACCAGCTGAGACCGTAACGTTATTCTGAAACACATCGCGGAGGTCGAGGAGAGACCAGCTGAGACCGTAACGTTGACTGAAACACATCGTGGAGGTCGAGGAGAGACCAGCTGAGACCGTAACGTTGACTGAAACACATCGTGGAGGTCGAGGAGAGACCAGCTGAGACCGTAACGTTATTCTGAAACACATCGCGGAGGTCGAGGAGAGACCAGCTGAGACCGTAACGTTGACTGAAACACATCGCGGAGGTCGAGGAGAGACCAGCTGAGACCGTAACGTTGACTGAAACACATCGCGGAGGTCGAGGAGAGACCAGCTGAGACCGTAACGTTGACTGAAACACATCGCGGAGGTCGAGGAGAGACCAGCTGAGACCGTAACGTTGACTGAAACACATCGCGGAGGAAGGCCGTTCAACAGGCAGCTAGTAGAGCACTTCCGGTTGAGGCTCCGGTGCTGCGGCTAGTCGGCAGGTTGTGTTCCGTTTGAAGTGAAGACGTAACGTCCCTCCAGCAGCTTTCTGCTGTTTACTCGTTATTAGCTTGACAAGCTAGCGTTAGCTCGTAAGAACATTGTGTCTGAACAAAGGGAGTGAGAGAGAGAGTGAGAGAGAGAGAGAGAGTGTGTGTGCGCGCGCGTCTGTGAGTGTTTGAGTCAGTGTATGTTTGTGCGCGTCTGTGAGTGTTTGAGTCTGTGCGTGTTTGAGTGTGCGCGTCTGTTAGTGTGAGTGTGTGCGCGCGCGCGTCTGTGAGTGTGTGCGTTTGTATGTGCGTGCGTCTCTGAGAGTTTGAGTGTGTGTATCTGAGTGTAGTGTAGAGAACCAGTTCTGATGTTCAAACAAATCCTGTTAAGTTTTCTGATTAGTATTTTTTCTTTATTTTTTATAAGTTATTTATTGTTCTGACAGCTCAGGTCCCTTTAAACAAAATGTTGTGCAAAATGTTTTGTGCACTTTATTTAATAAAAGCCTATATATTTGGCAGATATAAAGCATACATGTGTATGTTTGTGTTAGTCCATTATTTTTATTATTATTATTACTTTAACAGCTCAGGGATGTTCAAGGAGCAACCTGTTTGTGCACTTTCTGAAGATTTTTGCACCGTCAGTTCTGTTTTTGAATAAAGGGTTGGAAAGTAATGATTTTGTTTTTTATCCGATTCATCGATTAATCGAAAAAATAATCGACAGATTAATCGATTATTAAAATAATCGTTAGTTGCAGCCCTAATAAGTAACTACCATTGTCTTTAGACCACTGGCATGCACCTGTCTCCTTCACCTCATGCAGTATCACCTCACTACCTGCCCCACTTTCAACTCCCCCACATCTTCCCAGGAGGTCCTCATAGTGTAAAAACATCTGGTCTAAGGTTTTATAGCAATGGGAGACCTCGAATTGGATACTGGTGTCAAGTCTCAAGGTCGATGCATTAGTATAAGAACCATTTGAGTGTGAAGTGGAGTATTTTAGTTTGTAGCAGGGCACGCTGCTTTGACTGGGGAGCCTCTGTTGATTACATCTGCTAGCCCCGATTATTTCAACTGCAGAGGAAGAGTGTGTCCTGTTAACCTCTGAGGCTGTCACACGGCGCCATCTGCTGACCAAAGCCCTTCACTTGTACACAGACGTATCAAAGCAACTGCATTTCTGTCAAGCCGAACATTTACCTGCAGTGCCACTCGGTGGCCAGAAAAGGAATAGAGTTCCAAATCAAAACAAAGAAAAAAATGTTTTTTTTATTGAAACGTACTGTATATTAATTAATATTAAACATTGATGTTAAAATCTATATTTCTTGGATTCATGTTTAATTTCTATTTGGGACATATGGAGGGGTTGATCCAGCCATAGAGGTGAGAGTAGTTTGCTTTATAGGAACAACCAGCAACAAGCACTATGCAACAACTTAAACTGCTTTGATAAATGAAGTTCAGAAGAGAACTGATCAGCGGCGCCACAAAGTCTGAACAAAACAACCCCGATGAGATCAGCAACATTCTTTCGACATCTCGGCCCGATATTGAGAATTTACATTCTGAACAGAAAGTAGAGATGCATACTGGGAAGGTAGACAATTTGGAGGGGGGAGGTCTAATGATAATCACTATCCAGTTGCATTTTCGGAAATGTAGGATCCAGCATTTTTGGAGCTTGAATCATAGAAGCTGACTATAGTGGCAAACTAAACTTTCCCAAATCAACCACGCTGTATATCAACCAAGAAGGAATAATACAAATACATGAACATTAAATAAAGAAAAAACAACTCCAATCACATATTATGCAGAAGGCTCAGTCGATCCCACAACCTGGAATCAATGCAATCCAATACTTTGGCTTTAGAAATTACAAACAAATGTCTCAACAAAAAGTCAACATGAAATACTTAGGATGTATTGCAGTGCCGCTGCAGCGGATTGCATGATATCAAACAGCTGTTGCTGTGTCAAGCAACCCTGTAGGAGTCCTTCAATCTCAAAGCCTCTGTTGTTCTCTCTTAATACAAGTAGCTGTTAAGGTGAATAAAGAAACCTGCTGTTCTCTCAGGTGAAGATTGTCCCTCAGAGAGTCTGAGTGAGCCTGGGTGATCATCTGTGGACTTGTTTCAGAAACACAGCGATGTGGGGAGGAGCGGGGCCCCCTTTTGGGATTTCAGGCAGCGGGATTAAAGAAAAAAAGAGGCTGCGTGCCTTTGCAGAATATTGAGAGCGATTCTGGTGCTTTTGTCAGCGGTGCACTGATCATTTTTAGACCCCAGCGTGATCTCCCAGCAGAGCCTCAGATACAGATGCTTCGGTACATAATGATCCCGGCTAATTGTGCAAATAAATTCAAAGGGATGGAAATAACTAATAACAGCTTCACTGAGGTTGATTTACCACCAAATGCAGCCGACAGAATAACAATTCATGAAATGGAGGAGTGGTTTATTGATTCGGTAGGACAAACATGACATACTATGCTGCTGCACGTCTCGACTGGGGCTCTGGAAATCAATTCATGTGTGCAGCAAAAGATGTCCAGCATCGGCCTCTACCGAGCATGTATGTGTTGTTGCTGAAAGATTAATTTATTTCTTCCCATTAAAAGTTCATTTCATTTTTATCAGAGGAAAGCACCTCCCTCTTGTTAGTTACCATGACAGCCATGGCATAAGCCTGCCAAAGCCAAGGCCGTACGAGTCTATCATAAACAATAAGATGTCTCACTTCTTGAAGGATGTTTTTGATTCAGAAAACAAAAGGTAAGTGAAGTGAATGGTGTGAAAATTAAACATTTAGCCACAATATGTCCTTATAATATGACGATGACGATGACTAACAAGCTTACTGACACTGATAAGTTGCTTTTTGGGAAATGTCCTTACTACTTTCAAATTACTTGTAATAATCAACATATTTATGTTGAGTTAAAGAAAGCCTCGGGACAAAGGATGTCACTTGATCAGTTTAAACATACTAACCTTTTAAAAACAAAGGTCGAGCTGCCATCTTCTATTTTTCAGATACTACGCTGCTTCATGTGGCAGTAAAATTTAAGTTACTTGCAATTTAGTAAATATAGCGATATAAAACTGAAATATGGAGATCAGTTTATTATCTGTTAACTAGGAACTGGTTTGAGACAAACTAATCACATCATTATTACGCAAAAAAATAAAGTATTTCTCTCCTAGACATAAGAAGCGAAATTAAAAAACATGCCTTTTGTGTTAAACAACCCGAGCACACGCACAGGCCATGCAAACGTCCACTTACCAGTCTGTGTGCTGATCATCGATGACCAGCAGGATCTTGGGCTTGCGTACGACAGGTTTAGGTGGCTGACTGCTTCCTGTTGCGGCCCCTTCAGCTGCGGTAGCCGCTGACTTGGCGTGTGCAGCGGCAGCGGCGTTCTGGGCCATCTGAGCACTCTTCACCACGCTGGAGAAGGAGCTGAGGAAGCTCCCCGCGCCCGAAGTCGAGCCCGTGCCGGCACCGGAGCCGGAGCCTGGGGCTGAGGCTGGAGCTGAGGCTGGGGCCGGGGCCGGGTTGGAGGCCGGGGGCGGGATGCTGGGGGGCTGCCGCCTCTCTGTGGCCGGTGAGGCGGGGGAGGAGGTGGAGGAAGTGGATGAGCCTGGAGGGGTCGGCCTCTGCAGATCCATCATGTAGCCGTTGGGGAGGTTGGCCACAAAGCTGCTGTCTGACAGGCGCCGGCGGAGGTAGTTCATGGTGATGGGCTGGTGTGTCCGTCAGGCCAGAGCAGGTTAGGGGAAGAATGCCTGAAATCCTGCACAGGGGACAAAGGATCTGTTCACAATCAGTTTTGCAATGCTGTTCACATCCGATTGTTTGTAACATCTTGTAAACTAACCACATCTTTTGGCGTCACTGTTTTTGTCAGTTCCGCTACACATTGGTCATCGTTTTGTAACACATTATGTAACGGTGCAGATAAATATTTTTTAAATCTGCACACGCACATGCACACACGCACACACACACGCACACGCACACACACTTTACGCTGCTGTTCCGCATTATGAAAGAGAGTAAAGTAGAATTGACCCTTGCGAGTCCCACTACCGTATGAAAATGGCCCCGGTGAAGTTTGAGTGCAATCCCCATATTTACATATTACACAATGTGTGCGGTCGAGCGTCACAGAGAAGGAGTGACGGCGCTCAGAGCAGACGAGCAGATGGTGAGAAGAAATTAGCAGTGAAGTTGTCTCGTGTTATTAAAAGTACAGGGTCACACACACACACACACACACACACCAGTTCCACAAGCCACAGTACGCCTGGGTGTCGCTCAGGATTAGAGTTTGTCGCACACATACACTTAGTTCAGATGTAAATTGTTAAACATGTGATGCTTTTCTGCTTTCTGAAGTTCACAGTAATTAGCAAACATCCGACCTGAGGTGCAGAGCAACAAATGTCAAGCTCGGGAAGATGCCAAACAACAGCTGTTATATTGGAAAGGTGTACTAAGATGCAGCTATGAATCTGCTCATCCTGATTTGCATAAGATTAAATTCCCCACACCGGGTGGGACAGAAAGCGCAGGCAAATAATTCAGTGACACAGCGGTGATGATGCAAAGTTGGAGCAGTGATTCAGAGCTAGTGTCTTCGTAAAGCAGATAGAGCCCGATGGGAGAAAGAAAACAGTTATGTAACACAGCGAGACGACACATTCAAACAGATTAGCTATCAAACTGCAACGAAGCAAGCATGCCAGCGGAGGGGAAAAGAAACCCTTAAACCTGATCAAAACTAGGGCGCTCTCATCGTAAGGGGATCTTGGATGAGATGAAAGTGCATTTCTTATTGAGGCGTCACGTCTCAGGCGGATGTGCCCGGTGTTTGCAGCGTTCTTGGTAGTTAGAGGGGCAGGAGGGGCTAACAAGCCCTCAGCAGGAGGCACAGGATGTGGGCCAAACGTTTCATCTTGACAGTCAAACGACCACCATCAGGAAGTCCTCGCGCTGATTGAAAGTTGAAGCTTCTGCAGGAATATCAGCTGATCATTGCTGTTGCAGCAGAAGTGTAATAATGTTGTTTTTTTGGTCCCAATACAGCACTGATTCCCAAAGGAGGGAAAGTCTATTTTAACTCTTGAGACTGAATTAGTTTCAGCTTTGTGTTCCTCATTAACCAGCAACACTAACTGGAAACATTAAAGTTGTGAAGCATGAAACCAACACACTGAGCTGCAAGATGTCACAGAGAGGTTGAGTGAGGTTTTAGACACTACGAGTGAGCCTTTAAAAATAACAAAGATATTTAATTCTTTACCGTGAAATTGCTTATCCAAAAATATTGACAATTAACTATTTTTATCTGTAGATTAATAAAGGGCTCGAACATATGGCCCGAATCATCTTTCACAATAAAGGTAATTTCATATCTTAATACAAATAATAGTATATATAAGTATAGAGTATATGTACAAAGGAGGTTCTTTTTTTTTATTTTGTGCTTGTTATCATGTATATCATGATTTGTCAATATAAGATAATTTATTGTCACAATACAATAAATTATCAAGATATTATCAGCCCTAGATTAAAACCCATTTGATGCTCTCTGAATACTTTACCATTGACCGAGCACGTTATTGGTATTGAACGAACAACCCAGTGCAATGATGTGGGTCATCGATGTTCAATGCTAATTCATTGTTGGTTTGTAATTTAAACAGGCATTTTTATAATAATAAAAGAGTATATAATTAGCTGGGAGATTATATCTCCCAGCTGGCCTGGGAACGCCTCGGGATCCCCCAGAATGAGCTGGTAGATGTTGCGGGTGAGAGAGAAGTCTGGGTCAGCCTGCTTGACCTGCTGCCGCCGCGACCCGACCCCGGATAAGCGGTGGAAAATGGATGGATGGATGGATAATTAGACTAATCCTTTAATACTAGAGTTTAGGGATTCAGCGGACAAGATGCGTGTTGTCCCGAGGAGTAACACCAAAACGGGAGTTTAAAATGCCCTCCAGCAGCCGAGCTGAACAGCCTGTCCCACCGCGAGTGAAGGGGCTTCCCCCCTGGGGATTCTGCATATGTGTCAACACCACGCGGCTCTCACAGAGCAAACCAGCAGGGCTCGACTCAAATTATAGAAAATTGCTAGAAAACAGACAGAATGAAGACGAACAACAAACAGTGGCAATTACAGTCACAGGGCCACTGACTGCCAGCTCAGCCCTCTTTGTAACGGCTTGATCTTGTTGGACAGAAAAGGAGCCGTCTGCTGAAAATCACTATCTTTACGCCACTGGCACATTCCCCGCTTTGCCTTCTCTCTCTCTGCCTGGGGACCAGTGACGCTCTTAAACCCTCAAATGCTTTCCCTCTTGGGGGCCGACCTGGTGGCCAACATTCAGTGACAGGAGCTTGTTCAGACAGAGGCTGACAAACAGAAGAATAGGACAAAAAAGAGCACCGTGGGTTATCCACGTAGTTGGCCTACTTCAGTAACACTTGTTGGTGCTAACAATAAAAAGGTCGGGGTTATGTCACACGATGTCAGATGCTTGATATTTACAGACTGCAAAGAAAGCTATTATTGAAAGCTGATGAGTGGTGCAGTAAGCCGTGTATAAAGGAAATATTTGAGGAGTTCCTACAGCTCTCACAGCAAAAGGGACTGTGGCTCAGCAGTAATCACAGGCTTCACTCCATAATGACGGGGAAGAGCAGGATGATGCCACACCAGACTCTGGGACCCCTGCTGGTATGCCGTGTGTGTTACTGATTCTCCATTTACAAATCGTGTAATTGATGAAGACACAGCTTAAGGGAGATGGCGGTTCCTTCCTGCTGGTCTCAATTATTTATTTATTCTGCATGTTTTTGCATCCCGAATATCTGCTGAATCTATCACTTATTCGGATGGGTGTCCTGTGAATTTACACACCAAAACATGTTAGAATTGTTGACAGATTTGTTCAGAACAAGCAGTGCTGTCGTTCACTCTTCTGTTTCCCACCTTGCATGGCCAAATTATGCAATAATATGCATTTTCAAATGCGAACCAACCAGATGTTGGTTGCCTTAACGAGAACAATGACGGGGCGGACTCGAGGGTTGCTTTTGAATGAAAGATGTGCTCCTCAATGATTGTACAGCTGGCATAATAATGTGGACTATGTGTATCTATTTTTGGAAGTGTGGTTAATTGGTGGTGAGAGAAATGCCACCGATTGTAGTATTCTAGGTTTATGTTTCATGTAACAACGTCCATGTAATTTAACAGCCTACACTTACTTACATTAATATCATTTTCTTTATTTTCAGTTACCTGCTGTCACCTAAAAAAATGCATGCCTTTATATGCTGATGTTAGAGATGAGACGATCAGTCAATTTATGGATCAGTGATCTACAGAAAATGTATCGACAACCATTCGGAAGATTTAAATTGAATAGTCAAAAACCACAAATTGATCCATTCCAGCATCTAAAACAAGAATATTTCTTTGTGTACTTTGATACTGAAATTTCCCCAACAAGTGAATATCTAATCTAATCTAATAATGAACGAAAGATCTTTGGGTATTGGGATTGTTGGACCCATAAAAACCATCAATTCAAACATGTCAAATCAGGGTCTGGGAAATAGCGATGGGCATTTTTCAATGTTATATTAACAAAACCTTTAAAATGATAAATCGTCAATGAATCGATAAATTAAAGTTACTCACCAATTCTCTGATCTCACATTGTGTTTATACAATTTAATACGATTACCGTTTGATGTGTTTATGAAGTTTATATGAGCATACATGTTGACCTAAATGATGACTGTCATTACCTTCCTTAACGAGGCCTTTACAAGAACCCTCCCGACACCCATCATCACGGTCTTTGTCCAACACCCGTTGACTCCCCGTGTCACCCTGCTGCCCAGCAGTCAAACGTGGCTTTTATTATTCATGACAGTTGAGCTGGCGGTGCAACCCGTTAGAGCAGAGGGTCGCTGGGCTCCAGTCAGAGAGAGGAGAATGAAAAGAAAAAGATTGGGGATAGCAGAGAGACCCAACGCTGTGATGGAACATAGCTTTACTGCCCCAAGGCATTCTGGGGGGGGGTTATAAATAACCGTGTGAGATTCGCTGCCAGATGGACGGTAATGACAATTACCACCTGGAGTTTTCCCGTAAAAAAATTCCTTGAGCCAGAGCTGTTGCCATGGTTACCGTAGCTAGTATATATATTTTTTCATCAGAGTTGGTCAGTTCGTCCACCTGTCTGTTCGTATGTCCAACATTTACAGGTCAAGAGATATCTCGATATCTTTGACATAAACATTACCTAGTATAGATTTGGGTGGTTTTCTGTCCTTTCCTCTAGCGCCACCAGCAGGCCTAAATGTCCCCTCGGCCAATGCACTGGTCAGTAAAGGGATCTCAAAAGACAGTTTTTCTATGAAGTTTTCTATGCACTTTCATATACATCTCAATCCATCCAAAATCAAAACTACATCTACAAAACATCTAAATATAATAAGTAAATCCAATCTTATTCTCTTTAGACCCTTTTGAATATATTTCCTTGACCTATTTCGTACTTCCATCCTGGCTCCAGGCTCTGAGAATAATGAAATCATGTGTTTTGTTTCCGTGCAATGCTTTCGCCTTAGTTGGGCTTGTTAGTTATGTTTCAGTTAAAAAGGGACTGTGAGGCTTCCTCCTGTCTTTCCATATTTGTGTACACTTTCTTTACAGCATTTCATTTTACAGTTTGTTATTTTTAGTTCATCATTGACTGATGGTAAGCTTATTTCTCTAAATATGACAATGAGCCAAATGGTTGAAACTTTGTATATACCTTTTCTGTACTATGTCCACACTCTAGGGACGGTCAGTGAGTCCACCACCTCGGTCCGGACCTAAATATCTCAACTACTAACTAGTACCAGTTCACTATTCATTACATTACATTTCATTTAGCTGACATAAAACATAAGTAAATATAAGACTGCCTTTTTGGAAGCAATTTCAATAGTTGATATTTAGTATTCCTAGTCAATTATTTTGTATATGATCCACACTTGTGTACACAAAACAACTGAAAATGTTGTGCCAATAGTCAACATCAGAAAAACATAGTAATATTCAGTTTCCTCCGAAAAGAATCCTTTCAGTCATTCCTCACAATTTTGTGTTTTTGACTATCATGATGAACTAAAACTAATCACTGAATCATAGCCCAATTAAATTATTTAAGGGTGGGAAGCTATTTAAGGCTGATTAACTCACCGCAACTTCTCAACGGTCAGAAAAGCATGGTAGAGATTACAATAAAACATCTTTTGCATGCTGTTTTTCCATAAATATGACCTGCGAGAAGCATCCATAGAGTGCATATCTTAAACTTCATTAATGGCATGAATTTAAACCCACGATATTTAATGCTGCCGCCTCTGATGTAGCAAGACGTCTACAGAGAAGATGGTGTTAAAATGGTTGTGGGAGGTTGTGTGGAGGCCTGCTGCTTATTTTAATCAGCCATTGTAAAACTTGTAAAAAGACAGCTTGTGAAGACAGCGTTAGGCTTAGGCTGCTAATTTCAGTGCTGTGAAATGCTTTCAGTACATTGCCTCTATTTACAGACTTTACGTTTCCAAGTGTAACCAGACAAGACATAATAAGAAAGTGGGGACATAATTTCAACAAGAACTCTTAATCACAGATAGATCCACTTGTAATTAGAAATTAAAAAAGAAACTGGAGCTTGAAACCTTATCTGAGAATCGTGCTGCTTTTTGCACTTGCAGAACAGCCCAGCGGGAATGAGAAAGTCGTCCTGCGAACCTCGTCGACTGCAGTGACAGAGTGTGCTTGGCGGCACAACAGTCTGCGAGAGTGTCTGCGGAAGCAGCAGCGACAAGCTGGTGAGGCGAGGAGTCACAGCCGAGTCACCGCGCAGTGACTTCACTGCAGATGCCACATTAGTATCCACACAAAGACAATTACAGGCGGTAGAACTGACCTCTGGCCTTTTTTTCTCCCTACACATGCTGGACTAATCCAGAGATGAGACCAGTTCACTCAAGACAATCTAAAAAAAAACCTTCAGGTTAAAAGCTACAACTTAGCTCAACTCGGGAAAGACCCGGGCGATATTCATCGGTTGAGCCGAGCATCAGTGGGAATGAGCCAAATAACCACAAATTTCACTGGAACATATATTTTTAGGATTTTTATGCAATCACAAATTGTTGAGATACTGAACAACAAAATATTGCACTTCAAAACAAAATCTACAGCCCTACTTAATACAATGCACCATCCATTCCATTCATATCTAAGACATGACTAACAGGCTGCTGATGAATCATTTCCATATAAACAGCACCGGCAGCATATTGATTCAAAGCTCCATTCACAACAAACCAGCCCCCACATTACTACAACTTGTTTCTACATCAAAGTCTCCTCCCATCACAAACTGGGCACTTTTCTCCATGAGCCGCACCAGACCACCCGATAAGGACAAAAAGGTCACCAGAATAAAAGGGATCATTAGTGGCTGTAACCTGCCTTTCATGCTGAGGGCATGTGTTTGGAGACAAAATAGATAACTCGTTATGGAGGAAAGACGTGTGCCTATCTCCTGATTGTCTGATTAATATTTCATTGTGTTTATTTTTCAGTATGGCGTCATTGTCATCAGTGCTATATGCCAAGCTGCTCTGCAACACAGCATCTGCTAATGAACACGGCAATAAAACTACAGTAAACTTAAGTTGTTCTCTGCGATAGACAGACATTATTATTATTATTATTATTATTATTATTAAGAGACAAGCACTGGGTGTGGTTTGATCTGAGTTGATTGACAGCAGCCTGGCAACAAAAGCAAATAACCCTGCAAACATCATTAGATTCTGATTCAAATATTGCAAACATTTTAATTGTTGAACAGAAATATGTGGCATCCTCTCACTGAGTCTGCCTCCATTAAATCTAGTTGGATGAGAAGAGAGAAAAATAAACATGGAACAGTAATCTGTCATCTTGATTAACAACAACTGGAGTAACTGGACTACGTTGTGTGTTCATGTAGGACCCCATCACTCACAGATAGGTAAAAACAATGGTCTTTGACTGTTGTGCTCACTTCTTGTAAAATATGGTGGTTAAAATGTGCGTCAATGTTAGCGGCCACTTGTATATGAAATATACAATATATTTATATCCCTATATTTATATTAATATCCCTCATGGCATTTTTGTGTCTTTAATATCATTGTTCCGCTTTTCTCCTGCTCGATTTACAGGTGCTAACGTTAGCATCTGTTTTTGCTTATTTAATTAACTCTTAAAAAACTCCAAGTATGCAACCATTATCTGCTTAAACCTTAGCAACTAGCTAGTGGACATAGAAGAGCATTTAGCAAAGGGAAAAAACTAAAAAGATGTATTTCACTTGACGGTAAATAACAAAAGCCTTTAGGGTTAGCAAAAGGTAACGTTAGCGGGCTTGTCCTCAGAAAGCTAAAGAAACCACAAACACTATTTTGTTACTGTGGTCAGCAGCAAACCAACATTACGGAGCATTTCACGTCGGTAACGCCACTAAAGAAGCAGACCAAAGGAGACAGAAACAGGAAGGAGAGTGATGGTGAGACTTATTTCACATTCAGCAGAAGAAAAGAAACACTAAATCCAGGAGACATGGATTCAATGTTAAGCAACCCTTGTAACAGGTTCAACTTGTCAACTTGAAGGGGTGACAATATGTTACAGTTGTGTTCACATTGTGACCAAAGTGGGCGTAGACTTGTATATTGATTCAATATTTAATATTGGTCGGTCACTTTGGCTACATTCGTAAAATACAGGTGGTCTGGCCATATTGGCGCGAGGTTAAGTGGCCGAAGCAGGTTTGAGAGAAACATACCTGCTTAAGTAGGGTGGGCTTTACTCCATGGGTTTCACGTCTCCACGCGGGATGTTCAGAGTCTATCCTTATGATAAAGATTGACCATTGCGAGGTATGCGAGAAAACTGACTTTATAATTACCCCGTCTCTCCTTTGTAATCCACGGTCACAGTCATGAAATGGATCCCCCCCTAATGAACCGCTCACCGGGGGAGTGACTGGGCTGCAGGCTGCAGAGACATGGCTGAGGGAATCCCTGCACAGACCTACTATAGAGTACACCGAGCTGTCACACCACTCAAACCGGCCTGACTCGGCAAACACTGCGCACACGGGTCCCCCATTTTATCCGACTAATGAAAAAAAGAAAAAAAGATGAGCCTCGTTGTGTAAAGCAGCTAATTCCTCCTGTAAGCACAGCCCGCAGCGCGAGACACACACACACACGCACACACACACCGGCCAACAAATGTTGGAAATAAAACGTTTGAAGAATGGTCGGAATATATGCGCAAAATATATTTACCTGAGCGGTTGTCTGTGATGAGCAAGTATCGGATGATGACCCTTCCTCTTCTTCTTCTTCTTCTTCTTCTGGTGATGCTGCTGCTTCTTCTTCTTCTGCGCTCAGGTCCACGGTCCTCCTCAGCCTCCCAGCCAATCCCCCCCCCCCCCCCCACTCTCACTCTCTATTTCTCTCTCTCTCTCTCTCTATTTCTCTCTCTCTCTCTGCCTCTCACTCTTTTCTCGCTTTCCACAATGCATGCCGGGAACGTGAGGGGTGTAGTCTGTAGTGCCTTCATTACTGCAGTCGGCCCATGAAGCTCAGCATCTGCCAGTAAAGGGGTATCAAATGTGAAGCAGGAAAATAACAAACACATTAAAGAAAATACTATGGGAGCAGATTTTATCTCATTCATTATATCTATTTTGTTGTTGTATTTTCCAAATCCCTCTGAAATGTATCATACACTTATGAAATATATATATTTTTACAAATAATTTGCAAAAAAATGAATGATATATAGATTGTATTTTTTTTATTAAAGCTATTTTTCTCATTTAGACCGTCATGGAACTAAAGCAGTGGTCAGCGAAACAGCTGATAAACCCATTGTATACTATAAAAAGCTAACAGATCACGTTAGCAACTTGCTAATGGACACAGTGGAGCATTTGGCAGCTAAAGAGCCAGTTATAATTTTTTAAGGACTTAATTAAGTATTTAGAGAGTAAACAGGCTGTTGGACAATTGTCAGGTGGACAAAAACAACTCCAGATTACTGATAATGTTGCTCTTACTTTGCTAAATATGTATATAACCACTAACGTGTTTGACTTCATAAGGAAATGATATGTCTATGTCAATGTGGATAAAAACACTCACTGCTGTTTAATTGGAGCTTTAAGACAATTTCTAGGGTGAAAAGGTCCAGAGTAAGATTAGTGAAATACCACAATTATGCTCCACGACATTAATTCCTTCGGATCATAATAGGTAGCATATACATATCTGGTGCAGGTGGAAATTGTAAGACACGTACTATTCTGCTTTCAGAATTAGAAAAAAATCTTCCACAGTTGTATGTATAAAACACAATATATATATATTTATTGTGAATATAATTCATGTAATTAAATTACCATATATGTCTTTTGTATCTACCCTTGTTCACAACGTGTTTTATTCTTAGTGAATACAATGGATATCATTTTCATATATGTATTTTGTCTGTCAAACCCTTCCGCTTACTTCATCAAGTCCGTCAAGCTCAGCACGATCTGAGCTCTTAATTCATTCCCCGTCGGCTGATTTAACCCAAACATTTAAACTAATAAGACAAAACAACCTTTTATGTTTTGTTGTTATCTCGATGAAAACAAGCTTTCAACATAATTAACTTGTGATTTCAAGATAACGGCATACCATTTTTTTTTTTAAGTTTCATTGGGCTTTGTGGTTTTATGCTAAAAACCTGAAGAACCAGATATATTCTTTAATAGTTGCTGGAGACCAAAACAGAAGAGTGAATATTGACTTACATTCAACTGGTGGCCAAAAACATGACTCCAAATACATACTAATGTTGCTCTGTGTCTGCTGGATGTGTAAATAGGTCACTGTTTGCTAAGCTATAAGCTATAAGGAACGTCAATGCCACCCTCGCCAATAAATCACCTAATAATACTTTAAAGGGGGCATCAAGGGGCTCTCTCGGTCCTTGACATCTGTCATAATCAATTGCTACAAAATGGTTATTGAAGAAAACAAATGTTGCATGATGGCGATATCTGTCATGCTGATATCAGCAGAGGTAAATATTTCATGACGGCGCTCAGGCACAGAAGAACATGTCGACCCACAGCTGTCACTGATGTAACAGAGTGTAATAACAACATCATTAATCTCTTGTAACCCACACTCGCCAGGCGTGACGCCACTGAGTAGCCCCAGTCTGTTTATTGTGGAGTTGGCTGGCATGAATAAGTATTCTCTGTGTGGTCAAAAAATATTTTATTTTTGTACAGCATGCTGATAGCATAGATATGTAGTTCGTCTTATAAGTCGTTCAATTAAATATTGGTTGATAGGCTTTATTTCAGAAGCTCATTATAATAATGAGAACCTACAGAGCCTAATTGTGACACTGCAGTCTGCAGTCAACACGTTACACAACAGGGTCATAAGCACAAAGCAGGATTAAGAAAACTTCTAATTAATTCATGGTTAGCGGTGTGAATGAATGTACAAATCCAGGGATTGTGTTGGAGCTAATTACACTTTAATGAGACGCTATGGTCCACCTTCCAACCCTCTGAAGGAAACTAGCATATTCACAGATGCTGAGATAGCAACTAATTAATTCCACATTTAATGGTACACTGCAGTGGAATCTTTCATCAGCCTTTGGTTGGGTATTTACAGACAAATTATAGGAATCTGTGCCCAAATCACCTTATTTTATGTTTCAGCATTAATTGGATGTTTAATGGTATCGGCCTGAATTCATGACATAACCAACTCTCTGCCATGAATGAGGTTGTTGCTCCGGATCCCTCTCGAATCAGTGAAACAGATGTTGCAACAGAGACACAGACTGCACCCCAAAGTGCAGCACAAATGTTGTCATCCAATCACAGCAAGACACACCTGCATACATCATCTGCACAAAAATAGAAACTATACTGAGGGTGCAGTCTCAAAGGATTGGTAGTCTCTATCTCACATTGCAGCCCCATTTATTGCTTCCTGTGTTTCTTCCCAAAACTCAAGGATAGACAGTTTTACTTAAACACTACATTTTATTACAGAACATATAAGTGTTGTCGTACAACTAGAGTGAAAAAATGACATACAAGGAAGTGCAGCAGCAACAAAGGTAAAACAAACATAAAATGTCCAATGGAAAAGCCTTTTTGGGCCGAATGGCATCACGTGACATCATCAGACTTTGTCCACTGTTTGGTCACTAAACCAATGTGCCATGCTTTAAAGCAATGTATATATATAACGTCAGCATGCTACATGCTAGCAGCTCTGTGATGCTCCACTTGATGCTTTTTATCTAAATGCTAACGTCAGCATGCTAACATGCTAGCAGCTCTGTGAGGCTCCACTAACGTCAGCATGCTAGCCGACACTTAAAGACATAAGAAAGCACCGTCTCTCGAAAAAGACATTTATAAACCCCACATCCCTCGATAGTAAGCGGTCATCTAAGAAAGTAGAACATGTTTCATTTGGCTCCAGTTTTGCGCATGCTGTCACCCAATACGAAACATAGTTAGAGTTCCCCTTCAACAATTGGCTGATCGACAAGGTGCGTTATTCATCCATTGAGGCTGCACATACAATAACTCTGCTGACCACAGCGGTTATTGAAAGCACCACAAACATGTCCGAAACTCAACAGAAGCCCCTCCTGCTATCAGCCAAATAAAGATCTGACTCACTTCCTCTCAAACCTGGGGGCTTTTTGCCACTATAGCACTCTTCCATCAGCTGGAACAAAACGGCCGTGACTCAGCAGAAACATAAACACCTCACACACCAGCAGGGAGGCGCGCAAATAAGGGAAAGGAGTCATATTTAATTCATAAGCTCTTGTAATGCAGGAAAAACAGATTTCCCGATATGCTGAGGCCTGGAAGCTCCTCGCAGCTGGCTCTGGAGGAACAACAGAGTAGGCAGAAGGCTGGTTAATGTCAGTGGATGTTTACTGCCACTGGGTGGGCTGTTGCATCCCGCGGGGCACAGCTTCATTTCCCATTGGACGGCTCCATCTTAATGGACAGCAAACGCATAATGGAGCACGGTTGGCGGAGGATTGCGTGCACCGGTAGTGACAGCCCAATCCATTGTCGCTCTGGGAATGGTCTCTCCGTAATCTACTGTACCCTCAGAGCTGTGTGTCTTTTTTTCTGCACAGAGAAAAGGCTATATGTTTTCATCCAAAGGGAGATAAATGTTCTTAATTAGTGCTCGCCGTTTACAGAATGGGTCCCTTGGGGGATTAACAGTCCTCCACCACCAACCCCCAAATATCCAGCAGTGCTTGTAAATCCTCTCAGTTTGGTTATCACATGCAGAAATACAATTTTACTTTGAAATGGCCCGGGTTTGCATCAATTAAGAACATGATATTTAACCAGCTGGAATGATTTCTATTAAATACTTGTGCCACACACACTCAAGTGAAGCCAAAATTAAAGTGCCTTAAACCTGCAGTCTTTCTAATGGCCACCAGATGGCGACTCTTGTGATCACAAAAAGAAGTCTGATTGTATAGAAGTCTACTCTACTTCTCACTTCATGTATTACCTCAGTGAACATTATAAACATGAGTTTATGGTCTCAGTCGCTTGTTTCAAGTCTTCTTCAATACAGCATAATGTTCATTTAGCAAATTATGGTCCCATAATGTACGAAATATAAAAGGTCCCATTGAAGTATAATGTACCATAAAGCAGGGCATGCTTCAGTGTGTGGCTATCTTGTGACTGGCAGGTATCTACCACGGTCTGTGAGTTCTCCCATTCACAGGGTGTTTTATTTATTTATTTGCAAATGTACACATATTTAATGATGGTAAAACATATTTTTTAACTTTGTGCAGGAGAGGTTGGAAGCCGAAGATGGCCTGTGAAAAATACCTCCCCTTTTAGACATCAATAGTTGTAAGTTGTAATAAGTTAAAAATATGATACAAAAATTCCATTAATCATTCAAATGTCAAGACTAAGCAGAAAAACAAAACAAATATAGAAAATTGTAGAAATTACATAAAAGTTCAAGTTAATAGGTTGAGATACATTACAATACATTGCAAACAAACAAGATGGAGACGGCTAAGCTCCCAAGTGCATCTAACAAAGTGTCTTCTCTTGAAGTGCTTTCAGGGAACGTGCTTCATTTTTAATGTATTTTATGTCATTTTTTAAACGGCTGGTAGATGCTATAATGCTTCGTCGAGCTGAGGAGAACTGCAGTCCGGTGATAATTCAGTGGTTTTGTCACAAAGGCACTCCAGTTTAGAGCAAATTCATCTTCATATAAATTATTGCATAAAGTAAAGGGGAATCTCATCTTGACATGCAACCATAGGGGGGGATGAGGGGGGCTAATATCTGATGTCACAGGAAAACTCCAGCAGCCATATTGATCGTTTTTCATGCATTGCCTCATTTCACTAAGAGGCTCAACCCAACCGCTGGTGGCCTTTTCCATTTACTTAAGAGACAGAGGAAGACGGAGAGAGCTGCAGCTTTTAATGGTGACAAACAATATGACGCAAACCTGAAAGGAAAACGTTTATTTATTGATTTAAAAGCACAAAATCAGCTTTCCAACAGTACAATTTGAAAAATACTGTTTTTAGTTTGTAACACTCAACAGAAAGAAATCTAGAAAAGGTGCTTTAACTTCAAACAGCCTACATACACACAACAAACCCTTATTTAAAAGAAACTATTAGTGTCAGGACTCATTTTAGGATGCTGATAAAGATTCTGTCGCCCTCTACTGGTCTAGGAGCTATACAGCAGAATCTCTGGCTGTAATAATTACTATATAGGATGTAATCCTCATTAGAACCAGGACTGTTTGAATGCCATTGTGATGCATACAATTTTCCCTCTACTCGACTGTTTTCACCCACGTGATTGATTATTCTAGTGTGAGCATGTTCTTCCACATAAACAAGCACTCTTAAGTGATACAACTGGGTGAAAGTCATTCTACTCCTCATTGCACTCTTTAATGGATACCATTGCCAAACTACCCAACGCATTCTGCACAAGCGCAATCAAGCTCCTTGAATGATCATTATTCATAAAGAAGGAAAAGAGGCCTGCCCTCACGTCACCACGGTCCCTAAGCAATGGCACAGGAATCATTCTTCTTCGGCCTCGGTGGGGGGGGTGGAGGAGATGGCGCTGGTTGGGCAACTCTGCTGTTTAGGTAATATGAGGATGGGGAGGTTTGGTAAGGATATGTGCTGGGTTTGTATGTGGATGTACTGGGCGAAGAAACAGATGTGCTGGGTTTGTATGTGGGTGAACTGAGCGAAGAAACAGATGTGCTGGGTTTGTATGTGGGTGAACTGAGCGAAGAAACAGATGTGCTGGGTTTGTATGTGGATGTACTGGGCGAAGAAACAGATGTGCTGGGTTTGTATGTGGGTGAACTGAGCGAAGAAACAGATGTGCTGGGTTTGTATGTGGGTGAACTGAGCGAATAAACAGATGTGCTGCGTCGGGTCGGTAGGGGAGCCGGTCTCGCCACCGGTGCGGCCGCAGCGGCGTACTTGGTCACGAGTGGGTGCGCGGCCTTGTACTGCAGCAGGTACTCGGGGTAGATCTGGGGCATGTCAAACACGACGAAGATGGAAGGATCCATAACGTCGTCGACGCAGCTGTTGAAGTAGTTTATGTCCCCGCCGTCCTTGGAGGGAGCTCGGCGGTAGCTGGAGTGCCCCCTGGTGTAGCTTCCCACCAGCACCCGGGAGATGAACATGGATTTGACATCGGAGTCTCCGGTGTAGCTGTGGGAGTATTTTGCGTCCCGGGCAAAGTAACTACCTGTGTTTGGACACAGAGATTAGCATTTTGGGGATTATTGTAATGCCATTATACAGTAGTGGGAAGACAAGGGGCCGCAAACAAGGATTATTCAACATGTTTGCTTAATTGGTTTTCTTGAATAAACAATGATTTGTTCCCAGCGCCCAAGCTGTCCAAACCCAAAGATATGAAATGTACTCCCAAAGTACATGCGCAGGAGGCCTGAGTCGAGCTAGCGCCACTGAGCTAGCTGAGAGGACGCCATTAATGTTTTACAACGTCTAGAAGGAATATAGTTACAACATGCTGCTCACTAGTTCATTACATCGGAGAGAAGCCAGACATCTGTCCCAGAAATATTAGACCGAATGTGTCAGCTGACAACACAAGATAACGGTAAAACAATAAGTTCCATTTGTGTTGGGTCGTTTTAATTTAATACAGCAACTGCAAATCTTATGTTATTAAATCAGTAAGTGGCCCACAGCTCTTATTTCTTCAGCTCACCTTGGCCAAAGACCGTTCCATTAACTCCACAGACTCTCCAGTCAAAGTTGTCGCGGCAGATGACGTCTACGTATTTGGGGTCGGTGCCGTGAAAAAGCAGTTTTTCGGTCACATTGCGGCCCTGGTTCTTGGTCTTCATCTGATTCTTCTGCCTTTATTGAGGAAGAATACATCAGAAACTGTAAATCAAGCCGATACCTTTAGGAAAGAGGAACTGGAACTTTTGGATCAGCAGTGCCGCTAGTGGCAATCACAGGGGAATAATAAATACTAATACTCTTTGTTAAAAGTTGCACAGTCTTGCGTTACCAACAGAGAGCTGCGGTTATCTGATACAATGACGACCTGAGAAGATGTTAAACACATTTTGAAACCCCACACGTACCACTGGAAGAGCTCCCAAAGGGCTTTGTTCTGAATCCTCTCTATTTTGACGATGTCAAAGCCTCTCAGAGATTGACAGAAAAGAGTCTCGAGCCCCTTGAATTCATCCGAGGAGCGCAGGAGGGGGACTCGCTGCAAAACACACAAAGAAAACAGAATTATTTTTCACACAGGCGTACAATAACTGATTCAACAGATTTTGTTTACGACCACTAGGGGGCAGCAGAAACAAGTTATGACTACGACCCTTTGAGTTGCTGCTGTGGCAAATTGTTGCTTATTTACACATCCAGCACTTACGGAGATAAATTATGATTCATTTGGTATACTGAATAATATTAAACATAATATAATCCAACTTATTATTATTAGGATGATGATTAATACTATTTGTGTTCTATTTATTTATTTTCCATGGTGATAATTATTATATTGTTAATTGATACCAAGATGACGCTGATGATTACTACCATACAGTTAATTATTACTAGAATGATAATCATCCTGATGGTGATAATAATAATGATTAAAGTCTACTGTTGTTATCATTTTGTACTGGGTAACAATAATTATAATTGCTTATGACTTTATTCCCATGTACACCAAATACTCATATGGGCAACAATAAGACAATATAAAATAAAATGATTTAGTATTTGTATCTTTTTGGGGATTGTTGTTTCTCTCTCTTGCCTCGTCATGTCTTGTGTGTGTCTTCTTGTTAATTACACATTTAGCACTATTAACAATCACCAACAAAAAAATAAAAAGAGGATGAAATATGCAGAAATTGTCTCAACACACACACCCTGAGCTGACTATTAAGCAACACCAGTTCAAATCTTTGACACTGCATGTATCAAGTCAGCAAACAGTTTAAACTTGGTTTGATCAAACTAACGGGCGCCGCCTTGACTGTATCGCTTGAGTCACCTGCAGCCAATGTCGAAGGCCGTTTTGCTCTCGTGTAGCACAACGAACTGCAGCATTTATGACTTTTCTTTACGATACATCAGCACCTCTAGGGGTCAAAGCTGCTGCTGTAAACTATTTGGCCTCCAAAAGCATTCCTCTTTCCAGCAATTTCTCTCAATTTTTGCCGGCATTTTTGTATTATTATTATTTATTATTGTGGAAAACAAAAGACCAAAGCCAACAGTGTGTTAGTCGGTCTCTATTTTCTGACTTAGCTACCTATCTGACAATTCAAAGATGAATAGACTTTCCGAAGCCCGGTTGCTTCACGTCGCGACAAGAGCGAAAACATCTTTTCCACCGAGCGAAGCCGTTGGTGACGTTCTTTTGCTCTTCTTTTAATTAAGTATAACTCTCCAGTTTTGATGTCACCGATGCTTCAATGCAAACCCCCTTTTGGGAGTCTCCATTTTTGTTTAGAACAAACAGTTTGGGTGTGACATCGTAAGAATATGGATAACGTGAACGCTACCATTAGTGCCCCCATCGCGTACTATAGAGGAATTTTGTTGTGTATTCATGGTGTTTTTTATGAAGAGAAAACCTTTAGATTTGTAAGTGTAGTGTTGATGGGCACGATCTTCCCACAATGCAATGCACAAAATAGATAAAGGACGGCTGATAAAATAACAAATTTCGGAAGGTGCAACGCGCGCTAAAGCGATAGAATCCTCTAGAAAACGCCATTACTGGACTTTGGAAAATATATTTGGTGACTGACAAAACAGCACAGGGACAAAATTTACTTTTATTCTCTATACAGTAGGATCTCAGTTCCATGTTGGAAACACTACATTGATTTTCTTTCCTCCATTTTGTTAAAAAGTGTAAAATCAGACCCAGAAAATGAACAATAAGCAAATTGTGAGGGTCCTGGAGGCACCACCACAAGGGGCTGCCACAGTAACCCTGGTGGCGACCAGAATCTCTCTCTCTCTCTCTCTCTCCCTCTCTCAATCAGGGGAATGCAGTACAGCCGGGTGAAGGGTGCGCCGCCAGTCGCAGCTGCAGAGTATTCAAGCAGCAGATAAAACCAGCCTCCACCCAGAATGACGCTGTCGGGTGATTCCTTTGCATGCCTTGCCTTGCCCTTCATGTCCGGGCACATCCCGTGCTACGCCAAGCTTCTGCCTCGTCTCGTCGCTACGCTACGAACCTGACCCCTGAGCTACGCTACTACGCCGAGCGTCTGTCTGGACTCCTGAGCTACGCTACGCTCCACCTTGAGTATTGCCACCACCACCTGTCACTCCATACTTGTGTTGTAAATAAACCACGACTTCTGCACCAACTTCCCTGCCTCACTTGCCGTCTGCTTTTGGGTCCCGTCACGTAACCTGACAGAATCACCCGACCAACAGTATGGACCCAGCAGACCCGGCTTCCGTCCAGGCGACCCGCAGCACAGAGGCCCGCGTCGGAAGGCACGATCAGATCTTGGATCAGATCATGGACAGGCTGGAGGGAATGACTCGGTGGCTGGACCGGCAGGATGCAGCAACAACAGCGCCGCCCAGCATCCCGGCGGCGAGTGTTTTTTTTTTTCCTGCATCTCCCGTCTCCTTCCTGTGGCCAACAGGCGGGAGGGAGCTCAACCCTCCGGCCGTTTCCCCTCCACCCACCCTTGTCTGGCCGACCGGCGGGAGGGAGCTCAACCCTCCGGCCGTTTCCCCTCCACCCACCCTTGTCTGGCCGACCGGCGGGAGGGAGCTCAGCCCTCCGGCCGTTGCCCCTCCATCCACCCTTGTCTGGCCGACCGGCGGGAGCGAGCTCAGCCCTCCGGCCGTTCCCCCTCCACCCACCCGTGTCTGGCCGACCCATGGACGCCCCCCGGCCAACTCCAGCTCCCCGGTCCTGTCAGCCCCGGTCCCAGCTCCCGCGACTGTGCCGCTGTCAGCCCCTGTCCCGAGTCCCCCGACTGTGCCGCTGTCAGCCCCGGTCCCGAGTCCCCCGACTGTGCCGCTGTCAGCCCCGGTCCCGAGTCCCCCTACTGTGCCGCTGTCAGCCCCGGTCCGAGCCTCCTCACCCGTGCCGCGGTTAGCTCCGGCCCCTGTTCCCTCGAGTCCCGTCGGCGGTCCGGCCGACACATGTCCCTCTAGTCCCGTCGGCGGTCCGGCCGACACATGTCCCTCTAGTCCCGTCGGCGGTCCGGCCGACACATGTCCCTCTAGTCCCGTCGGCGGTCCGGCCGACACATGTCCCTCTAGTCCCGTCGGCGGTCCGGCCGACACATGTCCCTCGAGTCCCGTCGGCGGTCCGGCCGACACATGTCCCTCGAGTCCCGTCGGCGGTCCGGCCGACACATGTCCCTCGAGTCCCGTCGGCGGTCCGGCCGACACATGTCCCTCGAGTCCCGTCGGCGGTCCGGCCGACACATGTCCCTCGAGTCCCGTCGGCGGTCCGGCCGACACATGTCCCTCTAGTCCCGTCGGCGGTCCGGCCGACACATGTCCCTCTAGTCCCGTCGGCGGTCCGGCCGACACATGTCCCTCGAGTCCCGTCGGCGGTCCGGCCGAGACATGTCCCCCCCAGTCCCGTTCAGGTCCCGTCCCGAGCCCCGTCCGTTCAGGTCCCGTCCCGAGCCCCGTCCGTTCAGGTCCCGTCCCGAGCCCCGTCCGTTCAGGTCCCGTCCCGAGCCCCGTCCGTTGAGGTCCCGTCCCGAGCCCCGTCCGTTGAGGTCCCGTCCCGAGCCCCGTCCGTTGAGGTCCCGTCCCGAGCCCCGTCCGTTCAGGTCCCGTCCCGAGCCCCGTCCGTTCAGGTCCCGTCCCAAGTCCCGTCCAGTCAAGCCCCGTCTCGAGTCCAGCTTAGTCAGGTCCCGTCACGAGTCCCCGCCTGGTGGCCGTCCCCCGGCCCGTCCTCCTGAGTCCCCGCCTGGTGGCCGTCCCCCGTCCCGTCCCCCTGGGTCCCCGCCTGGTGGCCGTCCCCCGGCCCGTCCCCCTGGGTCCCCGCCTGGTGGCCGTCCCCCGGCCCGTTCCCCTCAGCCCAGTAACCTTTCCCTGTGTTCCAGGTTCCTCCCCTCAAGCCAGCTCCCGCCAGGGGTTTCGGCCCTCCGGTCGTTCCCCCTCCACCCACCCTTGCCTGGCAGTTCCGTGGACGCCAGGAGGCGTCCGTTGAGGGGGGGGTACTGTGAGGGTCCTGGAGGCACCACCACAAGGAGGTGCCACAGTAACCCTGGTGGCGACCAGAATCTCTCTCTCTCTCTCTCTCTCCCTCTCGCAATCAGGGGTATGCAGTACAGCCGGGTGAAGGGCGCGCCGCCAGTCGCAGCTGCATAGTATTCAAGCAGCAGATAAAACCAGCCTCCACCCAGAATGACGCTGTCGGGTGATTCCTTTGCATGCCTTGCCTTGCCCTTCATGTCCGGGCACATCCCGTGCTACGCCAAGCTTCTGCCTCGTCGCTACGCTACGAACCTGACCCCTGAGCTACGCTACTACGCCGAGCGTCTGTCTGGACTCCTGAGCTACGCTACGCTCCACCTTGAGTATTGCCACCACCACCTGTCACTCCATACTTGTGTTGTAAATAAACCACGACTTCTGCACCAACTTCCCTGCCTCACTTGCCGTCTGCTTTTGGGTCCCGTCACGTAACCTGACACAAATATTCACATCATGAAAATGATGGCGTGGATTTGGCTACTTCTAGCAGTTAAGTCTCGTTTTTCAAAAACATTTCACAGCATGTACATTCACATAACTTCTAAACCGGGACACAAATGTTATTAATGTAATTATAGACACTTGTAAGTTACGTTGCCAAGGCAGCTTTGAAGGCGTGGTGCATTCACATTACCATGAAACCTGTTTGTGGAATCTGCGTCTTGTCCCAGTTGTCGGGTATGTTGGTGATAGTCTGTGGCCTTCTGTGGTCCGAAAGCAAAGTAGGAGTAGGGTTAGTGGTACTGTGAGGTTTCCTCAAAAGGAAGGTGGGAAACTCAAGTGGGACCAACGCAGCTTATTGAGACGTCGTACCTCGCTCTCCTTGTGAGGACATCCGTCGCGGAGACAAACTGGGGCCGTCTTTTCACCAGCTTCTTGGTGCTGTACTCCTTGTTTGTTTGTATCATGTCTGGGGAAAAGAAGACATTAAATGAGTTCTCCAAAATGCACCAACGTGTAAACGGAGAGATCTGTCGTGTGATATTTGTTTACCCTTGAAACTGAGTGAGTATGACTGTGACCCGGCGGTGAAGTCCACCACATCTTTGTCATTAATCAGAAACCTCTGCTCCAGCGTGGCGCTGTCCATGTTCGCTGTTTTGTGTCCCGCCGCCTGCAACGCGAGACAGAGGAGTCGCTTTTTACCTCAAAACGTGACCAATGAAAAAATACTTTTACCTGCCGAACGTAAAAAGGAAAAAAACATTCACATTGTTTGCCTTACACAAATCTTGTATGCTAACTATAAAGCCAGAAAGCTCTATGCTAAGCTCGATGCTAAGCTCTATGCTAGGCTAAGCTAACCAGCTGCGAGGACTAGTTTCATATTTTGCCTGAAGACATGAATCTGCAAATCTAACTCTCTGCCAAAAAGCAAATATGGATATTTTTTATGTTACTTAATGCTGTATTTGTATCATTCCGAAGCATTTAGTCAAGCAAAAAAATGTAAATAAAAATGTCATTCCATTCCCTAGTCACCATTTTTAGTGTAAATGTTCGCAATAGAATTTAGCAACGTAACACTAAACAAAGTTTAAAATAAAAAGATGCACCACATTTCTAAATCTAACTTTAATTTCAGCACCTGAATTAATTTGTGAATATGCGGTTTTCATCAGAACTGGGATGTGTACCTGCCTTTTAATTCATAATGATAATGCTGTGTTCACATGCTGTGGTCTGAATGCGGGAAATCTGCAACCTCAGAGGACAAAAGTCCAACTGTTGAGACTCAGCTTTGAAAGCTGGATCCACTTCAGCTGAGGGAGCGCCAGTGAAATGTCTCAATTCAATCGGCCAACACGAGCATGACCAATTCTAATTTATGCAACCAGGCTACGATCTCCTCCGCTGCTCATCTCTCTCCTCGGGGACGCTGCCACGCAGCCAGAGCTCCATCCACAAACTGATAATGCGATAAAGGACTTGTACTTCGGCAAAGCTCGGACAGCTTCACTTCTTTTTCGACCGCAAAATGTCACTGAGCGTAAATTGGCCTCTTTTCTTTTTTCAGCCCAAATCAGCTCCGCTAGCTTTGCTAGCCGTGGCGTGTTGTCAGAGCGCATCTCCTCAACCAAACTGTCGGCTGCTGCTGGTGCCATTTCTTTATGCTGCTCCTCCGTTTGCCAACTCACACCGCTCCTTATCCATGAGAAACTGTGTCAATGTTTACACGACTGTGTGGCGTGGCGTGATTGGAGCAACGACTTTGAACTTTGATCACACATAAAGTGTAATGGAAACTGGCACTAGGGCCAGCTGTTAAGTTCAGAAGCACACACCCCCTTTAAACAGTCATCACTAAGTCATCCAGCTTGGGTAATAACTCCAGCTACTCACAGCTGAGGCGTAAACGATCCACTTCCCGGACTCGTCCTCCCAGTACCAAACCCACTCGGTGGTGTGGATGAAGGTGGGCTCGCGCAAAGAGTTTGCGGTCGAGAGTCGACGCACTTTGTCCGATCCGCGGGTCATCGTGTCGAAATTCACTGGTGGGCAGCCGCTACTAACATACAGCAAAAACGAATAACCGTTCATTTAAACAGCAAGTCATCTATTCCGTGAAACCGATACATCGGTTTTATTTGGATCAATGTTGAGATTTCTTTCCTACAAAACATGACCTAAATAAACACTGCACTAGTAAGAAGAAATCTAAACAACCAGATTCTCTCAGTAAATAAACTATGTTATTGATTTACACAGAGTGATCCTCTGATTTATGTCCAACCCAACTAGCAGGTATTATATTGAACTGGAGAAGCATAATGCTTATATCTCTGCATCAGGATTTTATTCATTCTTTTTACATTGGTATTCTTGTTCTCATGATATGGTTGTTGTAGGGATCAAACAAACGAGATGTAACGCATTGATTAGTGAGCGTTAGGGAGGCTGAGAGGAGCCAGCTGTTTCCCTCAGAGTCCATATGGGTCCTCCATATTTACCCAGAACTATATGTATAGTGTATATCATACTGTACCTGTATGTGTTTTTAGGGTCACAGTAGTGCTTCTCGATCGCCTCGTTATCAGGCAGGGCGACCCACCGATCGCCCTCTCTGACCTCCCATCTGTACGGCATCTTGTCGTGGACTTTAAAGCATTTCTCTGAAAAGACATTGGTCATGAATACAAAAAAGCGTGACAATCACAAAAAAAGTGCATTTATTGCCGTGTTACGCGACGTCATGTACGGTTGATTACTCACCATCGTGTATACAGTGTCCTTTGATGAAGTACATGCATATCTCCGTTTTATCTGAAGGACACAAACAAAAAGAGCGCCGTGAAGTGTCGTTTGTTTTTCACATTTTCAAAGTTCTCTCAAACAACATTTGTAATGAGCTTTTGCAGCCGGCGTGGTTCACCTCTGACGGGCCTTGGCCTTGTGCTCGGCCCGGCGCCGCCGCTTGCGCCGGGGGTGTCGTTAGTGGAGCGGGTTTGCCGCAGTGGATCGTGGGTGCCGCTATTGCCGCCGCGCCCCCTGGCAGCTGTCGAAGTTTTATTCTGATTTTGTTTTGGCTCGTCGCTCTGTCCATCTTCGGTGTACAGGTCCAAATCATCGACGTCCATGGCGAGGTCGTTGGGGGAAGTGGTTCGTTGCGCGGGAGGATTGTTGCCCTGGTTGTCGCTGTTGTGTCTGTTGCCCCTCTTACCTCTGTTGCCCCTGTTACCTCTGTTGCCCCTGTTACCTCTGTTGCCCCTGTTACCACCTCTCCCTCTGTTCCACTGCCCTCGTTCTGAATTCAGACCATCGTCGCTGCTCGCATCTGTGTTGTTGGCGGCAGCGGAGCTCTTTCTGTCGGTGTACTTCAAGGCCATTATGTTCGCATAAACAGACCTCAGGGAGGGAATGAGGTCGTCGGGCACGCCTCTCCCTTGCAGGCACTTGTACGGCTGTGCGGCGGTAAAATCATGGGTCTTGGAGCAGCTGCAGTCGCTGTTCATGTACCTCTCGCATATATGCAGCCTCTTGCAGTCATAGCCATCCTGACACAGGCCGAACTCGCCGCCGCCGCCATTGTTGAAATTGTGACATATCTGGCATAGGGAGATAAAAAGGTGGTTACAATCAAGCAAGGCAAAAGGAAAGGAAACGCCCTTTAAGGTGATGAATACGGATGTGTCGAGGAAGTCAAAACTTCTGCCACTCTAAACTCTAGGGTCATGCAATCATGTTTTCAGGATGGGCGTACCCTCCCATAGGCGGTGGCAACTGATCCGACAATCGGAATTTGGAAAACCAGCTCAGTTTAGGAGTCAAACTCACGTCGGGCAGCAGAAAGTTGTCGGTCTGCAGCAGCAGCGTGCGCAGCTCTGTCCGGCTCAGACTCTCCAGGTCGTTCACTCTCAGCAGCGCCATATTGTTATCGGAGTTCAGCTCATGGGAGAACTTGCATCTTGTGCTGTCATCAAAGAGCACAAGACGTGGGTTTGATGTTAGAAAATACCATTGCTTCCGGAAATTAATAAATTCCTGCATAACATTTTGTAACTGCAGAGTATTTAGAGATATAAGAGGACATATTGTATGAATATGAACGTTTCCTATTCATTCACGTGTTGGTTGGAAAGTCTTGCATCTACAAATGGTGATGTTCATTTAGAGAATAAATGATGGACAGGCTTGAAGCACCATATTTAAATCAATGGGAGTTATAGTAGCAGTTACTAAGAGGTATTAGTTTGTGTGTGTGTATATATATATACACCTCAGTGGTTTTAGCCAAAATGTCAGACTATTCCTGAAAAAGGCCCTCAGACTTTAGTGCTAAATTGGCCTGGAGGTGTCCGCGCGAGCCGTTACGACAGCGCCGTCAGTATTTTTAGAATAACAACGGTACATGAACGCATCACGCGGGTCGAGACCTTTAAAACAGGTCATTAAACACACCGAAACACACCTGGGACAGTCTCGTTCTGCACTGAATGGCTTTAATTGCATTTAGAAAATGTAAATTTATCGAACTTGAATTTAAAAACAACAACAACGGAGATATATTTGAAGTATAGTCGCAGGCCTCACATTAAGCCTCGTGCTTAACCTATTTACCTGAACGGGCAGCTGCCGGTGAAGAGGAACTTTTTACACAGGTGCAGCATGTGGCAGGACCCCGGACACTCCCTGGCTCTGCACATCTTCAGCCGGGTCCTGGCCACCACCTTCGGCTGCCCGAAGGGACAACACAGGGCAAACTTCTCGTGATTGTTGATGATATCATCAATATCGTCGCTTGAGCCGAGGTTACACTTCAAATAATCGGTATTCACGGCTCCTTGATTTCCGAGGATGAACTTCAGTATTGTGGAGTCCATGGTCAGGGCCCGGATCCTTCCGCGTCTCCTTCCGCCTCCCAACACCACTGGACAGACACTGCTGCTGAGCGTCTGCCTCTGTCGGGTTCAGTGGAGTCGGAAAGTACGCTCTCGTTTCTGATGATTAGAAACCGAAACTTAACTTGGCCTATTTTTAGCAGACATTGGAGCTGTAACGCTGCTCTCCTCCGCTTGGGGGCGTCGCCGTGTTGCATGACCTCACACGCTCCTGTATTGTAAAAAACAAGACATTACACACATGTGAATAATCTCATATATCATTTAGATTCTAATTTTTTTTGCAGGGGAACCAGATAGAAAAAAGAAAAATACATACAAAACATACAATACAAAAAACACATTCTGCCACCAAGTGCAGACGATGACAGCTGGTTGCACTGTTTTTTCTTGTTGCAATAGTAATAAATAAATAAATGACGACACTTGGTTTAAAAATCTATATTTAATACTCTAGCTTTTCTGTTCCTGACCGGCAGTAATTCCTTTTCGTAGACAGTGTAATGTAAGTATTATTACAGTGTTATTAAGTAGGATTACATTTGCCACTTAAAAAAATCACAAAAATGTGATTACTGTTATCATGTGTTCTATCAATCCCACACATCAAAACCAATGTTCTGACAGTAAAACAATATATATAATTGCTGATCATTGATATTTAATAAAATATTTTGTTTTTAATGTGTCCTTAAGATCATCTTTTGAAAACCGTAACCTCATGAGATCCCTGTGGAATATATTTTATTTATTCATTGTAGTTTAGCACATAAGCTTTTTATTATTAACACATTTTGCAGATGTTGGCGCGATGCATAATGTGTTAATGTTTAAAAACCCAATAAAAACATTAAAATATTTAGATCAACTTCTCCAGATTTGTTTTCGCCTTAAAATTGAAGGGGCTAAAAAATAAAAAAATAAATCCTAATTTGAACCACTCTGATTAAACAAGCCAGTCCAAACATTTGCCCGGTCTCAGCCTGCAGCATCAGGATGAACGGCCAGTGTCCCTCAGCCTCACTCATCTGCATTTGCTTGTTAACTCGCTGCACATTTCCCATCAGCCTCCTTACTTCCCGTCCCCCTCCCTCTCCCTCAAGACAATATGCAGTACATGTTGGAAGTGATTTGCTGCTCCCATAATCTCTGTAGCTTTAGGATTCAGCGCTCTAGAAGAACTAGACCACTCTTTTTCTTTTTTGTTTTGTTTTGTGCCATTGCAGTTTCCTTCAAAAGGCTGGCGATGGCCAAATGTAAGTGAGTGGCGCATCCTTGGGTCCAGACCGGGGATCTTTTGTCAGCTTGTCAGATTGAGGGCTCAAAGAGGCCGATAATGTTGTAAATCATATGTAGTCACCAGATCTCTACGAAGTAAAATACTTGATTTGAGAAATAATCGAATCATCATCAAAACACAAATCAGGGTATTGATTTTAGGGAGAATAGAGATAATCCCACCAGAGGCGTTTCAGGAGATTTGGACAATCCATGGAAATGACTTATTGTGCAGCGGTTAAATCTCTTTAGAGCATATTCTTTTTGACCACTTGGGGGCAGCAGCACAAGCCGTACTTTAGATTTAACATTGACATGTTATCAAGTCGTTAATAATTAGATGTGCTTATTTACACATCCAATTTGGTGTCGTGTTTCTGGTCTCCCTGATGGTTTTAAGTCTGATATGGACCCTCCTTTTAGCTCTGCTATGAGTCCCTCCATCACATTACTCCTTTAATATATTGTGCGGGTGCAGCTTGAGTATTTCTGCCAGTGCAGTGCTGATCCAAATATTCAGACTACATCTGAATTCTATTGGTAATCATTTTACTTTTTACCCTTCTGGAGAACTAAACCAAGCTGTAGGACCTCAGCTGGTCCCTGCACCTCACTTTGACAACCACCTCATCTGAATGCCCCTTTTCCCCCATTAACTGATCCCCTTTAATTCTGTGAACAAGTGGATACATTCTGCTAACATAAAATACAATGAGTGATACAACATTAACCAGCACACTTGACTTAATGCAGCCTATTGATTTCTAGAATCACCATGACAACATACATAAAGTACATTCAGTATCAAGTACATTCCCTTTTGTTCTACATGCTGCAGCATGTAATATTAATTTCCTTTTACATAAAGTATTCCTTTAGTATTCTCGTTATTCTTGAGTGAAAGTCAATGATTGACTACTTTGTGAACAATAAGCTCCATGCATATTATGAAACATGTGTATTAATTAGTGAGAAATAATTTGTTCCATATGGAGGCCCCGCCCACTACATGCGGGTATTCCTTCGTATCTCCTATGATGTTACACTTTGGCTGTTGCGTTTGGCCCCGCACGCTGTGTAATTAAAGCCTGTTATGTAACTGCGTTAACATGACGTTTTGATTAAAATGAAATAAACGAGTAGAAAAGCAGTCTGTCAGTCTGTTGTGTTTGGTGGTTGTGTGTCTGCAGCTGCGACCTGCTGCGATTTCCTGCTTCGGGTTTCCCTTTAAAAGGGGGCAAGGCTCAATGCTGGGAATTCACGTCATTTCGCCGTTTTACACACATCCAGATCAATGAGAGAGAGAGAGAGAGAGAGAGGGGAGAGAGAGAGAGAGAGGCAAGGAGAGAGAAGGGGGGGAGAGAGCGAGAGAGAACGCGCGAGAGCGAGAAACGGAGAGAGAGAGAGAGCGAGCGAGCGCGCGCGCGAGAGAGAGAGAGACTTGCTCTTCCAGGAAGGGACTATTAACCAGCACGCTGCCGACGTATGAAGGGAAAACACACGCAGACAAAAGAAGTTTTCACCCCGACAGCCGCGCTATGGAGCCGGCCAGCAGATAAAAACAGAAAGAAAGAAAAGAAAAAGCAGGCTATGTGAAAGAAACAAACACAGCCCGAACAACTTCTCCCACAACAACACGCCGAGCAGTCGGGCTGCTGCTGCCGCTGCTCTGTGGGTTTCTCTCGGGAAGAGACGGAGGTAAAGAGGGCACAACGGAAAAGTGGAAGGAGACGGAGAGAAGTTGACGGGAGATAATGTCTGAATCCTCCTCCGCTGCGATCAAGGTAACGCCGTCCTTTTTGTTTCCCTTTGACACTTTCCACTCGGGGGTTCGAGCCCCTCGCAGTGAACCCCGGGGCTTTTACAGCGTCTAGCCCGCGAGCTGCAGCGCCATTCAGCTGAGGCGCGTTTGTTTTGCTAGTCATCTGTTGCTCGCGGCTCCACGCTTTGTGTGTGTGTGTGTGTGTGTGTAGTTCGCCTCCACTCCTGCTGATGGGAAGAAGTCGTGACTGCCTGACCAAAACGACAGATTTACCGCCTCAAAAATAAATGATATATATATAAATAAAACGAGTGTTGCAGCCAGTGGGGCGAACACGTTGTTTTTGGAGCGGCTTCTCGTGCGGCCACATACAGAACAGTGGGGACACAAGAGGGGCTGTTGAAGTCCTACAGGTTACTACACACAGGGGATACTCTCATGGGAAAGAGGCAACAAAGTCTCCTGCAACTTGAGTGACCATATAGACAACAACAAATCAAGTGAAATCGTCCCTCTTGTTTTTACAGCTATAATTGGATGCTTGGAAGAGAAATGGACAACTTTTGGTTAATCAATTCATTATAATTTATTGAGAAGAAAAGAAAAGCCAAACACGTGTCTCTGATGTGAGGATTTTCTCTTTTATATTTGTCTTAAAAAAAGTGAAAACAATAAATACAATTGATATTGTGGCTTTTGGGGGGCCGCTGATCAGACTCTGTAACCAATCTGAAGACACTTGGGGGTTGTGGCGCGTCACTATGGGTTTGAGGTGTTGTAATCTAAGTGATCAGCCATCAATCAGTCATGAAAATAATCTATAATCGCAGCCCCGGGAAGATTGTGAGCGATTAGAGTCAGTGAGGATCGGCAAAGACTTGCTGTGAGTCTCAATAGGAACTAGAGACACACACACACACACACACACACACACACACACACACACACACACACACACACACACACACACACACACACACACACACATAAAATCATTATCTTTTAATTGTTTCCATCGTGCTCTTAAGCAAAAGAGGCAAATATTCACAGATTCTTGGCGTGTCCAATATGGGGATTTAAGGGATTTTTCTGACATTTTGTCAGAAAAATAGGTTAGTTGTTGATTTAATGTTAATCGCAGCCCTGACAGGACTAGTGTAGAAACATTATTTTGGAAGTCAATGCCGGCCTCCATGCAAGCTGTTCATTGACAGTGTTTATGGCCTTTTTGTTTATGAGGGATGCTTTCTGATCCGTCTCCGCACGATTGCAGCTGGAAAACGATCGGCACTCCTCTCTGAGAAGTTTCCCACCAGGACTCCCCGTCACCTTAATACTGCGGCCCAGTTCAGTCACAATTCACTTCTCTGCAGCGTCCCTCTCATAAGCTTTGTCCCGACTGCCCCCGTCACCTTTCACTAACCCAACCTTTTTTTCTAGACAAGTGGATTTGTACAGGGTGGATGGGAGAGAAGCAGTCGCCTCTGAGAGGAGGAAATGGAAGCCTCAGAGATTATTGCTTGGCTTCCAAAGGAAATTCCTGGTGCATACAGTTGGTGTGCAGGTCTCGGAGTGGCTGGGTGGTGACAGCCGGCTGAAACCGGAGGGAGACGCAGCAAAAATAATAATAAAAAGAGCTTAATTTCCTCAAGAAACTAAAGGCTTCATGCTCTGCCCTCATTTGCAGGGAAAGGAAACCAGTCCACAGAATGAAAACCTCACGCCGCCACTGAGATTCAATGAGTGTTCGATAGCAGCGCTAGAGGGTCTGAACGTCTCAGAGTATCCTGAGAGCAACTAACAACTGTTCTCTGCATGGAAAAGAAACCTCCTGTCAGTTTTTTTTGAAGAATTGGTTACTTGCGTATTCCTATACGGAGGTCTTAATATAGTGAGAAGTCAGAAATATTTAAATGGATGGTTGTCAATCCAATGAGATCTCATGTAGAATCATTAAAATAAGAGAAATGAAGCAAATTAAACCAGGGAATGTTTGGCTTTTTGGGGGGATACATTAATCAAACAGCTGATAAATTATTAAAAACGATCTGATCTGAATTCACAGAAACGTTTTTCAGTTGAGAAGGACCAAAATACCGATCCACAGTGTATACTAACCACCCTGATATGAAACATCTGCAAGAAACAACTTCTAAAATTTTAGCTCTGATCAACAGATTTCCATGACAAGATTAAAAAAGACTGATATTGTTATTAATATTGACTTCAGATCAGAAAATAAAATGGTCCTTTGTCACTCCTTTTGTAGGTTTATTTGAGCGCTGCTTTTCTACATTTATATAAAATGCCGGAGAAAGATGCTTGTGAAGGTCACATCTCAAAATATTGTGTTTGTTTGACAAAAGTATGACATAAGACCAAATTAAAACAAAAAGCGCTCGTTGTAGACTACCTTGTGTTCACCAAACAGGAACGCGAGGGACAGTCCTGATATTAAAAATAGGCTTTTGGACATTGCCGATATCGAGTGTCGATCAGTTTAATAAATTAGCTGTGTGGAAGTGACTGGGATCATTATTTTATGTGTAAGGCAACATCGGACTTGACTTAAACGTTGCTTTCCAAACTAAAAAGATATAGATATAAATGTACTGAATTGCTATTTCTTAAAATAATGGTATCCTTACCAGATCGGCCCATTGTCACAATACTCGTTCCAGCTGTTTGGGTCAGTATATGATCAATATCCGTATCGGCACATCTTTGCAATCGGATGTTTTTGCTGCAAAGATAGTTCTGAAATGACAAATAGATTTATTGATCGGTCGCCAAAAACGTCCCCAAAACATTTGTATCATAGATGAAGTATTTCATACTTTTGAGCAAAAACGCCAAACACTTGTAGGTCCTCGAGCTCCTGAAAACTGTGATGGAAATGTTTCAATATTTTCAGACATTTTATTGAAAATCGCAAATGATTGATGACTGAAATCCAGCTGTGTTGTTTCTGAGCCACTAATGCATCTTGAAGATGCAGAGACAAACAGAGCATTTATTGGACTTTGCTGCACCGCAGAGCAACACACCCTAAAGCATGTGTGGCATTCTGGAGGTGTGCGTCCCCACAATGGATCAGAAGCAGGTACTCCTGTGTGTGCGGGTACGGGGCCGAGGCTCGGGGTGTTGTGGGTGCACGCCGAGGTGACGGCGGGTTGGCGCGGGGCTGTTTGGGTTCAGGGCCGGTGCGTCGTGGAGCTTTGTGAGCCATGCTTTGTGTCTCTGTGTCTATTCATAGAAGGAGAGGAGCTCTTTCAGTCCTTCCGCGAACCCGCTGCCAAACTCCACTTCCTCCCCCGTCCATGCTCCCGCCGCGAGGCCAGCCAGTCGAATGGAGGACGAGCCTGCCAGGCTGCCTGCGCACCTGCGTGAGTCACACACACACACACACACACACACACACACACACACACACACACACACACACACACACACACAGATGAGCAGTGACTGCTACACGCATTGATCTGTCAAACATTTGAAATGGACACTTTGTATTTTTTTTGTCAGTGTTTTTAGCATCTTGCGCTGTAAATATTTCTGTGTGGTTGATGTTGTAATGTGGGAAGAAGTCAGATTTCTTTTTTTATTTGTCTCCTCTCAAAAATCACCCGCCAATCAAACCGTGTGGGTGGGGACTGTGGCGTAGACTTCTACAAGTGGCGCTATCAGAGAGAGACAAACACACTATAGCCAGTGTTATCAGGCAACATGAATACAAACATATGCTCCGAGATGTCGCTTTAATAGTTGAAACCCATCACGTGCAATTAGGACATCACATTACATCACAAGACATGCGTATTACCCACCGCATGAGTCATGCTGACCCTGTCAGCTGGGAGGCGTCGAAGCAGATCCGGGGTCAGACACCTTTACCGTGCACACTTGAACCGCTGGACCGGAACTGACAGACCTACTGCACTGGAACAACCAACAGTTACACAACAGTCAGGTACAGATAATGTGCAGCGGATGAACACACAGTGCAAGGATGACAAAGGTTTCAGAAGAGGGGGGCGGGATTAAATTGGAGCAGGATTCGTTGTGGTTGGAAAGCCAAACGGTGCATCCTTGAGCCTCCTTAAATGCATCTGCATGGTGAACTAGTCCCTGCTAGCAACTGCACCACGAATAATTGAATGATGTATTTTAAATAACGACCATAACCAATACACTTTTAGCTGATAACCAGTAGCTCGTGGTAGTAAATCATGGCATAAGAAGATGTCGATATTTTTGAGTATAGTGATAGTATATTTTGTGATACTGTATATTTTCTTTCGCAATAGTTTACATGCAAACATGTATCCTGATATGTCTCATATTGCCAGATTCTTGCCAATGCACAGCCCCAGCAGCTAATCGTTTGCTAGTTAAGATATTGTTGTAACTCTGACATTTCTGAGTAGTCTGGCTGATGTGAGGCCTCTTTTCTACGTGTGCTACTGTGGGAGCCTTTGCCTTTTACCCAACGTTGTCGAAGCAAAACATTGCACGTCACGCTTTAAATGAATGAATGTCAAAATGTGCCAACAAAGAAGAAGTAAGCAAGCAAACACGCATGTAAACAATGCAGGGTTTTCTGAGACATTCAGCACGTTGTATGAAGGATGCACACAATGGGCTTTGTGAGTAACACTGAACGCAAACACAACTCCACAAAGCACTTTCAATATTTGGTGTGCTTGATTTGTAGTTTTTAACCCCGGTTGCTGGTGTGAATGGCAGGATGAGCTACAGCTGGTATTGCTGGATATCAGGCTGGTTTTTGATGAGACCAGTTAACAGCCTCACTGGAAGTCATGTGGCTTATGTTTAGTAGCACCGGTTGTCTATTTATCGCCTACTTTGAATTAGAACAAACCAGATGTATAGTGGCAATTCAACCAAGGCCACCTTTCCACATGGCGGAAAACCAATTGTAGGTGTTAGATTAACCTGAAGTCTCAGATGTGACACTTCCTGAACTCTGTGGAGTTAAATGAACCAAGAGAGAAAACAAAAGAGAAGCAAACTCTTAAAAAAAATAAAAAATAAAAAAACGCTTTACAAATACTTTTCCACATTTCCACGCAGGTGCACTTGGGTGGATTTGCATCGGCTCACTGTTGCTTAACCAATCGTGGAGCAGGCGGGGCTGGAGCTGTGCCAAGAGATGGGCTCGATGTTCAAAGAGCAACCCTGGGCTGCTTTGTCCGCGTGTCCGTCAATATTTAACCAGTTTATTTATTTATCTTTTTCGTGCAAGTGTGAAGTTCAGGGCTTTTGTGGGGGCGCTTGGCAGGCCGGCTGCGCAGGCCGAGGCTGGATGAGACGCACAGGAAACTCCCTCAGCCCACTTCCCCTTCTGCATTGTTGCAGAAAAAGGAAGAGCGCTCAACAGGTCCGCGTTGAGTTTCCTGTCGAGTAAACCGATGGGTCAGTTCACATCCGCAGACATGTGGAAGTCCGTCTTTGTTTTGATCAGATTGCAAACGCAGTTCCTCACACTGGCGTGACTCTTGCACATCTGCGGCTCAGGAAAATGTCTCTTTTTTTTCTTTTTCTTTTCTCCCTCTTTGTCAGTGTTTAGTTTATGGCTGCTGCCGGTCGGGACGCTCAGACAGACATCAACATGTCTTTGTCACGGAGCGCAGAGTCTGAAACACCTCTGCTCGTCCTTTCTCCCCCTGCCTATCTAAACACATGTGCTGGAAAACAAGCCGTCCATTAACCCCCACACTCTCTCCTGAAGGGGGGAGAGGGGAGGAAGAGAGCAGCAGCAGGAGGAGGAGGAGGAGGAGGAGGAGAAGAAGAAGAAGAAGAAGAAGAAGAGGGAGGGAGGAGGGGGGGAGACAGAAAGAAAAAGAATGAGGGAGGAAATTGCAGTGTGGGCAGAAATCCGCCTTCTCCATTTCCTGGGGAGGAAGTGGATTAGATCGGGGAGAGTTGCAGCCTGCTCCTCACACTAAAGAATGCTACCGGGCTCGATTTTTTTCAGCCAGACATCACACTACAAAGCCTAACCTTGTGAAAATATATTTGGAATAAATGCTAATTCTTTTGTAATCGCTCCCTAGAATATATTTTATTCATGTTTTTTCATTCATGTCTGTGTAACCTTGTATTAAATATTGTAATATTTGTTCTTCTGATCGGAAAATACATTTAAATATAAACACCTCTGAATATGTGCAGCACCGACATGATTATTTAAGATACGAAAGAAGTTTGATATCCATGGTAAAATAACCTTATACATTCTAAAATACTATATATGTACACACAAAGAAACTGTAGATATTGACTTGAATATATTTAAATAACGGTTCATTAGAAACCAAACGACTGTAGTACAGTAGAGTATATATTTGGTATGTGAGTGAACAAGATGAGAACTGATGTTGAAGCTGAATTTAGGAGCATTATAATTCCATAATGTGACGCTGAATCAAGATGTGAGGACGTAATATGAAAGACGGAAGCATCGTTCTAAACTATGGACCATGCATATGTAAAAAGAACATTAACATGTCCGTTGTAAAACATTTACGAAGAGACCAGAACAACCTCAGATTGATCCGTTTAGTTTGTTAAGCATAGGAGCCTTTGACGGTGTTAATTATTTATCTGGAACTAGTCCAGCATATCACCTGCTCTGATGGGCTGATTATTTTTAAACTGTTTACCCGCATTTCCAGTCTTGGTGCTCAGCTAAGCTAACCAGCTGCACGTGAGGTCTCAATCCTTTCAGTTAACTCTTGGCAAACAAGGAATTTGTGTATTTCTTTAATAAACTTTATTTTTTTAAATAATACATGCATGCATATGGACTCTTTAGCTCAAGAGGGCACTTGTAGAAATAGACTGTAGGGTTAGGCCGGTAACACCACTTTGAACTGGTTTTATATTAAGCCAAGCATGGTGATGATGATATTGCAATCAGTTAGTTTAGGCTTGTTGGCCGGACCGGCAACATTTGAAGCTTAAGAAGACAGAGCCACATTGATAAACTTAAATCACACAGTTGTGACTTTTTAATGGAATTCAAAAAAAAGTCCCCATTATTAAACATTAAACTCATCCAGGAATCATTCAGTGTGTTAGTCAGCGAGAAGGCGAATGTAAAGCTCAAAGCAGCATGCGGAGGAGCGCTGTCAACCGCCCGTGATGTTTTGTTTGTTTGTGTGTCAAATACTAAAAAGGCCTGGGAGGGATGCCGCCACCGCGCACAACAAAGCTGCGCTGACGTAAACCTACGGAACTGGATTTGTCGGGTTTTAATTCGATCGCCATCCAGGCAACATTGCTCGACATGGCTCCCACGTACTCGGGAGCATGACGCAACTGAGAGCCAGTCAGTGGGAAAACACTGAATTATTTAAAGGTCTAAAACGCAAGGCATCCAGCGTTATTTAACAATAAACATGCATGAGATACGAAGAAGAGTGGCAATATCTTTCTGGACTGGATGATCTCAAAGATCCATGTCCATGGAAACAAGACTGGTTTCCTTGGTGTGTGTGTGTGTGTGTGTATGTGTGTGTGCTCGCTCACAGCTGGCTTTGCACTATACATGCTTGTGCAAGTGGGTGGATGAGTGTGAGTGAATCTTGTGTCTTCGTGCAGAGCCAGAGGTAGTGTAGGTGTGTACTGTATGTGTGTGTAAATGACTACCCCCCCCCCCATCAGCTTTCTTTGGTCTCTTTCTTTGTTGTATATTACCCATTTTACTGTGTGGGGGAATTGGTCTTATAAAGTGTGTGGTGTGTGTGTGTGTTATTTATTTATTATGTTGTGTGTGTGTGTGTGTGTGTGTTTGGTCTTTCTGAGGGGAAATTTCCTGCCCCTGGAAGTTGCTCTTGTCCTCAGGAATTTCCTGAGTGGGCAGACGGCGCTTCCTGAATAAATGTTGTTGTTTTTGGTGTGTGTGTGTGTGTGTTTTTTCTTTTCTGAAAGGGAAACTGTTCTCGTATGCCAGCGAGTAAGCTGAGCGCAGCTCTCTTCCTGTTCGCGACACACTCCACATGGCGTTTGTGACGGGGGGGTTTGCTTTACTCTGAACGTCACAATAAACACACACTTGTATTAAACTCTGATGGCTGATTTAAGGCTTTAATAGGAAAGGTCCCAAAAGCCCAAATGCTATTCTCTTGATAAATATCCAGCTAATTTAATCTTTTACATTTGCTCCATAACCGGTTTGGTGGTTGGTCGTGATGTGTTTTATTATTTATATCCGACATGTTTGGAATAAGAAAGAGAAGAGGAGACACTGGGTGTTTGGAATGATCAGTGAACAGTCCACCTTCGGAAAGTTACACATCGTCACTGTTAAAGGGGCATTCTGGAGATTTAATATTGCATTCATTCAGTTGGAGACGAGTTCAAACCTAAAACAGCTGGGACTGAGATATCCTGACTTCTATTGCCTAATATGGTCCATTATCCAAAACCACTGGATCCCACAATGCAACACTCTCTGAGTCAAACTTCATGTCTTTTTTCAGTTCCATAATCCAGTATGCACAATATTATTTACAGCATGTGTTTTAAAATGGACATTCTTCACTATTTTATAGGGCAGAAGATCTGATAGAATACACATAATGTCGTATCAATAACATTGGCATTTTTTGTAGACAGGAGCATGGTATACAATAAATGTTTTTTGTTTGCACACTACAGATTAGTCTGTAACAAACAAAGTAGTTTAGTGTGGAATTGGAGCATTAGTAGTAAATTACTGTGACTTGTAAGTTGCGAGTTAAACCAGCAGAGTTCCCCTTTAGTTGACAGGTAACTCTGGGAAATGCCGTGTCGAAGCCCAACAACACTGAAAACGTACCAAATGAGATGAGGATATGATTTCCACTTCAACCTTCAGTGAAAGCCCTTATGCTCTGCAACATGAAAACATGGAAATAAATGACATTAATCAATGACCAATGGTTCCCAATGTGTGGAAAGGTCAAGACGGCTAACTGAACGCAGACAGGGCTGACAAGCAGGGACTTTTTGATTTGAACAAATGTCTATTGAAGCTTCTGCATCCCCCCCTCCCCTCCCCCTCTCCCCCCCTGAAAAAGAGAGAAAACAAAATTGGCTCCCGAACAAAAGGAAGAGTGGCAGTTGAAGCTGGATTCAGGAACTAACCTACAAGAGCCGTCTTGCTTCTGTGCTCAACAACACGCTATCAAAAACAGGTCCTGCTACTTCCTGGCCATAAAAGTTCTGCGTGATTGATGATCTGTTTTATGTTTGTTTTGACTGGACGGAGTCCAGGTTTGGTGTGTGTGTGTGTGTGTGTGTGTGTGTGTGTGTGTGTGTGTGTGTGTGTGTGTGTGTGTGTGTGTGTGTGTGTGTGTGTGTGTGTGTGTGTGTGTGTGTGTGTGTGTGTGTGTGTGTGTGTGTGTGTGTGTGTGTGTGTGTGTGTGTGTGTGTGTGTGTGTGTGTGTGTGTGTGTGTGTGTGTGTGTGTGTGTGTGTGTGTGTGTGTGTGTGTGTGCACGCACACGGTGTGCGTGTGCGCGCGATAAACAGCAGTAATGTGTAGCTCTCATACCCACATGTCCCTGAGTCAGGGTGTCAGAAGGTCATGGTTAGCCTCCTCCTCCTTCCTTCTTCCTCCTCCTGTCTGGAGGAAGAAAAAAAACGTTTCTTTATTGAGATAGCAAGACCAATATCCGCCTACTTCTGCTTCGGGAGAATAGCCAAACATTTACTGAAGAACTGAGTGACTAAGGAGCTTTGAGAGCAAAGTCCCAGCCGAACCGATGCAACGCTGCATTTCTGTTTATGTAGTTGTAGTTCATTTGGGTCCGGCTCATCTGAAATCCTCTGTCTTCTCACGCGCATCACATTATGTGTGTTGAAAGACAGGAGTTTAACAGAAAAGTGTTTTGAGTATGACTCGCCATGTGTGCAGGAAGGAAAAGCTCAGAAATGTGACACACTACCAAATCTGAACAGTTGACAATACATTTCTTTTAGTAAGCATTACTTGTTATGGCTACAAAGCGATCTCCGTGGTTCATTTTCTAATCGTGCCCGCTTTTAGAGCCTTGTGTCTCATTCATCAACCAGTGGTACTGAAAACCTTTTAAAGGCTAAATACAATAGAGAACTATAGTTAAAACAGCCTGTTGAGTGCCTGTAGATCCATTCACAGAAGTCAAGCTGGCCAGGAGGCAGATTTGTGTTAAATGGAGGTGTGTCTTGAACTTTACCACCAACATAAATTCAGTGGGATATACAGCATCTTGCTCGATTACCTGTGAAAGTAGAACGTCCTGTGTTATGCTGGTTGTCCTGTGGTTGTGGGACCCATCCACCTCCTTAGTTAGTCTCCCTCCCTGTCTAACACGACGTCACTAGCTCTGACTCTTGCACATGGAGGCATTTCATTTGTGTGGCCAAGCAAGCCGGAGGATCCTAATCGTCTTTCCGTTGGCGTTGTTTCCGTGCCGCCACCATGTGAATGTGCTGGTAACTGATTTGCTCTCGTCGTAGACATTAGCTCCTGTGCTAATCAGAACCTGTGGATGGGGAGAGCCAGCCTGCTAGCAAAGAAACATAACTGAACCTAAAATCAATCAGAGCTGCAGCAAAACCATCTGTTCCCCATCGGAGGCGGACGGCGAGGAATCGACCGTGTCTCTTCATCCTCATCTTCGCTGAGCTTGGACACTATGGCCCTTTTTAAAATGGGACATGCTTTAGGCGGGGGGGGGGGGTCACACTCGCGAGTCACTTTTCTGTCAGCCAAAGCATCAGGAGGCAGTCGTTCAGTCGGGTGAGAGGAAGATGAGCTGCAGCGTGGCAGCAGCGTGAGTGTTGGTGCTGAAGGGTGAGCGTGGACGGGACCTCTGCGCTCCACAGCTGGACGACCTCGTTAACTCGTCTGGCTGCGAGGGGAAGCCGAGGGCTTCTGTACCGCGACAACGAAACTAGATACCGGTGATCTCATCCTCCTCCTCCCTTCATTCATCCCGAGCGCTTATGAGTTGCCTTGGCAACGTGTGTGTGTGTGTGAGCGGGTGCCTGAGAAACCACAAAGTGAAAATGATGTGTCAGAGAGGATTAGGAGCCCACGGTTTAGTCAAGGGCTTTGGATCCTGCTGCTGCCGTCGTGCTCGAGGGTTTCAGTCAACGTAAACACACACATGCTCAGAAACGCACACGCACGTTCTCACACTCAGGAACACCGTGAATCCGAGATGCGTTCGACGGAGGCAGACTGATGACGAGGAAGACGGAACTTGATTTCCTTCCTGTAACAGATTCTCTGACAGAAAACACCTGAAAGGACAAATGTATCAGAGGAAGTGTGTGAATGTGTGGAGGGAACGCCGAGGCGCTCCATGTTCCTCTCACCCCCCGGTCCGTTTTCCTTTTGCACCTCTAAGTAAGCAAAGGATGTTTCTGTCTCGCTGGCTGCACTGCGACAGAAAGGTTTTCCGTCTTTTTAAACAATCAGTTTGTGTCTACGTCGCATGGATGTGAGTTTCAAAGTCAGACCCCGAAACTTGCAACTTTGTGACAGCTTTTTGACTGAAATCAGATAAGATCAGTGTGGACGCAGCTGCCAACGCATCTCTGTGATTCACTTGAAGCTGTGGTAGTTTTGGCAGCTTGCTGAGCAATGTTGGCAAGACAAAGACAAAGACACGTCAACGGAGAGAGGAAAGAAATGGTGACGCTCTCTGTCAACTCCTCTAAGCGGGACGTATGAGCACCGGGTTAAACATTATTAAGTCTCATTCTGATCCAGAATTTGATCAAACTCCGTATTCATTTTCATCCCATGCTGCAGTAAATACTTAAAGACCCGGCACACACTTTCTCCCTTGCATGAGATGAACTTCATGAGCAGTGCGGCAGTAGCCGGCTGGCTAAGCGCTCCACTTTTCCACTTTGTGGAAGAAGGCAGGACGAGTGTTGGCTCTCTGAACGAGCTCGCCTGCTTCGCTTCACACGTTGGTCACATCCCGGAGAAGGTATGCAGTCACAAGATATCAGATATGAGCAGGAACGTTCAGGGCCGTGCATGAATGTCCCGCTCTGTGGACTTCACTTGAGCGCTGGCCAAGTATCCGTTTTCTCTTCCTGTTTGACTTTCCTTCCTCTTTTTGCGTCTCCGTTCGGTGCGCTCGCTCTCCGTGCTGCTGCTCTCATCACTCTTTCCTTTCCGTTTCCACGCCTCGCTTTGCTCGCCTCCGTCTCGCTGTCTGTTAATGCACCTCCCGGCGTCGCTCTCTAACCTTACCGCAGGAAGTTTCCTGTTCTGAAACGGAGCCCACGCTGGATTGCTTCCTGCCAAAGTGCGTTGTGGGACACGTTTGTTTGGGCTCCCTCCTCCTCCTCCTCCTCCCTTTCGGCTCCCCTTGTTGCTTCCTCCTTCGGGCTCTGCGCAGATGGCTGAGGCCGGCAGACCGGATCTCGGAGGGGTTTTGGCAGAGCAGCACCTCTCTCCGGCTCTGGAGAGAGAACGTGCCGTGACCCCGTGACCCGGGCTTCATTGCTGCCCGCCACGGCCTCGGCGCTCTCACAAGTCAGCCACCAGAGACAAACGTACAGCTGGTGCATGCAGTGCAGATGGCAGCTTGATCCAATATTGATTTAGGGTCAACGATGTAGGAGTATTCCAGTGCAGCCGACATCCATCCTGGTTTTGTAGTCCAGTCCAATGTAACATGAAATAGTTACATAATTGATAGTAGATACATAATAAAGTAGAAGCTACAAAAGGGACACATTTTATGTTTAAGAAAACAACCGTTCTCTTACGACACGACGTGTTCTTTTATTATTGATAAAAGTCACCTTTCCTTATACATCAAAAGGATTTACAAAAAGCATATTAAACAAACTAAGAGCTAGAGACACCAGAGCCTAGCTATGATTTCTACTGTTGCCAAGAAGCCAATCCCAGAAAGCCAGTGTGAAGTATGAAGAAATACGCTTCCTTATCGGCCCACCACCCGCTGCTGGGGTTGGGAAACACCTGTAGCCCGCTGCCTGGCACTTTCTTAGGACGTCTGTTGACAAGCAGAGGGTCAGAGCTCGACAGGTTGTAAGCTGTGCTCCAGATAACAGAGGCCTTCCCGGGCTTATCGGCAGCGCTCGTGCCGCTATGTGAATGTAGAGGACTGGAAGGGAAGGGGAGAAATGGGAATCTAGACAGGGTTTCATTTTATATTGATTGCTCTCTGTGAAAACTTCCTCTGTTTGACGGGTGGGGGGAGCAGGGGGGGGGGGGGGGGGGGGGGGCTGAAAGCGAGCACAAGGTTCCTATTACTTGTCTGACAGTGACATTGGCGGCCCAAGATAACAGCTGTCCGACTCCCAGAGGAAGTGTTTGAGGCCGGGCGATAAGTGAGATGTAAGAAGTGTGTGTGTGTGTGTGTGTGTCTGTGTCCTAAGTCATACGTCATACTGTAAATGGTTGTGTTACACCAATATGCAAAAGGATACAATGAGGTGGCGGTATCTGTGTAAACCAGGGTCAAACATGTTTGTGTGTCTAAAGTGTAAATCATGTTATGTCAGACAATATCAACGATATTAGCGTTTGAGAACATATCAGTGGTCGAAAATGCATCTCGTAATCAAATTGTATCAAGCCAGATGAACTTCTGTACTCCATAATAAAGGCAATTGGTGGAAGGAGGAAGCTAACATAAGCTGCTTGGGGGTAATGGAATACACGGGACGGCCTTTACGCAATAAGGATACAAAAAGACGGCATCAGATTACAGATATATATTTGGTACAAATATGGATTGTTAGCAGGGTTACAAATGTTTAATACATTCAAACATAAAGAACAAGAGAGTGCCATGAACATGCACACACACATCACAACAGAACGACCTCACAGCAGGATGGTTCGCACATTTTACAGTTTATTGATATTATTGCTAGTCCTCCGGGAACCTGATCAAAACTTTAGATTTTGATCAGGTTCCCTTTTATGCCATTCTGCTATTTAACAAAACGATTATTTCTGCACTCATCTGAGAAATGCTTTCACATTCTGCACAACACTCTCTTCCTGATTTTTCTGAATATTATTTTCACAGCGATGCCTCCTAAATGCTTGTTGGGCACCAGCGCAGATGTTTTACACTCTTGTTCCCACGCCAGTGAAAGAAACATTTCAGTGAGAGGGAGGAACAGAAAAGATACCATCGTTGCTGTTTCCTCGTCTGTCTTTGCCTCCATGTGTCCTTGTCCATTTATACACAAACTAATAAACCGAGCTGTGATGTGCCTGACTGCTCAGATCATAACAGATCAAATAGAATAACAGTCGGACTCTCTTTCTCATATTCCCCCTCTCCTTTTTTTAATCCGTGTGATTCATGCTGTTTTCTTCTTCTTAACCTATCATCTTCTAATCTTTTATTCTAACCTCTCCCTTTCTGGCTCGTCTCCTCCTTCATCTTTTTTTTTTTGTTCTTTATCTCTGCTGCCGTTCACGTAATCACTCCCTCCTTTTGGCTTTTATCTCCACTTCCTCAATATCCTTTTTACTGCCTCTGCCTCCTTCCTTCCTCTCCCCCCTCCCCCTTTCCTCTCTCCCCTTCACCCTCCCCTCTTTCCTGCCTTTCCTTCTTTTCTTCCGTCCTCCCCCCACCGACCCCCGTCCTTCTGCACCCTTCTCCGCTGAGCTCATCCTTCTTTTCTTCCTTCCTTTCCCCGCTCCCCTCTGCTTTGTTGCTTCTTTACCAAACCCTGGTCTCAACCCCATTTCCTCCACCATTCTTCCTTACCCTCCCCTCCCTCCCCCCCAAAACCCACCCACCTCCAGGTTTGCAGCCGGTCTTCTGGAGCAGGGAGGATGTGGCCCAGTGGCTGCGGTGGGCCGAGAAGGAGTTCGCCCTGCGGCCGATCACCAGCGGCTCTTTCCAAATGAACGGCAAAGCCCTGCTGCTGCTCACCAAGGAGGACTTCCGCTATCGATCGCCCCACTCTGGTACTTGCTTTATTTCCACCTGCTTATGAAGTTCGCGGAGATAACAGTGGTGTAGTCCGGACTGGGAAAGGCGGAGACATCAGTGAAAAGTTTTACAAATGAGTTACTTCCACTGATTGCATTAGATGTTTCTTCCAGACCCGCTGGAGCAGCAACAAGACTGGAAAACAGGATTTACCAACTGGGGCGAAAGAGCAGTTTTAGGTCATGGGAACAGAAAGATCAGGGAAAATATGTGCAATTATCCATAGACGCGCTTCTTCTAAGGATAAAAACACCTGCGGTCTTAAAAAGGCTGATAGGACTACATCACATTGAAAGGGGAGAGTTTGGGTGAAGCGCTTGATAAACAAACATCTAGGATCACACATTTGTCTCAAAAGAAAATGTCATGTTTATTTGTACATGAAAACCTGCGCCGATGTAGCTTTAAAATCAATGTGTTGACAGCTAAACTACACCCTTTCACACAGATCAATAACGTGCAGGGGAGGGAAGGAGGCGGTGTCAGGTGACACTGGAGGGAGGCAGCCGTTACAGCGAGGCTTCTGGGGGAGGAAGTAGGGGACTGTTTATCAGGAAGTGCAAAACCAACCTCAACTGTCTCCCCGGCAACGCTAGCTGCCGGGCGCATGAACGTAATGCTAAATAAGTCAACCGGTTTTCTTTGCAGGGTTTTTGGGGATTTCTGTTTTGGCGTGAATCCGGATTCGAATGATTGTGCGTCCTCGGGATTGTACACAACACGCGGTCGGCCAGGGCTGGAGTGAGTGCTGTGTGGGTCATGAGTGGGATGAAATGAGCCATCAGCGGTGTGAAATATTAAGATAAGACGAAGGATAAACCCTCCACAGCCTGGGAAACGTGTGGGAGTTGTACATAGAGAACTAAAAATGAATGCATAATCAATGCTGAAATAAACAGGGACATAAAAGAATTGATGAATAAACGAATGAAAGCGAACCAACTGGTCACAGGATCGATTCCGCTCCATATAAAGCTGAGCTTCATGCCGCCACTGATGTCAGCTCGCTGCACGATCTTTGGATGGATGAATACATCAAATCGTTTTAGACTTGTAAAAATGTCAAGACGTTTGTTTATTTTGCAATCAATTACCAACATCTATTAATTATTCATTTTATTATTAATTTTATTAAATTATTTATGCATTTAATTCAGCTTTTATTTAATTTAACATTTAAAGTGCTCATTTATTTCAGCGTTTATTTATTCTTTTGATTTAGACACTGATTCCTTTAATAAGTCATTAATCCTCCGTAGAACCAATAAGGAAGTAAGCAACGGTTGCTCTGCTGGTTCAGTATATATTTCCTACAGAGACCCCAATGTTTCCTTTACATTTTATTACACGTTGTGAGGAATAAACAGGAGCTTTAGAGAGGTGTGGCCCAGCTGACAGCTGTTGTCAGGCTTGTGTTTCCATTCCAACTCTGCAAAAATGTTCACATCCTGTTAAGAAATTGTGGTTTTGTGTGTGTTGGGGGGTGGCGAAATTGGGAAAACATGATTCATCATCGCAGGTTTTATTATTCGTCTTCACTGGTCTCAATGTGATACTGGGATCGTTTAGTTGCAAAATGGTTTCATGCATCAGCAGCTGTTGATGCCACGATAACCAATCACGATAACCACGATTCCAACATAGGGGAGGGATAAAGCGACAGCGATTGATTATAGTTTAATATCAGTTAGTCTTGGCCCTGTTGTCAATGACATCAGTAGAAAAAATTCATTTTCGGGAACCGAGTGAGTTATTTGGCCGGTGATGTGTCTGTTTCCTCCTTTAGGGGATTGTAAGAGTGCAGTTCCCATCAGTCTCTGCTCTGTGGCATACTTTCCTTTTGTAGAAGCTCTAAGAATAACACTTTTTTATTTTTTCTTTCCCCTGGAATGTCTTAAACTGATGTCCCACAATAAGCCACACAGTCTGTGGAGCTACAGGTTTGAACGTGAACACTTTTAATGGGAAGAAATGTAAAACCGCAAAAGGATTTGTGAGTAGCTCACCTGTCAGATGACACCTTCGGCTGTTTTATTTGACGTCTTTGTCATCATGAGTCACAGTGACTTTTAGACGACACCTGTAGTATAAAACTAGCGTTCGTGCAATCCACAATCGCAGAAAACCTTCAAGCACCAGGAAGCGGGAATTTCCCCCCACGCTGCAACCCCACGCCACAGGACAAGAAAGTGAGAACTGAAAGGAGTGTGTGTGATCACCATCACTTCCTTTATGAGAATCATTTCCTTGTTATGGTGATCCCGTAAGAAAAAAACAAACCCCTCAGCCTTCAGGCCATGTGTGATGGCAGCCTTTGTTAAGATCAGTTATTCTTTAACCGCGTAAGTGTTCCGTAACGTTGGCGGGAGAGGAGCCGTCGGCGTCCAGGCAAAACAAACAGCTGTTAAAGATTCAGCGGGCTTCCTGCTCGCGGCTGTGTGCCTGGTGTCGCCACTACTGTATAAGCACTCAAAGGAGAATGCCAGGGTCGTATGGCGCTACGGCCCGTTTACTTGTGTCAACATCCAGTTCACGTGGGCCCGCTAAGCGCCTGACGCAGAAACACACACATCCAAGCTGTGCACTCGCCGGGTCACCAGATCAGGAGTTGGAATATCTCGGAAATGTTTTTTCTAATAATAAGGCTTGAGTTGCCATAACGCCTTGTCCTGAAACGTCACTCCTAACATGCTGTGTGCCCCCTCGGAGGCTCTTCCATTATTGCTCAAGCTCCCAGCTGCCTGGAAAGCAGTGAGAAGGAGAAGAAGAAGGGGGAGCCTGATTCTGCGGATGACGGCGATGCTAATTTCACGCAGGCTGCCTAGGGTAACCTCTGACCTCTTGTTTCTCTGCAGGGGACGTCCTGTATGAGCTGCTGCAGCACATCCTGAAGCAGAGGAAGCCCCACGTGTTTTACCCGTCGGCCTACTTCCCTGGGAACTCCTTCCACTCGCTGCCTGATAGCGCTGCGCAGCACCTGAAGCTTGAAGGTCAGTCCCCTAAAACAGCATTACCCATAAACCCCAAACTTGGTCATCAAAAGGATGTAATAAACACTATTTTAAAAACCCACGTTCGACTCCACCTCTAGTATCTGTGAGACTATTTCAGCTACATCTAGCAGCCATGTTAATAAAGAAGAGGTGGAAATATTAAATAATATTAAATTATTATATTACTTATACTATCGCACAGTGTTTCTTTTTGTGCACCATCACCAAGACAATTTCCTTTTATGTGCAAACACACATGGCAATAAACCGTTTCTGATTCAGATTGTAATGTTGTGAATAGCCCATCATCCATCATCCTGCAGACATTCATATACTTATAAAATGATACAGTCGTACCAACTTTCATCTACAATCAATACATATTTTCACCAACTTCATTACAATATTAGATACTGTGATCACTTTTTCTCAGTTAAAAACATATAGATTGCTGTTTAAAAGGATGTAGTGTAATGTGTAATGTAATCCTTTCCTAATGAAAGGATGTGGCTCAGTGGTTAGCAAGTCTGTCTTTCAATCAGAAGGTCGGGGGTTCGATCCCAGGCTCCGCTAGTCCATGTCGTTGTGTCCTTGAGCAAGACACTTAACCCTCATTGCTCACCGTTGCTGTGTCTACGGTCTACTGGATATCATGTAAGTCGCTTTGGATAAAAGCGTCAGCTAAATGTAATGTTATGTAGTGTTTAAGCTAATGAAATGGTAATAATAATAATAATTCAAGTTATGCAGAGATGAGTCCTTTTGGAGTTCGTACACGTCTTAAAGGCTCGCGCTCACGTGACAGTGATGTCATTGTTCATAGCTGAACGAGAGCTTTTTACTTCTACCGATTGTGTTCACACCTCAAAAGTCATAAAAGTTGTGAGTGTAAGTATCATGACGTTTTGCCACAGAGCTTATTAATCCAAAATCCAATGGAAAAAATCTCATTGACCTTTTCATAAACCATTAGTGGCAGATACGAACTGATGCTACTTGTTTAAGACACATGTTAATTACTTCTTAATTATTGTTCCAAATATAAAGCTGGAGCTGATTGTTCATGCTACAGTAATTACTCTGGGTTATTTTCTTGAAAAGTGAAACTGGTGGCACACTTGTTTGTTGTAATCAAGAAAGTAATGGTGCTATTAAGCGTAACACCCGAGTGTGTTTCTGACTGTGACCCAGCAACAATCAGACGGGTTGGATTAACTTCACATGCTGGCAGTAAAACTTGCTCCACGAGGAAATGCTACTCTGTTTCCACAAACTGCAGATCCCCGCCGACCGGGACGCAGGTTTGCTGCTTTACGTCACTCCTGTCTTCCTGGTTTCAAACCACTTTGTACATTTTTATTTTCCCCCGGAATCAAAGCCAAAGTCCCACCGCTTCCGACACAAACCAGAGAACTTCTGAAACTCTTCCAAAAAAATAGTAAAATCAGCATTTTCAGCCTCACTGCAGGATATTGGTGACACCTAGTGGTCTTTTTCTGTGTGAAGCCAGAATACAGAGAAAGCGGGCTCTTTGCATTGGGGACACATTACTGCTCAAGTTGTAAACTCTCTACACGGCAGTGAGAACTATGAAAAGCTACAATCTACACGCTCTGCTACTTTGAACAGACACAAGCGGAGGCTGGCTTGAGATTCAGACAAACCAATGTGAACATCCTGGATTAAAGCCGGTACCAAACAGTCCCGTAATCATAGACGCCGTCGTTAAGCCCATAATGTTGAATTCAGGCCGTCACTATCAAAGTAGTTTCTTCGAGGCCAGAGTCGGTCAGAGTCTTTGAATGTTGCTCCTTCTCTCTGCTGTTGATCGCCAAGATGTGTTCACTGAAAACACCATTCATGATTTCCTGGAGCTGAAGGTGACGCCTCAAAGATCCAAAGATATGCAGTTTAATTTAAAGCAAGACAAAGTAGAGCAACTTGTTTGAGAAGCTGGAACCATCAAATTTCATATTATAACAAAATGATTGCGTTGCCCTATTTTTATGTAAAACACTGTGATTTAGTTGTATTTATTGCTCACGTATTGTATCTTTTGTAACCACAGAAACGGTACGGCGGGCCCCGCGAGGTTCAGAGCCGCTCCCCCAGCACCCACCCACCATCGAGCTGCGGCACCGCTCCCGCTCCCCCCACAACCCGACTGCCAGGCGCTCCCCTCCGGAGCCCAACCACCCCCGCACCGCCAACGACGACCACCTCCAGACCTTTTCCCAGCTGCCCGACACCAACCACCACCTGTCCGAGGAGATGTACCCTCTGTCGGTGTCCCCGGCCGCGCCCAACGGCCGCTGTGTGACGCCCCGAGAGGCCCCGTGCCCGGGCAGCCCGGGGGGCCAGGAGCCGGGCCCTCCTCGCGTCATCCAGCTCATGCCCAGCGCCATCATGAGCCCCCTGCTTCTCAGCCCGAGCCGGAGCGGCGGGGGTGCCGCCGTGGACTTCAGGCACAGTCGCGGCGGACCCCCGTCTCAGGTGACGCTGGAGAACGGGCGCGAGGGGAAAGTCCACAGCCACCACCATCAGATACCACTATCCCAGCAGCATCTACTGCAACAGCAGGAGGAGGCGCTCTACAGGAACCACGTCATCATGCCCGTGTCTCCTCCAGAAGAGCCACAAATACCCATCGGACGGATAGCAGGTTAGCTACGCTTAGCCCTCTCAAGGTCAAAGGTCAATGCTACGAGCAGTCTGCTTCACATCTGTTGCTTTACTCACAACTACAGCTGTAGTCCCATTTGCAACTGTCTGAGCATCACAACACAAAAGCCATCCATCTCATGCAAACCGCCTGTGTTTCCCTGTCTCGTCCTTGCAGACTGCAGGCTGCTGTGGGACTACGTCTACCAGCTCCTGTCAGACAGCAGGTACGAGAACTACATCCGCTGGGAGGATACAGAGAGCAAAGTCTTCCGCATCGTGGACCCCAACGGCCTGGCCAGGCTCTGGGGAAATCACAAGGTACACACACACACACACACACACACACACACACACACACACACACACACACACACACACACACTCTGCGGGCTGCAGGTGTGCAGCTGTTGTTGTCTGTGACCAGGTGGCTCAGTGAGCAGCTTAAAGTAGAGACGCCTTGATCGATGGGCCTCTGATCGATGGGCCTCTGATCGATGGGCCTCTGATCGATGGGCCTCTGATCGATGGGCCTCTGATCGATGGGCCTCTGATCGGACAAAGTCGCACTACACATGTGCGTAAACACGTCTGTGGCTGAGAGCCACAACAGCGTGTGTAGTCCACCTCGTCAGGTGTGTGACTCGCTACTAGCACCGCGCAGTCCTTTTTGGCTAAATAACGGCGCTAACGGTGAACACACACGGAGGTTGCACCGAGTTACATTAGGATGCGTTCAAGAGCTCTGTTCTGTCAAAATAAAATCATGAGTTCAAATGTAATCTTGCAAAATTTAGTTTTTGGTGAGACATTTTAGGAGATATTGTGACTTGTTTAACTTCCTATCACTAGCAGCTTATGATACATTAAAACAACTAATTACAATTTTTTTTTTAATCAAGCAAATATTAAAACAAAAATATAATTTATTTCCTAATCATTTGAATTGTGTTTTTAAGGAACAATAGAATAGCAGTTTACAATAAAGAAAACCAGAAACTTTGGACAGTTTACACAATTATTCTTGATCATTTCCGGCCCACAAACTGTCTGCTGGATGTCTAAAAATCAACCGCCTGCTTCCATGTTTTCCACAACACCTTCATGAGCTGTGGGTGGGGATGGGTGTGATGTCGGATGTGTTCTCCAGCTGGTTCTCCTTCCGCCTCCCACGAGTCAGCGCAGCTCTAAGGGCGCAGGTCATCTAAAGATGTCGGAACGTCTCATTTAGTGAGGACACTCTTTCTTTTTCCCCTCTCAGAACCGGACCAACATGACGTACGAGAAGATGTCGCGAGCTCTGAGACACTACTACAAACTGAACATTATCAGGAAGGAGCCTGGACAAAGATTTCTATTCAGGTATATCCACTTAAAGACGCCTTTCTTAACCAAGTTGGCCACACTGCTCATGACTCTTTGGGGATCTGTTTTTTTTTAATGAATGTGTCATGTTCACCAGGTTCATGAAGACTCCCGACGAGATAATGAACGGACAGACGGACCGGCTGGAGCACATAGAGTCCGACACAGACGAACAAATCTACATCAAAGAGGAATGCACGGGAACTCCGGGAAAACGAGTCCATGAACTACTTACTACTACTACTACAGCTGCTGGATGCCTTTCAGAAGCAGCCGGAACAATCAACGCTGAATCTGGAGTCTGTCCCACGCAGACGGACATGAAATCTCTCTCTCTCAAAGATTGCCATGGGATGAGATTTTCCTAAAGTAAAAAGAAGAAAAAAAACCGGCATCAGTTGTTGTGCTTTCCCGATGCACAGAGCTGAACAGACTTTCCCCTTTTGTTTCTGAATGAACTGCAAAAGCCAATCACGTTGTGCTTATGTCACTTTGATGATGTTATTCTGTTTCCACACACGCATTATACTGGGGTTTTGCTGTTTGTAAAAAGAAAATTGTGTGTGTGTGTGTGTGTATGTGTGTGTGTGCGCGTGTGTGTGGCTGGAACGTTTTCACCATGGAATAAACATTTTTGATCAAACCGAGTTCCCTTAGTTCTACTTGTTCTTTTCTCTGGTGGCTTCCTGTTTCTCTGCAGGAAAGGACGTCAGTGAGGTGAAATGCGTCAACATGTCCACATGGGGGCAGTACTGGACCTTTTTTATTTTGTTTTTGATGAGAGCGGAGCAGCAGAGGCTTCTCTGTGTGCAGTTAATCAAACATGCTCTTCATCTCAAGGGTCGTTTACACTTACAGGATTAAATGTTGCAGTTCATCATATGGTTGCAACTTTTCGGGAGATGGCAGAAATGATCACATTTTGTTTTTTTGTGAATGTCCTGCATTTGGTTGAGTTGTCTCAGAAAACTATTACAGTCATCAATTATTCATCCCAAATTGTTAATCAAATGAGATTTATGACTTATTAATTGCCATTTCAATGCAGTAATTATCTAATTGGAGCCCAGGCAGCTGAGCTTTGCTTCATTTTTTTGCCTTACACTTCCTAAATTGGTAATTGTCTTTGTGACAAAATCTGAATCGTTTTAGTTAATCACTTTTCTACAAATCTCCAAATGAGCCTTGACGTATAATAACAATAATAATTAAAAATAAGAATACGGAAGAATAATAATAGACCTAAAGAACGCAATAGGGTCCTTGCTGGACTGTCTACGACAGTCGCTCGGACCCTAATAATAACGCAGATCGCTGTCTTGAGAATATCATGACATCAGTTTGTGCTTTTCCATATCTAATTACAGCAATATTGATTATCACATTGAGCTTCATTCGGAGGCGACAACGGAAGCAACGCATCCTCCTTTTCCGGACCAGTGCATGTGACGCTCACGTTAACAGGTGACATCTAAATAATGACACGCACGTGCTTGGCGGTAATCAGGATACTGTAACGCGTCCGCGGCGGAGGTATAGCGGCGGCGCGCCGTGCGCTCCGGAGTCTCCATAAAAGTTAGTGCGCGCAGAGCTGAGCTGTCAGACTGGGGGAGACGCGGCGGAGCAGAGGCTGCGGACTGAAGTGATCGATCGGGATCGATCCCACTTTGACACATTATCGCACTCCACCAGTGCGCCGTGAGACCGTCCGGAGGGGTGAGTGTCCGCCGCCGAGGGCGCACCAGCAGGACGCAGCTGAAGCGGGCTGTTTCTGGACTATAACGGAATAAAGAGACAGGCAGGTTTGGATGAGGAGGATCTCGGCTGTGCGGCGGATGAGATGCCAACGCTGCCGAATGAGAAGCCCCGTGTCTGATTCTGTTTGATTTCATCCGGGAAGAAGAAGAAGGAAGAAAAAGAAGAAGAAAAAAAATAAAAGGCAACCACTCCCGTTTTTATTTTCTTGCGCCAGTCCAGGACGCAAATGTCTCCACATCACAGACACACCACTGGATTGTAGCAGCAGCCCCACCGATGGTTTGAGAGGGCGTTAAGGTGCGGGAAGGGAGTGGGACAATTACAGGTAAGAGCATCCACGCGACCCCGACGCCCGTTTCCTGTCCTCTTTCGGGGCTGTTAGGAGTCCCCCCGCCGGCTTAGTGCGCACAGACAGGACTCAGTGTATAGGCATCGGCCCGCATCAATATGGACCCAGGTCTGGAACTGGTACCGCTAAATAAGTGTCATGCTTTAAATATCACTCCTCATTCTCTTCAGGATTACATTTATACTTTTAATTTGTATTCTTCTACTGATTCCTAAAATACATTTCTTAAAACAGGAGAACATTAGCACAACTTTCCTCCAGCAGGCATCAGATGCATCTGTTTTCTTGCAGTCATTCTTACAGTGCAATGATGCTTCATACTTGTTTCCAGTATTGTGTGTGTGTGTGTATTATTTTCATTTTATTTTACAAATGCTAGATTTTGTTTTCCACAATCGTGAGCTCTTTGAAACGTAATCTCATCAAAGTGTGGAGCAGATGAACACCATGTCTAAAGAAATATTCCCGTCTCCGTACACTGTCAGATCTCTGTTCCACTATTCAGGCTCATAAAAGCGCAACAGAGCTGATGCTGGTGTACAAACCTCTGACGGTCAAACTGCTGACAGCGAAGTCAACTCATTTTAATAGCGACGTATCGATATGACCTCCTGCACCGAGACTAATGTCAGCACCTGAAGCAAAGCAGTGAGTCCTGTGATGATGAAATACAGTGACACAGCTGCAGGACACACACACACACACACACACACACACACACACACACACACACACACACACACACACACACACACACACACACACACACACACACACACACACACACACCATGTTTTTCATTCTAAGTACAATGGGAACAAGATGACATGCTGTGAGTTTACAACAACACCAGGGTGGTAAGTGCACGGAGGACAACAGGAGAAGACTGCAGACAGAAATAAAGCGTGCATGATGCAGCTGTGCAGATTCTAGTGTCATGCACACATTTCTCACAGGTGAGCTGCCCCCACACTGCGTTAATTACATAAGCAGACTTGCATGGAATGGGAATACACTTTGGGTGCTTCCTCCTTCCTCACCTTTCCGCTGACCTTTCAGTTTACCATCACAAAGGTCACATGTCATAACGTGTTGGACCAATTAAGGAAACCAATGAGAGCATTTGTGCACACTCTGAATCAAACAAACTGTAAACTCCAATCACTGCTTCCACTTCTACTGCGGCCACTCTTCCTACTCAGTAGCTGTAGGACTTGTACTAAACCCGAGAGAAGTTTTCTTCTTTGTTACCTTATTAATAATCTCATGACTCCTTTTGGAGGGGCCGAACCCCCTATAGTTTATATATGAATAGTCACAAACAACCTGAATGTAAAGTTTAATATCACAGGGTTTATTATTGTAGTACCTTTACTGGTAATAGTGAATGGGACTCTCGCTTGAATCAGGGTATATTCTTGTTTAAATTGTCTCTCGGCACACAGCAGAAGGATTCAGCAGATCACACATGACGTCACCTGGCAACCTGAAGCAGCTTTTTCAGCAGCCAGCAGCTACTTCCTGCGAACTGGCAGCCCAGTCAGTCCCCAGTTAGCTGGAGGCCCGAGCAGCGGCTCCTCCACCGTGGATGATCGGGTTTGGGGCTCGGGTCCGATTGGTTCCCCCTACTGCTGGCCAGACACCCGGATCAACCAATGTCACCTTTTTTTTTGGCGGGTCGCTTGACCTCGTCCTCGTGCTGCCACGCCATTGATCCAAAGCCATGACACCGAGGCGTCACGGCCCGCTGCTGCTCGCCAACAAGGTCGACTTAGCGCTGCCGCCGAACAGCTGGGACATGCAACACAGCGACTGTGGGGGGTCTTTGAATCAGTCTGTCTTTGCAGTTGCTAAATTAATTAATTAATTAATTCACATTTTTCACAATACATTTTGGACCTACATTTACAAATCAGTGGTCTGGAAAGTCTACGATATGAAAACACAAAACATTATTAAAACACACAACACAAAGTTATGTTTTTCATTTAATGTGTAATAGCATCCTGAAAGGGGCGATACGTGCATACAAAGTAAACACATACACTAATAATTTTTAATTGTCATGGTAGAAAAGTTTAGAGGTGTAAATAATAAAATGAATGAACGGCTGAATTCCATTTAGCCTCTTCAGTTTCAGGGTCCTGGATAGTGGTAACCCACAAACTGTGAAACCTTGTGGGACTCTACTGTCTGATGACCTGCCCCAAGATCAACCATTCAAGGTCAATGTCCAGCCTTAACCATTCAAGGTCAATGCCCAGCCTTAACCATTCAAGGTCAATGCCCAGCCTTAACCATTCAAGGTCAATGCCCAGCCTTAACCATTCAAGGTCAATGCCCAGCCTTAACCATTCAAGGTCAATGCCCCGAAAGTCAATTCCCAACCAAAACCATTTGAGATCAATGGCCGACCGTAACCATTCAAGGTCAACCTGAACTAGCAAAGGCGAATGCCTGCCATCAAGACATGAGCCCTTGAACAGAGCCATCATTAATGTTATTAGTAACATCTTGTCCTTCTATGATAAGTCCAAAGGTCTGCTGTGAGGGAGCTCTGTAGATGTTGGAAGGGGGATTCTGTTCCCTCTGGACAGTGCTGGTAGTGCAGTGGTTCTGCAGGCCGTCTTGTTCTTCTTCTTTCTGTTTGGTGTATGCATGTTGTCGCTGTGCCTGCGTGAGATGCAGACATGCAGGTTAGGTTAATGTTCTAAAATGCCTGTCGGTGTGACAGCCCTGAGATTAACCGGAGACCTGTCCACTCCCGCCTCTCGCCCAATGTCAGCCAGGATCCACTCCAGCCCCCCTGCCGCTATGAAGGATAAGCAGATGTAGCTATGGAAATATTATTTATTATTACAGAATGAACAAAAGGTTATTTTTAGTCAAAAACAAACGCAGATGATTTGTATAGTTACAGTTATGACCGCCGTGGCTCCAGCTGGCTCCGGCTCTCTCGTAGAGAATTCAGCATGTTTATGTGAGGGGCAGACTGAAAAAGATCTCCACAATAATCCCTCTGTTTGTGTTTGTTGACGAGGTGTCATCTCTGATACGGGTGGTGACGCTGTGGGAGTCAACTGAACTGTGAACAGATTCCACGTCGCTCAGTCTGTCCACATTCGCTTAAGTCGTCGTCTTGATACTGAGCTATCTGCAGCAGCACATCGTCACTGGTTTCAAGTAAATGCTTTTAATTGGTCAAACCGCAGCGGAATCAGAAAGGATGGCCTTTCAACTGGCACGTTTTCCCTCATTGTGCTCTGAGAACAGTGTTGAAGATGAGACTGGACATGTTGGATGAAACTTTGGATTTCTCCATTGTCGCTCCAGATGAAAGCTCCGAGAGGAGGTCAGGTGCTTGATAGGCGACGATGTGCTTTCTTCTCCTGAAACTACGGCATTTTGGTAAAATATCGGCGGCTGATTGGCACCCACTGAGCGGGTGTTTGATGTAAGTAGGAAGCGAGGGCTCCCCCCTCCCCTTTCAGATTCTATTTGATCTGCTCTCCGTTTCATTTGGAGTAAAAAATGACCAACTGTTGAATAAACAGAAGCTCTGCAAATATATAAAATAATAAAAGGTTCCTCTGCATTTTCCCCTTTGACCTCTGTAATCTTCTGTTCTGTTTTGACTGGTCATATCCCTGGTTTTAATATCGGCTGCTGTGGACGTTGAGGATAAGGTGTGAGAACCACTACATTTGATTTTGCCTTTCTATTGCTGAAACACCCCCCACCACACTGCTGTAAACTCACACATGTGACCCGGAAGTTGTTGGCTCTAATCCCCTCACCTGCTTGGTGAGTTCTGGTCTGTCAATACCAAAAAGAAAATCATACTGCAATGTTGTTTTTTGGCAGTAGTAAAGTATGGCCAGATGTACAGACACAGGTCTGGCAATATTTTCTTCATACTAATTTAAAAAACAATGTTTTGTTTATGCGTTTAATAATTTATAAACTGAAAAATGGGCCCATTAGTAGAATATGAAGATGAAGATCCCTCTCAATGAGCCAGCATTGATCAAATAATAGCCACACCTTTAAAGTAGTTCACAAATGGAGTGTCTTACTTGCACAGGCTCTCTGAGCATAAAGGAAAATTACACTTTTTTTTACGAGCTTGATAAAAAACTGTTGTAATACTCCTTTATTCATAACTATGTATACAAGTGGATCTTTTTGATTTTGATTTTTGATAAAGGGCAGTGTAGAAGTGAAAAGAAAGAAGGGAAGAGAGTATTGACCTGACTTGAATTGGGGCCGCTGTGATTACTGGGTTAGTATCATAAACCTGTAAGACAATTACAATGCCATATTTAGCATAATTTCCCTCGTGCACATGATTGCTGTCATCTTTAACATTTCCACAGTTAAAGTTAAATTAACTAAAACTAACTTTGTAAACGTCTTTCTTTCTACAAAATCTTCACAAGGCAACTAGTGTGTAGTTAATGTTAGGGAAAGATTAGACTTTTAGCTATTGATCACATCAATGCTATTGATGAATAAAATGTGATAGTAACTCATAAGAATGGCGACCACACCTCTGCAAAGAGGAATGAAAAAAGGAATATTCCTTTAACCTCTTAAAGAAAAGGAGCGACTTGAAGTTAAATGTCATGTTTTGCAGCAGTGATCAGCCGGCCGGTCCTTTCTCCAGAAGTGAGGCCTTTAAAAAAATAAAAACAAAAATGGACTTCTGCTTTCTGCACACATACTTCGACGGTCTACATTTTGTGTTGTCTCGTGTCGTCCCAGAATCCTCCTCTGTGGGGACAGCCCTGGTCTTTGTAGTCAGTGATCACGCTGTCCTCCCACTCGTCAAACAGCCCTACTCCAGTTAACTGTGATCCTATTTCATGCAGAGGGAGAAGGAAAGGAGGAGACAGACTACGAGCGAGAGGAACTGAAAACGACAGTGAGAGAAAACGGAGATTCGCTGGTGTGTGTCCGGGGTTTTCTTCCCCGCATGGAACGTTTTATCTCTTCGGCAGCGTCTTAGCGTTGCTCTGTGTGCGGCCCAGTGGCTCATAAACATGTGCCCGTCACGCCGACAGACACACCAATGTGCATTTTGGACCGCAGAAACATCTTTCTTCCCTCCCCCTCTCCCTCCCCCTCGCTCATATCTCCCACCCATCCTCTTCCCTCAGCATTTCGTTTTCGATGGTTTGTGCAGAGCTGTGGGCCTCCAGTACTTTCATGATGCGAGCTAAACCCATCTGGGACTCAATATCCTGTTTACCAGCTCTCAGCACTCTGAAAACCACAACAATACTGAGCTGAGGCAGAAGATCAGAACTCATTACAGTTTGTTCAGGTCACATCCAAGGTCGAGGTCTTTCCCTTCTCCGTTACGCTGCCACGCCATCTTCAGAGAGCAGACTCTGTTACTGCGGCTTTTTTTTTTTTCTTTTTTTTTTTTTTATCTACACATGTTGTCATGTCATCCTTTCTGAGCAAATCTCCTGGGAACCACATCTGAAGCTGTTATGGTTGGTCCAAAAGATAATTGACTGAGCTGAAGAAGTGAGCTATTTGATATTGCCTGTAGATCTGAAATGTGGTGAAAAAATAAAACTATGTGATGAGGTAGAGTTCTTTCAAAATGTAGTTGTGACCCAGTCAACTCATCTTTTCCTGTATTCCACTTAAGGTCTCTTATTTTCTTCTATTTTATTGGTCTGTCTTTCTTCTGTTTGTTCTTATTGTTCAGCTTATTAAGGCTATTGTCAGCTGCTGCCTTTGTTAGGCACGAGGGAGATGTGATCCGTCTGTTGCAATTCAATCAAATGAGACAGGAGGTAAACTGGCAGAATAGAGTAGAGAAGAATAAAAAAGACATCAGAGTGCAGCAGGGATGACGTATCTTTGTCGGTTGACCTCAGGAGCATCGCTCTGGTTCCCTCGACAAAAAGCCAACGGGATTCTTCCATTGGATTTGGGATTATTGCAGAAAATGTGTGGCTAACAAAGTTTTATAACCTTTACACGTTTAGATAATCTTCACTTATTATTTTTGAAGCGTGAATACAATCGTCAGTAGTAAAAAGCTAACATTAGACTAGAAACAAACTATGCCACGACAAGGCAGACTAGTGTTCTAGTGATGACATTTTGTCGTGTCATTTAGCCACTTGTTTGCAACAGCCTTGCAGCTACACCCGCAGCGTGATCTAACACCTGAAGACAACAGAAAGGGGTTTTTCTCTCCACTCTTCAAAGAGATAAAATCAGAGACGAGAGACAGACCCAATGTTTGCATCCTACTGATGCTCAAATCAAGATTTAGTATGGATTTTATTGGTGCTTATTGATCCACCAAATACTCAATCGACCAAACCTCAAGAAAAGGAACAAAATACGTGAGCAGAGATAGTATCATGAAGCCTGGAGCTGCTACATACAGCAGACTGTTAGCCGTGTTAGCCCACAGCTAATCCAGTTTGCTAACTTGGTGACCTTATAACAACACGAATGCCATGAGCATCAATGAACAATAAAATGAGTCCCTGTAGTTTGATAAACGTGTGTGGTTACTTGGCTTTCAAGCCTCTATTTTATGATCCATTGAAACACTTTTTGTGAGTGTAAAAATGAAAGTAGTCGATGTGGGATCTGCTCTACGGTGGGTCGAGAGTGTTTAATCTAATGTCACACGGACTGCCTTGTTTGTAAGACACAAAAGGTTCAAAATTCTTGATACTTGAGGAGAGTTTGCTTAGTTGACCTGAGCAAATTGTTTTTAACTAGCCATAAAGCTCATGCAGAGACAACAATGATGCTAACGTGAAGCTAGTTATGCTAGCTTAACCAGCTTCACGTTAGCATCATTGCTACTAAATACCATTACCTGTATGAGGCAAAGTAATTCCCTTAAACAGCTGGGCGCTGTAGTTTTTAGCAAGCAGTACTCACACAGGCAAAAAAACGGGAATTTGTTGGGGACGATTGTAACTGCGTATTAATTCTGGTATTCTCGTGAGCATTTCTGGCAGCAGGACGCTGTCTGTGGGAGTCAAAATAAACTACAGTGCCCATGTTCATCATAATGAAGAAACACGTCAACAGTGGGCCACATTGACCTTAATTGTTTTTGGTCTGTTCAGAGAGGAATATGCTATATCAGTGTTGGGCTACATGAATAATAGTTAGATAGTAGTTTGTTTCGGTCTCCTCATAATATTTTTGAACAATTAGAAGACTTTAGAATGGCAGTGGCCACATCTGTGGCCACATTCAAACTTTGTCCCTCATTTATCACAAATTGGGATTTTGGACTCTTAAATAACCTTGCAGCATCGATGACAGTGTGCACATGCATCAAAGGCAAAGCAAGTCATCGTATTCTGGGAACTTTAGCAAAGAGGCTTTTTTGGACATGGTTTATGGGAGCAAATGTCACAGCAAAGCGCAGGCTAAACATAAAGTAAAAAACTAGCTATAAAACTCAAAGCTGGAGACCTCCAGTTTGGACACCAGAGCACTAAATTAATCTCTGTGTATTAGTATTAATGTAATATTGAAGCAAGTTCTTCCTACGTATCCTATCCCCGATACAGTGGACTGCACCTGTCTGCCTGCTAGAAATCAGAAGTGGAAACATGCTTTGATATACAGACAGAATTTTCTTCACAGAGAATTAGTTCTGTTCATTTGACATACAGATATAATGTGAAAATATGATATTCTATCTGGGCCCAGCTACTTAAATCCACATACAAATGAACACAGGAAGGTGTCCTTTCAATGTAGCTACCCTTATATTTATTTATGAACATGGTTAAATATTCATTCTGCTGTATCTTGGTTGTGTGGAAAACATACAGAGGGCCTTGTGTGTGTTTCCCTCTGGCAGAGTTTCAGCCCCTCCACACAGTAACACTGAGCTGTGAGCCTCGCTTGGCTCACTCTGTGCCCCGGGGCAATGTAACCCGGGGGGCTGTAACCTAAAGACCTGATACTGGCAGCCTGTGGCTTTCAATCTGACCGCTCTCCCCCACTTATCTGGCAAATAAGCTGTTTTAATTGCTTACACACAGAGCCCTATCAGGCCATGTAGTGAGCATGGAGATAAGGGTTACACAGACTCAGGCATTAGTAACAGGATGAGAGGACCGCAGAAAAACAGAGCTGCGGGGTCCCGAGAGGATGCAGTCAGGAAATAGCTGTGGCCATCCTATTAATTTCAAACTCACAGAGCCGTTCCTCCAGCTTACTGTAGGGCTCAGGAGACGGCTGTTGTCCCCCCCCCCAAAAAAATCAAAGAAAATCAGAATTATCTCCTGAAGATGATAGTGTGCGGTGTGCTGATCGTATCAGCGGGCAGACTGGGAGGGAGTAATGTGTAAAATCACACAGGTTATTGAGAAAAACGACCTTTACAATTTTAAGACAAATGTGGAGCATTTGCCGTTAATTAAGATTCTTAATTAGTCCAGCTGCCAGGAATTTGTCTTGCTGACATTAATACACACACACACACACACACACACACACACACACACACACACACACACACACACACACACACACACACACACACACACACACACACACACACACACACACACACACTGACAACTTACAGATGCTTACAGCCCACACAATAGAGCAAGGAAACAGAACATCGCCAATGGTAATGCTTCAAATGTGTCCACACAGGTCATTTAGAAAGCAATGTGGAGGAATCTCTTTTACATTTTAAAGCTTTATATTGGCATTTTAGTGTTTTTTGGTTAACATTCAGTTATTTTACAGACCCCAGCGACCTTCTTTTCCAAAGAGGTTTGGATTGTTGAAGTTTGGCTGTGTATTGTTTTGACCCATGTGGCCCGCATGAAGAGCTAGTCAACACAGCGGCTGGGTAAATGTCAGCTACACTAGGCCTCTAATGAGACCAGAGACTAAGGAGAGGGCTGACACCATCATAGGCTCGGTGCTGAGAGGCTCATTTACATTCTACCAGGCGACAGCTGGAGATATGAGGGGAGAGAGGGAGAGAGCAGGAGAAAACACGTTAGTTTTCGGTTTGCAAACGTTTCTCAGAAGCAGAGGATTCAGAAACATCCGTCCGACAGCCCACCTTCTGTCTTTCTGACGCACACAGTGAGTGACGCAGCGCTCCCGTCAATGTGATTGTCTCAGTTTAAAAGTCAAAAAGTCCCCAATTTTTAAGATGGTAATCATTTCAAAAATTAAGAACCTGTTTCTATTGAGCAAAATATTCTGCTTCAATCCATATTTGTTGCCGTTTAACTTTCCATAAACAACATCTTCACTGCGGTCAAAGTTGTTTGACCGTATTAATTAGCAGCAATCACACAGCACCATAAATTACATTTATGCAACCAAAAAAAAAAAAAATCATATTATTCCCATATTAGGGTGATGACATCATACGTATAACAGCCATTCAAGACTTCATTGGAAAACCTCCATAAAAGCTTTGAATGAAAATGCATACATACATGCTGAGGAGCAAGATGAACTTCCCGAGTTTGAACCCAAAATATTGTCTTTTCATTTATAACCCAATGAGCAAAACAGCAAAGCAAAGAGTCAGAAAAAAGACACAGAGAAAACATAAAACTTTGCACAAAAAAAAGTTAAATAAATAACAATTCGCCCCCAGACCATTCCCACGGCACTAACATCATCACATGGCTTCTGTGTTTGGCAAAATATGGTAGGTTATTTGCAGGTGTCGTTTTTATTTTACAAATTTACGGACATTGAATTAAGATCACAGACGATCTCCGCAATTATTAAAAATTAATTACAAGAGGAAGGACTACTAAACCTGTGCAAATAGGAGTATGGATGGAGCCTTGGTTCATTTATTTCTGGTTAAAGTTGCAAAATATGTGTAAATAGACCACCGTGTGCTAACACGTTAGTCAAATCAACTTAATGAGGGGATAATGGGTCAATGCGGTGTTTACAGCTTTACAGCCGTTCATAAGTGGTCAAAACAATCTGTTGAAGGTTGAAGTGACTCCAGACTGAACTAGGGTGGGCGTTAACAAAGAGGTTTATTTCCATTTAATGCAAAGTAATGCCACAGTTCAAACCACCAATACAATACATCTTAATTTACTTATTATTATATATCGTGTGTGCTATCATGTAGGGATGAGCGACGTGTCATGCTGATCCATGTACATGTGTCATTAATAGGCTACTTCTTAATTTCCATAAAGACCAAACAGTTTGCTGAAAATTAAAGTAACAGTTTTACATTTTTGGGGAAAAACATTTATCTGCCTTCTTTGGAGAGTCGGAGGAGATCAATACCTCTCCTGTCAGTGCGTTCCACATGAAGCAACAGCCAGCAGCTACACCCGCAGCGTGATCTAACACCTGAAGACAACAGAGAGGGTTTTTTCTCTCCACTCTTCAAAGAGATAAAATCAGAGGCGAGAGACAGACCCAATGTTTGCATCCTACTGATGCTCAAATCAAGATTTAGTATGGATTGTATTGGTGCTTATTGATCCACCAAATACTCGATCGACCAAACCTCAAGAAAAGGAACAAAATACGTGAGCAGAGATAGTATCATGAAGCCTGGAGCTGCTACATACAGCAGACTGTTAGCCGTGTTAGCCCACAGCTAATCCAGTTTGCTAACTTGGTGACCTTTCAACAACACGAATGCCATGAGCATCAATGAACAATAAAATGAGTCCCTGTAGTTTGATAAACGTGTGTGGTTACTTGGCTTTCAAGCCTCTATTTTATGATCCATTGAAACACTTTTTGTGAGTGTAAAAATAAAAGTAGTCGATGTGGGATCTGCTCTACGGTGGGTCGAGAGTGTTTAATCTAATGTCACACGGACTGCCTTGTGTATTGGAGTGTGATCCTGTGATCTTACATCAGCTGCCATTCTTGCAATCTGACAGACAAAAAAACCCAAAACAATTTCTGAGGGAGAATGAGGGATGCGTGGAGGCGGTGATGAATATACTCTCCATCACGTCCTTGCCTTTGCATCTCCCTATCGGCAAAGGCTCAACGTCAGGCTGCTATACACTAGTGGGAGTGAGAGAGCAAGAAGAAATGCAGTCACGAGTGAGAGAGCAAGAAGAAATGCAGTCACGTTGGCTTGCGAGTACAGAAACATGCCAGAAATGAGTAACAGCAAGCCTCCAGACTGCAGAACCCTCTGCGCTCTGGTCTCAAGGCTCTGGGATCTGTTGGTTTGCTGATGTACCAGCCAGATGTTGCCGGTGCCACCTGAGACGGCTGCCAATCTGTTATAGTTGCTGGAAAGACTCCTGTTCAAATATTCATCATCAGTGTGTTTTCGACCTGAGGCACGCTGGATTTAAACCACGAGACAAAACAAGTGGAGAAATGGAATGCGGCACAATCACCGCTTCATGATGATTATCTTGTTTTCGTCATCGTCGGAAGCCCAAACTGGAGTTATACAGTAGATTAGATTATTTGCACAGCGCTAGCTTTATATTCATCTGACAGATATAGGAGTGTCTTCAATCTTCTCATTCATCTACCAACAACTTTATTGTTTTAATTCAGTCCCACCATTGTCAAAGCTGTTTCAAGGCACAGCAGGCAGCAGCTTCTCAGGGAGAAGCTCTGATGGAACCTCTGTACATTTGCTCCCCGGGTGACATACAGCGCAGGAGGTGGGGAGAGTTTATCTTTCCTTCATTCTTCTCAGGAGTTAGTGGGGACCAACACAGAGCTACTAAGATAATGTAGAGGATGATGATTATGCAAAGGGTGCATCATTTAATAACCTCGCGTTGCAACATGCGGCACCGTCAACCTCAACATGTACGGTGGGCATTATAAATGTACAGACTTTAATAACGCTTGCTAATGAAATTGCTGACACATCAGCACCAGACGCCTGGCTTCATTACAGGATTGTCTGACGGTCAGCTCAGGCCGGTTTCTGTATCGCTTTGGTGTGTTTCTCTAGTACAGCAGGTCTCATCTCTTGACAGGCTGCGGAGAAATACCTAAAATGTTCAGATATACCACACTGAGGGAGGGTGTCCCATTTGTCAGCGATAGATGAAAAGCGGTGCCACACAATGCCCTGTGACCAGTCAGTACTGGATGTGATTGGATGACCCAGTAAGCGACTCCGCAGGCTTCTTCTTTCTGAGCCGCCTGCCACATCATCAGAGGACTGGTTGCTCCTGAGCTGAATGTTTTCTTTTCAGTCACTCTGAAGGACACGGAGCAAATCAAGTTCTCAAATAGTCAACTTTAATGAGTTCAAAGCAGAATTGGAACCAATTACATGGTCAATCTCTAGGTGCTGACAGCTAATTACAAAGCCAGGAGGGAAGAAACACCTGCAATGAGCAGTCTGTCTTCCTCAGACAGCACGCATGAGAAGTACATACTGTACATGTGAAGGTACTCTTTCATTGCTCTCCATTGCACCAGAGGAGACTTTCCCATCCTGATCAGGGGAGCTGCTATACATTCGTCACATTAGCAAATACAAAATTCTGCTGATGGGTGCTGTCTGTAACCTTCTCCGTTCACCTCAAGGTAAGAACGATTCTAGTCGCTAACTAAAATGAGATGAACTTCGGGACGAAAAGATCTTACAGTGGTACTCCATTCGATACCCAAGACCTTGAGGGGTTGTGAGCAAGACAAGGCCAAGACCAGAAAACAAACATTCCCTGTGTGTGTGTGTGTAAGTGCACCATGAGAAATGTCTTGATGAAATTATCAAAAGGCATTGCGTTGTGTGTAGACATTTTCCTTTGTTGTCGATGAGAAATCACAGTCATGATGTTAAGAAATAAATCGGACAATGAACAAATAATTTAGTATTTTAGAAGTCCTTCACAAAGTTGTCATGAAAGAGGCCTAGAGAACAAGACCAATCTGGAGTACTACAACACTGTTAAGTTTCATTCTACAAATTGTTGGATCCTTGCATTGATTTTTATATTTTTTCTTTAAATCTGACTTGTGAGTCCCCAACTTGAGATACCAAGACAGCTGTTGACTCTCCTTGGTATTTCACTAAAATCATGATAATATTGCACTTTACGGGTTTACAGATTTAGATGTGATATGACACAAAGACTAAAACTTTAATAAAATGCAAATTTTCTCTGCACATCCACTTCATGAAGGAACTCAGGGTACTAGCACACTCCAGCAGTCTGTAGTTGCATCCCGAGGAGGCTTTATTCAAAGGTGTAAGATATGATACATGCTGAGGAGCATCTGCTCAGCACTCTGTGTTTGTAATGAGGCTGAGGTGTGAGTGTGTGAGGGTTTGCACACAAAGGTATCAGAGCCCTGTTTACAAGAACACACTGCTATCAAAAGCTCAAGAGAATTCATCAACACCCATTTAGGAACTAATGCAGAAATATCTATCGACTTTTGATTTGGGTTTGAATTAGAAGAGATCGGCTTTCGTGACTTTAAAAATACAACATCTGCTCTGACAATTATCCCAGCCTCATCAAACTGCTGCAATCGTTTGCTCTATTCAAGCTCTCATTCCAGTCAGCAATGACCATCACATTCATTAACTTTCTCTTCCAAAATGGAGAAAATTTTTAGTAAAAGTACGTGAATCGATTACTAGCTCCATGAATACCAATGTAGTCGTGCTTTATGGGAGTTATTAGGGCGGTCAGATCCCTCAGATTGTATTCTGTGATTCCTTAACCACAGAGTTTGACTGCTCACTTATGGGATGTTTTTAGTCCCCTCCAATCTGCTGTCTTCTGAGCAAACAATCAGACAAAAAAGCAGTCCACTTGTCTGATCAGAGGCTTTGACGTCTATTCGGAAGCTTAATGATGCCTCAAGGCCACCAGGTTGTGCACAGAAATCCAAACAGTTTTCAGAAATCCATGACTCAATAACATGCCATGATTCTAGGAGTGGCTTTAGGGGCACTAAGTAATTATCTCTGTCAATGACTGCTATAGAGACACGAAATCCCTCCACTTCAAGTGGCCCACCAATTTTCGTTAAACATATGAAGTCAATGGTGAGAGACAAATCCTCTTGATCTTGTTTGAATTGTGCCATGAATTACACATTTGATGTTTCTAAATCTAAAAGATACCGCTTGTATTTCTTGAGAAAATAAGGTCCCATGGGAGTCATGAGGGCGGCTGCAATAAGTTTATCTCTTCCAACCCAAACACTCCGATCTCCTCTCATTCAGTGTGCGGTGTGTGTGAGCATGTGCGCATGTGTGGAATGTTAAATGCGCCGTTTCAGGTGCTGCACAGCAGATTTGATTATACAATGTGTGCAATGGCAATACAGGCATTCTATTGTACAGTGGCTTAATGGAAAGGTCACATTTTAAACCCAGTAAGATCATTAATCAGTAATCAGTAAGCTACAAAGTAAAAAAAGAAAGAAATCCTTTTATACTTCTCTACAATGTTTAGCAACTGCTAAGAGCAATGTGACAAAAATATTCTCAACTCAAAGGTCCACTTCATTGCTCACAGGTGAATGAACAGCTGGTGAAGAAAGATTGTATCGCCAATAATGTTGAAAGTTTGAGCTCCTTTATTTCAGCTGCACTCAGGCCGACTTTAGCCCTGAGTGAAAAAACGCAGCTCCCTTTTCTGTTTGAACGGCAAAACAGTGCAGTGTCATCTGCAAAACAGTTGAGCGTGGTTTAACTATTGCTGCAACGTGACGCCATTAAGCAATGCTACGATGGAGGTGCTGCCACAGAAGGCTGCCAAAAAATTATCTTCATAAAATGATGTGCAAACCCCCATACGAATTTGTGTAGTTTGAAGCATTTGGCTCATTTTAAAATAAAAGCATTGAGATGGGGAAGACATTATTGCTTATTCTTGTAGAAACCTACGTTAATGAAGTTTAATGTAAACTCATCCAGTGTCTTGATGTTGGACATGCCTTAAACTAGACTCTGTGATTTATATTTTCTCAATGGGAACACACCACCACCAACACGTGGACCCAGCAATGATTTGCTGAGGGCTCTATTCAGGCTGAATCACGCCAGTGAGGGCATTCTGGGATGACACTTAGTCATAAGGGTAATTGCAACATCCTTCTTTCTGAGTGGGAATCTTCCCTCAAGTCAGCCTTATTGTCGCCATCCACTTCTGTCTAATTAGAGCAGAAAATGCCTCAAAAATGACCTAATGAGCGAGCAAATGAAACGTATTAAGGGAGGAGTTTAAAACAGAAACTGTGAATGTGAACATACGGTTGGCTCACTGAAGCTGCTTAAACAACCCCGTCATCTTTTGCAAACATTTAGGGCAGAAAAGCAGAAGAAGTCCTGCTCTGGAGCTTGTGATCACCAGCTGATGTATACGTCTGTTTGGTAACAGGACTGACGGAGGAGCCTCACCACGTACATGCGTTTGCAAGCAGTTGAACCCGTGTGTCAGATTCCACGCTGAGCGCAATCATTTACCCGTCCAAAGAGCACCTCGGCGGCTCGCCGAGTGACGGGCCCTTTAATGGCAGCGTTTCAAGAGATTTCAGTCGCCGGTTTACCAAATACGTCGAGTCATGTGGCGGTGGAGCTTTTTTAAGAGGGAACTTCTGAGTGATAGTAATGAGCTCCAGGAGACAGCAGCGCTGCGGTTGTAGCCGGCACGGCGCCCAATTATCCGCCGGCACCTGTCGAAGTCAGCCGTGGCTGTACTGAGTGGGGCCTTCAGACGGCACGAACGCAGTCCCACACCTCGTCTCTCTGCTGTACGTCCTCTCCTCTCTTATTATGAGAGCGGGGTATGAATTGTATATTTCAAAGAAGCTCTATGAAAGGAATTCATTTCTCTCTGAATTGTCCAATTTCCGAGCAGTTTTTTAAATCAGATTTGGACTTGATCATGATCAGTCTGCAGCCTTTAAATTGGAAAGATTCCACTCGGCACTTTTACCCAATTAGTCAGCTGTGGAGCAGTGCTGCATTCACGTGCACCCAGTTCAGCATCAGCATCAGCTTTGCATGAAAACATGTGCATGACAATATCTTTTGGGGAAAATAATCTATGTGGCAGCAGAGTGACAAGAAGGCATATTCTTCTAGCAATGCATCGTCATATTCATAGTCTTCCATCAAAAGTCTGACAAAAACTAAATCAACACAAAGCAACCTCTATAAGTGAAAAATAATCAGACCTTTTTGTGTGTGTGTGTGTGTGTGTGTGTGTGTGTGTGTGTGTTCAGGCATTCAAGCTATCATAGTTGTTTGTCCTCTCACTCTCCAGACTCTCTCTCTCCCCCCCCCCCCCCCCCCCCCCCACACACACACACACACACACACACACACACACACACACACACACACAATTAGGAAGCAGTTCATTTGAGTCTTACGAGGGAAGTTCTTTGCTAGAGGAGAAATCTAATTGTGTGTTTTTGTATTTACAGTAATGAGGTTAGGACAGTGTATATGAGTGCATTGTCTGATTTCACTGATCTCTCTGAGTAATCTGGTTTCTTTGGATGTGGAATAACGTAGGAAACATCCGCCACTCCTTTCCGCAGTTTAGGTCCACACGGCACCTGAACTTCGAGTCTGATCCGACAGTAAATCTTGATTTAGCTCTAAAAGAAACATGAACGTAAACTGCTGTGATGTTCTTATAGTGCAGCAAAAAGTCAGAGGGACTATATACCTCACTGTTTTTATGGAGGTTGAAGCCCAGAAACGTCCCGAAAACGTGACTCCTGTGAGTTGATACATCGTTTTTCAGTTGTTTTTGAGCTGCCATGACAAACGTCCCACTGTCGGTTTGATATGATTTCATAACTCGGATATATCTAATTTTATAACATGGCTAAAGAAATGTGTCTTTGTAAATTGTACATTTGAATTCAGTTTCTCTGATGTGTCAGCCTAACACACACACACATACACACACACACACACACACACACACACACACACACACACACACACACACACACAGCTCTGGTCTTCCCTTATTTTGTTGATAGACGATGTAATAACGTGGTGCAATGTAATAAATTGTCTTAACATGGCTTAAAAATGCAATAAAGTTTTGAGAGGCAATCAATTCTCAAATAAGATAACATCACGGTATTACATTATCTGCCGTCACAGACATGTTAAATGATGAGCCAATAATAATATTAACAATATTAAGGGGCTCTAATCTGATGAATTTCCTCTGTTCCTTACAACTTGTCAACACATTTTATGCAATATTATTATTGCTGTTCTACTTGGAAATGTGCTTTAACGCTGACTTCATTAGCACTATTATTCAATACTTTTTTTGCCAAAGCACAACACTCCTGTATATTTTTAATTGCTGAAATACATTGTGTAAATGATGAAAACTGCCTGTGATAACTATTTATTTCACCAATATCTTGAAATAAAACTCAGTGGTGAGATATTCCCACAACATGGTGTCATATTTCAGGTGCTTGTGAACCAGTGGGAATGAGTTAAATCCCTTTAATGACGTTAGGAACAGAAAACGTAATAATAATTTATATAACTATTATCAGTATGCAGCCATTTGCAGCCTGCTGCTGCCCCTCCCAATACATTCCAGTACTTTCCTAATATCAGGCGTGAGTTGGGAATTTCATATTTCAGCATTCGTTGTCATACATTACATTTCCTCGGACTAAAGACGGCCACCATGTTCTTAGTCACTTAAATCCACATGCAATCTGGCTCAGCCATCTTAGCCAGGGCGGCGGATCCATTAGTCCCTTCTCATTTCAGGGTGAGAGCTGCCAAGCCATTAGTTCTGCTTTGCTGCCAGATTTCCGTATCCTTCCATTTCAGCATTTTCTGAGAGAAAATGGAGAAAAGTTGCAGATTAATTTGAACTAATCCTCCATTTTTCTATTGGCTTTAATTACTTGTTGTGGCCTCTGACACTGTGAATGGTCATCAGCGATAAGACCGTGCATGGGTCCCAACATATTGTTGAAGAACCTCAAACCTTCAGCCCTCAAATACACACACACACACACACACACACACACACACACACACACACACACACACACACACACACACACACACACACACACACACACACACACACACACAGGCTTTGGGTTCTTCACGGGGAGCTCTTCAGCGGGATGTTTTTGTCTCACTTCTGAGCCGCATTAACAAAAACGAGAGTCGCCTCTTGTCCCTTTTCATGGATTTTGTTCGGCGGAATAAAACTATTTTCTCATTCCGCGGACCTGAAGTGCAAATTAAGACTCGCCACTCGTTATAAACCGACTAAGTTCGTTATGATTACACTGAACAGGCGACTGATGTCGGCTGGTTGGAAAGTTTCCCGCTGCACCGCTCGGATAATCATACCTTCGGCTCAGTCCGTCTCGCTTCTTCTCTATCTGCAGTGAGAAGATTGATCACGACTGACGAAATATGGCCTCTGAGAGCCGCTGCAACCCTCCTCCTCTTCCTCCTCCTCCTCCTCAGTTCCCACTTCCACCCACCAGCAGTCACGCAGCATACAAGTCAATGTGACCGCTGAGGCAGAGCTGCCTTTTGATAGTGCTAACGTTCAAAGCAGGCCCAAACGACCCGATGAAAGCAATCTAATACCACAAATTAGCCTGTCACTTAGCCTGGATTATAAGCCTCACGAGGGCCGCGGCTAAAATAACTTGAGCCTCGTTGTTCTGTGATGTAAAACAGCGGAGAGAGGAGCGTAACCACAAAAATAAAAAAAAACAGGGGCAATTTAATTTTAAAGCGTGTGCGCTCTGCTCAATCGCCTTGAGTAATTAAATTGATCCCCCTTTCCCCCCAGCCCTCTCCTCTTCCTCTGGCCTTTCCATCCCAGCAGCCCTCGCCAGGCGGCGGAGAGAGGAGCGGTCCTATCAGGGGCCTTATCCTCTGGCGCGCTCGCCGCCATGCTTCCCGCTCCGAAGCGCGAGAGAGGTCGACACGAAAGAGCAGCAGATAACGGGGCGCGAGGCGCCGTAGATTTATGGCTCGTGCTGGCAGAGCTCTTCATTCGCGGCGCTTTCACGACCGCGCTCAGAGTTGTAATACAAAGTCGGCATGCGACTGCGTCCTGCGGATCACTTATGATAAGCTGACACGCCCGTCCTGCCTCTCCAGTTGGGTTTTTGCTCCCCGTTGGGCTCTCTTCTCCTCACACAATCCAACACAATTACAAGAGCTTTTCATTCGCTATCGCATCGTTCTGGGTTGTAATGGGACGGGCCTGTTTGGTTTCCTGTCGGTTTCACCTCTAACTGTTGCTGTTGCACCTTTAACCACGCCCAGCTGTGATGTCACGCTGCACGTTGTGGAGTACATCACAAAACCAAAAAACTCTTTAAGGGAAACACAATGATCAGTTATTATTTTCAGAGTTTTGGCATCATTTCTATTAGTTTTTCACATGAAAATGTGCTCACTAGGTACCAGAATCTAAATTATTTTTCATTTGATTTAGATTTCACTGATCAATTTAGATTTGACTATTGTGTTGTTGTTTCTTTAACTATCAATCCATCGACCCGAGTTTTAGTGATGATTAAACAGAGAACAAAGAACGAAAGAAGGACGTCTTGACTTGAGGAAGTCGACTGATGGGTGATTTGGCCCGTGGGCGTTCAGGGGACTTCCTTAGTGCACATGTGAGTACATAGTGGTACATGCTCAGATTTGGAAACTGCAGCATCAGTCCAACAAAGTCCAACAGGGCAAGAAACAAGTGACCACCCTGTCAGACACGTTGTAAAGAAGCTAACAGTCCAGTGAGACGAACAAACTCAAACATCCCTCATCGCACAAGGAAACTGCACGAAGACCTGTTTGACTTGAGGAATGATGGCCAAAACGACACACATTTAAATAAACACATATTGAAAGCAATTAAATTACAGATACTTGGAAAAATCCCCCACTTCAAAAGACACCTTTCAGTTGATATACTTAAACTAGCCTTGATTTCTTTCAAGACTTCAACATTAACTGACCTTCCAGCTCAACTTAACACACTTCAAATAACACTTCAACTCCTTTCAGCACTTTAACTTGTACTTCATTCAGTGCTCACGTTATTTTCGCCCACGTTTCTGACAGTAATTCTGTTGTAGCTGCCACTTCAACTTTAATCAGTATTTTAAATGATTCAGCAGCAAATTTTCAGCAGCAAGCACACAGAATTTTATTTTCTCCATTTTTAGTTACCCACACATGAGTTCATTCAGTCTCCTTGGAATTCAATGTTTTCTGACGTTTTCTACATAACATAATAATCAGCAGATTAATCAATAATAAAAGTAATGATTAGTTGCAACCTTGATCATGGGATCCACATTGGAATCCACAAGAATCTCCCATTAAGTCCATCATTCATAATTCACTTTTAGTTGTCGTTCAATATTTCCATCAGCCTGCCTCATCTGTCTCATTTAGTGTTATCTACGTTTCCCAGCATGCTTTGCAAAAAAAGTGGTGTGATTATGCTGCAATCAGCTGCAGGTTTTACAGCGAAGGAGAGGAAGGCAGCGGCGGTGAGAGATTTCCCAACTGACCCAGACCCTTAACCCAATCTGGCTGCAGGTCTTCTTCCTCCTCTGTGGGTGCACACATTGGACTCCATGACTCCTCCACTGGTGTCAAAACGACGGCCTTGGTCCTCATCGATGACATTTTGTTACAACTCCTGTAGTCGCTATCGATGAAGATGGAACATGCACACATTGGCTCTAACACCGAGTCCTAAATTAATCCAGATATCCTTGCTCCTTGACATAAGACCCGGGTGGGAGGCGTCATTGGCCAACAGACATATCGGAGCTCGGGAGCTAATTAAAGACTTTCATAATCGCCTGTCAACTTCTCTGCTGTCGTCGGCGCGGCGTTGAAAGTTTCATTAGACGCCTAAAAATAGATTTCCCCCGTGCTTCGACACCTCACTCCTCACCTTTTCTTCTCATCAAAGCGTGCGAGATGCGACTCTATTCATGTTCCCCGCGCTTATTGGCTGCAACTAATCCGAGGTGGGAATTTCTGGGTTTCCGATCGCACAGACAGAAGGAAGTGCGCCGAGGCTGAGCTCGCTGAGCCTGTCATCGGGGTGAGCATTTATAGTGACGGAGTTGCGATGGAGAAAAAGAGAAAGATTTTTTATTTTTTTATTAAATAAGGAAGATTGCTCGTAAGCATGGCGAGACAACTTGAGAACTCACAATCCCTGCTTCTCATAGCACTTAGCCATCTGCTGTCTTCGGAACAGACACAAATGATCTCTTCTATCTGATCACTTTATTCTGCTTTTTAGCTCTACAGAAAGCACGACGGCTCCACCCTTGGCAGATATTCCACACGGAGCGCGCAGATATCCCAATGTTTTGACTGATGCTCTCTGGCTCTGTTGTTGTGGTTTTTGTAGCTTCCACTTTCTCTCAGCTGCGTGTTGAACCTTAATATGAAATGCCGTCTCTGTGAAAACATGGCAAGGATTTGTCATGCCTGTTTATACTTAAAATAAACTCACAATGCAGCCTATAATTATTTCACAGAGCAAAGAAAACTTGCCAAATGCTCCTCTGTGTGCTCTAAGGTGTCGGGGACGAAGGGCAGGAAGGGGCCGAGGGCCCGAGCGCATCCAGAGAGCATTACGCTCTGACACGTGCAGGCCCCACTCGGCTCTGGCTGTTTGTTTCATAACGATGATAAATGGCGGGTACCTCGGAGTGTAATGTATTCCTATTCTCCATATGTGACTTCCTAAATAGCTTTTCTTCTTTATTCTTTAAAGAGAAGTCTGCCCCGCCGTGAATTGGTAATGAATAGCAGTTCACGGTACAGTAGCAGTGAGGATGGAGCTGCACTTTGATTGTGTTTGGCTTGTTTATGCAAGCAGAAATGACTTCAAGCCCATTGTGGAGCAGAACCAAGCTCACCACAGAGACGTAATCAGCCAAGCCGAGGATAGCTTTAGAGTGGAGCTAACATCGAAGGGCCCTCAAAATCTATTTTATACATTCGACACACGTGCATGTGTGTGTGTGTGTGTGTGTGTGTGTGTGTGTGTGTGAAGCTGGTGTGTAAATGTGAGCTGTAAATGTGGAAATATGAGACTGACCTGTCATTTTTTGATCGGCGGCTGATTGATTTTTCACTGGGCGGGGCTCATTTAGAATATAGGTGTCGTATAATAATAATAATATATATATATAAAATATATATAATAAATATATATATATAAAAAATAAAAATATATATAAAACATATATATAATAAAATATATATAAAATATATATTACAATATATATATATATATATATATATATATATGAAAAAATAAATAATAATACAATTCTATATATATAATTTTATTTTCGGCACTGTGTAGATAGCAGGTAAAGGCAGGTAACGTGTTTTTCTATTTGGCTTCACTGCTACTATAAACTGATGCATACGAAAGGGGTTGGGGTTATAATTGTTATGAAAGGGTTACACATATTATTGTATTTGCGGCTCAATCTGTGTAAATATCCCTTACTGGCTATGTGTTGAATAAATAAAGAGCAACACATGCATTGTAATGAAGCTGAAAGCTGATTTGTCATCTACAAACTCCTCCTGTGGGAGAAGGGCATGATGTTGTGTCAACAGATAATTAACCACAATATTGGAAAATACAGCTGCGACAATATCAAATATATATTCAAAGGACATGTTCTAATTATTGAAACATGCTATACTTATAAACAACGTAATTACATTAAAGTGAATTGTAAACTGCTTATATAGTGTTTATACATTCTAAATAAGGGAGGGGTTAAACCATAATGTTGAAACAAATAGAATACATATATAAATAATAGATAAAACCTTATATACAGCAAGTGTTTAATGTAAAAACCAAAGTTGTCCTATCTGCTCTCTGATACAAAATGTCATTTCTCTCCTGTTATCAAACAGGGACAAAAGAAAAATGGCATCTAATATTCTGATACATGTTAAAATCAAAAAGCCTTTGAATCACCTCTGGCTTATCACATAATTGACAGCCGAGCCGAGGGACAGAAAAAAATAAAAATAAAATAAAGGCTCCAACTCAGGTCGCCATGTCCCGTCATCCCCCCCTTTTTATCGTGATGCACCACTCCAGTTACTGCCACAAATGTTTTAATAATAATTTTTCTTGGGGGGGTTAGTGAGACGATAAGCACAGCGGCCAATTGAATGCAATCAAACAACACTTTCAAAACTGCAGCGGCGTGAAACCCACGAGGCAGAAATCCCAACGGACCGGGAGCTTCCTGCTGACTCTCACACACCTGACTGGTTGTCAGGTATAAATATAATTTTTCATACATCATTTATTTATCCTCCTCCGTGTTGCTCTGCAGTCATTGAGCTGACGCACTCATCAGACAGAAGGACGCCGGGCTGTCACAGGGGATCAGACCCGCGTCCTTCCAGTTCCAGGACGGACTCCACGAGAACACAATGTGACGCTGATATATATTCTTTAAACGAGCCGACAAAAAACACACTTTGTGAGTCGACCTACTTTGGACCTTGATGCCGTTCTGACAGTTTCATGTCCTTCATAAAACTGTTTGGGATTATGAAATTGGATTTGTTTTAGACTTTTACGTTCGTACTGAAGCTTATGACCTACAACTGATTTGTTTCTGTTTTTGTTGTGGAAGAAGACAAGTTTTAGGTGGAAATCAAGCTTCATCGTGGGACGTAAGGATCAAAAATATTTTTTAACATGGTTAATTTATCATTGTCAGGGTATATATATATATATATATATATATATATATATATATATATATATATAGTGTAGCATAAGAGACACTGACGCTGAGTCAGATCCTTTAGTAAACGTATTAATACCACAGTGAACAAATACTCCATTATAAGTAAAGTTATTACTAAATATCATCATAAAATGTATTCAAAGTATAACAATTTAATTTGGTCTTTTTATGTTTTGTTTGTTTCTATTTTGTTGGGTAAGGTGACACGGGTGTGGTATTCCCCCTTCCAAGCTGCACTATTGTTCGTCATAGTATTGAACTGTTAACACTGATGTGAAGTATTTTACTGTTGTACTTGGTTATGATGGAGCATATTTGGACTTTCTACATAATATTGACTAATTTTGTACGTACATTTTATAATCTGAAATCTAATTAGTAACTACAACAGTCAAAATGTACTGCAGTAAAAATCTCTCCCTGAAATCTCTCCAATTTTTTTGCTCTCTAACGAGAAACAAACGTACTTATTTTCACTAAAATGTTTAGACTGCTCCTCATTGATAATTCATACAGCCTCAGCCAAGAGAGCAATTACAGGGAGGCAAACAGTAGGCTGTTGAGTTATGAGACCTCGACTATAAAAAGGTTTCAGAGAGGCACACTGTGCTCTGTAGGAACGCTGCTATACGCGCTGCCGGTGACACGCAATATTCAAAGGTGGGGGTTGGACCGAAATAGCACACGGGATCATGAGACGCTGATGCATCGACACTTTGATCAAAGGAAAACTAAGGTTGAGACCATTTGGCTGTTGCGGTTTTGATGAGCGCGGCCTCTCAGATAGCATCTCGACGTGTCGTTACGGAAGGTCGTTTTGGTGGTTAACTCTCTGAAAGGGCACTCAGCACCAGTGTCGGGTAACGGCGCTGATATCGGCTCCGCCTCGGCTTCTTCTTGGGTCAACTTTGAAATCAAGGCCCTTCCTCGCCGGGGCGCTCCAGCGGTCGCCACTTTTTGATTTCTTTCCAGTTTTGATCAGAAACAGATGAAATCAGGTGATTTTTGTCAGCCTTTCTGAGAGGATAAAAGCAACCGAAAACATGCAAAGCTTGATCAGACTTGATCCGTTAAGAGACCAGCGAGTGAAAGAAACACATTTATTGCATGTAGATATTCCACGGAGCTGTCAGCTCCTTGGTTTGTGATATGGAGTATATCCTAGAATTGATGTAAACAGTCACCCCCCCCCCAAAAAAAAAAGAATCAGATACGAGCATGAAGGCCCGAGGAGGCTCTCACGATGACAGAATTTGGATTGGGAATCGCACAGCGGAGAAGCTCGGTGCCGCCGCAGGCCGGCGTGTAATGATTTGATTAGCGAGTCGTCAGGACAAGGTGCTAAAACGGCACTCCTTTTATAGTCCAAAGTTCGTGCATTAACAAGGCCCTGACAGCTGTCTTGTCCTGTTTATGAAGTGAACTGAGCAGGATTCGCAGCACGGAGCGCGTGACAAAGAGTGGGCGAACTCCCTTGTTTGGCGTGACAGGGTTGAGAGCTTCTCTCCTCGACTGTCAGAAGGGAACAGCTGTGTTTTGGCGAATGAGCGATGTTTGCTCTGCGACGGAGCAATCGGCTCCCCGCAGCCGTCCGAGGTGACAGTCTCTGTCACGGTCCAAGTAGAGAGTGAGATAGAGATGGAGGGGAAGGGGAAAGAGGGGGTAATCCCTGTATCGAATCCGACTGCAGAGACGGAGAGGAAAAGTCCAGCTTTTCCACGGTTTAGCAACACTCCCTCCGCCCGCCCTGCAATCTCTGTGATACTGTGGATTACACGCACGCCTCGTGCATATCAAGGGAGCGTCTTCCTACAATTGTGGGGAACTGAAAATTGAATCTTACATTTTTAAAATGATTACCAAGTAAACACATTACGGTTTACTGCTAAAGCTGCTTTACAGGCAAGATATTTATGGAAAAAATACGCCAAAGTTGGCAGCCTTAAAGCTTCTTTATATGATATTCAGAGCATTGATATAACCGCAAACAACTATTAGCTATGTAAAAGAAATATAGAGGAGTGTCTACATGAGCACAGTATGAAGTCACTCTTTCTGTGTGTGTTGTATTCCCACTTTCTCTGTTCTTTGTTGACACAGTCGGGCTGACCGGTAAAGCCTTTCAGTCCGTGTGTCGCATACAGGAAGTGCATTGGCCATGTCCGGCAAACTGCTTCTTTAACTTCCGATTTGTCCCTTTTTGTATTTGAACATCAGGATTATTCTCATAAAAACAGTTCGGAACAACACACTGAACGCTGCAGCGGTTGCTGAACTTCTGCAACACCTCCACCCACACACACTGAAAAGAAGACATTTAGTTCACTGATGGTACTGAAGCGTTTCTGCAATACTCGTACTCGTATCGGTTTGTAAAAAGTGGTATCGTTGCATCCCTAATTTAGAGTGTTATTCACATTAAAATACTTTCTTTCTTTGTATACTTTCTTTTAAATCACAATGTGCATGAATGCTTGGACCTTTTTATCCAGATGAGTCAGTCCTTTAATCTGTCAATCATTTTGTCTTTGAAAAATCATTGTACGCGACATATCACCTTTTAAAATGTATAATAAAAGGTTTGCATGCTGCAGAAAGGATTTGCATTTTTGTTACAGCCACTCTAAAAACTCGTCCTCATTGTGCAGGAAGCAGGTGAAGGATGAATTCCCCAGTTTTTTTTTCTCTTTCTCCTTTGCAAACATTTACTATTAATAGGCCAAGGGCGATGGAGTCTTTCACTCGCTAATGAAAAGTATTGTCGGCCTGTGTGAGCCCATCAAAGTAGGAAAATAAGTGACACAAATGGGCCAAATGAGAAAAGAGGTCAGAATCGGGAGTTACTTGCAGCACTTGATTTCACTGAAGTGCTCAGTGTTCACCAAATAAAATACACCTTTATATTCTTACTCTTGCATCTCAACACTGTTCTCAAGCATGAAGAAGATACTTAAGATGCTCATCTTTCCCTATTGATGTTTACAAACTGCAGATGTTTGTTCGCATGTTTCAATTTGAATTTCCAATGAGACAAACCTCTGCTACAAAAGGCAGATAAATATATTTTTTATGCTCTGTCTAGTCAGTCTAAATCTTTGTTAAGCTCTCACCTGCCTGTGCATACAAATACAGCATTTGTAGAGACATCAGAATCTGCCACCAGCCAAGTCTCTCTGTCACGGAAAATCTGTGTAGAAATGATCATTAGTTAATTATATCTGACAACTGAAACGGAGTGTTAGCTTGTAGTGTGTGTGTGCACTGAGTACATCAACGTCTAAGCAATATACGGTAACTTCATGTCAGTGTAGGTTACTGTATGACAGTAACAGTTATATGTGTCTCAACACCTGAACAACTTGAGTTGAAGTTTGAAAAGTAAGCTAACGTGACAGCCTAAGCTAACTGTCAGCTACCGAAACAAGATGCTAATTTAGCTGGAAGTAGCCTGAGGCTCACATGCTAACGCTAACCTTGACAACTAATTTCACTAGCTTTTACTTGCTAATTCCAGGTTTTGAGGGAGGACATGTAACTAAAAAATGTCTAAATGAAGTACATTAATATTGCCATCAATTGTACTAAAGATTACTATTTTTTTAGTTTGACATTGATGCTTTAGTTCCAGAGTAAAATACTGAATTGTAAAAGAGGTGCTATTTACTAGCCTACTGTATAATTCAAGCGGAAAATTCATGTTTCACTTTGTGACGTTTTCTATTTTAAAATGGTCTCTATTTAAAGCCAATGATTGGTTTGTCCCTTCAGTGCTACCATAGAAACACGCCGGTGCAACATGGCGGATTCTGTAAGGAGGACATGCTCCCTATGTTGATATGAAGGGCTCATTCTTATCTAACGGAAACAACCATTCTAAATTTCAGGAGATTTTACACTTGAAAACATAGTTATGAATATTATATTCCATTTATGTTTATTTGATCAAAGAGGGGACAATGCACATTTACTTGGCAGGTTGATTGTAGCAAAGGAAATATGCCAATATATCCCTTAAATCTTACACACTGGCCCTGTGTAAGTAGGGCACTGCTGATAAGTATATATATATATATATATTCTTCACAGTGTGTAATTGGGACAGTTTAACTATGTTGGGGAGCATGCTAATAAGCTGTTCAGAGGAGAGAGCCCCGAAATGGCTGCCAGCCGCAGAAGAAGGGAACATAACAAGAGAACATAACCTGGAATTTCTTTGATGTATTGTTCAGTCTGTACTGTCGGTACAAGAGGAAAAAATATATTGGCCAAAGTCTGGAGACTGTTGGCTGTGTCTCAAGGCAACAGTAAACAATATGTTATTATTTCTCCATCGACAGCAATAAAGTGAAAGTAGACTCCTGGGCAGCGCTGCACTTTGCCCTGTCAAAACTTTTCCATTCATTTCTTTTTCTTTTCAGCAGTTACAAAATCTTCAACGAAAACTGTAACTGTGTGTTAACTGTACTCTAATAGATAAAACATTTCAAGAAAATGAATTTAATTGCAGTAAAAGAAACTCATAAGTAAGGAAATCTGACGTTCTTTGTTCATTACTTACTTTTGAATGGGTGTAATGAGGTGGCTGCAGTGCATGGATATTAGTGCTACAGTAAAAATGCAGCTATTTCTTTTGATGTAGTTGACTTTGCAGCGCTTGTTACAGTTAGGTGTTTTCATCTTTGTGACTGTAGCAGTCTTTTAGTAGCGCGAGCTCCTCTTAAGGTCAACCACCGAGCGGAGTCTTTAAATGCAGCCTCGCTGGTCTGCTGCCATTCACTTTGTTGCACGGAGAGGAGTGGGAGTGGGAGGGCAGGACGAAACGACTCAGACGATCAAGAGTTTTTCCATCAGAGATGGGGATTTCTTGCTTCATTCAGTTTTAAACAAATTCACTTTGTACTCTTGAAAGGAAATCCGAAGATCTACACCGCCGGCTTATCCGCCGCACAACAGAGCCGACTCATAACAAAGGGATAAAAGTCCAATCTCTGGATAAATTTGAGCACGCAAATCCAGGCCAACTACCGAGGTGGCACCGGTGAAAAGAATATTACTCCTCACTAAAGGTGTTAATTTGCATTTGAAAGTGCAGCAGCGCAATATATATTGTAGATAGGAAAGACGCTGCGCCTCTGCTGCCAAGAGGAGGAGACGCAGAGTGCTGCAGACAATCAGGGGGTAATTACACGTTTCATTTCAGCTTGACTTTATTAGTATTTGTTTTTTCATGTGCTATCCTCCTAACTTCAATGTGCAGTTCATGTTTCAAGCTTATGGCAATCATCTGCATACATTATGCGTTTCACTTCGGGGCCTATTCTGTGACAAAGGGCATACATTATACATGAAGTGCTGTCAGACTGAAATGAACAATTAAAACTTCCAACCGCTGCAGACTTTCTGAGTCAGTTTGCTTTCTTCCAGAACACACATCTGAATCCTTGTCAAACCCAGTGGCAATAAAAACTCCACTCTTCAAACGCGCAGCGTGAACAAATGAAGCTGTGACAATACTTCACCGAAGTTACCATGACACATTTGGGATATTGTAATATGGTTATTTCTCTCATGGTCTGAAAGGCTACATTAAAGTAAAGGGATGTCATTTTCTGAGCTCACACCTTTTACCAACTTAGTCATAGTATCCACATTACTGATTATTATACATCAAAAACTCACTGTGCAGACATTTTGTAAAAGCACCAATGCTCTACCCAATAATATTGTTGCAATTTCAATATTGAGGTATTTGGTTTTCTCCAAATCACCTTGCCCTAGAGTTATGTCCCCAAACATTTAGATGATGCCTTTGGAGTCAAATCAATTTCTGCATTAATGCGTAAGTGATATGACTTGGTGTAAATTTTTTGTCTTTTCTTTTTCACTAGACTGAAATTATCACTGTATAAAGTCCTGATGCCGATCATGTGAAAAAATAATTGCTCAATGACAAATCCAGCAGACACAGAGCAAAATTAGCATGAATTCGGTGTATAGTTTCTGCAGGTGGTCTACGTTGCTTTCTTTTTACTACGATTTACCGACAGGCTCTCCCACCAAACCACAAGAAAAGAAATGGCAGATCACAAAACTGTCACATGAATCATTTGTAGAATATAAATCATACATTTGTAACCGTTTTGAGGAACGCAAATGTAAAATGCAACACCTCCTGTGCAGCAGAAAAGAGCTGGCAGAGCTCTGGGAACTGCACTCAGGCGGATCACATGGTGTTGAGAGCAGCCAAACAGACGTTTACTTATAAGAAAAATAAATTGCTGTATTTCTCCAAAGATGCTTAAGCGCTCCGATTCAAGGTTGAGATGTAAAATGGCCTCAAACTGTAACAAATCCTCAGCGGCTCGCTCTGCCAAGCACGCCGCCGCCCCAATGACAACACAGCACATTCAGGGACAATGAGATGTCGTTTACAGAATTGCACCCTCAGACGGCACCCAACAAATGACGCTGTAGTGCCCTTCCCTAATGGCACCTTTCTATACAGACACACACAGACACACACACACACACACACACACACACACACACACACACACACACACACACACACACACACACACACACACACACACACCTACACACACACACACACACACACTGAATTGCACAGCCCCATAGACTGGCCACCGTTTCAACCCTGGCCTCCAAGTCTTCGGCTAACCAGCGGCCATAAATCTGTCGCCATGGAGGTGAGCATTAGCACCCGCTGCTGTAACGCGAGCACTTAAGTGTACAATCTGAGGTCCAATTGAGCAGATACATGAACCTCACCATTACGAGGCTATCGCTGTCAACATTTGAGTGACTCTCCTTCCACGTGTCTCTCCAGCTGCTAAGAGTCCTGAAACTGGCAATCATGGCCTCTGTGGAGATCTGCATCATGCTGGTGATGGAAAAATCCACCATGAAACCATAAAAGATCAGTGGAGTTCTTTGTTCGGGTGTATTTTCCTTCCTCCGGTTGGTTAAATGACATGAAGTTTAGATATTTTCAGATATAGATATTAGATATTTTCCATATTTTCCCAGCATTCTGGAATATACTAAAAGTATATTGGACAACGCATAACCGTACAAGCAGAATTTTGCTGTTGGAGCTAACATTATATATTATTGGGCCGATCAAATCTTGCATCATATTGTATCATGTAATCTATGATACAATTAAAAGTACAATTTTGTTTAAAACACAGTGGAAGATAAGTGTAAAATAGCATAAAACGTAGTATAGTATAGTAGTAAATAAATTGTACTTATTGAGTACTTACTTTCAAAACGAATTATTCCAATCACAGTCTGGTAACTGGTAAAAGTTGCATGCAAGAGAGCGAGTAAGAGAGAGAGGGAGAAAGAGAGAGAGAGAGAGCGAGAGAGACAGAGATGCATACACATTCTTTTCGGGTAATTTATAAAGGCCCGATTCTCTTTCATAAATCCCGATCACAGAGCACATGCATGTCATTTCCCCTCCCACAGTTTGCCATATTGATGCTTGTGCTCGCTCCACTACTCCAACAGCACCAGAGCAGCTGTCATCACTCACAGCTGTGGCTACTTGTACATGCGTTTCATCACATGTACAAGCCATCATCGTGTTCAATAATCCATAAACGTCACATGGAGTATCAATGATTCCATGTTGAGACTTTAAAGAGTGCTTCATAATTCAGGATACCAATAACCCATCATTCACAAGGAGATGAAGGCTCTAATGTGAATTAAAAGAATGATGAAATTAATCAATCATAAATCATTTTAAATTAAGTTTATGAATGCGCAGCAGATTGACATTTTACAAAGCAATAATACAATCAGTGAACTAGTTTATGTGTGGAAAAAAGGTGTACGCATCTGCCCCCCTCAGTTTTCTCACATAATTTGAGAAAAGTTACAAGTCAACAATACAAAGTGTCTCCAAGGTGTTTTTTATATGTGCATAAATTCAGTGTGAGAAATCGCTTCCTTTGTGTCGCTGCAATATTTCGAATGCAAATATTCATGCAGGTCCTGTCTGCGCGGTGTTGACACATCGCTAATGATTCTAATTCCTTTGTGGCTCTGGGAAAATCTGGGCAAAAGGTCATGCTCGTCTTGCCAAAATAAACTTAATTACACAAATAATCCGAGAGCCCCGACGAGGTTTGGCCGATCCATACGTCAATGAGGCCGACAGATAAGAGGCGGTAAATAAGGCGTAAACGCAGCTTGTAACTTTGTCCGCTCGCGCCATACGACACCGCGCCTCTTCCAGTAATTACCGCACCGCTCCTGCATCCCCGTTTGAAATCCGACCGTTGTCTGTCGATGATAACGCACCGGGCCAGATGGCGAGTGCGGCCACTTCATTAGGGAGAGGGAGTGCCGAGGAAAAGGGTATACTGTGGAGGGGTGGATTAGATGGCCTGCTCGCTCTCCGCCGAGAGGCTTATTGGAGCCTGTTGGGGCGGCAGAGGGCCTTCACCTTCTGTCCACACTGCCGCTGTAAGAGCCTCGTGGTGCAGGTCGAGAGGGGAGGAGGTGAAGGGAAAAAAACAACAGCATTCAGAGGCGGTGATCTAGGGCACATTTACAGCTGTGCTTTGGTTTGAGAAGCAAGAGGAAGCATGAAAAGCCCGTCTCTCTATCTCGATAAATGCCAACATGCATGCAGACGTCGTGAGCTATTGTGAAGAAAAAGAGCTACTGGAGCGGCACCGTCTTCTTGTTCCAGTTAAATATAGTTTGGTTCTAAAGGCAGGAATGCTGTCATAAATGGCCGACTCATGGTTACTCCTCTTTTCCTTTTTCCCCAGGATGAGTGAGCGATACACGCAGATCGGAAGTAAAGGGGCTCTGCTTGTAATGGTGCTCGTGATCAGTGTCTGGGAGATGACCGTACCAACAGAAGGAGCTAAAGGTGAGCACCTAAATCTACAGCTGTTGTTTTTTCTCCTCAAGTATACCAATGGATTATCAATGTATACTGAATTAAACACTTCTTTCTGATGGAAACAAACAGACGTTCCAATGAGGCCGTCTAACAAAAAGGTTGAAACCCTCACATCCTGCTTCTATCTTTATGTATTTTGTGCTGACCCCAACATTGTGAGTACTTAAATATCAGCCTTTTTCTTCCTTAAATCCATACGCGCGCCATTCAAGCATCCACAAGCGTCCAGAGATAAAATTAGTTCTACTTTTAGAATTCTGCAACCGAATGTCATGTGACCCTGAACAACCTATCGCAGCTGGCATCTTTTCTTTCTTCCATAAAGTTAATAATGTTAGTGCAGCGCTGCCCAGAGCGTTACGACCTGTCCCTGGTGCGGTTGAAAGGTCGCCAAACTGAAGATGACAAATGCTAATGACTGGAAATCTATTTATCTTTGTTTTGACTTTGTTTAGTTTAGTCAGTGAGGCTTACCGATAAATTACCTTGTCTTCCTCATCATCATCACCGTCATCTTCATCGCAGGGCTTGGCTTCTTAGTTACAGCAGGTACAACCTCTGGAGCAAATTCTCGCTTTAAAACGATGAAAGCTGCATAGGATGCATTTTCCCACGAGGATTTAAACGCATCATCCAAACGTTTCCAAAGCTGTTGTCCTAACTTGGTTGGTTGAAAAGCATAATTAATAATTAGCACTATCTACTTATATTGATGTTGGCACTGGGATGGATAAAGATGGTGATATTCTGTATTTGTATTATTACCAACACACCCTATGAAACGACCAACAAGTGTTTTCTGTGAGGCCAAAGTCAGATTTATATTATTCCTCTGTGCCATAGAGTACACACTGTTGTTTTTTGTAATTGATCCCACTTAAACCATCCTGCTGCCAGAAAATACTTTAATACTAATTAAGAACCAAACATGTATTCATCCGCAGCTGAAAGTAGTCCCAAAAAACTTTAACTCCTGGTTGAGTAATATTTGCAAAACTATTCTCAGCTGTTGGACTGAATTACTGAGAATAAATGAATGCACATATTTGTGACCAGATTTTAAATGTTCATATTGTTTTGAGAGATGAATGAATGACTGGTTTTGGTCCCTTCACCATGCCAGGCTTTTCCGTTAAATCACTTTTATCAGATCCATATACTCCAGGGAGCGAGCGGTAATTGCTTTAGTAATTTTAGGGGAATCAAATTACAAAAATAGTCAACAACAGATGCATCAGAGCCTGAGATGTGCTGACTTGTTGTCCCTTTAGTGAGTCGAGCTCCAAAATCCTGCATCCTACATTACCCATAACGCAACACAATAGATTCTTATTGTCCCCACGAGGGAAGTGTGTTTCCACAGTGTGTGCATTATGCGTGCCCCCAGAACATAGATACATTGTACATTACACACTCCCCATTGTATAAAGAGACTAATACCCAGTGGTTAGCACCGTTTGGCAGCACAGTCTGTCGTAGTATGTGTTGTAGTAATGCTTTGTGCTTTTTGTTCTCCCTGCCCTGTAAATGCCTACATCTGTCAAACGCCACTTGTAGTTTGTAAAGCAAGCTTACTCTACCATTAAAATATAGTCTCCAAGCCCAGCCTCAGATATCCCTCATGACATCACAAAGGGTTATTTCCTTAGACTTGACAAAGCTCCTCCGGAGCCAGGGAAGACAAACAACTGTTTTGGAATGCCGAGTCATACTCTGTATGGCTAGTAAACTAAATGTGTAAAATAAGAGTTCCCCTTTGAGATGTTTATTCCAGCAGATATAGGGAGCGGAGGAGCTTTGAATGGCAGGGAGCATGCCAGGTGAACCGCTGTGCATAGAACAAGGAAAACAAGGAAGTAGCAGAAATCTGATGACAGCCAAAGATAATTGAAAAAGTGTCTGGCGGCAGTGCTTTTCATCCTATTGCGTCATTCAAAAAGTGAAACCGCTCCAGTCTTTCAATAAAGATGAGCAAATCAGGTCAAAGTCTTCCACGTCAAGACAAAAACTTCTTGTTGAGTCTCCGTCCAGCTGTTCACTCGGCTCTGGAGGGACCAAATGGACTGGCGGGGGCTTCTTTGATTTGCTCACAGTGTGAGGCCTCAGCTCTCCATCCCAAAACAAGAGAGCTGCTGCTCCAACGCCAGGAGGGACGAAGCGGCCACGGCTTGTCATGTGAGGTGTTCGGAAAGGACCCTCTCAACCATACAGCCTCCCAGATAAAATGTCACCGTGGTAAATGGTGGTGGTGGGAAATTGGACTGGAACAGCTATTTTGGAGGTATGAGTCAAATGTCTAACTGACAACACACGGCCTCAGGTAATTGGGGGTGTAAGGCAGCGCCGGCGCCGGACAGGATGTCTGTTTGTGAGCGTGATAGAAAACCACGCGTAGCCCCTCTTCCCTTTGTCGACCAATTAGATGGGAGCGGTTGTGATTGGCAGAGACCCCCCCCCCCCCCACTCAAGGCGCTCATCATTTCAGCAGGAAGTGGATCAGAATAATCCCGCACGCATTCAATTTCTCGCCGATGGCCGCCGCGGCACCCTGATTTCCCCCGGGTGTTATTTCTGATGCCGTAAACCCGTTATCATTCGGGGGATGAAATGAACCCAGAACATGTCCAAAGTAGAGGGAATGTATTTCTTCCCAGAGAACACAAGAAGAACAGAACTAAGCCTAACCCTCTGACAAGCAGGGCCAATTTATGTTGATGTTCTAATGCACATATGAGCTTTCACTTCCTGAAATAACCGGTTTGTGTGAGCAAAGACGGGATCATATTCAAACATGCTTTTCTACTCTGACAGTTATGTTGATTCAGTTTTTTTGCCTTGCTGGTCTGTGAGAAAAGAAGGTTTGATTTATACTCTGCTACTGAGGATGTTTACAACACAAACGTAGAAAGTGTCACCGGAGTGAGTGTCCTTCATTGAGCAGAAGGCCAGAGCGGAGAGAGGATCGGGTCCAACAGCCGGGCCGGCTTGTTTCGGTGACATCGGATTTATTTTCATTGGCATCTATTGTAATGGATCCGTTGAGTTACCTGCATTCCTGAGCAACCAAGAATGCTTTGCGCTGGTTTGGGGGTACTTGGCTGGACAAATGTTTAACGAGGGGTACATCACTGAAAAAAGGTGGAGAACCACTGGTATAGGCCATGGCTGCTGTTTATGTCAGAGGCTGTACTTTGTCCCAGACGTCCTAGAAGCAGGCAGACCTGGGCGTACCAATCCTACTCCAGTCATTTTTCATTCATTTTCTTGCCAGCACTAGTCGATCATGTCACACTACTCCCCATTGTATCTCTCCCCTCAATTCATAAGCTGTCTACTGTCTAATAAGGCATAAAATGCTCCAGAAATATTAAAGAAACACAACGTACCGTGGCCAGTCGTGAGCTATTGCTTAAATCTACTTAACATCATCAGGAAGATGGCGGGCATACATCTCCACCTGGCTTTAACAGCGCAGCGTGTCTCTGCACACAGCGCCGTTGGCTTTTATGGTTGCCCAAATGGGTGTCGAGAGTTTAAAATCTGACCTTCAAAATTGTGCCGGCGTGATTTCAGTGTCCACAACGAGAAAGCACTTTGCAAGAATCAAAGCAAGCGGGTGGCTGAGGGGAACTTGAACCTGAGGGGAATGATATGGACGGTTCACACTCGGTTTCTTTTTGGACGCGTACCGTCGCACTCTGGTGGAACCGCGCTGGGTTCAGTTTGTGGTGCGTCTCCGGAGCCGCTTCCCCTCCTGGTTGTAAATGTTGCACTGACGCATGACCTCCATGTCTGGTGCACTGTAAGTCTTCTTGTGTTGTGTGCATCAAAGATTGTTGCTTGCTCTGCACCTTCGACTTTCTGCATTTTGTAATAAAAATGACTCATGTGATGAATAAGAAGCGTCTTCCCAGGGAAGGAAAACACTGCTTGCACCCTTGAGGGAGCAGTAACTAACAGCCGGAGACACTCCAAATGTTAAACATAACAATCAATCCACATGCTCAGTACAGTGAGTTCGGTTCCCTGAATCTGATTTGTAATTGTGGCTCAAAGATGGATCCTCATTCGTCACTCTTCTAAACTGCTACCAACAAAGTAACAAAGAGTTTGAGGGGGAATTTGTTCGGCACTATTAACGTGACAGTCGTACAGCTCGTTGTGGAGGTTCGCACAGAGGGAATCACACTCATCAAAGATCATTTCTCTGTGTGAGAGCTGGTATTTCTGGCCCCATGCAGCAATGTGTTTGGAGCAAAGCAATGATTACATTATCATTCACCACAGCTTCATGAATGATACAAAGCGTGCATCATCTGCAGTTTCTCCAGCGTCTCCGGAGACCAACGTATAAAAGCTTCTCAAGCAGAGTAATTTCAGCTCCGCGCGGAGAGAAATGGCCCATCACTTCTCCATGAAAGCAACTTTGGTTCAAAGGATTCGCTGAAAGGAACAAAAGCCTGGTAAAAACAATACTGTCTGATAGGCAGCACCAAGAGTTGGGAGTTAATGGTACAATTCCAAGCTGCAGTTGGGGTTCACCTCAATTTACACAATATCTTTTGACAAGGAGCCGGACTATCCCTTGGACAGGACCAGTCACTTTCTCAGGTTTCGGAGCTGTGTCTTATTTTACGGATTAATCCAACAAGATACAACATGCTGATCCAGACAATGGTCAGGCCATGTCTCCCTCTTTCCATTTATGCTAAGCTACGCTAACTGGCTGCAGCCTCATTTCTAAAGAGAGTGGATCAATAGCACTCCCACTCTCTGAGGCTTTTTGGCTATACTAAATAAAATTAATTAAATGGAGGTTAAGTATTCACCCCCAATACCTATGTACTGTAGAACAATTCTGAAATGAGCCCAATAGGACACTACTTTTTATACCTCCTGGTTTTATTTTGTAACGTATCGTCATATGTTCATTTATTGAAAATCGCTATCAAATAAATGTAGTGTGGTAAAAAGCACTCAAGTGTCGTTTACCTCAAAACTGTACTCAATTATGGTACATAAATAAAGGTACTTAGTTACTCTCCACCACTTTTAAATTGACAACTGTCTCAACATTGTAGGCATTTTAATACCATGGGTTATTTCCTCCTTTATAGATATATAAACATTTATTAGTCCTTTCAGAATTCCACTGTGTGCCATACAGCAAATGTCAGATAAATAAACAGGCAACATCAACTATAATATCACCAAAAACGACAGCGCACATCATCTACATCCAGATTATGTAACAAAAAAGGTGCTCTAAATCAACACTAGAGCGAGGCACAGAGGTACAAGGATGTTTTAAAGACCAGGTAGGAGAGGAAGATGTGGTAGGGGATCATTTATGAGGGAGGACAGCAGATCCAAAATGTCTCTTTTGATTGTCCAGAGTGCCTCGGTTCATTTCAGACCTTCAATTTTACATCATCATGTATCTTCAAATTAGGGTTTTATTTAAAAATAACATTTTGGAGAGAGACATGTCACGTTGCACCCCGTCCAGAAATTATTGGTATTGATGTTCACCCTGTCAACAAAGCGCAATCTTACTAATTGTCTATTTTATTGGAGCCAAAACAGGTAGAAAATGGACATCCCCTTATTATGGTAATTATATATTTTAAGACAACATAATTGTTTATGGATGGAGTTTAAATTGAGTCCACAAAAGGAAAAGTTTGCTAGTTAAAAGGTAAGGTTGCGTATTGGACTTTCTGTGCAAAGATATTGCACTTAGTGGAATTCATGCTTTGTTTAATTATCATGTGACAAACATGTAATTGTTTGGTATGCATGTTCAGTTAGACCTTGGGAGATTGTGTCATAAAATATCCTAATCCATAGTCAGTTTGTATACTCTACAGTAACTCAGTTTGGAGAAGCACACGGATAAGATAAGAAATGCACTGCTGTGGACACCACGTTGGTTTCAGATCCCAAAGTCACACAATAACACAAAACAAACAACAAAGCAATGCAAATTTATTCTATGCATTTCTTTTTTCCTTTGGAGATGCAGGCAGGCCACATGGGTAAAGAGAGAAGTGAACAATATGCAACAGTCGAGTCAAGTCGGGGATGCTGCGGCTCCACTCGGTATATATGTTTCCTAACCGCCGGGCCACCAGGAACGCCCTTGAATCCCGTTATTTCAATGTCATGGCATTGCGCTTGTCTTATACAAACTTTGAAAGACACAAATCTACAAAATACAAGTTCAGCAGCAGCAGCGTGTCCAGAGCCGGAGGGATCCTCTGTCACAGAGACAGGCGCAGCAGGTTTAAAGCTGCTTTGCAGGACGGACCGATTCCCCAGTGAAACGCTTCGCTCTGCATCTGCTGGCAGGGCGAGCAGAGCAGGGATCCAAGTAGAAACTCCAAATCCAGTCAGAAAAGCCACAGCCGCTCAGTGTGAAGCATGTCCTTTATAGAGGGATACTGGCAGCACTTCTGCGACATCTAAAGCGACTCGGCTTGCTGTGTGTTTGTCTTTCATATCGTCTCGTGTTGGGGCCAGAGGAGTAAGCGCCTCGCTGCTTCTTGGGCGACTGCTCCTACCTGCTTGATTTCCGATGTGTGAGGATCGACAAGAGGGGGTTGTTCGAGCAGACATGCTATCATCATTTGGGCGCATAATCAAAACAGATGTTTCCCTTCTTTAATTTGACTTTTTCCTCACGGCGGTTGGCTTAAATATATTCCAGCAGCAGCTATGAGATATGCAATCACAGACCCAGACGGTTTGGGAGGAGGAAAAGATGGCGCCAGGACCCCCCTGTCACGGGATGTACAGGTTTTAGGACCCAAATGCAGACCACAAACAGTTAAAAAGGGATTAACGGAGGTTTATTGTGACAGTAGCGTGTGAGCTGAACTGTGTGTGGGTCCCGTGGCCCGACACTGGAGGCTGGCAGAGAGGCAGGATGCTGACCAGTGTGGAGCCCGTGGTCCGACACTGAAGGCTGGCAGAGAGGCTGACCGGTGTGGAGCCCGTGGTCCGACACTGAAGGCTGGCAGAGAGGCAGGATGCTGACCGGTGTGGAGCCCGTGGTCCGACACAGAAGGCTGAGCCTGTGGTCCGACACTGAAGGCTGGGAAGGGGAGCAGAAGAAGGGGAGCAGAAGACGGGGAGCAGAAGACGGGGAGCAGAAGACGGGGAGCAGAAGACGGGGAGCAGAAGACGGGGAGCAGAAGACGGGGAGCAGAAGACGGGGAGCAGAAGACGGGGAGCAGAAGACGGGGAGCAGAGACAAACAACAGACCGACACTGAGGCCTGCAGACGCAGGGCAGATATAGTCCCCTGATCAAGATTGGCCGCAGCTGCGTGCCAATCAGGGATGTGGCCGTGGGAGGTGTGTGGAGGCGGGACAGAAAACAAACGACGAACACCTGGTAACACAACAAACAGACACATGACAGACACAAGAGGGGAGGAGATTTGGGAAAAACAGGTTACACACACCGGGTCAGACAGGGATCCTGACACCCCCCTCTTCTTTTGAACGTAAAAGCAGTGTTTTCATGAGCTCCGAATACAAAAAGTAACAGGTAAATCTCTAAGGAGTAGTGATGCGCTGTCATCTCTGTCAGAGCAGCTGACTCCATCACCGTTAGTCTCAGTGGTTGCCCGTTACAGCAGCTGGAAAGTGCCGCCGTCCGCCGATATAACACGGCGGAGTGAGAACGTAATTAACTGGGTTTAGTTGAGCCGCCGCCGTACCAGTCAGTCCGGACCAGTTTCTCACAGTCGTTTCAGATTTACTGTTTACTGCTGCAACAGTGAGCAGCTCGACAGAAGGACACCTCAAGAAAATGTCACATGCAATTAAAAGAGAATGGAGCAGCTCGCGCTCTAAATAATTCAGACAATGGAGCGTGATCTGGAAACTGGCTCCAAATACTGCAGCGCTGCACTTTCCCCTTCACATTTCTGAATCTTTTTTATTTATTTAATTTTTTAATGCTTCTGCCTGTTGTGGGAAATCTGGAAGGGTATCAGTTCCAATCACTACCATCTCATACTTCAGTTATTATTTATTTAAAAGGAACTTCTTCAATCGAAAACACTGATCTGGATAAAAATAATGTTTTAATGAAGGACAAATCCTGATTGGTTAGCTCCATTACTGCTTAAAGCTGCTGCGGAACCATTTTAAAGAGACTCTCGACCAATTATACACAAGGATTAGGATTAGGAACGCTGTGTTCACACCAAACGCAAAGCGACTAGATTATATACAAAGCCAATGGAAAGACTGCATGATGTGACTTTAAATGTTTCAACTTGCTTAGTTGAGAGTGCTACTTAGCTTGTGAAACTTGTCTTTGGCCTTTGATGGGAGCTCTCTAAAGTCTGAGACAATAACCCTAACCCTTTCTTCAGTGGAGTTTTCTAGGAAATAAAAAATGTTCAGTGTTTCTTCCCATAATGCAGTAGTCAAGAGTCATTTCCCTCCTTGCATTTGCACATTGTTACAGCTCTATTGGTGTTGACCTCATCCATTATCCATCATCCATCAGTGACTGCGAGGACATAGCCGGAAAAATAGCCGGAAATCACACGTGAGGCCATTTTTGGTGTCCTCAAAAATAAAGAACTACAAAAGTACCAAGGTACTGCACATTGTTTTTGGAATTACTCCAAAAAAAGGCCTGACCAGAGAGTAATTCCAGTTTATCTATAGAGTTAATGAAACCAACCAGCCTGTCTGTCAATAAGATAGCTAGCAATCATCAAGGAGCTCTTGATTTAATTCATTATTGTTATTATTTATCATTATAATTTGTGTTTAATAATGTCCACAACCTTCTGGCACTGCCCACACAGCCATCGCCTCCTCACAGCTCCTAAAACATCTCTGGCAATATCCAAATAAGCGTCATTTAGATAAACTGAAGTCACCGGAGAAATTATAAAAACTCAATAACAGCTTTTTTTGGGGTAATTGGATGATAAAGCCGGCCAGGCTAAGCAAAGTAAAACGGCTCTAAATTGGAAGTAAGATCACAAAAAGAGGCAATGTGGAAGTGCCCTATAAGAATAAGGCGAATAAATGAGCGATTCACCCCCCAGAAACGGTAAGCCACTCAAACCAAATGACACTTTGAAAAGAATAAGGCACATAAAGAGAGGAAAATTGAACCTCTGTGATAAAAGGGCCCATATAAAAGGAAATTGGTCGCCTGCTCTCCCTGGTAATTTTTTAATTATTGAGACAGATTAGACGAATGCAGAGCAGATAATAGACACCCAAGAGAGATTTTCTCACGGGACTCAATCCAGGGCCCGCGGTGTGGGTGTGTGTAGATGAGCGTAATAACTATTGCACCAAAGCTGGACTAAATCCTCACTGATTATTCCATCTCTCTGTTGTCTCTCCAGCGGCGCACCATGTCCCGACGGGCACCTGCGAGGTGGTGGCGTTGCACCGCTGCTGCAACAAGAACAAAATCGAGGAGCGGTCACAAACTGTGAAGTGCTCCTGCTTCCCCGGGCAAGTGGCCGGCACCACCAGAGCCGCCCCGTCGTGTGTAGATGGTACGCTCCGGCTGCATATTTTATGAGCCTTCTTCTTTTCTTTCTTTCTGTCTTTCTCTCTTTTTTTTCTTTTTTCTTGCTGACACTCCTTTCCACAAATCTTGAGGATTAGCTTTGCTGAGATCGTCGATAAGTGTTTTAGCACATGCTGACTCACTTTAGTGTAATTTCTCCGAGAAGATGCTGTCAGGGGGCAACATGTAGTGTCGTTGGTCTGAGATTATTTATACACGGCATTTTAGCAGATTGCAACTGCATGGGAAAATTAGGTTATTGTGCATAATTACATGTTGAATTACACAAGAGTCAAATCCTAACAGGGAAAAAGGGATTTTTATTACCACATAGTATACAGACACAACGATCTTTTCATGCAATGTGAGAAAGGTATTGATGATAACTGTGAATGATAATTACATAAAATAAATTAAATTATATATTAAATTAAAGCATATATATATATAGCTAAACAGCTAAACGTTAATGGAGGTTGCATCAACTTGAGGAGTATTGATCAGAGGTTACATTTTAACGCTATCTTGTAAAATGTAGTTATTGGCGAAAAACTTGAAGAAATCCAGCTGTTCAAAGGAGAGGTTTTCACAGCGATATATAAAATAGATCATCGAGAGGGAATTAGGACCTGCTTTGTGGCGCCCAGAGGTTCTCTGAGCATGCTGTGTCAGACCCCCGACTCAGCTGAAGTGGCTGCTTCACTTTGGTCTGAAGGCCGCAGGTACCCGGCTAAACTCTGGACCCAATCGTGTATGACCTATTCCTTGACATTTTAGTATTGACATTTTCTGCAAATTAGAGCTGTGAGCCACTGGCCTCCGTTTAAAGCTCCACGGGTGATCTCAAGAAAAAAAAGTTCGGCACTTAACCTTTTAATTATTCTTTCTTCTACAACCAGGGATTACCTTTGGCTCAGCTCTGTGTGAGACCATCTTCTCTTTATACGAGGACAAATGAACCTCCGGACATCTGAGAAGACTTGAATAGATTTGAATGTGTAATTCAGAGAGGCAGCCGCAGAAGATACCTGCAAACTTAACTGAGAGAAGTTTCTTAAAATATAAGTGTCTCGATCAATTGGACAAAGCATTGTGATACGGTAAAGATAACTTAAAAAGGCAAATTGTATCAGAAAACATATATCATGAGTGGATTTGTTTCAACCTGATGTTCTCGATGAATGAGACTTAATGAGAGACTCTCAAGGGACCGCTACAAAATATGAGAAGTGAAACTTATATCAAAAGGAAGAGGGAGAGTTTGGAAAGTCGCACAATACACATCTGCCTTCATCCCCAGAGTTAGATGAGAAGATTGATACCGCTCTCATGTCGGTATGGTAAATATGAAGCTACTGCAAGCATCCCGTTAGCTTAGCTTAGCATAAAGACTGGAGGCTGTAGGGAATAGTCTCTTTGAAGGATGGTAGCTTGGCACCCATATGAATATCAAACAGTACACACAGACACTTAAGTGTGGACCATATTTAAACCTCAATGATATCAACAGGCTTATTTATGGAGAAGTTACCCCGAGCATTCATATCTGTGTCTTATCTTCCCACGGCCTCTGCTGAGGATCCTCTGTAAGGTCACATGTTGACAGTCAGACAGAGCAACCATGTTTGGATTCGCCTGTTGCCCTTCACGGCACAATTACAAGTCACTATCTGCTTTACTGTTGGAGCCAGCTAATGTCACGCTGCTGCCAGAACTGTAGAAGCGCTGGCCGTCCTCCAGAGACACTCACATTGTTATCTTCAATCTGGGCAAATGATTGCTATTAAGGCATTTGAACTACTTGATTTCAACATATATATAACAGATGATATATCAGTGGGTGTGGCCTTGCAGCTCAGACCTTTGCTTTCACAAAAAGATGAGAAAAACATTACTGATCCCTAATGAATATGAGTTCAAGGTCAAAGTAAAAAATTTGCTAGAATTTCCAACAGCTACAATCAAGGAAATAAAATAAAAGTGCAACTCTATTTTTGGCTCCCAGATGTTTTCAGCCGAAAGCGGCCCTCATGTTTCCAAAGCGCCATTAACTGTTAAGTGAAACGTATCCCGTGCACTATGCCCACGTCTGGTTATCAATACTCCCATTTCATTTCATGAGAAACCTTTTGTGGCTTTTTAATAGCTGCTGCTACTCAACCACCATCTGCTTGCAGTTGACCTGATGCACGCATCACACCACACGGCTGCTACCGCCGTGGCCGTGTGGTACAGAGAGATTCCCTCATGTCATGAAGTATCCATCTTCTGCAACTTACTCTGGTGAGGCCCCGGTGGTATGTGCGGATTACAATAACAGTCCTCTTCATTAGGAGAGAACACTAATGCCGGGGTGTGAACGCAGATAATGACCTCTGTAATATGCCACATTTAAATGATGTCCCGTACAATGGAGTAGCAGCAGCTTAATGTGCTCCTTTATGGAGGCAACTCACTGCAGCTAAAAGCTTTTCCCCTCAGATGGCTGGAGCTCTTTTTCCAGTTCCCATCGCCAGCGCGCCGATACGCGAGGCTCTCAACAGAGTGCGCTTCAATACTCAAAATAGATTAAGCGAGCGTTGCCAGTCAAAAAGAAAATCTTGCATCATTTACCTGAGACAGCTGTCAAAATGTGACACGACTACTGCTGTGATGGTATTTGAGGAGACGTTCGTTTCAGGCTCGTGATATTATGAAACTTAGCTTGAAATACAAACACAGATTATATCCTAGAATAACAATAATACAATAATATGAAATACAAATATATATGTTCTGATTCTTGTTTGTAACCGTAGAATGCACTTACTGTAAGTCGCTTTGGATAAAAGTGTCAGCTAAATGAAATGTAATGTAATATATTACATTTGGCATCACAGGATACAGTTTGATAACATGTGTGAATTGTGATACATTTTCTCATAATTTAAATTGTATTAAATAAAAAATAAAAAATATTTTTTTATAGCTTTTTATTGACTTTTAAGGCCAACAGACAAAGACATTCTGACCACTTCCTCTCTGACCTCTACATGTCATCCCCAGCCTCCATCGTGGAGCAGAAGTGGTGGTGTCAGATGCATCCGTGCCTTGACGGAGAGGAATGCAAAGTTCTCCCTGATCTGAAGGGCTGGAGCTGTGCTACAGGGAACAAGATCAAAACTACTAAGGTGAGTTTGAGATTCAAACCATGCTCAGACCTGTTGAATCTGATCTCGCACACGTCCAACTCCTCAAAGTCAACCGGCTGCTGCTCGCCTGGCCTGCCTTTACCTAAAAACAGCTAATGTTTGCACTCGGTGCTCGGACCCCCGGGGACCTTCAATCAATGGGCTGCCATGTCTCCTTAGCACTTTCAGGCACTTTTTGAGCACCCAAACTGGCCAATTAGTCACTCCAATTACCTGCTTTTAACGTTGTAACACAATGCCCATATCCTTCTGTGTGTTATGACGACCCGTAGCCTTCGCCTCTGCCTCTCCATGTACTTAATTATTTAAACTGCCCGCACCACACCTGCCTGGAGCCGGGAGCCTGGAGCCTGGGGCTATTGATTCAGGGACTTGTCGGGACCTCAAAATGGGATATATATATATATATATATATATATTTTTTTTTTTTCTTTTTCTTTTTTTTCTTCTTTTTTTTCAATTAGTGGTCCAAGGTTCCGAGACAAGCCTCTCCACCGTCTGAAATGGATTTTTGGTAACTATCAGATCTTGAACAGACCTTAAAAGAATGTCTTTTCTGTTCTTGTCTTCTTTTACATGGAAAGATTTCGGCGGACAAAGAGCAGCTTTGGTAACGTCAGCCGCTTCACAGCCGAGTCCAGGTAATACAGCCGTATTTTATATTTGAAGGTTTTACAAGGTTCTTTTCTTCAATTATTGTGGTCTTAACTTCCAAATGGAAAATACAAAGAAATCCTCAACAGGGATCATTAATGTGTCTCATTTTTACTTCACTGCACAAATAGATTGCATGCTCATCATTTACTGCGTCGCCTCACATTTTCATTAAAACAGACAAGGCAAAGGGCATTATTAAGCACTTTTTGTGCTTAATAATCTGTCGTGCATCTACACCCGGGATGGAGAGGAGAGGGAGAGGAGATGTACGCTGCACAAAGACAACAACATCGACACGTTCAAAGCGTCGGCATTACCCGGCGGATTTATGTCGCACACCTTTGAACTCAGCTGGAGGAACACGTTTCTTCAGTTTCAAATCTTTCTGCAGGCTGCTTGAAGCAGGGCAGGGCAGGGCTTTCTTCTTCACCTCTGCAGAGCTTTTGGGAAAAACAGCCCAAGATAAACCTGGAACCTCCAGCTATACTGACCTCTATCGCTCTGTAGCATACGTGCATTCATGCACACTGCAAGCAAGGCAGCGACCGGCTCCGAGTCCCAGGACACAGCGGGGAAGACTCGGTGTGTGTTTGAGTGACGACATGCAAAGATGTTGAGCTGCAAGCGTTACAATGTACATTTACAGCCCCGAAATGGCAGCCAGAAGTAACCGTGTCTTTTGGACAGAAATCCTGGAAGGTAAGAAAGAAGAGGAAAAATAAATAAATAATAAAGAACACAACAAACGATTCAAGTTTACTTGCTGCTGCATGCAGCATGCATTTAATTGGGACATATTATTTTTCAGGCTGTTGATGTTTCACTGGTTACATCAACAAAAAGCCGTCGGGATGTTTTTCCTTTTGCAGTGTTTTGCTGTCATTTACCAACAATGTTGGGCTTAAAAAAACAACAACTGTGCATGCAGGCTGAAATTCAACTGTGGCCTTCTGTCTGGATGCAGTGACCTAAACCAAGTAAGAGAGTAGAAAAAAAAATGTTTTCGTCTTTGTCTTCAACAATCAGAATTAGGCGTTTTGTGTCGCTCAAAACTCATAAAAAGTGTTCCCCTCGTTGCCACTTTGGGTAGTCCAGTTTTCTGGTGCAACTCCACTGTGAATATTCAGCCTCACGTTCCCTTTCGATCCGTCCGTTCCCTCTTGATGCCTCCGATCCCTCTCGATCCCTCTCGATGCTCTGACTGAACGTGCTGTGAGTTTGTAACAGACGCAGGTTTTTAACAGTTGAGCCAGACAAATGAACACAGAAGGTTTTCTCCTTCTATCCTATATTCTCCTCGATGCTCATCTACTTCAGTCTCGCGCTACCATGCAAATAAACGTTGAGTGACATCTTGCCTTTGACTTCCCCTCCAGAGCACTAACTTTGATTTGAACACTAACTTTTGATTTGATTAACCGGTAAATTTGGGCTAAAGGTGAATCCGCAGCGTCCCTGCTGTCTGTTTCCGCTGTTATTACAGGAGGATTCTCACTTGAAAATCTTGCCTATAGTGCCGCTTTAAAATGGCCAATACTATGAAAATCCCAGCCTCTGTAGTTACAGCCCAAAACATATTGCTGAGAAGGACACTGCGCTGTGCCAATTACACGGCTGAATTACACAAACACAAGCCCGTGCACCTGCTGTGTTAAATCTTTCCGCCAACCTTACTTCAGGCACTGAATGGAAATGAATCCGCTGCCAGTTAAATTAGCACTTGTCAGCCACCAATTATACGAACGCAACACCCGCTGAAGACTCAGTTTTCCTCTCAGTATTTTTAGCATTGTTTCAGACAGTCACTCAAATACTGTTAATGATCTCTCCCCCCCTCTCCCCTCAGTGACACTGTGAAGCTCCATCTCTGAAGACGTTTTCTCCCCTGACAAGAAGCGGCTCCGCTCTTTGTCTTTTCAGCGTGGAATTATTCTCAAATTAGTACCACATTAATCACAGTGACAGCTAAGAATGTAAATGACTCCGTAAAGGGAAGAATTTATTATAGCCTGTGCAGAGGCCGGCGAAGTGCTGCGCCAACCTAAATTTATGGAATCTCTTCAGCCTGGGTTTGATATGATTATGCAGGCTTTCTTGTCAAGTGATGGCCGGATGGTTTCAGGATTGTTTAGCCTCTTCTGCATATTCGAGGATGATTTATATACGACACTGTGCCGTCTCCATGCTCTTCGTCATACGTCTGTGGATTAATCTCCCTGGGCTGCCGGAGCTGTCGGTCTCCTATCAAAAGTTCACCATCGATAATGGAGCCGCACAAGTTCGGCGACGGCTTCCCCGAGTCCGTCAAACCCACGTGGCGGCTGTCGGGCGGCTGGAATCAATAGCGGACGTCGTTATGAAGGTTGTTATGTTATGTTCCTCGAGAGTCTTTCCCAGAATGTACTTTCGGAGGAGCTGCCAGTCAGCCACTGGGCTTCATGACAGGCAATTTACTCTCAAGGAGAATGGAGGTCTTCAGAGTACCTGACAGCATCGAACTAGGGGAGAGAGAGAACCTTGGTGTGGAGCACAAACCCGCCTCGCCGGCATCTCTCACCCTGAATACTGCATCACAGTCTAACTGATAGATCGATGTGCTGATACATGAAGCCAATATAAGTCTTTTATGAGCTTCTGGAGTGATATTGAATCTGAAAGAATTCCACAACTTGACCTTTACACTTGTCTGTCTTTCACCCAGCCGGCCGGGCTGCACTGAGTGTAGTGGAAAACATGTTCATCAGTTTTCAGTCAGTTAAGATGATGGTTTTATTCTCCCCCCGCTAGCATCATGGCCTAATGGACATATCAAGTGAACACACAAAACAATCCATAAGAAGGTTCCAGGGCTGTGAGAGTAAGGCGAAAATCCTAATCACAATTATTTAGGCCAGTATTGACATCACGATCCTTTAACCCGATTACTTATTGACGTTGTAAACGTGATGCATTTAGTGGAACTTAATAAAAATCAAGACGGTCCCCTTGAGCAGTGAGGACGCTCCGCCACAAGGAGCAGGGGACCCCGTCACTCCCTACAGGAAGAGAGGGCGGGCCTTAAGTCCACGTCTCCAGGAAGTGGTGAGTGGTGTTGTAAAGCTCACAGAAGCCCCCTTCACCTCCGGCCTAAAGTCGGTCGCGACGAAATGCCATGGAGGGAATGCTTCCCTGTGAGTGCCAGCCAGTGGATCCTCCATTTATAGACATAACAAGAACATCACTGCCAAATGAGCTGTACGCGGCACAATAGTCATTTCATCTCCGTTATCTTGTTCCCATAATCCTTGGAAGATAGAAAATAAAACTCGATCAATCGCTCAGCCCTCCATAAACCCTTCTGTTTCAGTGACCCCGTGACTTATACATAAGATAAACTACTGCTGAGCCTCTGCAGAAAAACTAAACGCTCAGCATGCACTTTGTTTCATCTAACTCTTTTTCAGTCTACAGCCTCTGAATGCCACTAGCGGGGCTTTTAGACCTTTAGTTTAAGTTTTCCTCTGAAGATAATAAGCTTTCTCAACATTTTAAATAAACCGACAGTGGTTGAATAATGCATCTGATTTCGTGGCTGCATCTTTGACATGTCAATCGCTGTGGGCGGGTGTCTCATGTCCTCTGGCTTGAGTTTTGCTGTTGATGAAGTTGTTGTTTTCATTACTGTACATCATGCTTTTTCCTTTTTCTGCTCACCATGGCATCCGTCTCTGCTGAGCTCCATGGTGTTACACCACTCAGATAGACAGAGGCAGGCGTTCATGTACAATATAGATGAAAATGACACTAAAATATTCAGCGTAGCTTGTGGGGGTTACTTTCTTAGATTGAGTTTTGATGCTGGCGCTGCTTTGATGGCTTTGACTCTGTTTTAACACTATTTCTTTCTTCCACAGGCGAACTAACACTTCCGGCCTTTGTCAGATCATCAAAAGAGAAGTAATTCAAAGGACCTTTCTGTAAATAGAGACTTCCTTTCTTCTGGACTGCAATTAATCTTTGGAAAACTCTGAATGCGTTTTCCTGAACCCTATGGACATCAAGCACTGATCACTCAGCACTTCTTTTGGAAGACTCCATATGATTAGCCTTACCGGACCACAGGATTTACTCTCTGACATTGTACACGACGGGGAACTTTGCCTGTTTGTTCATTTCTAGAGTAAGATGTCTATGACAGGGGACTCGCATCACAAGTGGAGCAGGGTGCGCAGGGTTGTTGTAAGCATCGCACATACTCCATACAAAATGTGATTTTTGTTTTATCAGTCAATTGTGGCTTTCTTCTCTAACAACGTGTAGTTTCGAGGGTTCAGACTTAGATGAAAATATGTGGCTGAGCTGCGGATATGCAGGGTGAATTTCAAAGAAAGGCACGACCACATGCATCAATGTGAAAATTCATCAGCGTAAAATAAACCAAATTCAATTTGAAACCTACACCCCATAATGAGGCCTGCTGAGCTAAAGCGGCGCTGTGAAGCGGTTTACGCTGATCAGGACCTACCAGGTGTTAACACACAGAGAGTTGGAACCAGTCGTCGTTTATCTTCCCTTTGAGAATCACTCTGCCATTTCTTGCCGCTTCTGCCAGACTTTGTTTTTGTATCACAGCTCTGGAGTTCAGATTCTAGACAACAGCAGTGTAAATTAAACACACGGCATCTGGGCACCGGCTGAGTGACGACAACAGCGCTCCCCAAGCGCATTTCGACTCGTCACTCAAGTATGATTTGCAGATCACCTTTCAGTAGGTATCGCTGACACTTCCTTTGTCTGTGCAAGTGATGACATCAGTAATAAACTATGGTTGTGTAACTAAAGCCTTGTGTCTTTTTAGCATATGCTAACAATGGCTAGCATTTAGCTACATTATCCGTCTACCGTTAGCCAGTATTTAGCCGGTGTTTTGGGCTTCCATTGTCTGAGTTGACCCCCGCCTTCCCATTCATTATAATCCAACCGTCTCTCCAATGACACATGTACTACCTGCATGTGTTGTGACTTTGTAGGGTTGTTCAAGGTGTTCCCACAACATAAACAAAATAATCTTGTCCACGAACTACAATTTGAAGGTTGATATGATCCTGAACATAACTTCACCCTTTCAGATCTCAGAGCAATGCTTTTTGGAGAGGTCCAGCAGAGGATAGCCTAGATGAAGGAAAGAAGGAGAATGTCGAAATAATTGCGCAGGACATTTTCCTTTGTCTGTCATTTTCCATGTGTCTTGAATGACTGGAAAATTATTCATCTGTATTTTTTTACGGTTTCCCAGGACATGTGGGAACTTTCAGAATTTGAAATTCTGTATGTATCTTTGCCTTTCATCTAATGGTAAACATTGACGAGGTGACAGGAAATGAGGGTAGAGAGAGGGAAATAAATGCATTCCTACTGTGATCATTATTTAATGGATTTTCAGTATCTTATACATTGTAGAGGGGATAATCAAAAGGTGTGTTACAGGGTTGCTAGTCTACTGTATACACATCCATTCTAATACAATAGTTCTGCAATAAATCCGACACTTATGGAGCTTATTAGATTCAGTTTGAGATGAGGTGGTGTTGGCTGGACTGCTTTGTGTAGAAAGGTCATGGCTTTGGCATCTATTTACATCATCCCATCTTCTTACATCTGTAAACAACTTCTATGGTCCATATCAAAACAGTGTGAGCCCATTTCTTAACGATTCACCAATCCCTAATTTCCAGACCCCGACAGCTGAAGAAAAGGTTTTGAGTCTCCTGAGGACTGAATGTGAGTTCAATCAGCGGCTCATCTGTCATTTCTATCATCAGTGGCCCTTTACAAACTCCTCACTCATGACGGATGCATCAAATAAACAGCCAAAGTTGGTCAGCAATTCTGAAAAAGGGCCTGTTATGAGTCGCCTTATCGCAGTGGGTGAAATCACAGGGTGCAGGGAAGTGAAGCGTTTTCATGTAGAGCAGCAGGCAAAATGGCCACTTTATTTTCTAATGCACAGCCTGCGACGGAGCCGCCCCTGCTAGTTTCTTGTGAAATTCTTTCAAATTGTATTTAAATTCGCACTCCTTCTCGGAATCACAATTCAATATGAACACACCAGACACAAAATAGTTTTTTGAGATTCAGCCAGAATGACACTTCATGTGGATGCCATTATCTCTGACGTCCACTGGGAATAAACGTCCATAAATGGGTAGACAAAAGTGCATAAGTAACATCGGGTTTTTATTTATTTTTTCAGTATCAAAGTAATCCAGGGACAGTTGTCTGTACATCCATGGGTACATTACACACAGACACTTCTAATGGCTGAATTGGTATACTTTTAATAGTACCAGAATTACAGGATAAAATACAGAGCAGTTTTTTAGTTTGAAAGGCTATGTTTGATAAATTCGGTGCCCTTGCAGACACGATCCTCTCAGAGATGAATATATGTTTTTTTGACACTATTTCACCTACAAATGTCCCAAAATTACATATCATTCTGTTGTCAGGGTGAGAGCTTCTTAAATGGTTTTAGCTGTGGACCCCAGTGAGAAATTAGCTTCCCCTGGCTTTGGGAAATGGGCTTATTAAAAAATTTCATATCCTCGCCATAAAGGGACCCACCAGCAACAAGCCTGTGAGTCAATTTGGATCTCAACCCACAGCTTAAGAAGCACTGCTCCAGATTCCTGTTGAGGATTTTCCATGCTTTTTTTGTTGCATTGCTGACACAATTTATAAATGCCTCTCTTTCGGGAAATCACAAGAAAAAAAGAAAAAAACTTTCCACAACGGAGGCAATAGTGTTATCAGGAGGTTATTCAGCTGCAGACGCTTGACTGACACAGATAAATGAGACAATTTGAAAAAGAGGTATTGCTCGTGTTCCTGCAGGTTTTTAAACGGACCTCTGTGTTGTAAACACCGTCGCTTGTCTGCGTCTGTCAAACTGAATGACTCTGTTTCCCAGCCTGCCATCCTTCTCCAAACAGCGAGCCTGTGTGAATGTGCCTAAAGCGCCGTTTCTCATGTTTTCTGTGACGTTTCCGACTTCAAACATCAAGCTTTATTCTTCTTCACCGAAGGCGTCCTTTGGCAAAAAAGAAAATAAAAACGACAAACATTCTCCACGAATCAAAAGGCTGTGACACCGCTGGCCTCGGCGTGTCCAAACAGTTTGACATTTCTGGGGTCAATGCCAGACTCCCGGTTGGTGTCTGAGTCACTTCAGAGGAGTCGGAGGAGAGTCCGGGGGAGGGGGAGCTGCAAAACACAGAGCATCGCTCTTTCAATGCTGTGATTTCTTTCAAGAGATTCAAATGAAGCAAAGGCAGGCAATTCTTCCCTTTTTACATTTTTTTTCTTCTTTTTGCTGCAGTCATTACACGAGCACATCAAAGGAATCTCCTCCTCTCGCCATATGTTGTATAGTTTCATAATCTAATGAGGGTTTTGTAATTACACAGTCCACCAGGGGAATAGAGCTCATTGATTCTCTGGGAGAAGAAATTTCACTTTGTTTAATCGTTTTACATAACAAAAAGACTCACATGTTCCAGGGAGAACTACAGATGTGAACATAAATCACTCGGACATGAAGTCTTCCTAAACTTTCCAGGCCAGAGGAGATCCGGTTGAAGTGGAGAATGAACCAACATGCACAATATTTTTCATCTGATCATGCAATTTGTTTCCCCGGCGCAACGCAGTAGTCTGTATGACATTTCAATATGCATGTGTGATATACAGCTAACGAATGCCGCTTATTTTTCCATGGATGCACACCAGCATCCTGCAATAGGAGATCCTCCGGTGCATCCGTCATCATCCGTCAAGCCGTCAAATGACGAAGGAGACACTGGCTGGAATGGAATTATTGATATGTTTCTGGAGGAATAATAAAGGCTATAGCTGTGAGGAGTGTTGGTTCGCTGTAGCCTTCTCACTGCTGTGTGTTGAAATCCTTTTAAGCCAAGCCTGGGAACTCAGGTTGGAAACTTTACTTCGTCTCAGCCGAGAAACCTCCATCTTCTCCAGTCGTGACCGGAATGCAAACAAACAGCGGCTTACAGTATGGAAACCTGTTCCTGAAGTCTTCATTCCACCCGTCCACAATAAAAGAAATAGACATAACAAGGTCATTGTCATTTTGTATAAACATCTGTCATCAAGGATCAGAAGTGCTGTGACACATTCACCTGTTAGCAGGTTAAACTTGTACACAAAGTAGTGGTAGTTCTGTACTCCAGCGGGAGACAATTGGATTGGTTGACTCAGCCCTCAGTGAGCGGGACCAAAGCTACAGCCTCTTTGGCTATGGGTGCTGGCACACCTAACCTGTTTGGTCCAGTTAGTTTGGTTCGTTTGGATTGGTGTGTGCAGACCAGATAACCAAAGCAAGCCCGCTTTAAAAGGTGGGTCCGTGATTCTAGCATGATTTTGAAAGGCTGAACTACTGATGAATCCATCGGCTGATTGTAAAATATTTTCAGCAAGCAATCCTATTGATCTGCATTTAAGGCCATAAGCACGTCAGAGTTTTCTCTCTCTCAGATTTAGAGGTAAAAAGCTGTTCTGACTTGGTCTGGTTATCAACTCACTTATAAAAGGGTGTGATGGCGATCCCACACTCATACTGTGCTCCCCAGCGTTCTCACTATATGCTCGAACCAGTCATCTGAAGCGTGCAAAGGGGCTTTGTACAGCCCTGTCTCTACCATTATTCATCTTATCATGCAGTCAAGTTGCAGTCTCATATTACTCAGAAGGTTTTATCATCAGGTATCAATCAAAGAACACAAATATACACCTCAGAAGCATTTCAGTCACTTCCCAGATCTGGATTCCCCCATATGGGTCCTGATGATGCAAATGGACAATCGCCAGTATGTTCAGACCAGAGCTAAAATGCAACAATGTAAGTTTTTCACTTGGTCAGGACCTATGTAATGTTAGTCTGAGGGATCAGTGGTATGAGATTCATTCAAATAAAAGTAAATAATTGAGAATAATAAGTGGATCCAAATATTTTTTGTCAATTCCAACTTCTTTTGGCCCTCTTTGTAGCTCTGGAAACCAGGCCGGTGATCTGCGGGACGCTGGCAGCAAATCCCGAAATCAGCCTGACAGCAACTCCATCAAACTTAAAGCAGCAATAATTATCTATTTTTTTTACCACCATTTAAATCCATGAATGTGCACCACGTCTTCTTGTATCTGCCTTAAACACCGAAACACCCTGTATTTGAGCAGTGCAAATGAATATGATTCAAATGTCTGCTTTCATCATGTTCTCCTAATACAAAATGAATTATTATATTATAATACATTTGGTAATGCATTTTTAATACATTTAATACATCATCCATCTGGCAAACTAGCGCTCCATAATTAGTGCACCCACTTTGAACATTGTAATTACTTCTGACAGGTGCAGTGCTTTATGTGGGCCTGAACATAATGTTCACTCTTTTAAGTTCAAACTAATGAGTTTGAGCTTTTACATGTGATTTATTAAATTGATCATGTGTTATCATTTCATTTCAGTTAATTTCCGATTTTGGTTTCAAGGACTTGAACCTTTTCTGCACTCCCAGAATTCAACGGTTAACTAATTGCGTGGGTTGGGCTATGATGCCATTTAATTTCAGTAAATATATGATACAAAAAAAGAAAAACACGGTGTTCCGAACAGGAAATGGGAAACAAAACTTGAATCAATACTTTAAATGAATCTGTAATACGTGTGCTAGAAGCCAGTACAGTCTCACTGCAGCTGTGAGAAGCTGCAAGGGAAAATACAAATGTTTAGAATAAATGGAAGGCATCGCTCTATTTAATCAACAGGTGCTGTAGTTTCACCCAAGCAATGTAATTGGCCCAAGACGTGTTCCCCATACTGATGATTGTAAAGACAACTTTTTATTCAGACCGCATGCATTGGTAACTGCTCCATAAATGCTGAAACTCCCCCAGGGGACATCCTTTACTGTTATTGTAGGTGCTACAGTGATGCATCACAGTTGTACCCATTAATGTTGTGAAGACTGCCCTCAGGGGCGTTCTCGCTATATTTAGTTATTGGATATTCGATAAGGAATAGATCCCAGAGCACGTACGCCGACCAATGCGGACGTCATCAACAGTATCCGGTCCTTCTCGGGCTAATACAACTGAGACGTCTCTAATTAGCACCGAGATGGATCGCCTCGGGTTGTTCCCCTGAGCTACGAGAAACATCCCTCACCGCGCAGCGTTGGATTACATGTGAATAAGACAAAAGAAGCAGTGGGGATTCATCCTGCTCATACTTATAACACTTGACTTCCTCTCTGTGTCAGAACAAGTACAACCCCCCACAAATGGAAAAGACAAACGGGCATAGAGCAAAATCGGTTTACAATTTATGCCACTAAACAATGTTTAATGTACTATATTTATGTCTGTCCAGGATGAAATTCAAAAGAAAAGACTCATTTTGCACCTAAGTGGACTGGAGGAGACGTTTCAGAGAGGAAACTTAAGATAAGATAAGACTTTATTGATCCCCAGAGGGGAGACTGGTGCTGCAGCAGCAGAACGACAGGAATACAGTACAGGTACACAGAAACATATAAAATAGCAATTAGACTCAAAATTACAATGCAAGCAGTTTACAAACAGCACCCACAGTACAGTAGTATTGCAATACCATCTCTAGCAAGTGACACAGTGGTGTGGTAAGTAGCAGTAACGCATAGTACACGTAGAGTAATATGATATCTAGATCAACTATAACAGCACAATAGTATAGTTGTACTGTGGGATGTACAGTAAAATATATAAGGTGAACTGTTTGATATAGTATCACATAATGTACAGTATTGTACATCAATATAGCACACAACATTGTCCATGATATAAAATATAATAAAGCATAGTATATAGCATGGAGCATTTGAGAGATGTTATGCAAGACGGCCTCCTCTCCGCCGCAGACCCCAGACTGTCCAGTTCCAGGCCCGGACCACGGTGCTGGCCGTCCTCACAGGCTTGTCGAGTTGGCTGATGCTGCTGTCCGTCTCCTCAGGAAGAACAGTCTGCTCTGTCCCTTCCTGAAGAGGGTCTCGGCGTTATGAGAGCTGTCCAGTTTTCTGTGGATTCGGACCCCAGCACATTGGGTCCCTGCTCCCTCGGCGCTGGGAGACTCCAGCCGGGAGGAGAGCAGGTGCGAGGGCTTCATGCTGGATTAATGTGAGTCGCTCCTCCAGCTTCTGCTCCCTGCAAAGTAATCTTTCAGCGGCCGGGAGTTAGGCAAAGGAAAGGGGGCGTGGTTTCATCTCTCAGTCCCTTTGCCCTACGTTTTTGCAATTTCCAAAATCACGCAGTGGGTGGATTTGGAAGTTTCACTTTAATGATGCTGCTTTGACAAAGACGAGTCTGGTGCTCTCTTTTAAGCTCAGAGCCTGGAAGACGATCAAATCATACAGTCTGTCCCTTCATTTCCTTGGCCGTCAAGAAAGTGAAAAATATAACATTTGAAAAACCCACAGACGTTAGACGTTTCCATAGTAGCTTATTATGTCACAGTAAAGTGCTGTCCCTTCCTATTTATACCTTTTTGAGCCTGCAGCCTCTCACACTCATTTGCCTTGTGAGTCGGGAACATGATGGCCTCCTCAACTCCGCATAGAGACCAGAACAGCATTTCAGAGATTTCACATTTTGTTGGTGGATTTCTAAATGTAATTGAATCCTCCTCTACCAAGAGGTACTTGTACTATACAGTCCCAGTAACATTGCTATTCAAAGCATAATAAGCACAATCTGCTCTTCCAGCTGACCTCCCTTTTGGTGAATAAATCACAAAAGTTAGCGCTCATTTAACTTCCATGAAAGCAATAAACGAGGAAGACGTAGAAGCACTGATGTACATTTTGTACCAAAATGATTCATATCAGCAACTGTTTTGTGAGGAAATAAAAGAGCCGTCAACGCTGTGCGTTCAGAGAAGTGAGCAGCTTTGCATTATGCTCCAGCAAGGTTTAGCAACCAAATTAAGGAGGCACGAATACAATGAACACCAAGGCATCTGGTGCTGCATAATGTCTGTAGAAATCAGTTTTCCTCAAAGCTGCCTTTTCATTGTCTGGCCGCTGACACAAATTTCAGATTCTATTGTAAAGCAAAAAATTGGTTGGAAATTGGTAGGAGCAATAGCAATGCTGAGCGTTACAGCGCCGTCCCACGAAGCAGACAAACGCCCGGCGTTGATGCTGTGAGTGAGCCGTCATCAAGCGTACCTGTGTGCAGCATGGAAGGGCCGGCCGCCATTGTGCCTTCCACTGCTACGACTTCATTATCTGGGCAGCCCGGGATGAATTTGCTATCATAAAACCAGGCCCGCCACAACAATAGTTCGAGGAGGTTGACAATAACCAAATCACACGTGCGTGACAAAACACAGGCTTTTTCGTGAAAGCAAGTCATTTTAATAACTGTCAGATGTCTGGTGGCGAATCAGGAGTGAACGAATGTGTCTTTTGTCAGCTTTGTCAGTGTCTTTGTTTCTTGACAGTGTCTTTATCTGACTGATCCAAACACGTCGTCTCGGTATGCCTCTGTATTCATCAAGGCCCGGCTGAGATATTTTCCTCCCCGAGTGACTAGCTGCTATATATGCCGAGCTACGGGATCATAATCGAGTTTCTCTCTCTATTTCCTTGCAGCAGCTTTTCTTATTTTACACATTCAATTATGAAGAATAAAATAGGGGATTAGATATTTTTCAGGGCTCTGTTTCCTCCGTGCACAATCCATTTCATTCCTTGCAATTTCACGCTTTGTGGAATGTTCCAGTCACAAGTTAATTAATCAGGTAGAGACTGTGGGGTTACTTCATCTCAAGACTAAATGGCCCATATTTAGCACAAAGAAAAACTTCACTCGGCAGTGTGCGCGGGAGAAAAGCAGCACAGGAAGCCGGGCCCTTAAAGTTCAGCAGCAGTGGTCCCCGTTTCATCTCAGGGCCGCTCTTAACGAGATAAACCCTCCACTGACAGTGACCTGAGATGAAAGTAGGAGACACAAAGCCGGCTAGAGTTCAGGGAAAGTTCTTCAGCGCCGCACCTACCCACCCACTCACCCCGCCTAAACCGATCCCCCCCCCAGGCGTGGTGCTGCCGGGGAGGGAAGTGGGTAGGGCAGCAGAGTGCGGCGATGGACAAGAAAAGTTCCTTCGCCTCCATAACAACTTTGCGGTTGATCCCACAAGGAGGCCTCGCTAGGTGCTAAAGATGCCGGGGATTGACGGCTCTAATCTCGCCGACTCTCTCCGTCTAGCTCGAACTCGGCCTCTTCTTTTGTTCTTTAAGCCCCGGATTCTCGTGTTTCTACAACTCTATTTGGACGCAGCGCTGGTTTCTGCAGGGGATGGGGAGAGGGGGCAGAGGGGGGGGGATGCTGCTGAAGGAAGCACAGAGGCGGAACAGAGGATGCTGCCACGGTTGAGACAGCAGAGGTCCAACGTCCTCTAAATGGGACAAGCTGGTGTGCGCGTCAACCTGCTGACCCGTGTGAGTGACTGGGATTTTGATCAGTTGTTTTCATCCGAGATACAAAATAGGATTAGAGAAAACAAAACGCAATAAATAAAAACACTTTGCCAGCAGATGAGTGGTAATTTAGTGGTTCTCAGTCCGGCTGCTTTTTCTTTCTCGCTGTCTCATCAGGAAATATTTTACACCTGGGATACAAGTTGAATGCAATTATCTACCTGCAGAGGCAGAAAGCAGCACCACTATGGGACGTGGTGCACTCACAACTACTGACCAGATGAAAACTAATTTGTTTTGGCTAACACAGGAACATTATGTGAACAGCTAATTGTTTTATTGAAAGGGTTGTGAAGGTGTAAGACAATACCACGTCACCTTCAGTCTCTTTCGCCTCTTCTTTCTCACGTCATGGCAGAGAAGTATCGAGAACAGGCACCACAATAAGGTCCCAGTCACACCATATGGGATTTGTGAACTCAAACCTGTGTTGGTTGTGTGAGAGTTCCCCAAAGATAATTCATTACAGATATATTTTATGAACGTGGCTTTTAAACCTTGATACCAAAAGAAATATGTTTCCAGCCTTGTTACTAGAGTAGCCTCACAGAATGTGACCTCAATGTTTCTCTACATTCAGTCCAGAAGTCAACTGAGGATAATTTTAAGCATCTGAACAATGGGGAAAATCCTGGATGGTGCTGAATCCCATATTCAGAGCATGACTCTTCGCTAGCAGCAACCAACAGTGCTGACGGAGCTAACTAACATGCATGTGTGGAGGTTAGCTTCGGTAGACATTACGCCACTATCTTTATATATATATATATATATATGCTATAGTAATGCTCTGACTTTCAAATGTAGCACCTTAAGAGAGGAAGATGCACATTCTGAACCCGTATTATCTGCTACAACAGAATACAGTGCAGCTTTACAACGTTATCTTATTTGAACTCTCACTGCAAATAAGATAATGCCATTCTGGCTTAGCTCCACATCCAGTAGGAGGGACTATTGAGCTGGCTGATTGGTTGAAATTCAACTCTTACACTTGTGTACTGCTCTTGCATTTTGCAAAATGCATTACCTTTATTCTCTGAGATAGTTATCTAACTCGTAAGTGAGTTATCCAGTCTGCTGACCTTCCCTTTAGAAAAGGTCTGATCAATACAGACATTCTTCAATCTGTTATATTTGGAACAGATTTTCTTTTTCCCATTACTTTCACGTCCAAGTTTTTCACTTTTATACAGTGTCTTAACGCCTCTGTGTTTTATGTAAATCTATTTCAATTGCTTTGTTCCTTCAAAGCTGCGATACAGATAAAAACTGCCATTCCTAAAAAAAATTAAGATTTAAATCAAACGTGTCAATATTTCGGATCAGACATTTTAAAACTCAATCCAACACATGTGTTCACGTCATTTGGTCCCAAAGCACATACGCACATCATTCCCATGAATTAGACACAATTCATTAGGAGATCTGCACTGATGTCAGCACGAATATGCACTGCAGTGAAAACATGTCTGCCATTAGTTACACTGTACAACACAGCAGCACCTCATTAACAGTGTTGGGGGAGTTGGATAACAGGGTCGCTAATGACAGTAAATCCAGACCCCACCCCCCTACCCATTGTTCACTGTCTATTCATGAGTCTGTGAAGCCATGGGATTTATTAGAGGCACAGCTCTCCAGCTCTGATCCCCTCTCTCCAGCCGACAGCCTGTTTGTTTTGCAGACAGAAACCTTGGCGAGCAGCGGCGCTCATGTGGACACTCGGCTGCTACTTTAATGACCGCTCATTTCCGCGGCTCGCCGGCTCTCTCGTTGAGAGCGCTGCATGGTAAGCACCTGTAAGCATCAGCCAAATGACAGGATATCCCCTCGTCCTCACAAATGCCAACACACACAGTAGTGGCTCGGCTGACGACCGAAAAAACTAAGTGAGCCACTGAAAATGGCGCCCATGGTTTACTGTGTCCATATTGGCAGGAAGCGTCCATCATGCAGCATCTCGATCACGATATTGACCCAGCACAAGAAAAACACAAGATTTCACCAGCTACCCGTCTTCATGTTTAGGATTCATGCTCATGTTCCCTTCAGGATGAATTGTAATATCTGCGGTGAGCCCTTCACTTTTAATTTAGCGCCGTCATCAGTTATATCATTAATTTGTCCAATTCTCTGGTTTGTGATCAAGTAACCATACAACCTCATAACATCCCCATCAGCCTCAGCTTTACTGTGTTTTGTGTTATTGAGTAAATGTTAGCATGCACGCTGAACAAGAGGTGTACATTGCATTGTCATGATAATTGTTGATATGCTGCTGTTAGCATTTAGCTCCAACCAGCTCCACAGATCTGCTGGTGTAAGTTAGCAAGCAGCAGTAGTCTTCATTGCACCTATGTTAATCCTGCCTTTGTTTGCTTGAATAACATATATCTGCATTTTAATATTGACTCACTAAGATTTGGTAAGAGAATACACCTGACTTGTCATCATATAGCTGTAAAAAAAGAAAAAAAACTGTTCTAACAACATTTTTTAACGAATATATTTGTGATAAGAAAGTAATAGTTCACCAGAAACAGTTCTTAAGCGAGTCATGGTCTCATTATCATCTTGAGAAGTCTGTTAGTTGTTATCCACTGATTCTGAGACATTCAGGAACTTACTGCTATTTATTAATCGGGCTGCAGTTAGTTCCTGGTTTGTTCCTGACTGGCTCATTGGTAACGTAATCACCGGCTCAGTTCAAAGAGCAAGTCCTAATGATTGGCGCTGCGGTATCCAAACTTCCTGGACCCTTCCACAACAATGAAAATAAGGGATGGCTTTATTAGCTCGCAGGCTGAGGCTGGATGATGCTGTCTTAAGGAGCAGATGCCGCGGTAAACTGAGAGCCTCTCTCATCTCGGCAGAGCTCTCAGTCAAAACCAGGAGGCATGCTCGGTCTTCCCCGCCTCAGCACTGGGAAGGGAGGAAGGAAGGGAGCGCGCTGTTGGCTGGAGATGACTGTCGGATCCCAACTGGAAGTGTCGCTGCAGCGGTGCTGTGTGTATCATCGGTGTGATTGTGCCAGGCAACAGGAACCGGCGGGCCAAAGTCGCAGATGGCGTTCGAAGCCATTGGCGCTTCGCAGCCGCAGAGGCTCAAGAAGCTGTCTCGATTGTGATTAAAAGTAGAGGCAGACAGCAGAGGTCTGACACAAGCTATTATAGGGCAATGTTCAAGTACTTTGAAGCAGCTTTTAATATATTCTTTTTTCACAACTTTCTATGTTGCGGTCTTGGCCAGGTGTCTGTTAAAGCTTTCAACCACAGTGGATCCATGTGGGTTAAATTAAATAACGGAATGGGTCTTTTTTGTGGTATGCCAAGGGGATCTAGTTGTTTACTTTAACGTGGCTACTTAAAGCTGCACGGATTAATATTTTTTGTATTTTTATGTGAAGACTACAGTTCCTCTCAACTCTGTTCAAAATATCAGCATTTTAAAGCTCATTGCTTGGTTTTACTTTACCTCCAGAGTTGCAGTTTGGGTTAGTCTCACCAATGTATTCAGTTTGCTTCTCAGCCACAGCTGGCAGCTCTTTTGTCCAAAAAAAAAAAAATCTTGGTCTGTCTGGCCTTTGGTGCTGAGCAGGTCACATGTCATCAATGTGACCTGCTCAGCACCAAAGGCCAGACAGACCAAGATTTTTTTGTGGAGTGGGTGAAGCTAAATAAAGAGTAGATATTGCTCATTGTTAAAAAAACAATGTTGACTGTTGGTGTGGGAAATGGGAAGTGGCCTTGCGGCCAATGTTTTGCTGTACCCCCTTCCCTAAGCTACTCCTTCAAGCTTGTAAAAGATAAGTTACCATGGAGTCACTTCACTCACTACAGAAAAACAAATCTTTGCAGACAGAAGCTTCTACACTTTTTAAAGGATTTGAAGTATATATCCAGAATGAAAACAGGTTGAAAAGATAAAGACAGACCATCAGATCACAGTGTAACAGTGAACCGTCACCTGGTGATTGAGACATAAATCAATAAAATGAAGGAACAACACTGTTCCTGTAAAGCCGGGTAGGTCTTTATCCATTGTTATAATCAATAAAAAGCTCAAGCAATGTGTATATAGTCAGTATACCTTCAGTGGCTAGCGTAGCATAGAAGTGCTAATGTTAGGTAATGATGTGCTAACTTACTCTGTTAGCTTTCATAGGTTTTTACAGAGAAACCTAACTTTTAAAAACATATATCTCCTTCCAACCTCTCCAGCTAACATGACTATTACACAACGTTTAACAATGACTAGCTCCAAATCAGCCAACAATTGCAACCATTGCATGAGAGTCTATGGAGCTGGATTTGGTTAAATGTCGACTCGAGGGCGCTACGGTATCATCAACCCATCTGCATTCACCGGGTCAACTCTAACAGCTGCAGGGGGGCTTTGTCACTTAAAAGTAATTTTGGGGGATTTGCTCAAATGACTGATACGACCCCTTTTTCGTGGGATGATAGTCTCTATGATCCAAATGTCGAGGGACTAAATTAAAATTGGGCACATGAAAGATTTATTTTAATAATTTATGCTCTGAAGTGAATTTTCTCTTGCCGCTATTATTAGTAACGTTAGATGTGATTACTTGTTTTATTTACAGGTTTGAGAAATATAGTGAAAGTCAGAAGAAGGGCCCCACTGGATTTTCTGCCTTCAGGGCCCCTTTCTCTGGTGTGTGTTCAAAAGGAAGCCATGTGAATGTATGTTCCTAAAACGAAAGCAAATCAAAAGCTTGTAATTTCACGAGTGTTTGACGGCTTCTCCGTCCTCTCGCAGTCGTCATAATCTCCGTGTCTCCCGGGGTATTTCTTGTCTCTTTATCATACATACCACTGCTAGGGACAGGAAGTCAAGAAGGATCAATAGGGATGGTGGCACCTCACGGAAACCAATTAGACGCGGGCTCCGAAGCCTTCATTTCTGTGCTGGAGCTTTGAATGGTTTTGATTTTCCATGATGAATTACCACAACCAAATGAGAAGGAGAGAGACGGGGTGGGAGAGAGAGAGAAAGAGAGAGAGAGAGAAAAAATCCAGGAGGAATTCTTTGCCTTAACTCCCTCAGGGCGCCCAGTGTGTTGGTGGAGTACTGTACGTTTCTCTGGCAAGCGTATCTCCTCTCTTCCACCCACGCGAGTCTCTCAAAACGAATGAAGTCCCAGCAGAGGAGTTCCTTCATCCAGCCGAGTGTGCGTGCTCTTGTGTTGCACACCTCCTCTTAATTAAACAATGGCAAGCACTGAAAACATTGTTTGACACATACTATGGAAATGATCTGTCTGTTGAAGGGAAAATAGAAAAGAGTCTGAGCTAATACAGCAGGATGTAAGTTCATTAAGCAGGGAACGCTGGACTGAGCTCGTTGTACTCTGCATGCCGCTTCTCATTGGTTCAAGTATTGCTTTTGTCCGTGTATGTAATGTATACCCCAGTTTATATGAAGCACCACGCTACTCAAACAAAAGGCTGTCCACAAAGCTGTACACAAAGTCCTCCAGAGAGGAACCGTCCGAGCCACTTCCAGGAGGAATTCTTTTTTTATCGGGATAATCCTGGAAAACCACATTTACATGCACACACACTGTGGACACCGATCACTCGCAGTAATCTGCTCGAGGCAATGTTTTGTTTACAGTCTTTGAACGCTGCGCAGTTCAAAGTGATTTTTAATGAACCACTTTTTTATTGAAATGATGTAATGATCCAGTTCCCCTCCACAGTAGCACCGTGTCGTGTGGTTAGCTTAACACCCAGAATCCTTTGTCTCGTGAGGACACACATTTTATAAGAAACCAGCCAAGTGTTTACTGTACAAATGAGGAAAGACTGAGTTGAAATCTAAAACTTGGTACTGCAAATACAATAACAATAACACCCATCCACCTATCATCAATAATACACACAGACATTATCAGGATTTATTCAATATGGGCATCAATACCAATATTGGGACTGTAACTGTTAATAAGATAAGATAAGATAATCCTTTATTAGTCCCGCAGTGGGGAAATTACAGGATTACAGCAGCATTGCTCAGTACGTAAGATAAAATAAAAATCAAGTAATATAAATAAACAGTAATAAACAGTAATAAACATAATAAAAAAATAAACAGTAAAGAAGAAATTGAATGTACAGTAGAATATTGAATATACAAATTACAAAATATTGCACCAGAATGGATTAAAGTGACCAGAGTGATAAAAAAAGTGTTCAAGTATTGAGAGTTATTCAATATGGGCATCAATCACTGTGCCTGATCACTAGTCACCAAGAAATAGTTTCAGCTTGTCGACGATATATTGAATATACTATAAAGTTTTGTGGCTTGTTTTACTTGGGATGTAGGAAATGACCATATCTTGAACATTAAGTACAAATATTAATTGTCACGTCATTATTTTAATATTCCGGCCTGAGACTCTCTTTGGCTTTTCTGCTTCTCCCTAGACCTCCCCTCTCTCTTACACACAATCTCCTGGGTATGAGCATGAACGTGCGTATGGCGCGCACATTTTGTTTATATCCGGGGGGAAGCAGGCAACAGGGAAAGAGTCTGGACAGAGGGAAAGAAGCAGCAGAGAGTTTATACGTGTTACGGAAACGGTGAAGGGAAGGGTGGTCAAATTAGTCCCCAAGTTGTTTTTGTACATGTATACGAAGCATTTGGGTAAGAGCATGTTAGAAGCCCCCTCAAAATAAAAGATATAGAAGAAAGTAAAAATGCAAATGTATCAATAGTACGCCATATTGTCCCATTAGTTATTATCACAGCGTTAGTATCATGACCATGTCTGCATAAATCTGTCCAAAGCCGATGCATTCGGGCTAACTCTGACATGTTAAGTCGATCTATGTTCAACCTTGTCGGCTTGAGGAAAAGTCTTTGTGATAAAGGTTTAAGTTCAAACACTGCTCGAACTCAAGAGTTCGGCTCTAACGAGGTGGAGTGCTTCACAGATTCTGGCCGACATCTTTGCAAATGTGATTTATGCTTACGGCGCAGCGAGGAGCTCAAATCTTTAATTACCGTGCAAATTACTGGCCACTGTAATTCATCAGTACACAACCACCAGAACCTCATTTCCACACTAATTTAATGAATAATTGCCTTCTTGAAAACCTGCCTCTTCTAGTATAATGGCGAAGGCCTCGGAGGATACACCCTCTAATGTGGAGCCGAGCTCCCACGCTCAACCGGAGCTCCGACTGCTACCTGTTTTAAGTGAAGCTCATGACGGCGGCGTGAGGATGAACTGGTTTTAATTGCATTGACGTTCACATCTTCATGCTGCAGGGAGTTCAGCTATTGTATAACAGGTTGTCTGGACTCCCTGGTGCTTTTATTTTCCGATTCAGACGGTGGAGGATGAAGGAGGCTCATTGACTGCCTGCCTTAATTTGTTCCCCGCCTGAGAGGCCACTGACCACAGACTCCCATCAGTATTTGAAAGATAGAGCCGAACACATGTAGGAAAGCTTGTAAGGCCGAGTTTCATTCTGTGTGTGACATTCATGGCAAACTCCTTGAGTCAAACTTAGTTCTACAACCACAGGAGGTGGAATCTCTTAGAGCTGCAAAAGATTTTGATCTTACATTTTTATTTTATTTTTATCATAATACATAATGATTTAAATCATGGTCCTTTCAGTCAGAAAACTAGATCTTAATCTTACGGTGTAGAAATGTTCAGTTTAAGTAAAAGTCCATTTACTGATTACAGCCTTACAGTCTATTCCTTTACCCACAGAGAGCCCAAAACATAAATCCAATCCCTACTCTATTGATTCAACCCGCCATGTTTAACTCTACTTCCTTCAATAGAAAGAGAGGGATCCAAAGGAAAGCTGGTGCAAACGCGCTGACCTTCACTCGCTCCAGAAACACAAGATCCTGGAACCGCGGACTCGTATCCAATCAATTACCCGGTAGCTTAATTGATTTGCAAAGGTAATCACTGGGCACACATCCACCAGGGTGGAGTATTTGATGTTTTAATAAATGGTTTTACAGCAGAACTGCAAAACTGGATCGATTCAGCCTCTGCAACCTTGATTATAGCACAAGTTGGGATAAAAAAAAAAGAAATAAAAGCAGTGTAGCAGCGGGACGAGCCAGACGATGCGATTGGTTGGGCTCACCTTTATTGTTGACGCTGAAGTGTTGCACAGCAGCGTGGTGAAGATCAAAGCTGACCGCATGACTTAAACGGAGACCTTGCGCTTACGGTAGATCTTGCAACATTGCAGAAAATGCAGTAAAAAGTAAAAAATAATGAATCAAAATCAAGTGCAATTGGAATTCTATGACAATAGAAAATCTGAGTCACTGTCACTGATCTTTGCTTTTCGAACACTTAGAAACCTCCTTTTTGCGCGTAAAAGCTTCACGAGAGGGGCATCTACTGACATAGTTTATATCTAACATCTCTTAAGAGAAGGAACCAGAAGTACAAAAATGGGTTTTAGGACTCATTCCCGCAGCACACATCCTTAATGCCAAATGCAGACTGCACCATGTCACCCTGACACAGATGTTGGGCATCAGGCAGGTAAATGAGCACTGCATGTGACAAATGCCTGTTTTATTCTGCGTGTGACCTAGTTGGAGAAAAGTGATGCTGCGTGTGGGACACCTTCCAAAGTCCTGGCAAAAAGACAAATGTCAGAATCATTTTTGCCATCACGCACTGAGCCTGATAACAACTGCCCACTGGAGCAGAGAGGTGTAAACATGGTGGAGATTCACGTTTCAGTGCCCTCGATCATCGTCTGTGAAGTGAAAACATCAGATATGCACAGAGTCGAAGAAATAATAACAGCGTGCCTCTGGCATAATTCAGTAATGAACGCTGAGGAGCGTCTCTCCTGTGTGGCTGCTGTCAGCGCTGTGACGTCAGCTGAAGTGTGCGGCACACGGGGTGCAGCAGAAGAAGTGGCGGCAGCAGCATCTGGTTCTAAACCGGGTTAGCCGAGTCACATCGCTCTGCTTCCATCGCAGTCGTTTCTGCAGCTGAGCAGCACACAACCGTTTTAAAGCCTGCAGTGCCGTTATCCTGTATTGCATAATGTACAATGACATCATTATTAAGGCCAGGGCTACTCTGTACCAAAACACTTCCCCTGCTTTCTAACACTGAAAACAACAACGCCCACCTTCAGCTTGATTCATAAAACTGTGTTTGGATATGAAAACCTTAGCTGCTGGTGATATCAGCTGGAATGGACCACAGTGATTGGTCTAATAATTTATGACTCTCCAATTGCGCAATGTGATCATCTCAAAAGACAAATATTGTGTAGTCTCACCTCAACACAAGACATTGGACTTCAGTGGAGGATGATTCATTTCAAATGAGAGAGGTTCAAGTGCATCCCTTGAATTTGATCTGTTCCTGTATCGATCATTTATGCAAACATTCAAAGGAGTGTTGTCCGGACTGCTGTTTGGTGGAATGAACCTTTGATGACTAAACATTTCTACAGAGCTTGTAATTCTATAATGCAATACACTTTGCATTTCCATGTCCCTCCCTGCATGGTCTCCTGAAACGCATACTGAGGACAAACCAAGCAACACAAACGCCTCACCTCTCATTAATTAGAAGCAAGTGCGATATTTTCTGGTTTATTTGTTTATTTCTAAGGGCCATTGAACATTCATCAAATCTGTGGCTCTTAAAAAGCATTCTAAATGTGCCAGTGTTATCCAAACAACTCATTTGTAGCTAATGCAACAACAACTACGGCTGTATGACTAAATAATCAACTAAATAATCAGTTAATTAAATGAAATGAATCATTCAAATGCACCATTTTAAATCTTGTGTTTACCAGAGATACGCTCATAGGTTTCTTCAAAAGAAGAATCTCAGCATGAAAAAGCATAAAACAATGCCTGATTGGTCGATTAATCCACAAAGAGGAGGCAACCCTAACAACAACCTACTGCCTTTATTAGAAAATACATTATTTATGTTCCTGAAACTATAACTAATCAAATAGTGGCAGTACAATTAAAGAGTAAAAGTAGGCTGTAAACATTTAAATAAGCAATATGTACTGAGCTGTGATAAACGCATCAATGCTGGTGTTGACATTGACTTTATATTTGATAGGAAAAACGGCATCTAATATTTTGAATCAGCCAATTCCAAGTCCAACTCTGAGATAGAGTCGATCGTTCGGGAATAGTCATGAAACATTAGAATGTTAACAAGCCTCTCATCAGAACTCCTCCTCGCCTCTCCCCCACTATCCTTTTACAGAATGATAAAACATAACCTTGCCCTGACCTTAAAACAACTACCTCGAACCTTTACCCGGACAGACAGACAAGGGGCCGCTCTAAAATAACGCCAGCTTCCTCCTGTGGGTCTCATTTAACAGTCTAATGGGAAAGCCTAACAAGTATGTGCTCACAAGGTTTGCGATGAAACTTTGTTCCCGTGAGTTTTATATGAAAGCCCTCTTGGATCTTTTTTAGATAACTTGAATAAGAAGCTCTGATAATTTAAATGAGGACAAACACTTGTGAAGTTAAAGTTACCGCCTTCGCGGCTCATCAGAGGATCCTTCAGCCTCTTTGTACACAGCTTCCCACCTTCACAGTCTGCACAATGCGGAGGAAACGGGGCCTCTGGGAGGCATTTCTGAAGTCGAACATTTCCATGAGTTTCCGAGTTGAAAGGCTGCCCACCAGATACTTTTAATTGCCTTCGGGGGCCGTAGGGGCAGGTCATCGGTCACCGCGATTCAGGGCTACGTCTGCAGGACTCGCTGAGGGGTCAAAGCATTGGATTTGAAACACATAATCAGACCACCACGGCTCTCAAATGGTAAATTCGCCTCTCTAGTCTTCCTAAAAGCTGCTTCACACCACCTGCCGTTCACCTTTTCAAAGCCATTTATAGGTGAATATATTCCCATTCACACCCATTCATATGCCCATAGAACAATAGTGAGCAATTTAGGGTTCAGTGTCTTTCCTTTGACTTGACTTTATTACAGCTAACTGGCATATACGTCTAGTAATAAATACGCAAAAATCTTGACCTGAACATCAAACTGAAAGTAGGGTTAATTAATAACGTAATCTGGAACTGAAGATCAAACTACCCATAATGCATTGTTTTGAGAGAGAGAAGGGGACGGTATTTCACTGTGACATCAGCTGGTGTTTATTACCTGCAGCGTTGGGAAATAGATTGTGAGGCTTTTGTCAAGAAAAACAGTTTTGTGTTGATGCATATGTAAATAATACCAATCGTACAATAATCTGATCAACTCAAACTGTGACTTTGAATGATGCCTTGACTGTGGAAACATTTGATAACGTTCCTGTTACCTTTCAGACTCACACGGGTACTTTCAGTAAAAATAGCTTCAAGCCGTGAGTATTATTGTATTGTACTATTAAAGCTGATTCATATTCTGGTATGCAGTGGTGGAATGTATATTGTATAAACTATAGGCATTTTATTCAACTATATACTTCTCCTTCATTACATCTGATGTGTTTTTTACTTCATTACATTTGTCAGACAGCTATAGTTACTTTTCAGAGAACAAGTTTTCAGCTTGTTGTGTTTTCTACCGTCTTCGCTCTCATTAGGGGAATTTCCATTTGGAAGCAGGCAGCTGTTTTCAGCAGAAAAGCTCAGCTTAACACCCTGAACACTACCTGCTGAGAACCAAAGTGCAGACAGACAGAAGTTAGTGCCTGTTTACTGGGGAACATGTGGAGCATTTGGCAGATAGAGAGCCAGATATTTCCCTCAGGAGTTGGTGAAAACCAGAAACAGATCTTAGAATGGCTTTGTGTTGCATTTTAAGCATGAATTGGGCTGTAGAAAAAGTTGAACGTCATCATTATTATTAGCATCATCATCATAGTTGTCGTCATTAAAATGGGAGTGAATGTATATGTTGTATAAGGCTTACGTTCCTCTTGTGTCGATACACAGATGGGTCCATGTATGTAATCCCCCTTAAATGTTTAAAGACGGCTAATTTAGATACAGATACATTCATTAACCTCAGACAAATTGAAATGTATTTTCAACCATCGAAGCAGAAAAAAACAACCTTGCCATCTTCAACACTAAACCTGAAATGTACACTTGCACTTGCAAAGGTCAAAGACTGAGATGTAAGAAATGATTTATAGGAATAATCAAATCGTCTGAGCACAAACAAGTAATAAGGCGAGTCAGTGCTAAATCAAGACGGGCATAATAGCAAATAAACGAAAACGCTGAACTGTGAGCGAGCTGATGAGAGCTGACTGAAGGTAAAGAAGTCATTTTCTAAGGAGAAAGTGATGTGTAGTTGCATGGCTGTGCTGGCTGCCGCGCCGGTGGCTGCAGCGGGCCCTCAGAGAGCCTCACCACCCTCACCTGATTATCTTTCACCTTGTTTACAGCGGCACTGCCTCTATCTCCCTCCCTGCATGCACCCGTCTCATTACGTCCATCTCAACGAGTCACTCAGCCGAGAGGGAGGGAGGGAGAGGAGGAAGAGATGTGTAGGGGACAGGTGATGCAAGGACAGGTGAGGAAAGACGATTATTATGGTCGCGGGGACATTGTCTAAATCGGTCCTGACACGAGAAAGAGTTTAGTGTGGAAATCACTCTGAGCATGTAAATTCATCTGAAGCTGGACGGGCAGGGAAGGTCAAGGTAGCGCCTCACATCAGTGTGCCTCTGCTTCATAACAGGAATTACGTCCTGGAGTAAACAGTTGCTACGGCGCACGTCCACCAGCAGAATCCTGCAGCGCTCAGTAGTCTTTCCTCATCCGCACGGTGTGAGCTGACATGTACTATTGGAGAAATGAATGTGTATTCTTGGGCAATTGTCATGTTTAGGGGAGAGCATGCCCAGACTTTCAAACAGGTTAAGACCAGAGTGCTAGGAAGGAATGAACACCTTTGCTTTCGTCCATCCTGGGCTACTGTAGAAACATGGCGGTCTCTGTGAAGAGCAGCCGCTGCCCTCGCAGGTATAACCGGCTCATTCTAAGCTTGCAAAAACAATTCTCAGTTTCAGGTGATGATACACAAATGATAGCAGTTCTGAATATTATATTCCATCCCCTGAAATCCTCCACACCGGTCGTTCCAATGATTTCCCAGCTCTGTTACAGATACAGCAGACTGCATTATATTTGGTCAAACATACAACAGATGACGTGACATAAAGGTTTGACAACAGTGATCCAGGACAACAACTGTTAATTATATTTGTTGTTCTGATTGTTTTTCGGCTGTGCTTCATAACTGCTGGGAATACGTTTAACTGTGTTGTCTGTGGTGGTTCTGGTCCATTAAAACCTCAAGGGCCGGACAGGGACCAATATGGCCTTTCTGATGGGTCAGTCAGAGTAACTCTACCACTAAGGGCTCATTTTAGGTCGTCTCCAGATGTCTCCAGCTGTTTTATGTGGGTGGAATACACCAAAACACATAACTGTCAATAAGTAAACCTAAAGATGGCATATCATACGATGCACATATCACATGATGTTTCTTATTTATCTTCTTAGCATAAACATTATACAGGACTACGAAGCTTAGAGGTAGCAATCAGTAGACTACTGGATACTAAAATGATTGAACACAAAAAGCACTTGCAGATTTAAAAGTTATGCCCACAGGAAAAAGTATCAATGCATTTATCAAATACATATCTTATTACAGCTAATGACTCATACAGCACAACTTAAAACAAACCAAAAAAGTCCTTGAAGCTACTCAGTCTATTTCTATTTTCCCCACCCACTGGTTGATTGGGAACAGTTCCTCCAGACGTGGACTAGTGGCACGAACCACCAAGTTTCCTGGTGCAGTTTGGGAACTGTTCAGTCCGTGCTCCGTATAAAACAACACCTGGAGTGAACGCGGATGGAAGTTACATCACACTGAAGGGGTTTCCGTTTTTGAAAAGCACCGAGACTGTTGCATCTTCATCATGTTGTTGGATATACAGAAGCAGGTCCAAACCTCAAGCCTGACAACCTGTCCTCAGTGTCTCGCAGGCCTCACGCTGACATGGTGCTGGATGAAGCCGTGCGGCTCCCCGTCTGTCGCCGAGCCGGCGGATCATCGATCCGTCTCTCCGGTGCCTCGGAGGCCTCCGTTCAGCGCCGCCACGGCCGCGATTAGCTTGTCACTCTCCCCATTTCTGGAGCAGAACTAATCAGGCTGGAGAAGAGACTTTCCCCACTGCTGTCCATGCGTGACTTGTCCTACCAATGTGAGCGAGCCATGAACAGAAGTGCAGAGAAATTGGATTTCATATGCAGACTCTCTCCGGTGTGCGGAGGGGGAGCCGATCTGTTGTGCCGTGAGAGACTCGTGGAGTTCATCTGTCGTCTGTGTAATTGATCAGCAAGAGTGATTGGGTGTGTCAAGAGGTGATTATATAGTAATTAACAGGTTTAGACTGATGTATTAGTCTATTAGATGCTGACTGTCAGCCAGTCACGTTGTCTGATATGATGGGGGAAAAGCTGTCTCCTCTGATTTTTGTGAATTAGTTTTCCGAAGAATATCCTCAGTTTCAGTTCTGAAGTATTCAGTCAAAATTGCAATAACCCAAAAAAGTGTGTTTAATTTATTTTTCTGCAGTGATAACCAGCCCTGGCTCCTACAAATCACTTTAATTTGTAATACATGTTTTTGTGTACTGTATTTGTCAGAACATAACCAAGTAGTAGTACTTTAAAACAAATTACTTTTGCTTCATTTGGTTTCAATTTCGTAGTAATTTGAAACCAAACCATGAAGTATTTTATGCAACTAAACAAAGTACTTTTGTACCGTTTTTTGTTTTGTTTTGTTTCAATCTACAACATTTACCACGTGTTTCAAACTGCGACTGTAATCTGGGTTAACATTTCCCTCAAAAGGTAAACCAGAGTGCATTATAGTTGTTTGTCTGTGCAGGTTATTAGATTGGTGCTATATCTGTGTGCACTACGAGTCAAGATGGCCCGATTCCAATGGCCAAACAAGGTGTTAACCAGCTGGGGGCCGTCACTTAGTACCATCCGTGTTTTAAAGCACTCATTGCATTGTGAGTACGTACGCTGGTCACTCCGTGGTGAGCAACGTAGATTTGTGCTGAGGTCACCTGTTGCTGGTCATTTGAGCAACAACTAGACCGTGAACGCTAGTTAGAGCTAAGGCCTCAGGAAAGGCTTCAGGCTTGGAAGCAAATTTTACATTGCAGGGCCCATTGGGCCCACACGCCTTTTCCCATAGACTTAAAATGGTAAGACATCTGTATCTTAGCTGATCTTTTTTTTGTTGGAAAATGCACCAACAGCCAACTTGTTCTCCTTCCTTCGTTCATGTGAATGAGCCAGAGAACGCTGCACTGAGGGTTGGGAGGCGGGGTGAAAGGAACGTGAGTGCGCTTGATTTATGGGTTACTCTTTCACCTGCCAGAAAATGACAAAACCTCTGACTTGTACTTCTGGTTGAAGTTAAAGTTTTTTTTTTCCCCTTCTCTTGCTTGTAATCAGGTTTGAACAGTACAAAGTAAAATCAAGCAGGAATCAGTCCTAACATCAGCAAGCTAAAGTAGCTATCTTCCTTTTTCTGAGTGGAGGCCTGGCGAGCTAACAACCAGCAAATATGTCCGAAGGAGGTTTTTATCCTCTTTTGAAAAATAGAAAAAGAATTGTCACAACAGATGCAGTGTCATAATAGTTTCTGTTTCCTTCCATAAAAAGTGAAGAGAATTACATTTCCTGTTCACACACTATGGGAATGTATCAGCAGCTGAGCTAAATTGGATCATTATTGTGAGAGATGAGAGGAGCACATATTTCTAGGAAAACATTGATTTCTACTTAAAGTGCATTTAATGTGCTTAATAGAAAGAGAGTAATATATAAATCAGTGTATGTAGGAGTATTTAGTTGAGTAATATGTTGTTTTTTTCCCATGATTCATTGAGTCAGTCATTGACACCGAGGCATAGGAACAACCTGGGGACGCAACACGGCTCTGCACGCACGAATTCAGCTCCGGGATAAAAGTTTCTCACTTACATGCTTGGCCCCAAAAGCACTTCATTCTGTGCAAACATTTCTCTTTTGAAATTAATTCAGTGCCGCATATTTGGCCGCATAAAATATTAACAGTGTTTTAATATTTTAGTGCAAATAATGAGGGCTCTTGACCTCTGTATTCAAATTTAATCATTACATGCAGAATTTATTAGCTGCATTTTCCCTTGTCTGTCGACGAAATTTTCCCAGGATGTGCAGTGATGAAGAGCCTTTATCCCTGTAGTAAATGGACACAATTAAAAAACTAATAAATATCAGGCAAACATTTTCTTTAAGTAACTAAAAATCAAACCAAATGGTTTGCCTTTGGCTCAGGCAGTGTGACTGCGATAAGGTAAAAGGGGCCAAGCATGAAGCGTGTGACAGCTCCATCACTGAGCGCCGTCGCATGCACAAGCTGAAGGTCAGCCGAGACGTAATTGCTGCGTCCCGTTCCCCAATTGTCTAAACCGGGGCGTTTGCGTTCAGAAATCAGCTGCAGGTGAAAAGGCATTTGGCTGCCTGTCATCCTCAGTCACCTTCATCCTGGCCGATAGCAGAAGAGAGCCATGACAGGCGGCCACAGGTAGAGCTGCAGCTCTTATCGTCAGCCGGAGACACATCCCATTCGATATATTCACATCTTGGATACACAGAGTGAAATTGCATGTACACACAGACACACACACACACACACACACACACACACACACACACACACACACACACACACACACACACACACGCAAATGATATCATTCTAATGCAAGAGGAATGAGAAGCTAAAAAATGTGCCTTCTGTCTCTGATAGTGCATGAATGAACAAATGGGGCGATTGTATTTGTACTATATATACTGCCATGTATTTCCATTTCCTAGATTAGAAATAGCACGCATTTCATATTTATTTCAAGGTTTGGGTCACCTAACTTGGAAAATCAACATATTTCTTCCCATTCCGTTCAAGGTATCCATGCAGATATTGGATTTAATTGGTTTTTTTTTGCACCTCGGGTTTCCACGTCCACCACAATAAAACACACATATTACCAACAGTTCATTGGAATTAATTTGATTCAATTCAGTTTATTTTGTATAGCCCAGAATCACAAATTACATATTTGCCTCGGAGGGCTTTACAATCTGCATGCTCTACCAAAGGAATGTATTCACAGTGAGCTATTTTGTATTATTAATATCGTGAGTAGCCAGGACACTGTTCCTGAAAAGTTGCTGTCAGTAGAAATTCTATGAACCTCCAGCGTGAACTAGCCTTTTAACCCATGCTTTTAAAAAGCACTAACACTAGCACTAACATATCACTGCTTCTTTCACAGCTTGAAAAAGTGATTACAATATTCGGAATGAAAATCAATGTCCTTAAGGTGCTTCATACAGGTTTGGGAACATTTCAATTGGATCTCAACGGCTCTCAATATGACGACGGCTTGCAGGTAACGATGCTAACAGCGCTAACAGTGTTTAGTGTTTATTGGCTATTAGCTTAGCTTAGCAAAAAGACTAGAAGCAGAAGGAAACTCTTTCTACTGTAACTATGTCTTGTCTCTTTCTGCTGTATACCTTGATAAGTAATATCCATAGATAAATGATGGAATGCACTCTTGTTAAAACAGTAGCACTTATAAAAATAGCACTTCTAAACATAAATCCTGCCCTTTCCTGTGAATAAAAGAAGATACGGATTACAGCGTGTTTTTTTTTCTGAACATTACGTATCGTGCATCCATTCAATTGCGACTGAGAAATAGTTTAAGAAAGGTGAGGGTATGATATTTTCTCAAAGTCCTTTTATATTCATCTTCAGATGAGGAAAAGAAAATTAAAGTTAGATGAGTATGTGTGTGTGTGTGTTTGTTTGTGTGTGTGTGTGACTGCTGAACCACCTTGGCATGTGAACACTCACATAACTGAACTTCCTGTCAAGCTTTATTTCAGCTCTATATTGTATATAATATCTCAGTCTTTGAAGCCATGTAGTATATTTCTGGACTGAGTTTTTCTCACCAAACGCTTCCTCCGTTTATTCTAGCTGCTCTGTTGCTCTGCTCCACCGTGACAACTGAGTGATTAGCAGCAGCTGCAGACCCATTTTCTCTCAGTAAATTAGCTAAACAACATCCTACTTTATTGAACTTGCAGAAGTCTGAACGCAAACAAGTGAAAACATGAGGAAGGAGAGAATAACCCATAGAGTTTGCATGCTTTTGTGTTGCGGATAACACCACTATGGTGTTTGGCAGCAGTGCTTGACAGCAGCCTTTTGGATTCTGCACACAGTCTGTAGTCTGCACTTCTTTATGAGTGCGTGTTTTCCTCCTTCAGAAAAAGCTATTTGCTGCTGTTAAACATTCCTGCTTCAACAAAATGAGATAATCCATCACGGTAAACAGAGAAAGTTAGTTTTATCCCTATTTTGCTGCTGCATATTGTGTCTTTCTGCTTGGTATCAATCACCTGACACCCACGTAAAGAAACAGAAGCAGGTAATTTCAAGCAAGGTTTCAAATCTAATTGCATATACTGCAAAGTGCTTGTGGGGATGTAAACTTCATACAAACACAGAGGTAGTCTATTTTGTATAATCTGTGTCTCTTTTTTCAAAAACACTCTGTAACTAGTCATTTCTTCTAAAGTCTTACATAACTGAGGAGTTATTGTTACAAATCGGGTGCAACTCCAGGCCCAGGAGATGCAGTTTTCTCCTCTAATAAAAGATCAAACTGCAATGTATCCCATCAAAGAAAAACAGGTGTCTTGTGTCCGCTTTTGTAGTCTCACAAATCACAAAATATCTCTGCACTGAAATACAGTGTAAAGGCACATTCACACACACTGTATCCAAGGTTGGCCAGTTCAGTAGCAGCAATATTCTGCTCTGCCCTGTGGAACTGAACTCACTCCCCAGCGCAACGATTACATGACACAATGGACAAACAGTTTCAGACATGTACTGCATCAAAACGCCATGTCTCCAATTTACAACGGGAGATACGCTGTCACCAAGTCACAGCAGTGTCACCCACTTGTGTTTTGTTCACATCAAGACTTAGTAGTCACCAAAAGTAGACAATTTAAACTCAGCTAGTGCTTAAATAATACTGTATTTATCTTCTGCTTCATTCTTATGAAGTACATATATGGTCAAGTGATGGAAATTAAATGTGGTCTTTTTCCGTTACCATCAATGTCTTGATGTCAATCAACGTTGCTGTTGTGATGACATGCAGGTAATGATGCTCTGGAATTTGATTTAGATGTTTCAGTCATAAACATATTTCTGGAGGCATAAAAAGCGAGAACTCAGCGGGTGGACAGAAGAAACCACTTTTTAATAAACATAACTGTTTTATCTTGGCCTTGGTAATAATATAACTTTCTCCAAGAGCATTAAACTATTTCACACCATCTTCAGTTCAAAAGCATAGAACCAAATTCTCAGGTTCAGCATTTTGGCCGTTGCCATCCTTGTTGTTCTCAGAAGTGACGTTGTATTTGGAGCGACGTCGTGGTAGAGACGCCTTATACAGCTCTGGTAGCGACTTGTCAATCACAAGGTAGCCCCGCCTTAAAGCATACCCTGCTTTAAAGTCAGTTCTTGCTCTAAATGGGACCATAATTGACTAAATGAATATCATAATGTATTGAAGAAGACTTGAAACTACGACAGACCACAAACTCGGGTTCACAGTATTTACAAGTGAGAGGTAGGGTCGTTTTCTATACAATCAGACTTCTACTGGTTAAAGCTAGTAAGTGGACTATGATTTGGAGATGGTTTTTACTCTAGTGAGGTAAATGACGACAATAAAATTAAGTAATTAAGTAAGTAACAAGGCTATTGATCAAAAATATTTTGTCACAGCCAGTGAAATTTTTTGTTATTATAATTGACCAGCTTCCCTTCAGTTAGCTCAATCACCATTTCTAAATCTCTTGGGTTCAGTTGAGGGAATGACATACAGAGTGAGGGCAGAGTGAGAATCAGATGAACAAGCAGAATAAATCGAAAGCAGGACAAAACATAACCAAATACAGAATGAAAAAAAAGAAATGTGATGAGTGAGAAGATAGGAACATATGGGTGTCTGAGCTGGGACAAAGAACACCCCTAAGACCTTAATTCCACATAAAAGATGGATAGGGGATATTGATTCCTATGCGTCTTTCACCTGCAATCAGATACTGTACAAATTGCCTTTTGTCGATCGGTAATTATATAGGTGAATGATTTCCAAGCAAAGCCCAGCGAGTGATGAAATGTGCTTTTTGCTGACGAATGGGTTAGCCATGCGAGGTGGGGAGAAGGCACAGGGGAGGCTTAAATCTAAATAAGTCATGGAGGGAAGGGGTCTTTCTTCTATCCCAGAAGTGTGAATATCGTCTCGTTAACACATCGCGGCGAGTTCAACGGAACAGCGCTATGCTTGTCTTGAACAAATTCCCATCTCTGTCAACATGACCTCGAGACTCGGACTTTAATCCACAGCTTGGGAATGTAAAAATACATTTGTTGTGGTGCGAGTTCATGCTGCGACTACTGTCAGTGTCACAGGCACGGATCGGATTTGATCTTTTCTTCATTAAAGAGACGGTTAGGGAGTGATGAGGACATGCTTATTCCGCCCTTTACATCTTTGCAGACCTGGAGACAAACAGCAGACACTACGTAACGTTCCTCCTCTCACAAGCCAGACTGTGCCGTGCTGTGGGCCTCCGATCCGAAGAGAAATTCAAACGGGAAAGGCGATAGTTCTCGCCTTATCTGCTCAGCTTGATGCCACCTCCGTCTTGGGTGAATTGCATGAGATTTACTTGTCATGGCAACGTTGAAATAAATCAATATGAGTGTTCAGCTACTCAAGTTCAGGTGGCATGCCACAAGATCCTCGAGGCGCCTTAAACAATTTGTCGCACATCTATATGCACTCCGGACTGCTCGCAGATGTTTACTGTTCACACTGATTGGAAAACAGCAGTCTGGTTAGGACTCTTTGAGCAGCAGTACAAACCCATAGCGGCACTGCTCAATCATTTTATAATCACATTGCATCATGTGTGTAATGTGAAGTGGCTTTTGGTCCTCTCAGCTCTAAGGAGCATATTTTACCGTCTTTCAGCTCAAGCTTTTTTGGCCCGCGACTTTCTTCTTTCCACTGAACAGAAACAAAATCTGCGATAAACCCCAAACAGATAAACTTAGTGACTTGCTATGAAACAAAATGGAGCAATAAGCGGCCAATAAGAGCCAGATCTCTCCCTCAGGAGCTGGTGGAGACCAAAATGGATGCTAATAGGAGAGTATTGGAATACAACCGCAACCCAAATAAAGGCTAATGTTGCTCTTTGTCTGCTGTATATAAACAAAGCAACTGTTCGCTAACAACTTACATTTTATTTTTGTACAATTATATCTGATCAAAATGATATCCTACAATAATGGGAAAACATTTTGTAGTTGACTGGTATTTGGGGATATAGCAGAGCTACAAAACCTGACACCCTCTCTTTCTCACATTGTTCAGTGCACACTGGTTTCCTCCCAGAATAGTTATGAACGTGTGAATAGAGGCTTCCAGGGAGCTGCAGACTCTAAAACCCCTCGCCTTGCTATCTGCTCGCCGCCTCACACCAGAGGTTTGACATAAACATGTGCGAGCTTCCAGAAGCAGTCTGCATTTCCAGACGAGCAACGTCATTCATCTCCGTGTGAGAGGGAGGGAGAGATACTGTCTACCTCCACTGCAGCCAAAAGAAAAACGCAGGAAGTCAAGACACTTTACATGCAAATTACTTTGTATTTTCTGGAGCACTTTCTAGTAAAATGAAAGAAAATAGTCAAATTAAAAATATGTTTTTGTGAGCAGGACTGTCGGATGACTTTGTGCACCATTATATGTGCAGCTGTGTGTCTTCCTGGCCTGTGCTTGGTTTTTAATTTTCCAAAGGGTGAACTGAGGCCGGTGATAAGACTGCAAGCTTCTGCTGCCTCAAAATATCCATCACAGTGGGACTGACCCAAAGCTTCGCCACAGCAGACGCATCTTCAGATATTAAAAGATTATGCCGGTCAGAGGTCACAAAGATTGTGACAAGTAACTGAGACATGACAACAATCTGAGCGGGGATATGTCTCATATTAGTTCCCCTTTTATCGCCGTTGGAGAACACGTTCTTAAGCGTCAGTCTGGGGTCCATTTTAGTTGGTGAGCGTTCCGGCTGTGTTCACAGCCAGGATGTTGTATTATTTCAGGGTTTCCTGCTTTACTTTGTCCAGCTGAGGATCTTCTTGGAGCTTGAAGGCCTTAAACTACACAAACAGTGTTATATTTCAATTTTCTTTTTACGCAACTGCTCCGCATTGTAGTCTTCAAGCTCCAGCAGCAACGATGATATTTAGCCTAACATACGTCTGAACGAAAAAGGTTCATCAGCCTGCTATTTGATATTTAGCTTAATGTGTGTCTGAACAAAAAGGTTGAGTCGGGAGGAGAGTGAGCTTCAGTAGGGGTCAAAACATATTCATGTTTTGCAAATGAGGGGAAAAAATTACCCTTTCTGAGACCAAAAAACAAGCGAAGATGAGAATTAATATATTGGACTTTGTCAATTGAAAAACATAATAACTAAACAAGGAAGAACAAACAAAACTACAAACACAATCAAAATACTGGAATGGAGTGAATCCAAGTGTAATTGGACACCAAGAAGCATGTATTACTCTGATTATATGCTGCAGAGTAAATTAGTGTTTGGCACAGGCATTTTGTAATTTGCGACAGGTTCATTAGTCCGCGTTGCCCAGAGACAACTATGCTGAAGAGACTTCCCTCAGGAGGCATGGAAGCCTGGAGGCCTGCAATTCACCTCGCAGGAGATCCTGCAGCACAAAATGAGTTGATAAACAAGAAAAACCTCTTTTCCAAATGATGACATGTGATATGATGGAGCCTGAGAGTTGTGCTTTCAAACTGAAAGAAGAAAAATAATGACAAAGAAACAAAAAAACTAAATAAATAAATAAAAGTGATCAAACCAAATGAAAATAGAAAAATCAAAAGAATGCCAAACGTAATAAACATGCCAAGAAAATAACCAACCCAAATAAGGCAAAGGAGCGATAGCAAAAATGAAACCCGGCCTGTACTTGAAGCTTTATAAAAAGCACAGCAAACCTTTATTTGTCAAAGTTTACTGTCACTTCAGGAGTTAATTAGCTCTCTCTGTCTGGATTCGTGTCTTGGCAGCGTGTCATCACACTTCAGTGGCCAAAAGAAAGCAATACAATTTCTGAATTTGATCAGCAGTAAAAAAATAAAAAGAAGAAAAAAAGTCCTACTTCTCTGCCTCTCAGCGTCTTTTCTGCTAAAATTACACAATATGCAAATGTAAGAATTAATTTTAAGTTTATTTAATTAAAACACAGCCCATCTGTCACTAAAAGTGTCCAATAAACAAGCTGGCATCGTTGCTCACGAGCCCTTCTCTTCAAAACGAAACAACACAAAAAGCAGAAACACGCCCAAGTGAACTTTTCCGGTCGAGTCCGGACGACAGTGAGCGAACAGCAGGTGTGATCGCACCCTCGCTGCTCAGGTGGGAAAAGGGCTGCTGGTGCGGCGCGTCCTGCTCGGCGCGGTTCACATGGCAACAAGACTCTCCAACCTCAAGAGGTCGGCCACGCGGGAATCCTGGGAAGCCGGGCTGTCAGATCCGGCAGCCACTCAGGCGTAGCATATGAGGTAGCCGGGGAAAAGAGAGCACGCACACACACACTCGTTCACTCAAATTCCCAAAATCCGTCAACGATACTTCCCTTCCTGCATTACTGCCCCAGCACTCTGTGCCTGACTCCAGAGCGCCCTTCCTCCTCCTCCTCCTCCTCCTCCTCCTCCCTGGCAGCCGTCTCAGTGTTTTACTCGGGTTAAACTGATACTCTCGGGGGCCGGATGGGTGGCGAGGGCCCAAACTGGCAGGTGGGAGCCAGCATTCAAGGGATGCAATTAATCTCGATCAAAATTCCCCTTTTAGGTGTGATTAGAAACGAGCTGCGGGCGAAGGACAGAGGCAGCATTCCAGCAGCGGCACAGCCGAACACTGAGACCGGGGATAATTTGTCTCGCTAACGAGGATGTAATATTGATCAGGATGCAGACTGAGATCATACAGCACCTCAGTAACATTTTCCCCTTCATATGGATTTCAAATGTTCGACCAGGTCACAGCTTCAGATGGTATCTGATTTGGTTTGGGACAGTTTTAGTGGCATGGATACCCCGAGCGGTCAATATTAAATAAACAATTAATTCACTTTTTTATTTGTTCATCAATGTATTTTACACAATTTAATAACACTGTATTAACACTCTCATTATTATGTAATATTATTGGTGTTCATTTTATGTATTTATTTTTTCCTTCCACACTGTCAAAAGCCTGTTTGTATTTTATGAAGGTATTTTTCCCAATGGCCCTTTTTATTTTATAAAATCACAGTTTATGACACTTGTCCACAGTCACCACCCCTCCACCTTTCAGCCAATCACATCCCCCTGCTGTCTTGCAGGCTGCTAAATTACGAATGACCCGCCCATCTCTGACCTTGATCGGCTAAAACTGTTGCTAGGATTAATTAGGTTTCTGCATGAGGAGTGACATTGGTTAGGGTTAGGGTAAGCATATCAGGGTAAGTATAGAGGCAGAGTTGCTCGGGTCATGCCTTCCCTAAACTAAGATATATAATCTTGCTAGCTGGATCTTCTTGGCCTAATTAACCGGCTAGGTAGTAGCATACGCATAAAAAAAGGAGGAGGGGCTAAAAGGTTACATTTGTATGTCGTCGCCGAAACTTTGAAAAAATAATTGTGGGAAATGCAAAATGTAAACACAATTATTATTCTTTTTAAATAAGCATTTGAAAGAATAAAAGAAAAGAGGTGAATTAAATAACAAATATGGTAAAAAATTATAAAATGACATTTCAAAATAATGAATCGAGTTTTAATCTTTTCTAAAACCACTTTATAATTTATTTATTTCATCATGTTTTATTTTTAATATTGAACAGTTTACGGCTCCATATAAAATAGTTCCTCTATGTGTATTATGAGTTGTTCTTAAGGTGAAAATAAATATCATATTGTCAAGTTATCGTACCATATAGCTGCCTGTGTTCTGTTTCGTTGCATGTATTGTAAACAGAAAGTGTTATTTTTGTGTTTATGTTCTTTGTCTTTGGCTGAATACCATGACTGTTCCCCCACAGGGATCAATGCATTTTTATTGGATCCCACGTTGTGTTTGGATATTTGACTCGAAACCAAACAGAACCAGAGAGAAGAAGCTGGGCGCATTCATTGCTTTGAATTCAGAGGCTTCCTCTGTGATAAAGACCCTTGATCCTTTTGAGCCTAACCTTCCGCGTCGACTCGCACTGAAGTCGTGCCATCAGTGCTCGGCTTTGATCACCATGTCAACAGATATATCTCTCTCTCGCAAAAGCCAAAGGTGGGAGGGAAGAGCGACGCGGGGATCCGAAGCCGACGTTTTCAGCAATTAATAGGGCGTTCTACATCATTAGTCGGGCTGAGCGTTAATAAAGCGGAGTGTTTGAGTGGGCCACAGGAGGTTATTTGAATGCAAAAGAGTCCGAGAGCCCTGAGCAATCCTTCTCATAAATCTGACTGAGGACTAAATGTTTGATTCATAATCTCCTCGTAATGACTTTGCTGTCAGAATAGGTGTCAGAGTCAGATTTCATCCGAACCATGTTTGCATAACGCTGCAGGGCCTTTAAGAGGAAATGCAATGACAAAACCCCATAAAGAGCCATCATGCTCCTAATGGGAAAATTCCTCTGAAATCTGAAATCACATTGTTTAAGGAATGACTTCTGGTGCATCACAACCAGCAGGTTTTAAGCTGTTTACTGGAATCCTGCTGTGTTTTCTTGTTCAGTTATGTTTGTGTGGATGACACCGGCTGACATTTACACTCCAGTAGCTACCACACAGATTCCTGTGATGAACCAAAAGAAATATATTTTCCCTGTTGTGGCATGTTCCCACTGCATGCGTTTTTAGAGTCTAGTATTCAGACTGAATGTTTGCATTTGATTATCAATCGACACACTTGCAATCAGTGATTCTCTGCATTGAAGTCAGACAAGATGCATAGTTTAAAAAATGTGCTAAATTCGAGATTGGGAGTATTTTGATTGCCTCTCAATGGATCTCAACTCGGCGACACCTGATCCGGCGGCTCGTAGCTAACCGTCACTAACAGGCCCTATGATAATAACACCCAAAACATAAGATCCATTCTCAGTGACATGATAATTACTTGGTGTAAAAGTACTCATACTACTACTTATGATTTAGAAACCTCATTTTATATACTTTATTCAAATCAGGCTGGGTGATTCAAAATGCATTTTTGTGTGGGGTGATGAACTCAAATCGCTTTTTTCTTAAACCAGACATCAGTGGCTTTGGATAACTCCTGGCATTTCTTTTGGTGTCTTGTCTGCAAAACCAATCAAATCCCCAATTCCCTGATTAGCTAATGTTAGCATGCTAACACACTAATTGCCAACTCATTTCCTATGCACTTTACTTGAGTCAGACTGTACCTGTAGGCCTGTTGAAATCCTTCAACACCACATAGAGGCGTGTGGATTACACATGTGACCAGGAACAAGCATTTGTTCTTGCTCAGTCCCACAGACACTTCTTTGGTGAAAGACAAAGATTGACAGATATGCTGTCACAATAACGATTCTAACAGTACGTATTATGGGGATTGTCAACCATGAGGCAGGTTTTGTGGTGCTAATATACAGAGGAAAGAAATGTCCCACTGGTGACTGAAGTGAATCAATGAGGCAAGCTAACATGGCATCCCACATAGAGGTTTTCACTGCTTTAAAACAGCGCAGCAGTTCGGTGCAGGAAAGTATAAAGCCACTGCTGTCGTTAGCTTCTGCATTCATATCCTGAATGCCTCACAGCAGGGCAATTACTGCCAAGCTTGACAAAAAGGCAAGAGGAGAAGAGAAACAGAAACTGCTGCTCACGGATGTATTTGCTGAAAAAAGAGAGCCTTGTGCACAATGATCTGAAAAAAGAAACAGAAAGGAGCACCCATCTGATCTCCATCTACTCCATGATGCGAGGCTCCGTCTGAAGCGCCTGCCCGATGCGGGAATATCCAGTGCAGGTGATATGGAGATCAAATGGCCTGCCAGCCAGCCAAGGCGACCTGTGGCAGCCAGCGCCACCCCCAGCCGCCTGTTGAAAGGAGACACAATCCCGATAAATGTATTCCTGTCAACATTGCTGCGATGCCTTTTTAATACAGCCCCCGGAGGATTCAGGGCAAGAACAGCCTGAGTCAAACTCCATTTCTCTGGGCTGAAAGAGAGATGTGACAAGAGCCTCGTGCAGGTCATGGACAGTCAGGGACTGTCTGGACGCAACGGAGGACGGATAAAGGTTTTATACTTTTTTCTTCTTCTTTTCGTCTGAGTAAACCCAAACCAGCCTGAACAGAGTGGAGCAGCGACACCTTCCAAGCTCAAACTCCAGTTAGTACAGTTTGATTGTTGAAGAGAAGAATAAACTGGGCCAGTGGTTTTCAGTAACAGGCCAGCACAAGTGTGGAAAGAGCAATTTAGGCTGCAGTCACACTTCCAGCACAGTTGGGTAACTTCAGTCTGAGCCACAGAGGGAAAGTTGGCTTTGTTGTATTCTGTTTGCAAACAACACGCACGTAGCTGGGAAGTCTTGAAAAATCCTCGCTGAGATTCTGGCCTGTGGACATCGATCACAAGCAGCTGTGGTAACCCATCAGCTTACTGGTTAGATATTAAAAAAACAGCGAGATTGTTGTTCTTTCATGAGCAATTTGCATCTTTCTCATACTGTTTTATAGTATTGTTTTCTGTGGTTTGTTGTGTACTCATTTATGGTTGAAACTTACCCTCAAAGTGGGTGTCAAACAACAATTGACACCATAGATAGACTATGAAATATGGATGCAGCCTACGTGACATCACCCCTATGTTTTCGGACACCGCCATCTTGTTTTTTTTGTAACCAGAAGTGACCATATGTGGAGGAGAGGGAGGAGATGGGGAAGAGCAAAGGTGGTGGGGGTAGATACAGAGCAGCAAATTATACTTAGCAAGGGTCAATTCAACCTCTTAGATCACACTCTGCACGCTCCACACTCAAAGCTGCATTCTCATCCTTTCCGACTTTGGGAGGCTTTAGTTTAAAAAACATCTCCATCCTTCAAGAAGCCTTCCGAAGGTCGTTCACCTGGTGGCCGACAATCGAATGTTCTGTGTCATGCCCCGACATAACATTAGCACAGCTTTCATGACGGGCCATCCATCGATTTTATGTCAGGGAGGAAACAATAAGGAATTGATTATGGAAGGCGATTATTCCTTTTTAAGTTCAGCTAATTGTGTAAGTTTCATTACAGGATGACAAGCTTGTTTGTGGGGGCCACTCGGCCGTAGTTCATGAAGCAAAAAGGTTTGCAAAGTTTTGTGAAGGTTAACGACACAAGCTGAACATAAGGTGGCTCACAACTTTCTGGGCAAGTGCAGGGTCAACTGTATCCCTCTGTGCTCTCTGTCTTCATCTGGCTGCCCTCAACATTTATCGACATGTAAAAGGTTACATCTGAGCGCAGAATATTGAGCCTCGCAGGCGAGTAAAAAAGCTGGGCAACAAGGTTGGAAGAATGGAAGGAAGCTAGCCGGCGGGCGGGCAAGGCTTCCCTTCATGTTTACTTGTCTGGGTGAGAATGTCACGCTGGTTGTATTGCCCAGGTGCTCCCACACAGAATATAAAATGCATGCATGCATAATATTGTGCACCAGACTCGACTGATGCAGGAAATCCTTGCATGATTACAGCCGAATTAGAGCAGGTCTGCAGTCGTGTGTTGTGTTGTTGAATGATGTGTGTGTGTGTATAAATAAATTATTATTATAAAAGGCAGTAATTGTATCATGAAAGGGATGCTAGAAATAAAATGCTTCCATTTGATTTTAATGGAAAGCTTCAGTGTACCAGCATGATCGCTGTTGTTTTGGAGATTATGTTTCTGCAGCCTTCAACCTTAAGGCAGTCCACTGTACAGATATTTGATTTTTTTATTTTGTTATGCTTTATTCTTTTATTGTCCCTGATTCATTTTTTTGTAACAACCTATATTTACGCTTTTAATGTTTTGTATTTTTCGCATTAATGGTTGTTTCCTCACTGTCATCTTGATTTGATTTCCATCTTTTGTTTTATGGGACTGAAGTTCCTTACAGTGAAAGTCAGTTAAATATGAGCACATTAGCCGAACTCTAACATGCACACGCAAGATCCACAACTTTTGCATTAGGGGCTCTCCGGAGTGTTTGCTCCGTCTGAGCTCAAAGAGGACCGGAGGTGCAGCTGCAGAGTCAGTGCAGATTACAGCCGACTGCCAGGTTTGGTTTGCTGCCAGTGGGCTACTTTGGAGCAGCAGAGCAGTGGCAGTTTGCTGTTAGAGGGCTTTTCTTTATTGTGAATCAATGACAGCCCATATCAATAATCGCACCCCTCAGATTTCTGAGGGTAAAATAAAAATTCAGTGTAGCCCTTCAATTATTACAAGTGCACACCTTTGACTGCACATGTGCGCCCGCTGCAACAGCCTTACGTGGTGATGGATTTTCTTCCAGAGATGTAATGATTACTAGTTTTAAAAGGTAATTACTGTACATTGCTAATTAATCATTAGCAAAAGTAATTACTCACATCACTTGTTATATTAACTTCTATAGCCCACTCTGTCATCAGCTCCGTTAAATGTGCCTTTACGTCACACTCACTTGTTACATATTGTGTGTTTCATTTGCATGTGGAGAAATAAACAATGATGCATTGTGGTTTAACAAGCAGCCGTTTTAAGGAACTATTGCTGGACGTCAACAGCCAGCGTTAGCTAGCTTAGCATGCACCCTCCTACTCTGAATAAAGCCAGGTTACTCTGACTGTTGTCTGGCCAGTGGATAATGTTAGCAAGCCAGCTAAGAGGATACCGTACATTAGCCTTCCACTCATGCCTCAAGCTAGCTATCTACGTTATAGACTAAGCTAACCCCCAAATTGTGGCTGCGTAATGAGGCGCATGTCTGAAAGGGGCTTATCTATATGTCATTGGTGTATGGTATATTGTGGTATATTGTGTTTTTGTATTATTGTGAACCACTTCCACCTGCATGTCCACCTTCCCTTTCAACACTCACACAACAACAAGCCAGACGAGTGTGATTTTAATATAATTTCTGTCCTGCATTCTGTCCTGCAAAACTGCTCCGCTTATGCTTGAAGAACCCTGTCGTTACGTTCCTAAACAACATAACTCCACTCTCAATCGTGCTACGAGGTAAACATATTTTCTCTTGGTTTCAGTTGCAGATTCAAACTGTTTGAAACAACGTGGTTAGCAATTGTAAACTACCCTAGTCAGAGCTCGAGGACTAGGTTTTTTTTATATCCACGAGCCAAACGTCCTCCATGTGGTCTTATTTGAAATCATATTTGTGACACCACCTGTCTCGAAACTCTCTTGATTCACAACACAGTCTCGTTCTGCATAGTGTTTAGGAGACAAGGCTGGCTTTAGACGGCACTAAGTCACCCAAAAATTGCTGTTTGACCATGAACAAAATCGGAACAATCCTACCAATAAATCATTATTATTACATTACATTTAGCTGACGCTTTTATCCAAAGCGACTTACATGCTATACATTAGACTGTAGACACAGCAACGGTGAGCAATTAGGGTTAAGTGTCTTGCTCAAGGACACAACGACTCGGACTGGCTGAGCCGGGGTTTGAACCATCAATCCTCTGATTGAAAGTCAGACCTGCTAACCACTGACCCACGGTCGCCCAATCTAAATGAAGCCCAATCTTTTTTGGCAGTCATGTGCTTTAGAGAACGTCACGTACTATGCTCCATAGAAGCGTTTTTCACATTCCAGTTCATATAATCTAAATCTGTATTTAGATTATCTCTATGTATCCTGCCCCAAAAAGAAGAACATTGTAATATTTGGAATATGATAGCTCAAGTTTGACTAAAGATCAGAGAACATTGTAATCACCTCTATGTACTCATGCTCAATCGGACATTATATGTTTAGAGGGAGCCAAGGAAAACGTTGGCGTCAGTGTAGGTTTTGATTTAAATTTTTTATTTAATTACCAAATATTTCTAGACGACACAACCTTCAGTTTTCTTTTATTGAGCTGGTGCGGCTTTGGCAGCTTTGTTTCTTTGTTTGGACGTTCTTAACCCACTTCTATACAGAGATCTGAAGGACTCACTTTCTTTCAAAAATTCTTAATTGCCTCCAGCAACAAGGCTGTCACACGTTATATTTGAGACTGCTAATGATTAGCTTGGTATAATCACGGCCTCTTGGGACTCTTTATATTGCAAGTTACAAAATTGCTTAATTAGGGATATGATTCAAACTGTAAATAAATATGTCTTGCGTGCCCTTACAGCTGGAAGATAATTTATTACCATAATGTTTAAATAAATGTTCTACCGACTTCTATACAGTGTTTATTAATGTACCTTTTTCAGATATTACATCTATCATTCCCTTATTGCTGTCAAGGAATTTTCCTATTTCTAGGCCATCTCCACAGGTTACCACTGTAAGAAGAAATATAAACCCATTTTGTTCCAAGGCAGAAAAGAAATCTTAGCTTTATTCCACCAAAAACTGTGTTCTGAGTTAAAGAAAATTGGACTTATTCTCTGGAGTTCGACCATCTGAGCTGTAATCAACATCCCTCCAAACCAAACATCCCACATCTCATTTCAGCAAATGATGTGCTGACAAATAATACACAGGGTACAAATGCATTTACATATAAATTAAACCCTAAACCCAGCAATGGCTGCACAGAAACTCTGCGTTATGAGTCAATAATTTAGACTAATGACTGCAATAATAGCAGGGTTTCTGTAAAACAATGTAAGTGGGATATCATTTGCCTATGGCATGTGTTCCCAACATCCTGACATCAGTCTTGTGTGTTTATTTCCTTAACAGCTTACAGAATAATGTGCCACAGACAAGATGAGAGCTGACTGCAGAGAGATCTTCTCATTGTTAGACATATTATTGATCCAACTTTGGAAAGTTTTATATGTAAAAAAAAAAAAAAGCATCTTACTGTTAACGTCTTTATTAATACCTTGTCATGAAGTGTAGAAACATGCCTTGTTGGCTCTCATGTTCACACATCCTTAAAAAGACTTGATTAGCACAGTTAAGGCACAGCTTTGCTAATACGCTAACACAGTGCAGTTATTAATTATAAGGGGGCGACTGTGGCTCAGTGGTTAGCAAGTCAGTCTTTCAATCAGAGGGTTGGTGGTTCAAACCCCAGCTCAGCCAGTCCATGTTGTTGTGTCCTTGAGCAAGACACTTAACCCTAATTGCTCACCGTTGCTGTGCCTACTGTATACTGTATATCATGTAAGTCACTTTGGATATCAGCGTAATTTAATAAGGTTTTGTCTTAATAAGGGTGTCATCTCTAAATTACCCCATGTTAAAGTTCCATATCTAAATATCAGGCTACACGTTGACAGAGGAGGTGTTAACGAGATGAAAACTTGTGGAAGACTATTAATAAATACTTCTGCAATGTGATATCCAATGTTTAAAAAATACTGATGCCATGATGTACCCTACAATATCTATCCATTGTTAGGAATCTGTCCAATTGCTCAGCTTACCCAATATATGAATACATCTCTCATATCATCTCTGAATGTCTTTGTAAGGTGATACAATGTCAACATTGTGTTTACAGCTTATAAAAAAGTTGTTGATAACTTCTTTCTCTTTTTTTTTTAAATCAGATATTTTAAAAAATATTAGTAATTTTTATTTTCAAAATATGATTTTTCACTCAGGGTCCACCAACTAACTTTTTCAGGAGCTTTCAGCCACAACTTGTGATCTTCAACACAGTCAGTAAATTGAAGTTTGCTTACTGTCACAGAGCTGGAGTTGGAAGAGTCATTTCTACGTGACCAAGGTTCCATTATTATGAGCCAAAAAGCTTGTAAGTGGACATTGATTTAACATTGCTGAGTCCAAAGGTGGTGCATTGTTGCAGATACTGTAAGGGGCTCAAACACGAGTTGTCTGTCTGGGGTGCGTATCAACAGCTTGAAATCCCACAGAGCAGTGAGTGTTGGTGCCAACTGCACTCAGACCAAACAGAACCTAAAGCTTAGCCCTGGAAGTGAGAGTCCAGAGTAGGGCTGGGCGGTATGGCCAAAAATTCATATCACGGTATTTTGTAAGATTCTGGCGGTTTCACGGTATATCACGGTATTAACATTAATTTATTGACGCCGAAAAGGACCTGTGGCCACCTGAACAGCTGTTCACCGCTCGCTGGCCAACTCGCTCTGTGAACAGCCGTTTGTGTGGCATGACTTCCGGTCTGTCTCTTCAGGGTTTTTTTCACCTGCATTCCCCTGGGTCCTAAGTCCCTCCAGGTTCAGCTTCTTTGCAATAAATCGTTTTCTAAACTACGTCGGACTTTTCAAACCCTCCAGCCAGCAGACACAGCTCCTCTCTGGGCAACACGTTGTGTTGGTGCATCTCTGCTCTCTCTTGTTCCTCCTGCATCGCTATTTTCCGTTTTTTAATGTAGCGACGGAGTTTCTTCTTTCTGTGATAGTGGGCGGGCTGTACCCAGCATGCAGTTCGGCGGAGTAAATTAAAACAAATTACAATTATTAGTGTTACAAATTGTTTATGTGTCACAAACTGTTGTTTTGTGGTGTTGTGCCTTGTTAAAGAGCGTTAGTTGCGGGTTATTAATTGTTGTTATAAAATTAAAACCATCGCCAGTGACTACGGCTTGGCACCGGTGTGCCGGTATGTGAAAAAGTCATACTGTACGTACATTTGACACCGGTATACTGGTTGAAACGGTATACCGCCTAGCCCTAGTCCAGAGTATGTTTTGTCAGCTAAACAGGAGATAATTTAGTGGTGTGAGATTCGCAGTCCACCGGGTCACTGTGGAGCTTTTGTGCTGCTCCTCTTCTAATGAAACTGTAAACTGACCCCTGGGGATCTCCTGCCACATCGATTGACTGCAATTTTACCTCCCCTGCAACTGTAGGCTGCTGCAGATTGCCCCCACTGTGGTTATGCCTGTATGATGAGGTTCACTGTGACGAAAAGTAATTTAAAAGAAGAAAAAAGCACATGGCCTGTTGCAAAACCTCAAATGTGAATGCACCTCCCATACTTCCGCCCTCTTCCTCCCAGCTGTGCCTTCACTTCCTTTTCACTCTGCGAAAAGGTTAATGTGTTTTTCCCTAAAGCAGCCGTGTGCTGGGATATTTCTCCAACCTTTTATTTTAAAGCGTCTGACGGCCAATCAGATCCTGATCTCCTCGCTGGGCCATATGCTGCAACATATGTTTCACAGGCCTTTTTTGATAACGCCAATTCTTCGTGTTTTGTTTTGGCGCTGTCACCTTATCGGGCAGCCCCTTAGTCTCGGCACAGGAGGAATTATCAGTGACAAGTGTTCTGCATAAATTGGAGAAAACTTTGGTATCGCCTTTTGCAAGCACCTGGACATGTGATTCATACTCATCATGCTCTTAATGAATGCTAATAAGTCTAAATATTTAGAGAGTTTTAAAAAATGCCTATTCCGCTCATCAACAGCTGTCCTTTAATTCCCTAAAAGCTAACTCACCATCACACCACTCCCTTCAAAGTGCAATGCCAGCATCTGTATCGGATGGATTTTTATATTTTTTTGGGAAGGAAGATGCTGCTTCAGGAAATCATTTGTTTCCTTTTTGCAATCCACCCCTCCGTAGGACCTTCACATGCCCAGCAAAGGCAATCGTTAAGAGCTTCTTTCTTTTTTTCTGCTGCCATTAAGGTCTAATATATCAGTTGTGCAGTCAATTGTACTTGACAGGCAGCTTCTTGAACTTGAACTGGGTCATCTGGTGACAGATAACACGGCCTGTTTGTTCAATTTCCTCCTCTGCAATGGCATCGCTCTGAAGTGAGTTATTATAAATCACTGTGGATGCGTTCATCATGTATCTTGTCAGAGGCGGGGAGAGCGATGCAGTGCTTTTATGTGTGTGCGCCTGTGTACGTGTGTGTGTGTGTGTGTGTGTTGGGGAAAGAGTGATAGTACAGTATGTGAAAAGGAAAAATGAGAGAGGACAAATAGGACGGGTAACAACTTGAGCATGTGTGCAATTTATTTCAGTTTGTGTGCGCATTCTCGATCAGTGTCCGAGTCCGTTTCTGCTGTGTTTACATCTGGGTGGGTGTGAAGCGGAGCAAGAGAGAGGTTATTCTCTGTAGTGGACAGCAGATACTGGGGGAGGGCGCCAGATTAGTTGGCAATGCTGTTCTCATTTTTCAACCCCACTGCAGGGTGTAATATCACGACGTGTGCTGCTTTGATCTGAAAGCAATAATCTCTGCTATTTTATATAAATTAATTGGTTTTGCGGCTCTGTTTGACTATTTGTTCCTTATCAAGAATATGAACTGCATGTTTCTCTTCACGCATCTTTCTTTTTCGTCTTTGGTCTCTGCTTCTGTAAAACCGACAGACTGTATGAACACACAAAAGACATAAAAAACCTCTCCTGCCACACTGACTGAATCAGATAGCAAAAAAGACTTCTTCAGATTGTTGACTTCTCTGTTTACAAGATTAGAATCAGCATTCCTGTTCCTCCCTTCTTCCATTAAAAGTCTGTCCATCTTCTACTTTCAGTTGTTTCTTTTTTTTAATACATCTTCCAACATTGTTTCACTTTTTGATTTGTAAAATGGAAAAAGTGAGAAATGTAACTTTTAAATTAAACTAATGTATATATATATATATATATATATATATATATATATATATATATATGTTGTTAGGTTGATTATTCTTTTTAATCAGTGCATCATCTTTTGAAGTTAAGTTAATTAAGATAAGGTAGGTTTTTATTAATGTAAAAAGTAACCAGTAATCATAGCTCGCAGATAAATGTAATGAAGTAAAAAGTACAGTATTTCTCAGTGCTTTTCTAGGGTGGGAATAAAATATAGTACTGATACTTCAAATATACAGCACTGATACTGTACATTTACAACTGGAAGGGTTTGAGGTAAATATCTAATTGTAACATTTCTATCTGGGACTTTTTCTCTTCTTAGGAATTTGTTATTTTAGGGATTTGTTTGCCAGGCTAGATGTCCGCTTCTGCCGAAGACACACGTCTGATGCAAGCGGCCCACAGTGTTTGATGCAGTGGAAGTCATTATTTATTATTGTTGTCATCATTACTAATATTAATATACCTATAGAATGGGTGAAGGGTTGTTTTATTGGACTATTGTAATTCTCTGTCCCTCCTAGCACTTGCATCAATAAAGAGTTGAAACTAATATACTATACCTCCTATTTTGTAGTTACACATAAAAGTCAAACGGTTAGCTTTGAACATTTCCATTTAAATGTTTCTTAGTCCTAATCCAGACGATTTTTACAAACCAGGTTTCACAAAAGGTTTGTATTGACTTGAGGAGCACTGAGGTAGAGAACGGGGCATATTTCACGCAAACAAAAGGTTGTGACTGCTGCACAGTGTATTCAGTGTACTCTCAAAGAACCCTTGAAGCTGAATGTGGCTTATCATTAACCGACAACAAGGCAGGGCCCTTTCTAACATCCGCCATGTTTCAGTGTTGTCTTGTTAACTTAATGATCAGAGCAAAAGGAACCCCTCACTCCATCAAAGCTGCGCGCTTTCCCTCAAAAACATTTTCCGAAACAGACAAGAACTTCTTTTTTCATAGAAGAGAAACAACACCCAACAGATTGTGCGAGAGGCCGACTTCAAAAAGGACATGACCGAACCAAAAAAAAACACACACAAGCTGCAGAAACCAAAGGATGAAAAAAAACATGTGAACACGCGAACCCCGGCCGCCCGGGAAATCAAAGCGGCCCTCGTTTCTTCTCATTAGCTTCTCGGATTCCTGAGCCGGAGCTACCTGTACATCACAGAGATCGCAGCAGGCCCGGTGAATGAGCGAGACGCCAATTTGTCTTGACATGTTAAGTTGTGACTCGATCGGGTTACGAGACGTAGCGCCGTTAATGGACGAGCTGAGCGTTCGTCTTACTGCACTGAAGGCTGCACCAGATTCGGTTACCGACAGGAGCCGTGACCTTGCCAGCGCCCATCACGCGCTGATTTGTTGACAGACAGATTTCAACCAAACAGCAGTTGAGAACTCACTGAGGAATCACCTAATTGTACTTTCTAGAAACCGTTTGGTCTTCCATCACTGGAAACTACTGTCTTAAAAGAACAGTTGGAAACATCTGGCACTATGAAAAATACCCTCTCAATTTGGAGTGAAAACATTTTAGATATTTTCACTTGATACGATTTCTAAAAAGGAAATATGAAAGACTGTCCAGCTACCACATGTTTTAACATATGATCCAAAATATACCATGACATTTGGGACTGAATTTTCCTCGAACAACGATTATTATTTTGGATATTTGCTGATGTTTGCCATTATAGATAGTCATGCTCTCCAGAGGAGGAACCCCCCTCACTGACTGGGGATCCCCTGAGTTTTTCTCTTGCGCCACCATCAGGTCAAAGTTTTCGTTCATCCAGTGGATTGTCTGTTAACATCTAAATGGATTAGGACATATTTCAGATATATGTGGACCCAGACGATGAATCTCAATGACTTGAAAATGGCAGTTGACTTTTGTGCTTCTACTTAATATTATGAAGTAAACAATTGTCTGAACAATGTAAAGGCTAAAAATAAAGGCTTGATTTACGCCACAAAGGAACTTCGTCAACAAGAGCAGGAAGAGGACAGGTCTGTTTTTTTCACGGTAACTTGGGAATGCTACAGGACAGGGACTCAGGACAAAATGTGTTCAATATGTCTACTTGCATCCAGAATCCCAATGTTTGTTGTACTTTGTGTCTAGTGCTAATTAGCAAACGGTAGCGTGCTAACACCTTCACCTAATATGGTGCACATGGACATCACCTGCTCAACATTGCCATGTGAGCATGCCAGCATGTCAACGTTGGCATGTTGTGCCAATTTAAGCTGCCAATGCCTCGAGGTTCCACTAACGTAGCTGTAGACTCTTATACGTAATATTTCATAACAATGGACGCACCGGGGTTTCAAGTAACTCATGTAAACTCATTCGTTCAATGCTAACCAAGTAGATTTGTAGCCAAATCCAAAGGGACGACGTCTGTGTGTAACAAGGATGGTACAACTTACATAATATAGGAGACAAGGTAACTTAAAGAAGAAGAAATAACACATTCGTCCTTTTCTGAGCATTTTCTCAGCAAAACCTTTCCTCGGATAAAACACAGACAGAATAAGAAATTCTATTTAACCTGTCAGGTTGATCGTACCCACCTGGCTAATATATGCAGTCAGTGTTATTGCCAGCTGTCCCTTTATATTAGCCGTTCAGCCACCCTCACTGCTCTGTTCCAGTCGTGAGGAAAGCTGTCGCATGAAGCTCGTCAAGGGCGTTTCTGCTGCCTGCAGCCGAGCTCCTCATTCCTCTTCACCGAAAGTGTAGCAAACAAATACAAACTTTACCAGCAACACAAATGCAACTTGGCTTTATAATTGAAGACGAAGAAGCAGATTGGCCACTCTGACAGAAACTCCATTTTCTAGCCTTTAAACAGCACAACAGCGGCACCAACATCACAAGATGACGCGAGCGCAGGGGCGAAATATTTTCAGTGATGAGTTAACATTTTATTACAAAGGCTCGGAACAAAACTATGATTACACAAATATGCCACCTTGTTTATGTGATTGCCTTGCAAGCCCTTCAGTGAAATCAATTTTCACGGTTTAAATTGAATCCCTTAATTAAGAGGAGTTCTTTCCGTGTTTCAGCGTTCCGTTGCATTGCATTGATTGATGTCTGCTTTAGTGATCACTACAGGGAAACAGCAGCGAGGACGCTAATGCTGCATGGAAAACACAGACGGGAGCAGACAAAGCCAAACATGAGAGGAAGTTCCCACAGGAGTTATGATATTAATAAAGGAAGCCTCTGCGTAGGGGTGTCTGTGTGTGGGGGGGTGCCTGTCTGCACCTGGGCGTGATCGTGTTTGTGCAAAGCCATGCTGCCGGATCTGTTCAGTTATAATGATCTTGGCGTGGCATCTGGTACTTTTACTGTACCTTGTCAGTTCATCAACACCAGAAACAACAGTTAAAGCTGCAAGAACACCGTGTAAAAATAAAGCTTTTGTAAATGACAAAGACATGTTGTCACGTCTCAACTAATTATGAAGCCCTTTTTGTTTAAAAAAAAAAAAGAAAACTATTTGATTCGTCTGTTGGAGTTATGGGAGCCGAATGGTCCTTAACGACACCTGAATTTGATTCCTGAAACTACAGCCTCTCAGCTAGAGGGGATGGGATGTTTATCTCTGTTTTGATTAAGAGAAACTACAGTCAGGCAAACATTCAGGTTGTGGTTACCGAAAGAGACTCAAAATGTGCAGAAATAGGTTAGAAAATACATTTGAAGCATAACAAACTTGCTTTGGGTTGTGTTTAAGTGCACATGGCTATGTATGCTATATAGGCTGCTTGAGTGATTCAAACTTGCAATCTTTCCAATGGCCATCAGGGGCGACTTATCCGGTTGCAAAAAATAGTAAGATTTAATAAAAAACTGACTACTTCTCATTTAATTTCAGTCAACATTGGCTAGTTTCAGGTCTTCTTCGATACAGCATGAAGTTCATTTCGTAAATGATCCCATTTGGAGTAAATAAAGCAGGTTATGCTTGAGGGCGTGGCTACCTTGTGATTGACAGGTCGCTACATCGACGCTGTCCGGTCTGAGTGTTGTCCACGTTTTAAACTTTCAACTTTCAACAGTGTTTTTAAAGTTCATGGAAGTTAATTGTGCTATTTGGTGGCCTAACAATGTCTTATTCAGCGTTCGGTTGTACTTTCAAAACTGCAGTCCGCAAACTAAAAAACATCTCAACATCTGTTGATCGATTGGAAGAAAACTTTGGTCAGACATTCGTGGTTCCCAGACAGTGTATCCTAATGACTTTTATGATGCGATTGTTGAGGTTGTTGTAGTTTTTGGTGAAACGTCTTGATAACGAGTCCGTGGCTCGTAATGAAATTTGGTGCAGACTATCACATTCGGCTCGGGATGAATTTTAAATCACTTGGGTAATAATTTCTCATCCGGCACCATCGAGTCAAAATGTGAATTTGTCTAATAATTATCTCCATCAGCTTCAGCGAACACTAAACCAAGAGGATAAATGTACTATTCTAGTCTGTAAGATAACACACAATTACCCGTCTATCTACATCTATCTCTATTTACATCAAGTAATCCTGCTGCACAGCCTCTTCTCGCATGGAAAACCATGAAAAGGAATATATTAAATCTGATTTGTTCGAGCGATAAAGTCATCCATCAGATCGAACATACAGAAGTGTGGATGCATGTTAAGCTTGTCCAGACACAACTCTTGCCTGAACAACACCAGCATAACATTAGCATGAATCAGCTCTGAAAGATGATTTATTGCACAGCTGCACACCAACAGTTGTGTGTTGGAAACAAAGCAGCCGGGCCTAAATTATTCATGAGATATAATCAGAGAATAGTTGCCGTACAGGGTGTTTGTTGGTGAGGGTCGGACGTTGGGAAAGAATAGAGCTGAGAAGAGGGAGATCTTGTGAGCGGAGTGACCATCTTTCAGTGAGGTGGAAAAGAAAAGGAGCGAGGAAAGTGCGTTTACCGTGTTTCATGCGGAGCCTTTCAGAGCAGAAAAAAGACTTTCCGAGACCTCCGCTTTCCCTTGCTCCGGGGAGCCCGTTTGTAGTGTAATGTTATTCTGGCCCGTGGACACGTGGAGTTCTGCCACAACAAAAGGAGACTCATTCGAGGGGGGGGAGAGAGGCGCCTCTCAAACGGCATATATTAGACGTCTTCTTCTGCCGCTCTCACCTTCTGTGTTGTGCCGGTCCTTTGAGTTTGTCCCAAGTCTGCGGGCGACAGCGCTAACAAGGCTCCCTGCTGGTCCCTGGTCACGCTGTATTTACCTCACTGTCACTGCAGCGAGGCGGTCAGCACGGAGTGTCAATACTGTGGTTACCAAGAAAAAGAACTTTGAGCCATTGAGTCACACTTTTTCAGGAGATGTGCAGCAGATTATTTGGATTAATCTCCAAAGGAGTGCAGCCACTAACATGGCGGTTTGTGTCGAGCGAGAAAAGTCACCTGACAATGCCACGGGGAATAGTTCCAGTTCAAGTAATTGAACAGTGAGCATGCTGTCCCTGTCTGGGCTCGTCCATACCAAAAATATCGCAGTTGTCTCGAGGTGCTATGCAGTTCTTCTTTCTTTCAGTTTCAACAGTTGGTCAAACCGAGTATCTGACTGCATTTCATTTGCAGTATTTATTTGTTTTTACACATGCAGTGTCCTCTTAAAGTCCCTGTAGAGCATGAGACTCAAGGGTCTGCTTCCTGCAGGGCAAGTCAGCAGAGGGCATCGTTATTCTGCGTTTCTGTTGCTTTGCTAGACTGGCTAGCTTGGCTACTGACAACTGAAAGAAGCTAATCACTGTCCATTTTGCGTTACTTTTCTTTTTTCAGTTGTCGAGGAGCAACGGCTGCACCCAGCGTCTTATTTCAGAGCGCTTCGGCTTCTTTGGGGCAAAGGGGCCGATGCTAGTCTGTGGTTAGACGGCTAGAGTGGTGCTCTGGTCGAACCAGAGACGCCAGCGCTTTCCTCCAAAAAACGCTTAATGGACACACGTCCTAAAGAAACTGTCCATTGAGACGATCTACATCACGCTTGCCGGGTGTGTTGCTTGGCGGGTGTGTTGGTGATGGCGTGCGGTGTCGAAATTTGTGCAATTTAGACAGGTTCAATATTGATAGAGTGATGGCGCTCTGTACGGCAGCAGGTCATGGTGGACCCTTGAGAATCTCTAGTGAAACAGCAGTTATAGGATCTCTAATATGTTCTTATTCTCCTCCTCATTAAACACCCAAAAATAATTAATGTTTGATATGGCATATTCCAAAAAGGGGCAGCAGGGACCAAGAGAAGAGAACTTCTACTTCTTATTTCCCTGGGTCTTTAAAGGGTAAACCATTTTTAAAATGCCAGAATATATTTTCGAGTTGCATCATTCCCTGAAATAAGTTTCAGATGAATAGCGAGGGAGCCTCCTTTAAAACGTACAGAAGAGAGGAACATGCAGTGCCACAGCTACTCTCCCTCCCGTCAAACAGGTGTCCTGCTGTTGCAACAGACTGCAGGTGAATCTCAAGTTTGGCATTTTCCCACCGGCACTAAACTCCACCGTTGGCCCTGTCGGAGAGTGAGCCGGTCTGCAGGGAGGCCATGTCACCATCACGCTGGCTAATGGGTGAGCCCGTCGGATCCATAACAAAGGCCCAGAGGTTCAAGGAAAGAGTTGGTCCTCTTCCGTGAGAGTAGACCTGGTGAAGCCGGAACCACGTCGCCGCGGGAGCTGGAGGATTCAGTGCAGCAGCAGAGACAGTGGTGCTCGGTCCGCGAGGTAATTTGGGCAAACAAACAGCAAGTGATTAATTTTTAAGGCCTGTTGTTATTTATATAGTGAGCCGAGGTGTTCATTACAGCAGAATAGCTTCTACCTCCTGCCAATTAGGGGTGGATGATTAGCAAAGACATATGCTGGAATTGCAAATCCAATTTTCTTTGAGACAGGAAGTGTATCAATAGGAGCGACCTCCCCTTCTGTATGAGTACAACAACATTTGTCCTTGATGTCATTTTCTTTCTTTTTTTACCCAGAGGCAGAGCTAAACTGCTTTCCCTGAAGATTTTGCTTTGTTCTTTCTTGACTGCTAGCCCACTATGATGAAGTACAGTGTCATGTCAGGAAGCATTTAGGTAGAGGCAGAAAGTAAACGTGCAGAGGTTAATTTTGGTCAAAAATCTGCAATTAATTGCTTTCGTAATTACTGTAACCACAATATTTCCCTAACCTCAACTAAGTGTTTTAGTTGTCTGACTTTACAACATGCATTTGCCAAGTCCACAATAGTCCCCTTACCATGACCATTTAAGGTATTTTCCATTTCATTTGTTAAAATAATAATTGTACTTATTTCAAGACAAAAAAGATCATTAATAGCAATATAGTTGTTCTTGTTCACGTCATGCTGTGACTGGTTGAACAAATCATTATTAAACTTTTGAACATTATCCAAGGTTTGCAGAATTGTAACTAAATCCATGGGACACCGTTGCTCTGAACAGCCGACCATCCACACCTTACATGAAAAGGTTGCATATTTGTTTGTTTAAGGGCAAAAGAAATTAAATACTGACTACTTTGTGATCATTATTCATTTTTCAGGTTGATGAAATATTACTGAAAACAGGAAATCAGTTTCCTACAGAGCAAACAAGAGTGGCGGGACTCAGTTGAAAACATTTTCCCATATGCGGTTAGGCGATCGTCACTCAAATCTCATCAAACCTAACTCACACAGTCCTGATGAAGCAGGTCAGCTTTGTTTTAGGGTGCAACACTTTAGGGTGTTGCATATTTTTCTCAGACTTTGGAGAATAGACAACATTAATTAATTAAAATAAATCATTACATCGTTTCTGATGTAACCTCGCAGCAGAAACAATGTGATGTTTTAGAAAACTTACAAGCATTAATTCAACATAACAGCAGCAAACATTCATCAAACTGGCACAAACCTCCCAGACACACTGCTGAAGAACAAAGGAACAATGTACAGGGGCCACGTAAAGGGGAAGTGGGAACAGGTGAGCAGAAACACAGGTGAAACCAATGAGGGAGGGGCAGACAATCAGGAAGGCGGGTAAACAAACAGGACACAAGAAGCAGAGAACTTCAAAATAAAACAGGAAACAAACTAAAGAACAAAACAAGATGTCAATTTTACTCACCAATATTAAGAGTTATACAGAAATACTTCAGATTACCTCCCGCAGACGCTATACTTTTCTTTTTTTTTTCCAAAGACAAGCGTCTAAATGGCTCGCACAACAAAAACAGACAACACACAGCACCATCCCTGTGATGAATTACAAGCTCACAGGTCCATCCTGCATGGTGCAGTTTCACCTCACAGTTTGTTCATCCACAATCTGACTTGGTGCCCAGACAGGTGACCTTTTTACCTCGCGTCATGGCATGAAAGATGCAACCTGCTGCTGTATGAATTCTGTGTAACCTTGCCCCGTGGACAGGACATGCCTAAGTATAGCCTTCCTGCGGTGCGATAGGTCAGGAGGCGGCCCTTGTGTGCCTAAAGCATCCAACCTGGGCTCGCAAGAGAGATGCTTTTGGTGGGGGGGAAAGAAGAGAAAAAGGCATCCTGAATTCATGCAAAGAGCGCGCGCTCAGGAATCAACGTGTGATGATGTGATGTGACGTTAAGTGAAGCTAGACGGGTTTTTTAGCGAGCTGAGAGGTGGAGAGCGAGAGCAAGAGAGAGAGAGAGGCGCCGAGAGGGCCAGAGACGTGGCGAGCAGAAACCCGAGCCCGAGGTGAACTCTCCCCGCGCATCCACACTTCCCCCGTCGTGACTGCTGCTGCGGGGCGGACGGCTTTAATGACGCGATCAGAATTCAGCTCAGAGCCGCGCATGTCTCCCAAGTCTTCAATATTTGTACATCCCCTCCCAATTAATAGTTTGCATAATCGCGTGCGTAGAGGAGCCGAGCTCCCGCACGCGCATGCGTCCTCCCGCGGTGACGCGTAAAGAGTGGCGTAAGAAGTTGCGACAGAGACACCTTTTGCGAGATGTTTTCCCGGGGGGCGGGGCGGGGCGCGGCGATGACCACGCGTCAGAGGAGCTGCTGCGACTCGCAGCGCATTAGTTTGGGTGTCAGCACTCTGATTGTAATTAAAGACCAAAAGACTGGTGCCCTACTTTTTGTCCAACTTTGGCAGCCGAGCACCGGCGGGTTGAAGGACATGATTAATGACACTGGTGTGTCATCTATTGTTTTTTGTTTGTTGATTTCTTTTCCCTCCTGTGTGTGTGTGTATGTATGTGTATGTGTGTGTCTCTGTCTGCCTCAGCTGTTATTTGTGTGTCTTTCACACTATGACATAATTAATATTAGGGAAGTTTTTTTTTTATTGTATTCATTGTTTTTAGAGCCCCCAAACCAGACTAAATAAAGGTTGATTCTTTTTCTGTCTCTGTGAGTGTGATGCGGTGTCAGTGTGTTGGAAAATGAGTTTGCCATTGCTCCGTTTCCTGATGCTCTGGTGTCAGCAGATACTGTAGCTCTTGTGCTTAATGGTGTGTTTGTGCGTCCTTGTTGTTTCGGGTGTTATCTGTTTTGCTGTTTGCTCCCTACACTTCCTGCTGTGTGTCCTGCCAGCCCTTTCACTGTCTCCTTCAATATTATCAGAAAGTCGTCTTGTCTCACTGATCTTTTTCTTGACATTATTATGTCTGCTATTAAAACTGCAGCAGAGTGCAAGTACCTCAAAGATGTACTTACTGTGACTAGAGCAGTAAACGCACTTTGTTACTTTCCACCCCGAGCTAAAACTATTATTATTATTGTGTGCAAAACTCAAAGCTCTTAAAGAAAAATAATGTAATTTGACTACAATGAAAAGCATTTGTGTTAATTTGCATAATTAAATGAGATCAAACTAATTTATCTTAATTTCTCACAACACAAGAAACCAGTGACTTTAAGGGAAACATGTAGAGTCTGCTTGTTAGTTAATAAGCTGTAATTTCCTTGTGAATGCAGAAGAACAACACAGGCTGAGGACAAAACAAGGACACGCTGCCAAGGAAACGCATGTTTTTGGGAGTTTCACTGGTAGGAGCTGCCAGTCTTCTTGGCGACGGCCTTGTGTCTTTGTGATGTTGTGCTGGTGTCTATATTTGTATGTATTCATGGTGAGCTTAATCAGGAACGATGGCTGTTTCCTAAATTGATAAACCTGATCAAACATTATATTCAATGATTGGAAACCAGATCGATTCAAAAGACTTTATTTATTTTCACATATTACTTCATAGTCAGGCAGACAGTTGTGCAGCACAAAATCTGCCCGGGAACCAGAAATTTCACCTACAGCACCGACAAGAGTCCAGAACTTTGGCCTCACGCTCACTGTCATTAAAGCCAGAGAGTTTTAATCCGGAGCCTCTTCTAAATCTGATCCCTTCTGTCCAGCATGAAACTCCTTCAGTTTGGACTGTGGCTTTGAAAACCAGTGAGACATTTCAGACCTCATAGAGTTATTACATTTTGCATTTAGCATTGCAATGACATCTGTAAAGTTGAAGGCAAAAAGACACCGAGCTGTCTGTCCTCTCTGTCGCACAAAAGCGAAAAAGAAACACCTCAACACAACTTGCTCTCTCCTCCTTTGAAGCCCATCTCTATAAATAACTCCCCAGTGCTCTTACACGGTGGGGCTGCAGAGAAAACCGAGCTAAGAGTGCCCTCTACGTGCCGGCTGAAGCTCTGTGACTGAAAGTGTGCAGCACAGTCGTGCAAAAACGCTCAGGGTATGCACTGAATATACAGAATCAGGCACATTGAGCTGCAGCTGATTCTGCACTCCCGGATGTGTTGATCGGTAAAACATTTTCCCTTTTACCTGCCTCTTAAGCAGCTTAATTTCCCCCCACATATTGGCTCAATATTAAGAGCGCCTGAGGTAAAAGTCAGAGGCAAGGCTTGACGCACCCGGTGCCCTCTCTAAGTGCAGTGTCATCAGAAGTTAAGTGGGAAGGCAGGCCAGATCAAAGCAGCAAAGCAGATCTTCACTGTCTGACTTCATCTCTGCTAAAGCCAGAGAAAATCCTGTCACAACCTCAGATGCTCAAAAAAAAATGATTTTCCTTCCAGACTCATTACCCCCACCCCCCCTCGTCCACCCACCCACCCACACCCAGTGCCGGATGATGCTGCACACAGCAGTCACACTTGTGTAACCCAAATCAAAGCGCTCCGTTTGAAGACTTGTTTGTGTAATAAGTCTATTACAGAGCTATAAAAGCTGCAATTAGAAGGAAAGTCTGGAGTCAGTTTTAAAATCCCAGCTGATATCTTCCAGAAGACTCGAACACGCCGATACGCTGAAGGAATTAGCAGTAGCATGCTACATAGCTACATGAACACACTCAGGCATGCACGTGAACGCATGTGAGGACGGTTGCAGGTTTGAGCCCATGTAAAGCCAGTACAACTTCATATTTCTCTGTTTTTTTGTGGTACAGTTTTACCACAAGGAATTTAATAATTTCAAATAAAAAGTAAGAGGTGTAAGAGTTACACCAAAACAGAAGTGCAGCAACAACACACACACACACACGGCAAAAGAATGTTTTAATCACACAGTGAAGCATGAGGAAGGCCAAATGCTTTCAAAGCCATAAAACAGGAATGATCTTGTCAAAATGTTTGGAAAGCCATGTGAATAGTAAGGGCATTCATGAAATTGTCAATTAACTGAATTTTCTCAACCTGACAAATATCTAGCTAAGCTTACGGTGGCCTACAGCTGACAACAATGTAGAACTAAAGTGGAGAAAAGTAAGAGCAAGAACAAGGAAACACATTGTGATGAAAACTTAGTATCTTTAAACATTTGTGACTAAACAGGCGACAATCACAGTAAAAAAAAATGGCATTCAGAAACATTCCGATTTCAATCTACTTTTTTTTGTCTACATGTTGCTGTATAATCTGGAAAGCTTTACCCAACCTTAAGCAGCATTCATTATTTTTTATATTTTAATGGATATATCCATTTTTGCTGCTGTAATGAGCATCATTTTGCTGCAGCAGGCTGCTGTTTTCATCAGAAAAGCTCTGACTGTCACCAGTAGAGGTGGCCAGCCAGCCACGCCCACCTCGTTTGACTCACTCCGTTCACCTGCACACACAGCTGTCTCCAGTTGTCCATAATCAGACCTGTATTTAATCACCACTCTCACTCTCCTTCTCTGCCAGATTGTTTTGATGTTCTTACTCAACCTTCCAGCGTACCTACCTGACTGTCCGGAGCCGATCTTGCCTGTCCCCGACTACCCGACTCGCCTAATCCTCGTGTTCCCGTGCTACAGTCTGACGTCCCGGTGCCGACCTTGCCCGTCCCTCACAATCCGTATTGAGTATTGTCCAAGTCTTGTTGTCTTGTTGTTCCACGCACCATTAAAGTGTGTCATTCCAGTTCTCTGCTGCTCATGTCCTTCGTTCTGCATCTGGGTTCGACACTCACCCGTGATACTGACAGACTCACTGAACTCTACCTGTCCAGCAGATATACACTGTTAGCTAGCTGGTGGACATATATTCCCCTGAGTAGGTGGTGGAGACCAAAAAAGGGCTAAAACAAGAAAGTAGGACTCATGTTCTCCAAATGGGCAGAAACAGGGCTCTGTGTCTGCTGGGTGTTCAAATGGGAGACTGTTGTTTACAGTTATGCTTCCCACAGGTGGTCAAAAAAGCAATTAACACAGGTTTAAATAAAATTGTCTGGAAAAAAAAACATTTTCGACTTCAATATTCAATGCCAGATCTGCCACATTTCAGAGGGAATCTCCGCTCTCGCTCATATTCTTGTCTTGCTGGTGTTGGAATCTGAATAATACAATCGCCCAGTCACGATCTGGATTATGTCTTTCCAAAGTGTCTTCCTGACACTGAGCTACAGCGAGATCCAGTCGGCAAGTGGCAGAAACACTCGCAAGAGAAGGAATAGCCAGTTCTTCACTCCCCAACCTGGCGCCGGAGCAGACAGATGTGCTGATATGCCATCTATAGCCGCGGGCCTTTCCCGACTTCTAAAGGCTTCTGCTGTCAAAGTGGGGCTCCTGGGAGTGCATGACACAAAAGTTAAATGAAGGTTAAATGGAAGCACTTCAAAGTGGGAGATCTCCAGTGAAAAATAACGCAGGGAAGGTTAATGCGTGTCTTGTTGAGACACCGGAGCAGCTTGTAGCTTTTGGGCATCACGGTTTGAGGTCCAGTTTGGGTCAGAACGCCTTGGGGCCGCCGCTTATTGGTTTGACTCACACAGTCGATGTGCGCAGTGTGATGAGAGGGTTTTGAACTGATGCTTGGTGAGCAGTTATCTGCCAGGTCCGACAGACAACATTGGTTTTGTACCAGTCGGGTATCCGCCACTTGGAATCGTCCATCTTTGATATGATGGATACAGATACAAAGAAACATGTTTGTGGCAAAGATTCTCCCTACCGAGGGTTCCCTGAAGCTCGAGACATAGAGACGACACCAGCTCTGCACGGTTGCGACGTTTATTTGGCATTTTTAATCACAGGCATTCACCATCACCTGCCTAGCTTTTTCCCTGACTGCGTGGCTCTGGGAGCTTTTATAGCTCCCCTCCCGCCCACGCAATCCCACGATCATGGATCAGCTGTGCCTCCTTACGAGACACAGCTGATCCCCATGATCGTCCCCCTCTCTCTCCCTCTCTCTGTGCCGCAGGCGCGCTAGCCACGCCCCTGCCCACATACCCCCACCGCCCGACTTAGGCCGGGGAGCCACCGGTCTAACCAACTCCCCCCCCCCCCTCCCTCCCACTGGGAGCGGGAGTCGGCCCCGACCATCTGCACCCCCGACCTATGGACCACCATGGAAGTAACTTTGCGTTTCCGCCAGATGCCACCGGGTGGTCCGGGCATTGGCATCCTCCATCCGTGGGGGTCCGGGCGCGGGACATGGCCCGGACAGAGGGCGATCGAGCACCCCGGGAGGCAGGTTCCTCGCGCTCTCCGCCGGCCCCCTCCCGGGGCCAAACTGGCTCTCACCCTCAGTCCGCCGCGGCAACCTGCAACACAAGAGAGAGAAAGTTTAAGGAGGCGGGACCCCTACTGGTCCCCACTGTGTCCCAGTCCATGGACCCCATACGCGGGCCCGAGCCGCCGCGCCCGCCGCCGTCTGCGACGCCGCTTCCGCCGCCGTCTGCGACTGACCCCTCTCCTCCTCGTCCACCGTCGCCGACGGGACCCGCTCGGCCTGAGCCACGCTTCTGGCCGTCTCCGCCCATGGCACCACCATGGTGCCTCCCATCGCCACGTACAGCCGCTCTATCTCGTCGTTCCCCGCCTCCGGCTGTCTCTGCCGCTGCTTCCTCCCCTCCGGTAGTCCCCGTTGGGCGCCACTGTGGCCAAGTTCTTCGCTACCGTGGGCCTCATGAAGCTCACGACATAACGACGACACCAGGGCTGTACGTTTATCCATTTTATTGGGCATTTCTCACAGACACTTCAGACTCTCGTCCTGCTCTGCCTAGCTCACCCCCTTTCTGCGTGGCTCTGGGAGCTTTATAGTTCCCCTCCTGCCCACGATCATGTGGATCAGCTGTGCCCCGTAACGAGACACAGCTGATCCCCATGATCGTCCCTCTCTCTCTCTCCGTGCTGCAGGCGCGCTAGCCACGCCCACGCCCCACAATGTTTAATTGTTTCTAATGTTGTAACATAAGTGTTTTGCCCTAAACCTTCCCATTACAACCAAATTAATGGCCAGAGGGTGTTTGAAGTGCCGTACAAAGTGTTGTCAGACCACAAGGCAAATTGGGAAAAAAGCCTCCTGAAAGGGAACAAGACACGATAGATCTCACAAATTTGGTAAAACTACACACACTTTTGAACAGTCTCCCCGAGGGGATTCATTCTGTTACTAATCTCAATTAACACATAAATATGAATGCAGAACGGGCAACAGGTCGTTATTCGGTATTGGAAGTGTCCTGGTTTCCGTTTGTAGTACTGACCAATCATATTGGAGCAGCCTTTGGTTAAATACAGGTAAAATATGGGTATCCACAGAAAAGAAAGCCATTGACGGAAAGAACCAATCCGCGATCATCTGACAAGGATTTCGCTTTATATTGGTTTAAAATGTGAAGTCCAACTCCCGTCTTGCAACTCAAGCCCCAAGAGGCCTATTCGCAGTCGGGACCGATAGCCGATTGGGTTCTGAGGTTGTGATGTTGCACTCGTAGGTACACACAAAAGGCAACTGAACTAGCTGTCGGCAGGATGAGAAAAAGATAAAAGCCTGAACGAAGTCCTGACCTTGCTGACTTCCTCGCCTCCACACACCTGGCCAATTCCCTGTGTGAATCGGGCATCCTTTTTGTCAGATTGGATTTTTTTGAAATTTTACAGAAACTTTTGGACGCAGCTCGACCAATCCCAAAGTTGGAAAGATGTGGGAGAGGAGTGTTGAGACGCTGTCTGTAGCAAATGGTGAAATTTGCTGGAGGCCCTCTTCTTTCAGGGAGTGCTACATTATTCCGAGAGGTCTAATCCACCTATAAAACAAATACTTGGACCCTAGCTCTTAGCCAAATCAACAATACCAAACACATAGCACTTAAGGAGGTGCTTGAGGGCCTTGCAGAAGCGTGATTGGACGTCACAAGTCAGCCGATAGCGACACAGCTGTGCATGAGCTACTGATTGTAAAGCATGAACGAGACAGCCGATGCCAATAAGCTAATGAAAGCAGGACTGCAGTAATGCTCTGCTCCATGTATTTAATCTTGGAAAAGGTCCACAAGTGAATTGACAGTCAGGGGGGGGGGGGGGGGGGGGGGGCAGGAAGTTGGGATTGGTTACCAGGCAGAATTCATTATCAGCGGGTCTGAAGCAGTACGAGAGGGGGAGGAGTTCCACTTTGAGTGTAATGAGAGCCGCTGGTCCCCTCCAGGTGATCTTGTGTGCCGACTGCTAATGGAGATGCACACACACAGATATTGTTATTCCTTGTGCCGACATGCTAAAGGGATTATTATACCTCGGCCATATGGCTGTTCTGCTTTCGCATGGTGGTTTATTTGCTTATTGTTCTGTCTGGAATAATGTGGAAGGTCAGACACACTCCAACCTCACTGGCTTGGTTTGTTGCTCTGGTGCTGCTCTGCCAGCTGAGACCTCACGCAGTCGACACACAGACATTTCCGATCGCGTCCAATCAATTGGACTGAACACAGGTGTGCTCCAGTCGATCTCAAAGATGATCAAATAGAAACGGGAGGCCCCCTGAGAGACGTTCAAAGTATCACAGAGAAGGGTCTGATGACTTCTGTCAAGTGATGCATCCACTTATTCTTTTCCCCGGTAGCACTTTATAATAAGTACACACTATTTAGCATTAGTAAAGCATGAATAAACACTGAATTAATCATTTATAATGCATTATTCAAACACAAATCCTCATTAATAACTCATTAGTATGCAATTCATCAACAGTTGTAAATGTGTCATTCTTGATTAATAAGCTTGGGATTTCATACTTTATAAATTATGGATCCCCATTTGTAAATGAAGTATTAAGGACTTATAGATGATTACTAAGATAATTTGTAAAGTGTTAGTAAATGATTAAAAAAAGCTGCAATTCATGATTCATTCAGGTAGTTACTACTCATTAGTTAAGTATAGTTAAGTATGTTCTGTGACCTACTCCCCCTTCACAGCGTCAAACCGTGCATTCAGAAACATTCATGAGACAAAGGCTTATTTGGATATATACTTTATTTTATTTAGCTACAGTGATAGGTGACACCATTCTTAGAATTCATATTCTAAATAAATAAAATCTGTTTTCTATACCCGTATGGGACTTTTCCTCACTCTGACACGACGGCCACAGAGGTAGTGGAGAGACGGTGCCGTACAGTGGGGCGGCCCTGCTGAGAGGGCGCCTGCTACTGGAAGGACGACTTCACTGCTGAGACAAACTGAACACAGCCGTCCTCAAATGTCTTAAGAAATAGTTGCATCCTATAAAGACAATATGTAGCGGATACAAATTATTTCGACGACATCTGGTGTTCACGTGTGTTAAATGTGTGAATTTTGGAGAAGTAGTTCCATAAGTTTATTTACATAAAGTGAAAGACTGTACACATACAATCAGTGAGAGGAAAGACTTCAACCTAAATAGTCGTAGTTTGTGTAGCGGTCAGTGTAGCACAATAAGGCACAGCGATGTTATCGACAGTCCTTCAGCCTCCCAGTAGCAAACCGCCATGTATACAATCAACACCAACAACACATGCTACTAACACACTGGTCTTTGCGAGATTTCCCTCTGCAGATTGGACTTTTTGTTGGGCAATAAAGCGCTTGATGGAGGCAGAAATGATCCCATTGGCTCAGGGGGCAGATATTGGCTTATAGAAGAAGAAAAAAATCAACTTTTTCAAAATGGAGTTTTGAATGTGGAAATCCCTGATTTCAAAATCAGAAATTGAGTTGTCTGAATAAGTCTGAATAAAAATAAATAAATAAATACCTAGTTCCATCACGCAATGCAGAGTCAGACCAAAACCCAAATTCAGAGCACGTAATTCAAACTAATGTCGCTCGTGGCGAGACATCACACTTATTCCAGGGAGCGTCGCTCCACAGCTACAAAGCCACGCTTCCTCGACTCCGCCCTGTGACGATGGCATTTCTGCCCACATGTGAATGTTTGAAACTCCAATCTGCGGTCATTCCCATCAGATCAACACTGTGATACCCGACAACTGCATGGAATCCAACAGGAAACCTGGAAGCCTTTACACTATATTGCTCCCACATATGAGAAAACGGAACTATATAGCAGTTCATACAACAGTTTTCAGCCACAGCTTTTCCTAAAGTGAACATTTAAACATTTCCTTTAAACAAACATGTGTGTGTAAGGAAATAATCCAAGAGAGGTGAAAGTATGTCCTAATCATTTCAATTGAACCTTAAAATAAGTGCGTACACACAAAATTAAACATAAAATACAAGCTGCTATGCAATAATAATTCATAAGGCTCTCGGTGCATGTCAAACAAATCAATTATCTCCATTTGGATTAAATTATTACAATTTTTCTTTTGTTCTTAGAATAAATGCTATGGAACAAATGTTGAAACTCAATGGCTTTCCCCTTATTTTCATCAAACCATTACAAGGTTGTGTTTTGTTCTATTTGTATGCTGAGCAAATAAATACCAAGAAAGTATGATCACATAGACACTACTGATGCACATACGTCACCCATAAAACTGAAACCTCGTTCGGGCATCATAAAAAAACTCATTTATGAACAGGAGTGTGTTCTGTTGAAAGGGAAGCTCGGCTTTCTGTACCGTTTGGTCTAGGTGGCATGAAACCAGCAGGGGGCAGTGTTATTTGGTAGAAAGTGATTGTACAGCAGTCCTTCTCCCTCATTGAGAGTCGTCATGAACAGTGAGCATATAGTGGCATCTGATCTCTATCCACTAATGAAGTGCAAGCAGGAGAAGTTAACATTCATAAGGTTCCCATGTTAGTCGTTAACTAAAGCTAGAAGGAAGGTACAGACACGGCAAGACCAGCTTGTCTCCAGACGATAGCATGAGAACAAGTGGAATTATCTTATATTACAATAAATGTCATGGCAGATATTCTGGACAATGACCCTCAGAACGCATCCGGCCACATGGACATTAACAAGAAGGGATTTCACAGTCACAAAGCGCTTGGTTGTAATGAACCAGGTGAGGACAAACGGTGGAGAGCCACGCCACACAGCTGGACATCCAGTTTCATTATTCAGAATTCACATTCATATATTCAAAGCTCGGGGGGGAAAAAAGGGACAATTGCATTTTTTGTTGTTGTTCATGATCGCTTGTTGTTGTTATTAAAATGCGTTGGCTTTGTTACGGGACAGCGGGGACAGGACACCATTAGGTCAACGTCTGAGACCAAAGCCGCAGGTTTTTTTGTTTGACGAAAACCCATCAACGGCACAGCAGGGTGACATTTACGCAACATCTGGAATGGATGGAATATTGGACAACATTGACAGTCACAGCAACAGTTCAATTGTTTTCGTGATACGTTCACTTGTTTGCACACGAAACGATTCAAAATACTGCTATACTTCATTAGCATTTGGTGATTAGTAGCATCAGTAGTATTCCTTGAAATGCTTTAACATACTATGTTAGTGAATTAGTTACAGAACAACATTACGGAAATCTCATAGTTTTAACATTTACAGGGACATGTCAGGAGACAAATGGAGCACACAACACTGGTTTCTTGTATCTTAAAGTTAGTCACCGCAGGAAAAGTGGGTCACATTTAACACAAAGGTTCATCAGCTGTGTATAATATAAGTCACTCTACAACTCCCAGCATTCTTTACATCACGTTTAAGGCAATGTATCAGAATGGAGTGACGCGCTGTGCACAAGAAACACGTTTCCCTGCATATCTGCATTCAAATATGAGAAATGATATTGCTCATGGGCTCTGTGTGTGTGTGTGTGTGTGTGTGTAGAAATGCCACTATTATGCAGATGGTTTTTGGTCATTAATACCTTGTTAAGGCCCACAGAGGAAATTACATTCAACCATAATTAAACTTGTTTAATTGCAAAAAAATTCTAAAATGCTGTTTGGGGCCATTTCTCTACAGCATACTGTGCACGGGTGCAATACGGAACACTCGACGACGTACAGGAAGCATTTTATGACTTGATCGAAAGTATTCAAGTTGGACATTTGCGCAGTTTTTACTACACCACGTAACAGTGGGAAGGCGGGCAGCATAATACACGGGCACCAGCGTCGCCAGCTGTGAACACATCTGTTCATTATTTTTGAAAGTGGGAATTTTATGGCACCCAAATGTCATTTTAAAACACAGTGCAATTAGGATTTTGAGTTCTTGCTCGACACATATCACCAGATGGATCAACCATTTCCGGGCGCACTGGGATTGCCAACACTGCATTCACACTGCGGGCAACACAATCAACAAGTCGTCAGGAGTTTTTCACATCCCACAGAGCTGACCGACTGGGGGAAATCAGCCAAACTTTTGGTGTCAAAAGTTGACACCATCAAGGCAGATATCATTTTGCGACAGTTAGCCTGAAATCGTGACATTTTGTTCCCATCGTTCAGAGCAGCAACTTTGATGTGAAAGACTTTCGGATATTCAGATCCTCCAACTGTCCACAATTTGTTAAAAATGCTCATAAACATCAGTGTTGCTCAAAACTTCAGCAAGGACGGAATGCTGCTTCTGTTGCCACCAAACCGTTGACTTTTCACTCAGAGCAAGGTCCTTCTAACCACCGAGAAATCACTTCACTGCTTCCTCTTGTTAATTTAACCTTTCTTTGAATACCAAGTATTCCGTGTTGTAAGGAAGAGAGACTATTTAGACAGTTTGCTGGTGCTGTTGGAACAGTGGCGACACGCTGGTGCTGCATTCACACCGTATCGGAAGACGCAGCAGGAAGAAAGGAATGGCGCTTGTTGCTACAGCTTGGAATATTGAACTAGTTGATTTTTTGACTGTGAATTGAACTCAGTTATCTGCATCTGCAACATATGTGAATTCGCTGCTGTTAGCTCTCAATTTTGTTTAGTTTCTACAGAACCTAAAATCCCACAGCCTGATTGTTATTCCCCCCTGTTGCAGTGTTTACAGTAAATCCGATATGAGGTGAACTTGGCAAAAAAACACAATATATTTAGTACTATACTGTTTTCCATTCAGTTTTCCTGACTTTTTGTCTCTTCGTATGCATGCAATATCTTATACTTTTCTCTGTGGGGAACATTTCTGTTATAGTCGCAGCTGATGCTCTTTGACAAACAGATACTAAGCCTCCCAGCCTCCTCCAGTTGTTGCTTTGGCAGTTAGTTTTAAAGAAGGGCAGGAGGCCCTGAATAGAGCCTGGTGGAACACCAAGAGGCTCCTCTTAGCTTGGAGCTCAGTTTGATCGTAGTGGAGGGTGTTGCGAGGTTGTCGCGGGGGTGAGGGGGAGCTGTTGGCAGAGCAGAGGGATCTAGATGTTGGTTTCCCGCTGCATAGCTTCGTCGTCCTTCTCACTTTTGCCGACCAGCTCCTCTGACGCTTGGGCTTCCCCGTCAGCCTCCTTCGGATCCAGAACTTTGTCTGGATCTTCTGTCTCAGTCCGTTTGTACATCTCTGCACACTTGCGCTCACGCTCCAAGAGTCTGTAGTTGATGAAGTTCCCAATGAAGAGCCAAATACTGGCCAAAATCACGACGGCTCCACAGCAAAAATACATGTACTTGTAGTTTTTTGTGACATCAACCAGTTTCCCTGCAAGACAACACAAGGTTTTAAGATGTTAAAGTATTTGCAGAGTTATAACATTTTAAGTATTACCGTAAAGAACTGAGTTGCAATTTATAAAAAATACGGCTAAATGTCAACTATTATTAATTCTACCCATTAGCAACCAAGCTATCTTAGTGAGCTTTTGTAACTGACGAGCATACGTATATTAGCAGATAGCTCACAGGTTGATGGTAGTTTGCTACTAGCTACTGCGGATATTCACGATTAAGCTTCTTAAAACACTGTACCTTTTCTGGTGTGACTGGGCCTTATTCATATTGTGAACCAACCAGAAGGACTAAGAACACTTGAAAGTATAGGCAGTAAAAACTGTGCATGTAATGGAATGAAATATGTTCTTAGACAGACTGATTGTACCTGCAAGAGGTGGACCAAGGAGGACCGGGCAGCACTCCACAATGGTGGTGAGTCCCACAGCACTGGAGAACCTCTGTGGCCCAACAATGTCCATCAGCGTTTCAAACAGCACTGAGCTGACCATGCCAAAAGCAAAGCCGAAGAACATGGCATACACCACCAGACCGGTGTAGCTTTCCACCAATGGGCAAAGGATGTGGCACACTCCATTGTACAGCACAGCAAAGCTGAAGAAGTACTGGATCCTGGGCCGGACCCAGCGCGAGTTGGCCAGTAGCCCCATGGAGGGCCTCGCAAACATGTCAACAAAAGCCAGAATTGAGAGCAGGAAGGCAGCCGAGTACTCATCCACGCCCATGTCCTTAGCGTAGGCCGCAAGGAAGACAATAGGTGCAAAGAAGCCCAGGAACATAATGACATTGCCTGACAGGTAAATGAGGAAGCCGCGGTGCTTGAAGAGGGACAAGTCCAGGTACTTGTTGAATGTTTGCCAGGCAGTGGTCTTCTCTTTTGTTGTGGTGGTAATGGCAGCTACCTCTTCGTCCTTCTTTAGCTTGCCGGGCAGCGGTTTCAGAGGCCTCATGAGGGCCCCAGCCACACAGCAGTTCAATAGCAGGCCACCCAGGATGAGGAAGCTGCCTCTCCAGCCGAACTGGTTGAAGAGGTACTGGTTGAGAGGAGCCAGGGTGCTGAGGAACACCGGACTGCCTGCCATCGCCAGCCCGTTAGCAATGGGGCGCTTCTTGAAGAAGTATCTGCCAATCATAGTCAGGGCTGGTTGCAGGTTGAAGGCTAGTCCAAGTCCTATGAGCAAAGATGACAGAGCATTAGACTTAATTAATGCTGCAAAAGGATCTATTTGACTTCCTACCCAAGAGTACCTATGACGTACTTGCTTTGAGAACTAGCTAGCAACATTGGTGATTAGCCATGCTAGCTCTAAAGATTGTCCAACACTTTGATTTATGATCAAGTGCCTGCAAAACTAATGAGGTTCATATCAGCCTCAGTTGTATTTTGAGATTACCTAATTAGAAAATGTTAAACGCTAAATTACGATGCTGAAAGAGGTAAACATGATACCTGCTAAACATCTGCAATATTTTGGTGGAGCCTGCTATTTGTCAAGCCCGACTAAGAGTAAGTTTTAAGTAGCATTTATAATCATGTTAAAACAACGTATCATACAATTAAGGCAAGAGCCAGAATAGATTGAATAAACAAGTGAAACGTTGTTCCTGCAACAACACTTTTATTTTGAACCTGCTACTTAGAAGTAGTGGCTCATAAATTAACTTAAAAGGGACTTAGATGGACTTACCACCGATAACCCCTATGCAGAGGTAAAGCTGCACCACGCTGTTACAGAAGGAAGCTAGGATCATGCCAGTGGCAGAGAGACAGCCCCCCATCATGACGATGGGCCTGCAGCCGTATGTGTTGACCAGTATACTGCTGATGGGACCTGGAGCAAAGGGGAAAGATGAAATCAACCCATGCATGTCGGATGTTTACAGTAGGCAGGATAACTGAAAGTGAGTGCATAATGATTTAATCTGGTTAGTGCTGCACGCCAGCGGGAGCCCCGCTTCTATTAATAGCGGCAGCTAAGCGGTTTCAATTTTTAAACACGGCACTCCCATCGTCTCGTGCCAAATTAATTTCAGGGAAGTGACGGAGAGACTGTCACAGAAGGCTGTGAGTTTCTATTCTATATGTTTTTTAACATGCAGTGTTGTGTTAGAACAGGATAGTAGGTGCATCAAGTAACATTCTAATATATTGTCTGTGTTTTGAGCTGCATGGTGTGTAAAAGTGCAACCTGCATTTCATACATTTCACATAAAAGCCCCAAAAAAAGAGCACATGACAAAGCACTTTTTTATTTCTGTAGTACATTATGTTTATATTCACTGCAGACCTGTGCCAGAGCTCTCTTTGTCACAGAGAGCCGGCAGAAAAAGTCTTGAATGAGGTTAATTAGATTGTGACCGAATCCCCTGTTTAACTATATTATCTAAATGACTTAATTTGAAGTGAAAACAAAAAGGTCAACTGTAATATTATTAGCCTCACTGCCTGTAGTAAATGTCCGTTGGGTCTTGCACAGCCACCTGGTTTAATTTTGACAGATTGGACCGGTACCATAGATGTTAATGCACATGCTTTTACTAATCTGTGAACCTTAATTGTTGGACTGTGTGCTATAAATTGCAATTCATTAGCGGCAGTTTTGATTGTCTGGAGAAATCCAGGTTTGTTTACAACCTATTTAAATGATCAAATTTCTGAATCCGTATGTAAAAAAGGGGCATTTCACCCCACAATCTAAACTATATATTTTGCCTCTTACCTGGAATGCTATTTATCACTCTAGATTGTTCTGGTGCGAGTTGCCTAATTGTTTAGACTCCAGTTGTTTGCCTTCTCTCCAATATAATGGTATAAGATGGCACTCGGCTTGTGGTGCGCCAAAACATACATCTTTGCAGAAATCATGACCCGGTTACTGAAGATAATTGCAGGATGGGGAAAAAAAAATAAAAATGAGCTTGCAATGAGTGCAGCTGTAAAATGTTAGCTTGACTGGTAGGGATGAGAACTACAGCCACAGAATACATGATGGGCAGAAAGACCGAACCCATTCAAATGGCAATGACGAGGCACATTTCTGAATGAATCAGCATCTGTATTCTCAGTTTTCACTGTAAATGTTGTTCGGTCCATACTGAGGTGAATCGTGACTTCAGAAAAGCTAATAATAACTTTCTGGGCTGAGGAAGGTTGACTCGGTTCACTGAATTCTTTGAGAGAAACGGGTTTTATATCATATTTGTGCCGCGTTACTTTGTGTTCCATTGTTTATATCTCTCCATTTGTGATGTATGAGAACATTTGATCAGTTTCATACATCTCGACACATTACATCCTATGAATACTGTGGCTGCTAGAAGCGCTTATCTGCAACTTATAATTGACACCGTCCCCTAACCCCATGCTGAATTTTAAGCACAGGAGGTGTAAATCGAATAGGGAGAGAGAAAAGTAATGAAAGATGTATTTTTGGGAAATAATACTTTCATTACCAGCCAGAAGATGTATCATATTTCTGCCGGGCCCAGTGCAATTTAAAAAGCCACAACGGGCGAGGAGTCATCTGACTTAATTTGCTCCGCATGAATCTTTTTTCTGACCTTGAGGAAAGTTCCCCTCATTTGCATCCACCGCAGTGATCAGTATTCTCGGCGGGCTCAGCGGGACCCGAATCGGCCGAGATGAGGAAGCCCCTGAGCCTGCACATTACCTCCCTTGAAAAAGGCTTATCATCTCCTGGCCAGACTTCATTTCACAGTGGACAAAACCCCAAACTAAATATAACCACCTAGATCCCAAAAGGGAACGACATATATAGAAATGTGTCGAACCGTTTCTATCCACGACCCTTTAATGTGCAACGAGGCCGCTGCAGCTCGGGACGATGCGAGGATGCTGGCTATCCATCACACTTCAAATAGGATGAAGTCGACAGGAATGGAAGCAAACTTCTTTTGAAAGCTGCTCTGCAGCAAGACGACACGGACACGCTGTCGAGCCAGAACATTACACGGACATTTGTGGGCATTGTGGTGAAAGTTTATACACGTTTTCAAGTCGACATGAGGCTTTGAGGAGAAGTTTAGAGCTGTGTGACAGGAAGGCACAATCACACTGGAAGGCGTTAACGCAGAGGTCTAAAGGTTAGAGAAGTGGGCTGCTGGGGACAGGGAGGCTGCACGCTCGATATCCCAGACCGTTAAATCTAGAATGGGAGGTTTTACCACCACTGAGCACGGCCCTTTCCCAGTGGAGCTGCTCAGTGGCCAGCAGGAAAGACTGTGGTTGTATTGGGCACTGCATGCTTGCAGCCAAGAAGGACGCAAATGAGAGCAGCGAGAGTGAATCACAAACATATTTATTTTTACGCTGTAGTAAAAGACGCTACAACGCTCTGCATGAACGAGGGGAACTGCGGAGCTGCGTAATGATTATCTGTGGGTTGGTCACTCCAAGGGGCCGCCTTCACATTACATTAAATCATTTAATCATACGGTAATAGAAAAAATCTTGAAAGATATTTCTCTGAAACAATCTTGGCATTACTTTACAGAACAATTTACAGAACTCACTGACAACGTCTGGATGATTTTGGCCCCATGACACCGACAGGGAGTAAACTCAACCTTGAGGTGGACAATTCAAGTTCAAGAAAATAATATCAAAAACCTTTGAATAGCTGAGAATAATGGCTTAAAGCAACTGGGTCTAAGTAAAGTTGGAAATAAAAACTAATGAATGGCACCTGGTATTCTGTTAAGCAGGACACACACACACACACACACACACACACACACACACACACACACACACACACACACACACACACACACACACACACACACACACACACACACACACACACACACACACACACACACACACACACACACACACACACACACACACACACACACACACACACACACACACACACACACACACACACACACACACACACACACACACACAAATAACAATTACTGCAATGCTTCCCTGAAACAAAAGCTGCAGTTCAGTATTGCCTCATGATAAACCACTCGACAGGTGCACATGTTTTCTCGACTGTTCTTCTGACACATGGCATCTACCTGTGTTTACGACAGTGAATGGAACGCAGGCGTGCATTGTTTTGACGCTGCCTCCCCCAAGGTCGAGTCTCTCTCTCCCTGGATTAGCAGCACTGATCCAACGCAGCCTGCAGTTTAAAACACGTCATCGCAGAGCGACGCTGCCTGAGGGAATGAGTGGCGGCTGCCGTCTTCACAGCGGCCCGGTGCGACGCTATGAAGGGTCGAAGTGAAACATGCCCACGCCTGCTTTTCTAAAGGACGGATAGTGATACTAAATTAGTGCCGTCATGTGGAGTTTAGAGCTTGGAGACCGCCGGGTCTCGCTTCACTTATAAGATTATACCCAACTCAGAACAAAGGGCCCCTGCTGTCCCCATTTTTTCACGATAAAAGGAACACATAATATAAAATTAAGTCATATAGCTATTATGGGTTATTGATCTTATTGATCTAAAGTAATCGTTCAGAGTCTGGGGGATCAGGTTGTTGACATTGTTGGTTGATAAAGACTATATTGCCTGTAGAGGCAGTTACACAAATGCTAAAACTACACAATTGAGAAGTTGTGACGGCTCTTAAACCTCTGAAATCTGCAGGAGATAGAGCTGTGGCTAATGATCACGTTCATTCAATCAACACAGAAAACTATGCTGTACACATTCCAGAGTAGTCAAAGTAAAGAGTGAGAAGCCGTGGCAGCAGCTCTGTGAGACTGTACTGAAAGAGGAATGCCAGGCCGACAGGCTCGTGTTGAGCAGGTATGTCGGCCATGTTTACGCCTTAGTTTAGCATGGTAGCATGCTAACAATGGCTAACTAGCACGAGGACAGCTGAGGCTTACGGGAATGTTGTTAGTTGTGCAGGTATTCACTGTTACTAAAGTCTTTGTATAAAAGGTCTTATATGACGACTTGCCTCGTAATGTTTTCGGGATTTTATGTATTAATTATTTGATGTTTTACTTCAAATTCAAATTAAAGGATTACACACCCCTTCATGGATTTGATAAATTTATCTTATCAATATCTGCCCGCCAATCTAAAAACAAGCCTGTTTTTGATTTTGATTTTGAGTTTGTGAAAAGGTGTAGTCACAAGGTTTGCATGGACACTCATTCGAAATAAAAGGTCCTTTCTGCAATTTAGATTAATATTACTGCGTGTCTGAGGCCACGCATACACACACACACACACACGCACACTGGGGAATTAGAGGTGTTAAACATTCAAACAGTGATTGCTTCATCAGCGTAAGAGGCAGAACAAGAGAGCAGATGTTTTAATGAATAGCTGATGAGTGCAATCAATATGAATGAATGAGTAACAAGAGCCGCTCGCTCAGTAACTGCACGTATTGACGCCGTCACCACACGATAATGACATGCGGTCATTGTAAAGCTAAAGCAGCACTTGCCGATCGGCACAGAACCACAACGCGGCCGACACACACTTCAAGAGTTGATCTCTCCGGCAAGATGCTGTCTTTTGTTACAATATTATTATTTTGTCAGGTCCGAGAGCTCTCATCCCGAGCATAATCAACGCCTCCCCCTCCAATTGCTACACAAGGACACCTGCTCTGCAAATATGTATGTATGTATGTATGTATGTATGTATGTATGTATGTATGTATGTATGTATGTAACAGCAGGTACCCAAACATTACAATAGCTGTCACCACGTGTCTTTGCAGAGCTGTGCTACATCAGAAATAAACATGACATGCCAAGAAAACATTTGGCGAGAAATCAATTCCATGGCAGGTGATGTTTGGTACAACACAGGCCGTTCACCTGTACACCTGAATTTGCTGCTTGTTATTTTTTTTACAGATGTGTCCACAATACAAAACATACTGAAGAAAATTTAAAAATAGGAGTCCAAGTACAACTGACAGTTATAGAAAGATAGATAAGAGTGAAGCATTTACTTAATTGCTTTTTCTATAAAACACAGGAAATGAGCTTTCCAGTACTGCTGTGGACCGGTACAGATGGGGACAACAGCAGTGGATCGAGTGACAGGAGGATTACAGCGCGGACAGATGGCCGCCGCGGCACTGCCAAGCAGACGGCTGCCGGGCTGGGGCCAAAGTGGGAAATATAGCAGGTGATCAGAGCAATATGGTGGAGAAAGTGACCGACGGAAAACACAGTCTGGGCCTTCAAAGGATTCTTATTCAACAACTCAAGGCCAGCGGTAGCAATATAAATGTTATCGCTACCGCTGGTCTTGAGTTGACTTAATAGTAAAGTGCTGATCTTTTGTTTTGCATGCATTTACAATAAATGGCAATTTTCCAATTGTATCTCCAACCTATCAACAGGTTGTTTTTGATACCGATAAGAATTCCCATTAGTTGCTCAAGCTTGTCATGACACGGTGGTTTCCTGGCTGTCCGGAGGCTCAGCACGTGACTCTGTGTCCTCATCTTGTGATAAATGAATCCAGGTCACGACCGACTCCCGTCTCTATCCCTTCAACACACACACACACACACACACACACACACACACACACACACACACACACACACACACACACACACACACACACACACACACACACACACACACACACACACACACACACACACACACACACACACACACACACACACACACACACACACACACACACACACACACACACACACACACACACACACACACACACACACACACACACACACACACACACACACACACACACACAGTGTGTGAGTACAGCAAGAGCTCCACGAGACCAAACACTGGAGGGTAAATCACAACAGCGTCTGCTCGGAAAACAACGCACCACCCAACGGCATGTGTAGCAAAATTAAATCTTCAAGAGATTCCCCTAAAAAAAAAAGATTAACATTGTGATTTGAAGGATCGTCCTTAAAAGGAGTCACTTGGATCCAAGCTCTCTGGTGGTGAACAGGACCATAATACAAACCTACTGAAATGGAGGTTAATCTTTGCTCAGAAATCAGTGCGCATCATTGGTGTTTGTTTTGACTTTGGCCAAAATTGAGAATTTCTTTCTCCCAAAACACTGCCCTCTACTTGAGTGTTCTCTGGGTCATTTTATTGCTGCATTATCAGTGTGGATGAGTTAAACCTGATGATAGTACTTAGATTCCAACAGACACACATGTAGTATGAACCCATTTGGATGCTCCATCGGTTACTCTGTGACGTCGTAAATACCGGCATGATTCCAATAAGTGCTGAGGAGATATATATGTGTGTGTATATATATATATATATATATATATATACACACACACACACACACTGAATGGAGATGTGGGGATTTTGCTTTAAATAATGATTGTAACAGTGAATAAAGGCTGACTAGGAGTCACAGGAACCGTGTTGTTCCTTAGTTTCATTGTCTTCGGTCTTGATCAACAGGTGATGTGGTGATTTATACCCTGTTTTCACAGCTGGATCACGTTGACATCCTGGAGTTATCCTTCAAACGCATACTATAGATCATTCTGTCTGCTTCTTTCTGAAATCACTTTTTCCAAAAATCTGATCATATTTGTTAGTGAGTGCTGTTAGTGGCAGTGTTGGTTCTTTGGCAGCTGACAGCTAGTCTGAGTAGCAGTGGGGGGTGGGGCTTAGAGATGTCAACAAATAACTGCAGTGTGATTTTAGATTGGATACACACACCTTTAAAATACCATTAAAAGTTAAAAACAACTCACCTGCAGCATACATGACCGCGAGCATGATGGAGGAGATCCACGCGATCTGGCTGTAGGAGGCATCGAAGATGATCTGGATGTCCTTGAAGTAGACGGTGATGGCCTTGGGGAAGGCGTACGAGAAGCCGATGGAGATGAAAGATGCCAACACCACAGCCCACCCCCAGCCGCCGTCCGGTGGGGGCACGGCGGGGGGACTCGACGGGGGCGGCATCACTGGGCCACCTCAGCGCTGACTATTCACTGCAACGACAGACAGGAAAAGGAAGGAGGAAACCAGCGTTACCACCGGCATGCTGTGTCTTTGATATCAGATCACCAGGCGTGGCTCATATTGACAGTGCACATGGCGGCTGGTATAGATAGTAAATAAACATGAGCCTTTATTTGGAGGAGCTGCCAGTAGTAATACGACACGAGAGGGACAAGGACATGCCAGAGGTCCGTATCCTGCACAGGACTTAATTATTGGCTTCAGAGGGCGTGCACTGAGAGCCCATTGCAGCCCCACCCAGCATTCACCTTGAAGTAATGGAAACAAGGAGGAGGCTGTCAGCTGGTCAGGTCAGGAGCTGCTGTGTACAATGCAAGCACACCCTAATTACACATAGATAAACTATTTTCTACAACAACACTTGATACTTTTTTTTTTTTTTTACATGCTAACTCAAAGAGAAACACACACATCATAATACAACACGTGTAGCGGTTGTGTTTTAGCTCTTTCTAACCTCATTATCTTCACCTTTCTAATCAGCCATGAATAACTTCCAGTTGTATAATTAGCTCACGGTGCACACTGAGGCCGTGGCTGCACTTCTCTTTTTAATGCCACATTTGTGGTCTGAAACGGCGTGGGACATATTTCATGGTCAGAGGAGCGTTTTGTATGTTTCACATAAATGAACAGCCAGTGGAAGAACCAACATGTTTCCTCATGTTGGAGTTGCAGCATCACAAGTGAGCAATTGTTTGCGATTACCGGAGTGAGATGTGGTTGCTAATAATTGCCACCACTGATTGCAATAGCGCCCTAGAGCTGAACAGAGGTTAAAGTTAATTCACTGGTTTTACACCAAGCTTAGGTAGTAACCCGCTATGGTTATACTCCCCTATTTATAATATATGAAGTAAAGTGTTTTGTGTTCCGTTGCTGGGGAGGAAGTTGAAAACACACCCGGTTGCATGATGGGAATTTAAAGACCTGACCTTTTTTAATCTCAACCTAGAGTCAGGAAATCTCAGCCTCTGCTGCTTCAAATCTTTTTTTTCATTGTGTTTCCACCTTTATGAAAGTGCTCTAGTAAAAGTAGCAAATCATTGGAGTTACCCTTAAAATAGTTTATTTTTAATTTGCAACAATATAGATCAGATTGCCTTATCCATGCTGATGCGGCTACATTTTAAAATGCATCTTTTCTTCTCTTCTGGGCTCCCATTCACAGTAGATACAGCGTCAGTATAGAGCTGCAGTGTGGACGATGAAACATGATTTCATAAAATGACTATGGAATGTGATTTATTGGCTAAAGGGGGCCTGGATTATGTTAAAAATATCCCACAACTCGAGGAGATGTATTAAAATTGCTTGTTTAATACCGGCCACATTCCAATTCCTTATGCTATATCATGTAAGACTGATAAGAAAAGAATGGGATGTACATGACTGTGAAACTAAGCTGCTTTGCTGTTCCTGTTGCTGACAAACAGGAACCAACACCTTACAATAATGTTGGTGGAAGTCTACAGCGTACAGCAGCACGCTTCATTCAAGAACATCAAAGCCGTACGGGAAACAAACGCACACTTAAATGAGTCATGAACACCAGCATCAATAAATGATGCTGCCGCTCTCGCCAGATCAGATTGGGACGTTGTGGTGACTCACAATATACTGAGATCTACTATGTGTCAACAGGAAGCCATCAGTGGGCTGACACACAACAAATATAACTAAACTTGTATAAAGACTTCAATAAAGAAGTTGCGCAAACAAAATCATTTAAAACTTCTTCATGGGTTTGAATCATTCATTTTAACATTTCTAAAATAAGCTTGACATAGCTGGGGGCGGAACTGTGATATTTTTCTGCGTTTGACCCCTTTTACATTACACATTTGATCCATCGTAAATATACAAAAATGATGTATTACTGCTAGTCTTTCAAACTTTGTGCTTTAATAGAAATCTCTCCGCTCTCCTTTTGGGAAAAATGAGACAGAAGAAATTAGCATGATGAATTAAATTCTACTCATTAAGGTTATTTATTTTTGTAATGAATTCCTACAAACCATCAATAAGTGGAACATGCTCTGCCAATTCTGATTCTTTGATTTTGTGATTGCCTCCACATTTTTGTAAATGTTGCGTTGAAACAATGGTATTAGTTATTATAGCAGATTTTATCTGTGTGGATGACTAAACACCAACAAAACGAAACTAAAACTGGGCTGGTGAATGGAAATATAATCCCCTGTGTACATGTGTTGTATTGCCCCTTTAATCAAAGTTGGAGATTATGCCTTTCCATACAGTGGGCCTAATCCACGCTAATCAGATTACAGGCTGTCCGCAGCAGCACTCAGTGTAGATACTGGTTTTGATTGATTGAACGTGACGACAATGCACGGACGAACCTCAGGACTCATAAGCAGCTTAAGTTGATGGGCTCGAATATGAAGCGCCAAACAGATTGACCATAAAGTAGCAGCGAAGGAGAGGGGACAAGGCGCACTTTCAGACAAGCTTGACAAATTCCACATTAAGTACGTAAGTCAAACGGAGCAAAGTCGCCCTTCAGTTGCTACAATGTCAACACTTCCTCTTTACTTTAGGAGCCCAGATCCTCATCATGGGCCTCTGTGTCCTTCACCTGACACCACTGGCTGAGAGCCGCCGACAGAGGAGTGACTGACAGGCTGCGATCAAGTGAACTCTGGTGACCCCAAGGTGCCTGAAAAAATCCATCATCTGGAGCCTTGTTTGTTGGGAACCACCCACCTGTCCACGCCCACTATTAGTCAGCAAATATGCAACCAGCAACACCTGTTAGTCGAGATGTCTGGTAATAATTAAACGTTGATCCCAGCAGGCAAATTATTTAAATTCCCTTCCACATAGAAATGTTGTAGGTCAACAGCAACACATCAGTATGCCAGTTCACACGGATTTCACCTCTCATGAACCAGCAGGCTCTGTGAATATTTAGTGTGTCCGTTCTGACCGTAATTAATAGGGGCCATCAAACCGTAGTCATAGAGTGTGATTCAAGATTTAAAGCCTTGACTCTATTTCTCCCCCTTACATAGAATCAGCCTGTGTATACGAAAGCAACTTCAGTCCTCCAAAGTGTTCGCACAGGATGCCTTCAGGCACAGTAAAGCTCTAACTAGAGCCAGTGTTAAGTTTGTCTGTTCTGGGCTGCTGTAGAAACATTGTGCTACAACATGGCAAAGAGGACAAACTGCCCAGGTAGATGTAAATTACTTTCTCTATTCTCAGGAAAACACTACGAGTCTCAGGTGCTTATACAATGCTTAAAACATAGTTATGAATATTATATTCCAGTTCTGCCAATGAATCCACATAAATGTTACACATTGTTCCTTTAAAGAGCTGTTCTATCTCAGAGGGTGTGGAGGATCATCAGGTACAAAAAAAAACACGTCAACCACGGAGAGAGACACACACACACACACACACGCACGCACGCATTAAAGGCTTATCCTTGTGTGTTGCTGGGTTGAGTGTGAGTTTGTTTTTTGGTCCAGTGTCCCCTGCATGTACTTGAGATGACTGCTGGACTTCATATTGTTGAGCCTACTCGAACAACAGAGCTGAGTGAGCGGCAAAGATACGGCAGGAGTTCAGGGACCAAAATAGTGTTTCTATAATCAAATCATCCCAACTGGCAAAAGCTAAGCAGGCTGCGCTACACAGCAATACATTAAAGTAGTGCATCTCATGTGTGCGTCTGTCCGTGTGTGTGAGACCTCCAAGGACATCAGTAAGTACCTTGGCAGAGAGCCTGAAAGACTGCATTCTTTGTAGCGTAGCCCGACACAGGGTATGAGCTTTTATTCACAACCAGGGGCAAGCTGGGAGCTCAGTGTTAGATTCCCGATGAGTTTCAGTGGCGTGAGACCCCAGTGCACGCACACAGAGATGTTAAGCTACTGATTGGCGTTATGAAACGTACATTTAGGTTTCATGTTTGTTACCGTGGCCCTTTCTGAAGCCACAAATCTACCTTTTGTTTTGTAAATTTGGAAGCCTGGGTGGAGCTGAGGAAGGCAAACATGAAATATGTTGAAACACACCATGCATATAGGTTCCTTGTAAGCCCACACACTGGACGTAAAGATGCACACTGCACAGACGCTAAATGCTACACAATGTTTGAAAGTAGTCCCTAAATGTGTCTGTTTCGGTGTGTATATTTGGGTTCACCTGAATTTTAGATGAGATTAGACATCTTTAATATCCTTATATTTGCCTTTGGCTTCACGGACGTGCATTTGCTTAAAAGCTGCCTTTGCCAAGGGTTAAAATACAAGAGAATGAAACGAAAAACTAAACTAAGTAAGTAATAAATGGGATAAACGGTTTGGGATGAAAGTACAAAATTATTAGCTAGCTTTGTACTTTGAAAGAAATTGGGCCATTTACATAGCGTTTCCAATACAGTTAAGACTTTTTAGAGACAGCAATTAGGATGGGAAGAAAAGAGTGCAAAGGTACCATTCTGAGGAAGAAAATCTCCTCCCCTCCATTATCCACACTGATTAAAGCTTGCTTTTGACTTCCGAGCTGCTAAGTGGACTCACTTTTTTCTACTTTCACTGATAGTCGGCCAGTGATTACTCAGTAATTGGGTCTTAATGTGGCCTTTTGTGAAGCTCCATGGGACTTGCAGTGTCATGAAGGGCGACTGAAGGTTAGCTGACTGACAGGTGCTGATGTGGGAACATGACTCAACGAGTTAGAGCAGCGCTAAACATGTACTCAACTTGCGTACGTTTTACGATATGCAGTTTTGAAATGACAGACTCGTAATAATTGTTTGAGACCTTGAACAGCAGTGAAGTATTTAACGGTTCCAGTTAAATGCCACTCAGATAAAAAAGGTGCCGTAAAGCCCGTCAAACTCCTCATAAGGAAACATGACCTCTAGTGTCAGCGACTGCCACCAGCATGACCCTCACACCACACCTGCCCCCCCACACCTCTCATGAGACTTCAAGTTATGGCAACGCAGGATTAGCTCGAAGGTAAGCTTGGAGTAACACTACTCACTTTGTTGTACAAATGGTTCATCATTAACCCAACGAGGAGAACTCTGGGTGTTGACTGAACCACGAGCTTCATTCCTCTTATCACCGTCTAATCTCAGGAGCGTGACCCCCCTTGAACACACTTGCCCTTGATCTTGAGCACCAGCCAATGCCACCGAAACAATGGCAAAACAAACAAAAAAAGGCCACCACACAGCAGGTATTCACGTGAAATATATGAAGAGTATAATAATTTAAACTTGTTTTGTCAGGCCCTAAACCCTGATGGAGACGAAACCTTGATTAAAAAAAACGGTTCAAGTGCTGTGATACATTTCCATAAACACGCCTCCGCCCATTAAAACTGGATGGCAAGCCTCTGCAAAAACTGAATAATTCTCCCAACTTGTGATTTAGTGACTTTTATGGAGCGCGGTGATCCTTGGCAGTTTAAAAAAAAAAAAAAAAAATACATGGACCCTTACATCACCAACACACAACTACTCTGTGGACACAATAGCATGCTGGGATTCAGTCCATCCATACCACGTTTTCCATGTGGGCCTCCCAACACCTACAGTCAACATCCAATCCAAAGCTCTCGCTTCTCTCCACACCTCTGAACGCGCCATGGAGGTCAGAGGCGCTGGTCTCTGTTACATCTTTGTTTCCGAGTGTTAATGTAGGAAATCAAATGTCATACATCTCGTATTTAACAGAGCACCTTCATATTATGGAGCTTAAAAACTGAAGTGCTGAATGCGACAGAAACAGGTTATATAAATAAATAAAAAACTGGTTTGGCATTTCTGTACTGCAAATTAGTTTTACTTATTGATTTATCGCCTATAAGCAAACATTCACCGATATTTCTACCTGGTTTATTTATCGGTATCTTCTTCTTTGATATGATCCAAGCTTCAAAATATCCAATCGAAGGTTATAGATGACCTTTCTCATGTCATGTTCATCTCATGTAAATGTTACACAACAGGTCGCTGTTCCTCCAGAGCAAACAAAGCTAGAAAGGTTAGTTAGAGATTGTCGGACAACCTTTACGGGTGTACTAAAGGTTGCCAACCATCTCAACCATGGACTTATTCATTATGATAATTCAATGCATACATCTTAACATGTTTAGTTATTTCACACATTTCAGGTTAAGTTAGTTCTTAAAGTGGAGTACAATGCCTTGTTCTGGATCAGATTTAGTTTGCACGCATCAGCACGGTTGCGTCCACAACAAACGTCTCCCATAGACATTTGAAGGAGGTCCTGGAAACCTGATACAAACGTTAAAAAAAAAAAAAACACCGACAGAAATGTATTCATATCCTCAAGGTACACAGGAGCACAACCGTGTCAGTATCATTCATTATATACGATGTGTGTACAACTTCACCAGCAAAATATGGCAGAAATGTGGACCTTTAACACCAGAGTAATGAAACATAAAAAGAAAAAAGAAAGGGTTTGACGCTAAGGTCAGAGAGGCCACTGCTTTTGAAAGGAAACGTACAGTGTGGACCAACACAACCAAAGAATGTTCTGTTCACCCGCAGACTGAAAGAACATGAAAATCAATTTTAAATAACAAGGAGAACAAGGTCCAAACAAAGCTGGACAAAATGCAAACCATCTCATCTTTGGGCCAAAAGCCAGATACTGGGAAACCTGGAGGTCACCAGGAGCCAGCACTATCTATGAATATAGACAAACAGCCACCAGACAGACATATCTGAGGGAGCCCTTTGCAAATACAACAAGAACACCGTGAAAGTGGATAGAAAGCAGGCGTGTGTGTGTTAATGCTATGAGCTACAGTGTTGTTGTTAAAGAGTAGGAAAACATGCCTTTTCCCTGAGATGACAAGATCGGCATCACTCCCACATGTGTGCGGATATCATGAAGCTGCCACCAAGCAGGTTAGCTTAGCTGGAGGAAGTGACTGCACCTGGCCAGGAAATAGCCCTGCATATAAACCTGTAAAACCACACGCAGTCTCGTTTTTATAGCTCACTTTGTGTACAGGTTAAACAAAGAGAGAGACAACATGGTAATTTGGGAGGTTAGGTGCTGGTACGTGGATAATGTTATCTTTGGTCCGTTTGTAACGCTACTCTTTTCCAGTCTTTGTGCTAAGCTAGGCTAACCAGCTGCTGGCTGTAGCCTCATATTTTGCATACAGACATGAGTCTTTTTCTATTAAAATATTTTAATATGATTTAGACTACTTTATAAAAGTATATTGTGTCACTTGTGAGAGAGAAAATAAAACTAATTTCAATATACTCCAGTAGGCTATGTTGGTGATACAGACTTGACCAATAGCTTATGGAGGCTGGTGTTATAGCTAATGTTAGCAAAATGTAAGTCAATGGCACAGTTCTGCTAACATACTGAGTCAGGTTCTCTGACTTAAAGACTCTTTCTACATTCTGTTTTAGCATTTAGCCCAAACTCACATCTTGTAATTGTTACTTTTGGCCACAGTGGGTGCTGTTCAGTAAAAAGGACTTTATTGCTGCTCCCTCAAAGATGCTTAAGACGCTCTTCCCCAACCAGGGGACTGCTCAGGCTAAATAAATAGACAGCAGTGATACATTTTCCAGTGGAAAACAGTGACGTGGAGTCATTCTTACAGCTCACCAGCTGACCTGGATTGAAACATCCTCATTTTGTGCCAAAACATCTCTTTTTTTTTCTTTAAGATAAACTTACTGTTAGCTGGCATTTGGAAGAAACCTGTAAAAGTTGGACTCCCATCAGGGATACTAGTTGGCAAGGCCGGGATGCAACAGCAGAGTGACTCCTCAGCACTGCAGTCCAATCATATGATGCTGCTGATGTAAGGATAGAGGACCGGATGAAGCCAGTCTAAATGCCAAGGCCTACATCGACCAAACCGGGCGCTCACAGCCAAAGTTACGTTTCGATTTTTAAAAAAACAATATCTTATTCCAATGATTTCCTCCGGTAGACGACATGGCAGCGTGGATGAGTATTTACACCTCTCTCCAAAATGCTCCTGAACGCATCACAGAATTTACTCAAACATCCACTCACGCAGCACACTAAGCCTTTTCGCTTTATATATAAATATATATTAATACATGTTTTTCTTCTTCTCATTCATCGCATCACATGCTCATCTCTGCATACCGCGCCGTCCCGACAACTAATCCTGCCGATCACCGGCTGCGGCGGCTCGTCTTTCCGAGGCATCAGCGATAAACACACACTAAATGTTACTTTACCTTTTTCTAGGGAGGTGGGATGAAGAGGCGCGTGCGTGCGTCCTGAGCAGGCTGCCGGCTCGTCGTGACCTTGGATCAGAGAGATGCGTGTCTGTTGTGAAAGGCTCTCGTGTTTTGAATTTCCTGAGTGAGCCGCTGTGTGACGTGACGCGCCCGCGCACTGTGGAGGGCGGCGCTGCCTGCCTCACGGAGCGGCATTCAGGACGCGTTACTCGTTACTCGTTACATGCACGGCTCCTCAACCCTCCCGTGCAGGCCTCACCTGTACTGTCCAGCTCTGGCGTGTCCCATGCAAGGCAATGAAAACACTGGCCCCTGACTGATAGACATGACATTTCTGTCTTATTATATTTTTGTTTATTCTGAAAACTATCTAATGGTAATGATAAGCAAAAGGAGCTCACATTATAGCTGAACTGTCATTTAAAGAGTGAGAGATTAAAGTGGGTGAAGTTTCAGTTGAAGATTAAAATGAATTGTAAAAACATAATTATGTCAATATGTTAGATTAAAATATACAATATCTCGCACAAACACATAGCAGGAATAAAGAGTATCAAGGGTCTAACATTTTATGAAAGGATTGTAAGTGTATTATTGGGATTACAAGGGCCTACTAATAATGATAACTACAATAATGAAAAAACTGAAGTTGCAGTTTAAAGGGTCGAGCTGGTTGAAACTGTTTAATGAAGTGTGAACGCTGAGGAAACTTGTCGGGGTCAGTTGGGGTGAACGTGCTGAAACGAGTCGAACGTTCAGATGAACTTCTGGCACTGAAAGTGATTGAAACGCTGCTCATGAGGGTCGCAGATTGATTTTCTGTACGTTGACTTTCATTCTTTCACCATCAGATGTTCCGTGCGTGCGTAAAGCCGCTGGCATCCCAGCGGAAAACTCAATCTGGGTCATTTGAGCTCAATCCCGTTGGATTAATGTGAAGAGGTCACATGGAAGCCTGTGCATATGGTGAGAGGGACTTGGCAAATGGGAAGAAGAAGACATTTAGGAACAACTGCACACACAAAAAACACAACGGGTTTCATATGAAGTCACCAATATGAAAAACAATTTGATAAAAATGAAGAAGGCAATGGAGCTGTTACTTGGCTTCTTATGAAGATGCAGATATACAGAAGCAATCCAACAGGTGTTCATGGTTTTGGAAGTGACTCACTCATGTAAATGATAACAAATTAATTTTCACAGGGTTTTGCAAGATAATCACCCAAACAGCCGCTCAGTCATTTCTTAGATTCTCTGTGCGTGAACCTGGTCTCCTGTGTGTGTAAACCCTCTGGCAGCAGGATGAAGCCGACATTGTTTCAAGTGTTTGTTTATGTTCAGCCAAACTGACAAAATAACTGTAACTATGACATGAACTCTTCCTCCGTGAACTCTTCCTCTCCTGGAAGTTCAGAATGCTGAATTTGAGCATCAGTGTGAACACCATTTCATTCTGTTTGTATCACCCTTACCCATAATACCTTGTGAGCCGCATCCCTTTCACTCGGACAGATGATCCAAACTAAAGGAGGACACTAAAGATTTTTTTTTAGCTCTGACGATGCTGGCCGTTAGCTTGAGCTTCATTAAATTTTCATTCATAAAAAAACGCATCGATATGGCAAAGTTGCTGAATATAACTTCTGTTGGATGCTCTCTCTTCTTCCATCCTGTCAGGAATATTTTCCATTACATTTTGATGTGGCCTCCCTGACTCGTGAACACAGCACTGTATGCACAGGGAATCATGGCGTGTGGCCAAATGACACAACGGATTACCTGCACCAGGAAATATATCCTGCTCCAATCCAAGGTGTCACGTTACGTGTGAAGAAATGTATTACTGTATTGCATATATTGTTATAAATATGTGCACATTATGACCAGGGATAGGATCGAAAAGGGATTTTTATAAATGCATTTTTTTTTCATCTTGACTATAAGAGCACTATGGTCAATAGTAATTTAAAATCTGCCAAGGTTGCCAGTTGCTGCAGCAGCATTTTACCAACAATCTGCTCAATCCTGAAGTCTAACTTCCTGATGGGCTAGATATTACATTAACAAAAGAGAGTTCATGTGTTCAACTCTGACGATAGAGCGACCAAGCAGGCTGGAAAACCTGCGGTGACATTTTCATGTCTTTGTACATTTTCTATGTCACAGTGTTTTTTTTTTCTTGATTTATTTTCCCATGTAAACACACTGATTTGTCTCACATGGCGCACTGCTCTGCCCTAAAACAGCTCTTTACACAACAATCCTTTGGTCACGCTGTTTCCAGTCGAGAGTTGAAGCGTCTAAATGTTGTTTCAGAGACGTTTCCACACTGAGAATAATTAAATAGCTATGAGACACACATTTCATCGAAACACAACAATAGTGTTTCTTGCATCTTTTTTTTTTACATCTGACGAAGGCTGCTCATTGTCATCCAACCCAATGAGTTCACCTTTGAAGCAGTAGTTGTAACTGTGAATAACTCTCTGAGGAGTTATACAGTTATATGTCTGTATTCTTACTCCTGTACATGACTGGACTGAAGGAAAGACTTTTATGGGTACGTCCAGACTGTGTCATTAATGTGAATCAACATGCCAGATATCTGTTAGTTACAGTACACTTCCAGTTTGAATAGATACCTGTGTTTTACCTGTGCTTTACCTCAGGTAATGTCATCATCAGGGCCTGTTTTTATTCTAAAATATGTCATATTTAACTTTCCCTGGTAGCCAGCCTGGACTAACAGACCGAATATAATAAAAGGTTAACAGACCAGTCAAAAATATAACCAATTACATCAATAATGAATGATTAATATGGAAGATAAAGCTTTAAACTGCTCCTAGTTTGTTTGACACTATTGAGAAAAGAGAGAACAAAGGCACATGTTTACAATTTGTATGATTAAGATGAGGCCACAGGCACAAGTGTTGCATTATGGAGTTAGCTTTAGCTAGGAAGCTAGCTTAAAATGCTATTGTGATAGGTGTGTTTAGCCACCATTGTTTGATTGTATAACTTAAAATATTTACGTATTCAGATATATTTTTGACTTGTCTGATAGGCCATTACATTTAGTCAGTTTGAGGTTCTGTATATGTTGTTTTTTATAAACTATCAGGGTTTTATATAAAGATATACAAGTGAGTTTAAAGGCAAAGTATCCCGAATTGCTCGCCGTTGCTGTGTCTACGGTCTACTGTATAGCATGTAAGTCGCTTTGGATAAAAGCGTCAGCTAAATGTAAGGTATCAATGCCTGATCTGTTTTATTTAAACACAGCCACGAGGGCCCCACATCTCTTTCATGTCAACAGAACCACGCACTGCTGCTGGAGGGAATACACACGACCCCCCACAGTTTGAAACTGCTCTCGGGTCGTGGATAAAAACACAAACAGTGGAGCTCAGATTATGGAAGCATGGCGCTCCCGAAGTCCAAACAGAAACTCCAGACAAGCTTGCGCTGTTGCGGGAGAGGAGCGGCTCACAGGGGGCGCCGAGAGAAATACGTTTTCTTTGTCTCATAAAAGAGTATAGATGACAGTCAAAGGGATCTGGAGTGAACATGATCCATGAGATACATGTACAAATCCAAACACTGCTGTAGTTTTGTGTTAACAATACAACTGCTGCACAATTTGACAATGTCTCCTCTGATTTTTATGGGACATCTATTGTGTTTATACTATCAAATCTCCAAACAATTTGACAGCAACTTTCTGACAGGAGTATAACCTAACAACCATCAGTGTTTATTTACTTGGCTGATCAATTCTCTCTCTCTCTGTCTCCTCAGCCTCCTCAGTATGTGGAGTTGTCAATATAAACTTAATATTTATGTATTTGACATACACATAAATTGTGCAGAGAAGTTACTGTTAACTACAATGCAGACACAGTTGTCACACAGGTGTCGTGACTTACACTAACGAGCCAGTGTGCTCGTTAAGTGAGAACACCTGTTGGAGGCAGAGTGGGCAACAAGTCTCAGCACATTCCGATATATGTGAAAAAAGCCCCCGAATATATTGTTCATGGGTGGAAAGTTGTTGAGCTCCACTCCATCTCAAAGTCATGAGACAAGGACAGCACAGGGACGAGGAGCCACTGGTGGGCATGATATGTCCCACCAGCAGGGGGCGGTGTGGGAAATGAATCCAAAGGGGCACAAATGAGGTTGTCCTTGAATTCATTCCTGTATGAGGGCAGAGGACTTTTCCACTTAGTCTCATAAAGCTACACCTTTCCCATCCTGCTTGCAAGTTTCATTGAAGATTAAAGCTATACTTCTAAATAGTCTCTTCTGTTGAGAAAAGCGGTGCTGTTTCTTGCAGTACTGGCTCTATTTAAACAAAGTTCCACAGGTTTTTCGATAAATCCAAGAAGAGATTGAGGAAAATTGCTAAATATCTGCTGGTTTCATGTGCAAAAGAGAGACAAAGCGACTGAAACAAATCAAATTGAATGCGAGGCGACCGTGTAAGAGCCAGAGACTGGACAGGGAACGTCACACCACTAAATACAAATGTTCAGCAGGCAGCAGCACTTTGTTTGAATCCAATGAAACACCACAGCAGCCTGCCATTAATATTCATGCAGGACATTTACTGTAAGTGCACCCTGCGGAACCCAGGCAGATCTATTTTTACACGTTCCTGTTGTGTGGAAGAGCTTGTTCAAGGACATGTGATAAACTAAACTAAAAGAATTAGTGGCTGGATGGGTGCATTGATTGTGTTGGCTTTTTCTTGTATTTGATAAACATTTGATACACTTTGAATCATAATATATTTTCCTTTGTATTTATGAACACTTTCGTTGGAGGAAACTTCTCCTGCGGTGAATTTCAGCTTCATTTTTATTGTTGTTAGTTTTCGTGATTTGTATTCACTGCTTATTGGTTGACAAAAACAGCTGACACACTTTGATTCGAAGCCTTCAGCGAGGACAAATCGTGAAATCAACAATTGCACTTAATCCTGCAGGAAAATAAAAGATAGAGAATAAAAACAAAACAAAACCTGAAAAACATAGTAAGGAAAAAGGGGAGTAAAAGTGAGAACAATATGAAAAAAATGTAATTTGTTTTATTTATATTTGTCTCCTTTTTATTTCTATAAGAACGTGCGACTAATGGGAACATTTTTTTCTTTTCTATTCTGGTCAGAAACATCTTTGATAAGTTATGATGAAAACCACTGACTGCAGCAGAAATATCTACAATGAAGCATTTCTCTGAGACACTCTCTCTTCACGATGACAGGTATGCAGGTAAATCAAATGAGAAGATTTAGATCAAGCAAAGAGGGGGTTTGGAGCTCTGGGTCAGAGCAGAGAGGGAAACGAATCCCTCTCCACTGCCTCTATGCCTCTAGAGGTCACTATGCACCAGAAATAGCCCTCACACACTGGTGGGAAGAGCAGGGCCTTGCTCTCAAATCATCACATCACCTCTCACGTCGTAACTCCTCCCCTGTGCCGGCTGGTGTTTAAGTTAACAGCCTGTGTTCCTGATTTAAGGCTGTATTTAAACCTGTGTGACAGATGAGACCACTGAAGGAAGAGGCTCTCTCCACACCTCTGTGTTTACCTCTCCTGACAGCTTGCTTCCACCGAGCCGGCAAAGACCCCGAATGTTTGGGTCATAGGGGCAGCAGCCCAGCAGGGGGGTTGAGAGTGTGGGGGGGGCGGGGGGGGGGGGGGGGGTCTGGAGGTTTGCATTCTCACCTTCACACCTCCCTCTGGTGTGGGGGTGAGGCGGAGAGGAGACATCCAACAGCTGTATCCGTAGACACCCTCCACCTGTCACATGCTGCTTATCACGTCCATGTGCTGCCACTAACCTCTGTTTTATTTACTCTTTTCATAAACGTGTCAATTACTCCAAGTAGGACAAAAGAGTTGAGACTCGCGGTTCACTGTTGACATTGGCTGATGAAACAGTCTCGCCAGAAAGTCTGTGGGACCCTTTGTTTCCTGCCTGCATGCTATGCTAAGCTAAACTAACCAGTTTCTGGCTGTATCCTCATTTTTACCATACAGATGAGTGATATCGGTCTGTACCAACGGTGACCTGGGAGGGGTTCGGTGAGATCGTGTGAAAATGTCAACATGTCTGGGGGATAACTTTATTTCTTTTTGGTCGCATTCCCGCCAATTTGGCTTAGAAACGAGCAGAAATTTGATTTTTGTTTGGGTGTGTTCTGCCAGATTTCCAAGTGTTCCTATACTTGCCGCGGAAAGTAATGTTAGAGGGTACTTTGGAAAAAACATGCAGTCATTTTGAAGTGATGTATAGGCTTGAAGCAGCAATATGCAAAGACTGTATGAAGGTCAGTGAATGGTATTGAGTCTCCTGCCAGGGGAAGACAAAGCTGAAGGATGTTGAATTAAAAGATGAAGAAAAATGTTCTCTTTTTTTAGCATCACAGGGAATGAAAGCGAATGTCAAAGAAAGATACATGCCTTCCAATAAACAACAGTTTTCTTTCAGGTGGTCGAGCAGGTATCTCCTGCAGCTCCGGACACAAAAAGCTTAAACCGATGGGCTGAGTGTTGCGCTTCGTCCGTCGCCAAACAATAGGTCAAGATGGAGGAGCAGGGGAGGTGAGAGGAGGAGGAGGAGGAGGAGGAGGAGGAGGAGGAGGAGGAGGAGGAGGAGGAGGGCCTTGAGGAGACAAGCAGTGGGAGGTTTGGGAGGAGAAAGGTTGGGTTAGGGGCTAGAGGTTGAGTCATCAGAGTCCCTGGGGTGCTGTGGAGATGCAACCCCCCGCTCCTGATTACCTCAATGCTGAGCACACACACTACACATAATCAGGCCTACCCTAAAGTTGGATGGGTGTTACTCAATCACAACTACTAATTTCAACCCCTTGTTTGTGTAAAGTATTAAAGTTAAATTATTCATCCATTCAGGGCCATTCAGAGTCCTACATATCTATTCAGGAGACATTTTTTTAGTGAATATAAGTGGTTTTCTGTAGGTGTTATGTAAGTTACCTCCCTGAATTAAAACAACAAGCAGTCTGGTGATGCTCTAACTGAAAACACATTTGCCCCTTGCAGGCTTTCTCCCCGTTATCTCCCATCACATATGTTCACTTCCTCTGGTCTATTCAAAATGAGTCACCGATTAACCACACATTGTTTTGAGCAATGACCCCTCTTAACCCATCACTGACCTGACGGCTATGCGGTTTAATCTGGCAAGCGTCCTTTGAAATGCTAACGTAACGACCCCCCTCGCATGCACGAGCACCACAGTGCTGTCACACCAAAGAGGACCCAGGATTCGTTTGTTTTTACCCAAGGCTGTTGATGAACAAGTTACGGGGCTGAAAAGTGTGACCCTCAGTTTCACCACGTGGACCAAACATTGGCCTCTCCTTGAATAACTCATACGATGGAGATTCCTTCCAGACAAACCTGCATTAATGTTTGATTTATTTCACTTTGTGTTCACTCATGATGAATTTCATTTTGTATCTCAGAGCTAGAAATGCATTTAGTTTTAGCCCGAAGCAGAATAAGGGGCACTGCAGCGTCTTTCTGTGCAATATCTATGAAACGAAACCTCATTTTAATCCGACCTTCCTTCTTCACTAGGCTTCAATTATCTTGTTAATTAAAGATCATATCAATATTTATCAAATATATTATGTGTTGGTTTTTAATGCATGCTTAAGGCATTGAGATATCTTCTTTGGTGGTCTGTTGATGTATGCATAACATTTGATTTCTACAAACAAAATATGGTAAATATGCTGATGCATGCCTACAACCGCCCCCACTGTTTGAACAGCTGGGCTTTCTTTATCACTGCCGTGGACCCACCGCTGTTTCTTCCCGGCAGGAGGGGCATAGGAGGTGGGTTAAGTGAAGGTGGGGGGTCTGGGGGAGCTTGAAGGCTCTCAGCAGGAAGGAAGTCTGTGTGACTACTGCCTTGTTTGGCAGAACACTGCCAAAGAGAGGAGACACACACAAGAGTCTGAAGTCTCTCTCAGAGATCGTGTACTCAGCAGTTGGATAATTGTGACGCTAATTGAGCAGAAATGCCTGAGATATAATAGGCGAAAATAGGAAAACCTGAAACGAAGGTTCCAAGGACACAAAGGCGTGTCCTCTTCATCTAGAGGATCTGCTGAAGTGGATCAATGAAGGACTCCGGCCGGAATAGTGAATACAACATTAGCATGTCTTTTCTTCAAGTCAAAAGAAGCTTGCGCCATGTTCTTTTTTTGTCTACTGCACCATGCAGGCCCTGATTAGTATCTCTATCCGTGTGTGTGTCAACATGTGAAACACACTAATTAAGTTGAGCACCAGAGTAGGCTATGTCGAGAAGTAAATGTCAGTGTGGGGGGGCAAAAGGCTGATGGGGAAGTTAAATTGGATATTGAACTGACTTGTCTGCATTTCGGTCAGCGACTCTTCGTGCAGACGGCTGGTTATTGGATAAAAAGCACACCAGTGTACCAACTACAGGTAAACTGTGTTACAAATGAGGTGCAATTTCACCTCAGGGTGGAGGATAATTACAATCAATACCAACATCGGGCCAATTGTCCTATATACGCTGACCTTGAAGCAGGGTTTGCTGTTGTTTTTCCACATTTAGATAACTGATATTGATATCAGTAATGATTTCCGTATTAGGAGTGAAATGGCCTTTTACACTGAAGAGCAAGAATGTGTGTGTATGTGTGTGTGTGTGTGTGTGTGTGTGTGTGTGTGTGTGTGTGTGTGTGTTTTAGGGGGGATTATGGGGTGAAAGGGACACATGTTGACACATCGTATGGCCATCAGTCTGGGCCACCACATGCCAAAGTCAGTCGTCCCATTAATTATGAGAGGCAGGCATCCTAACCGAGCGCCACACACTGCCTCATTTATCCCCACTGACCGGTTCACACAGCAGACATTTTGTTTCGGGCTCTGGGACTTGTAATTGGCGGCGGCCACACAACGCAGACGTTAGCACGGGCCACTTTGGAGCCTCTCACCCACCCGTCAAAATCAACCTCACACAGGCTTCGCCCCGACAACACATACACTGTTCTGACGTTTAAAGGCCCCTGTGTTGGGCGGTGAGGACACCAGCGTGGCTCGACACCTGGAATGAGCCTCAACGCTGCACGGCACAAAGATCCTCTCCTCCTCAGACATGATGCACATGCACTTAAAGTAATAACCCCAAACCTCAAAGTTGTATGTTTCTGGTTTGTTTTGAATTAATAGCCAGACCTCCATCCCGTTAAACTCACAGAGCTTGGGAGAAATTCAAGTTCAACAGTCAGAAAGAGAGAAAAAAGCAGAGACACAGCAGATTGTTACAATAATAGAAAATTATGCAACAATTCTTTTACAACCAGCCAGAGGAGCGACCAGTGTTGCTGCTCTCAAACTTGTTGACAAAGGAAATGACCACCTCAGGAATCCCAAAGCAGTCTCATTAACAAAATGACTGTAGAACTGAGCTGTTACCAGCAAGAATATATTATTTTGGCCACTAATCACAACACTGTGTTTGCAAAACGTTGCTTATTTATACATTCAGCAGAGAAGGAGCACCATTAGCATTCTATTGGAGTCGTGTTTCTGGTTATGTAAGTCCAATCACTAACATGTATGTCTCATTTTTGGGAAGCATCAGGCTATCTGGAAGCAACATGTCCCACTATGTTCACTAGCGAGTTGCACACTTTGTCTCTCCGTTGTTTGGAGCTGGGCAGGGAGCAGTTAAAATGGAGTTGATGAGAGCTGTGAGACTCAACCAAAACAGTAAAGTTGCAGGCCGTAAAAAAACAAAAACAACTAGCTTAAAGACGCTAAAACGCTCCATAAAGCTGAGAGGAACAGCATAGGGAGTTGGGTGATAATATTTTGCAGATTCAGCCCCTTTCATGTAGTACATATTAATTTCATCAATTGTTAATATGAAAATATTGATCGGAGAAAAGAAAAGCACCACCTCAGCTTAATCAACGAAGATTCTAGCAGAGGTCACAATTGAATGTCACCTTTACCATTCATGAATGAACAACTGTCTCAAAATAAAAAATCTGTTATAGTTTTTAATGTGCTGCAAGAAATGGTTTCTATTCCCCACCATTCCACCTTCCTATATAAGCAATAGCCATGGAAAACACATATGCACACACAGACATACCTTCCATGCCACTCTGCTCCTTTACTGTATGTTGTTACTGGCAGAGAGCGATACCTGGAGCGAGGCATGATGGGTAGGCATTTTTCAGCACCGTTACTATTCTGAGTATAATGTCTGGCGGCCAGCCACGCGCAGCATTAGCGGCCCGGTGAGCTTGCTGCCAACATCTGTACGTGCTTCACACAGGCTGCAGAGGTTCTGGCGCTGTTACTCGTCTGACGGAACAACTCACAGCTCCACATACCTCTAAACTATCCTCCGTACTGTCTGAGGGTGGGGGTGGAGGGGGCAATGAGGGGCACGGGAGGTGTTTCGCAGCCAGAAAAACATCTATCATGCAGGCGCCGCTGTGACCAAACAAATCAGCAGCGGCTAGGAAATATGATTTCACCGAGAGAGGAATGTGAGAGCTGAGGATCGGCGGCTGCACACTGTATACGCTGTGCAGACAGAGAGCATGATGGGATCAGTGCCGTCGCTGGTTGGGGACGATTCCTGGAGCCCACTGCTGGGAAAGGCCCTTCAGGTGCTCGGCAGACTTTTTAGCAAAAGTTTGAAGGAAGAAAATAAAGCAATAAAGAAGTTGATTGGAGACAGCAGAATGATCTCAAACTGTCTGATTTCTTGCCACTCACTTCGAGAAGGAGTGGGCTTTTCTCCTTGGCCTCTACATTAAACAACTTGTCAAGCTAGAGAGAAGCGTTGTTGCTGTCTGGAGTTGGTTTCCAGTGTGAGGCCTCGGCAGAGGAGACCATGAGGAAGCAATCAGCCCATCGATGAGTGGGCCTGTTGGGACGGTGTGATCCCCCTCTGCTCTCCCAAAGTCCCGCAGGAGTCCGCAGGGATCTAATCAATCACTATGACATACCATTCCTGCCCCAGATTCCTGCTAAGTTTGTGTTTTTGTTTGCTTTTCTCCCGCTGAGAAGTCTGCACACTGTGGCGCAGAAAAAAAACATTCCTTTAGGAAAAGTAGGCTAGTATCGGTGGTGTTGATCAGCTGAGTAGTGGGACATTTTCTCTATGGTTAGTTATTCATTTAATTTCATTATTTTCTGCCAGTTTATTATAGATGAGCCAATTGGAGTCACGCCACGTGGCTCTTACGTTAAATCGAATCATTTGTTCAAATTAAATTAAACGGCTCCTTGCACTAATAAGTTCATATTAACTAGTAACCGACCATAACGGCTGAAAATTGAAGTTTTCATCATTTTTCCGGAGGATCACATTAAATCATCCTGACGTGCGCGTTCTAAGTATATAATCGATATTCTGTTCAACAGCCCAGCTCCTTTCTGGCACAATCCAATTTATTGACAACTTTTAATTAAACAATGACTGGAGAACAATGACATGAGAGAAGCAAATGGAGCAGCAGGAAGATTCTGCATGCTGTGTTTTGCCATTAGAAACAGCTTAATAGCTGCCGGAACAGGCATAAACAATGTTAAGTAAAACAATTGTTATTATTTAATGTTAGACAATCTTTAACCAGGAATAATTTGTGTTTGCAACATCTTATCTCTCGGCAGTATATGGGGGTCTTTCTTTTTGTAGTTGCCCCATTTGTCCTTTATTTGAATACACAAATGAGTTGCTACCTGACCAGAGGATGAGTCTCACACCATTGAGCAGCTGTTACAGAGGCAATATACCATTAACAAGACAAAGTAAAAAGAAAAACAATAGAATAGCTTATCACCAATTCGTTGCACTGTTAGAGCAAAAAGACAGCCTCACACCAAATCAATTCAGTCTACTGACATGTATTTAATCAAATGATGTCTAGTACTGATGGATGGTGCATTAAAATGTTTATTGCCAACGCAACAACCAACCATAACATGAATTAGTTCATGGTAATCAGTGTGACTGGAAAATACAGCAAGTGTTCACAGCAAAATGTTGGCCTACTTGTGAAATGTTAAAAGTAAACTGCAAAGGGCCACAGAGATTTTATAAATACATAATGAAAAATAATATTTTACTGAAGTTAGGTGTAGTGGAGTAAAGGAAAAGTCTCACAAAATGGAGCACTGGTACTTTGAACGAGTACAAACTAACAATATGTAAGTTTCGTAAATTCAAACTCAATCTAGTTTACATAATAAGTTACATAATAAATTAAAGAGTTGCCGCACAGAAAGTAGTTCTGAATCAGAGATAGGTTGTTAAATGTTCTCGTCACACTCGTGTGTGACTGTGGCGTAGCTAGCCGAGCTAACAAACAAAACTTATGGCAGCGTTTAGTATAGTTAATAGAAAGGTAATTTGAAAAAGCCTACACCTCCGACATGATACTTGTTTAAATGTTGTCCAGTAAGAATGTTCCCTAGGGAGTTTTATTAATTTACATTTCACAAAAACAACACAATATACCTTGAATTACAAACATGCTAATTATGTTAACCTATAATACCAAATAACGTCTGTTAGAGCCATCAGCCACTTTCCTTCCACTCACTCTGAACTGTATGAATATTAACACTGTCATCATGTTTTCTATGCTACATGACGAAGTCACCCACATAAAAAAAAGTATTGGCAGTAAAGTTTAGCCACCAAAACTGGATATGTTTAAGGCTACATTAGCTTGTGATGCTACAGTGACCTATTGGCCAGTGCTGCAGATAGTAGCAACTATTCAGGCTGTTTAGTAGAAACTAGCTTTACTGGCACTAAGAATTTATATTTAACCTTAGTCGATTAACAAATACCTGGAGCAACCAAAATGTAGATTACTGTTTTCCTAAATTATTGAAAATGTCATCTCATGCAGTTGTTGACTGCACATCTCAACATATCGGTCCACGTGATGAGAGAAATACAGATACACACACATTTTAATGAATACAGAGGTGAATATATAAGATAAGCAGCTTGTTTTCTCTCTACATCCTGTCAAAGTATTTTGTGAATATACATAACCAAAGTGACTCTTTGTCATATATTTCTTATTCAGTTAGCAACAAGTTCAGTCTGACTTTCATCTGTGTCAACAGATTAATGATCTTGTGTCTTCACTGAGAAGAGGAAGTGCCAGTGGACAGTGAAAGTCTGACCTAGGTCAACAGGAAATTGTTGAACACTTTACCTGGGGCTGGGGCTGGGGGGGGGGGGGGGGGGGGCACATCTGTCTGAGCATGAATAGCCCATGAAGGTCCTTTTAAAGTGCAAATGAAAAAGAGCACACTCCTCTTAAATTGCAAATGAGAAAATATGAATTGGCTTTTAAGAGTGGAATATCAATTAAAGGTGAATTATTTTTTTTTGATGAATTTGGCCTTCTGTCCAATTAGCACTCTTCATAAGTTATGTGCACACTGCTTTTTTTGGAAAAGATTGTTTAAACGCCTTTTAAAAAAACATTACCATATTATTCTATAATGAAATGTTAATAAAAACTATGTTTTACAAAACATGTCTCTTTCCAGAAATAGACAAACCAATGATACTGTTGGGTTTAATTATTTATGGTCGTTGTTCGCAACAACAAACAAGTTTCAAGAGGACTCAGATCTTTTACTTGTGTAAAACTAACAAGACATTCGGTTGGAAAAACTCATCTCCAATTAGAGTCGAAATTCTATTCCAAAATGCCAAAATGCCAAATATGCTCTAGTTCCAGCTCCTAAGTGTCTCTATGTTAATATACTGAATATATTATTACTGTTTTGCAGATAAAACATGCAATTGAAATGTGTGATTTCAGCACAGCTAAAATCTAATGTTAATTTTCACTATCATCAGACACTTCATGGATAAAACCATTCATAAAAAATAAAAAAAGTGTTAGTAGCAGCCCTAACTGCAAAAAGTATTTAATTACAAATATTACATAAATATTAGTATAAATGGAGTAGTAATTAAAAGTATGAATTGTGAACGAACACGTTGGGGAGGTTGTAGTAAGTCATAAGCCTACTGTTTCTGCTTTAGCAAAATCTGACACTTCGCAATTTTAAAGGGGAGTTTATCCGTAAAAAACTATAACGGGACTGCTTTCTTTCTTTTCTTTAGAAAAAAACAGTAATGTGGATGAGCACACAATGTGTTTAATGTAAAACTCTTAATCCAGAAAGATCATTGTAACTTCAGCTGTCGGCTAAATGTCACATAAATAAAAGTACAGCATTTCCCATTAGTGTACTGATATTAACTATCCCAAAAAGTGAATAAACAACACCTCAAGTGGTAGTGTTGGATTGAATTGCATAGGCCTACCTGTAAATTCACACTGGCAGGAAACAAAGCTAACCAGAACAAACACTGGATAAATATTTATTTAAAAAAAGAAATATATATATTTCCATTTGGAATAAAACTTTTAGATTTGTTTTACTTCTATTTTCCTAACTGGCGCAAACCTGCCGGATTCAGAGGCGGCAGCGTGGAGGGACTACATGTCCCAGCACCCCTGTGGCCCCTCCCCCCGCATACCTCTGGTGTGTGTCACGCTGCGCGGTGTGGGGATCCTGCGCGGCACAAGTGGCCCCGACAGCAGCAGCGAGGCGCACCGCACAAAAAAGTTTCTCCACCGGAATGGGCAAGTTTCAGAAGAGCGCTTTTCTTTTACGCTCCGCACCCACGAGCCTCCGAACCACGAGGGATTGGATATAAGGACCGACTGAGCTCCCGCACCACTTTGCTTTTGGGGGATTTGTTCTTGGTGGTTTCTCACTTTTGTTGTTGGATTGGTCGCACTTCATCTGAAGAGAAAACTCAAGAGGGGTGTTCTCTTGTGTGGCCAAGGTGGGAGGAGGAGGGGGGAGAAAGAGAAATGTGTTCCCCAACGCAGGCTCGTCGTTTTGGGAGGTTCGCCGTGGTTTTTCTCCTGGTTCTGCGGCTACAGTGTGGATCTGCTGCGGACACAAGGACGTGTCCGCCTCCCTGCGTATGCATCGGGGAGCTTTTGGACTGCAGTCGGCTGAAAAGGGGTCAACTTCCAGACACGATCCCGGAGTGGACAGTTCAACTGTGAGTCCAGTTAAAGGGCCTGTTGTGCGCCTTAATACTGTGATGCATAATGTGTGTGTGTTTGTATTATTATGTATGTCTTCATTGACATGGGAGATATTTTCACACCTCTGCACTTTGTGGAACACTTTGCTTATCTGTTATCCTTCCGCACCGATGGGATGATCTGCATTCCTGTATAGTGGTAAACAAAAAAAGGGGAATGGACTGTAAACAGAATGTAGTGTAGAGGCACAAAGTGAAATTTGATTGTAGATCTGATTCAGTCGGCTCTGCACAGCTTATCTCCCTCATCTGAAGATCACAGAAAGAAGAATCTGCTCAAGAGTGGCTGAAAATCTAGTCTGTTAGCCAACATAACACTAGTGACTAGTAGTCATTAGTGTGTGCGTATGCGTGCGTGCGCGTGTGTGTTTGTCAATGAGCTTTATTCATCACGGTGGTCCCTGCAGCAGCGTGCCAGGGTCCTCGAGGCCAACAGGGAAGCCCAAGCAGCCTTTGAGTGTGGTTTTTACACATCAATCTGCTTTTGTCAGGCGCTGCAATCCTCCCAATTAAAGTGTAAATACTGGTGAATAAATCTCCCCAGTGCCTGCAGGTAGTGCTTTGAAAGTCAGGCCTTCTCATGTATCACTGTAGGGTATCTGTAGTAGTAATGGTGCTACTATTAGCAGATTCTTTTCTTTCTTGTTGTTGTAGTAATTACAACACTATTTGGCTGGTATTTGTCAGCTGTTGCCCACGTAGTACGTACAAATGAGACTAAACGACATCCATAATGTTTATAATGGTCTGACAGTGTGGTTGCATTGGCGTTGTTTCAGTCTTCAGGTTCCAGCTCCACACACCTCGAGGCCCTCGGAGTCATAAATCAGATGCAGTCTGTGTGCAGCCTTGGACTGCTTCCTAAAGTAATGTCTCCATTACTCTCCTGTTTGCCTTCTGGCTCCATGAGATGAGATGAGGCTGCGCTCGGCCTGTTGAAGCAGAAACACCAAACACATTTTTAATGGCATGTTCGTCAGTGTGTTCCCCTTTGCGGATAATTATGCGTACGTATTTTTATTACCCCGCGTTAAGCTGCAGTACTTGATTTTTTATCGTACTGTGTTCGGCTGTGGGATCTCTTGATTCTGGGCCTCGGCGAAGCCGTTGTTGCCGTGCGGTAGACTTTAGTTTTTCTCCTTCTCAAATGTGCTGCTCTGGAAACTTGACATTGCCAGAGAAAACAGACCCAGCCTGAGCCTCATAACCAAGGCCGGCCTTCCAAAGAAAATGAAGAAGAAGAAAGAAAAAAAGAAGTTCCACATGGGGGAAAATTCTTTTCACTCTGGCATGCTAATTTACGAGTGGCTCTCCAGCACATCTTAAACCCCTTAAACCGCCCGACCCTTTGTTTTCCAGCACCCCATTATTTCTGCTGAATTAGCAACTCCAGAGCCAGTGATGGTACTGATTAAGGAGGAGCGTGTATGATTAGTGCGAAACAAACTGGCAGAAAGAAAAAGGGGGGAAGGCGAAAGTAGGAAGGAGAAGAAGTGGGACGTGAAGAATAGTGAAGAATATCTGGGAGGTTGTTGGGGCAGAATTGGCTACACGTTTTTATGTCGCCCCACTTTTTAAGGCTTGAGAGTGAGGCTCAAAGGCAGTTTTAATTTTAAAAACATGATGTGCATTAATTTAAATGCAGGGAAAAGTTAAATTAAACTCTCATTTCTCTCTGGAGGGGTAACGTCTGTAAACGCAGACTCCCTTGAGACTTTTAACCAGACTTAAGCAAGCATTTATCAGAGGAATGCTCGTTTTTTTAGAGCCAAATAACTGCATTTATTTGGCCAGGTACTACTAGTGTTCATTAATAAAGACAGGAAGTGGGTTAAGAGGTGGATTTAGCGCCATGTTGGCTAACCTTTCTGGGTTGGAGCTACCAAGCAATCCTGTGTCATTAAACAAGTGTACTAAAGGCATAACAATACACCATTTAATTTAGTAATGGATAGAGAACTCTGCCGTTCAAGACTGCAGAGGACACTTCTTACTTTTGAATAAAAGACATGACACCTCTGGAGGTGTTTTAGCTAACGTTACGCAACATTAGCTAACATTACTAATCCCAGTTCTTTGTTAATGCTTAATTTTGGTTGCTGCCCGTTTTAACTAGCTAGTGTAGCTAGTAGATATAAGCTAGGACGCCACAGTTTATCTTACTGACCTTTTTGAAAATCACAAATGTCGTTAATGGGACCAACATGAGAACCACCAGCTCTCTCTATATCTTTTGCAAACGTTTGCTCTTTGGCATTCAAATGTTGGGCTAACGTGAACGTTATGGCTCTGGCTTCACCCACAGAGAGACATTCATGTCCCGCTATCATAATCTAAAACGTTACTGACAGCTCTAGTGACCCCAAAGAGTGACTCATTTATTCACTTTTCAGTCGTTGATAAGAAAGTGGTGCGGCACCTTTTCACGGGCCCAGCAGATACAGACGGCCTGTACGCAGCACTGTGTTATCTTGCTCCGCTCAGAGCCTGCTTTGTGAGGGAAGTGGAAGTGTCAGAGCTCCTTAGGGTTTATCTAGGGAGTATGATAGGACACCTTTCCCATATGGCCCCCAGTGCTGGAACTACAGCAACAAAAACAACAACACACAGCTCCATGCTTGGATAGAAAAGCAGGAAGACGGGGGGAGTAAAACTCTGTTTGAGTGGTTTATATAACTTTCCACCAAAGGACAAAAACAGGCACCAGAAAATTCGACAGGGGTGTTTCAGACGTATGAAAAGGCGTCCCTCTCGCTTTTCCCGGCATTGTGAATACATTAGCAGTTGATAGGTTCTTCCCCTCCTCCCAGAGCTCCTTGATGGATTCCAGATGAGGGAGGTAAGGAGGAGGGGTAGAGGTTCAGGGGGTGTAAAAAAAGTGTCTGGCACCGCAGCGTTGATCGTGCGCGGCAGCGTCAATAGCTCCACCACTTTATGGAGCACGGCGCTCCGCTTGCCAGACTCCTTGAGCTGCTTTTTAGGCTGCTTTTCAAAACAGACAGCAAAACCAAAAACAAGAGTCCCCCCCTCCTCCCTCCGGTGAGCTGTGGCCAAGACTGCTTCAGTCCAAGACCAGGCTCCGTCGAGTTTGATCCAGGCTCCGATCCAAAAGGGGGTTCAGACCCAATCGAGATGTAGACCAAAGCTCAAATAGTGATGAAGAGGAGTTCTGATATAAACCCTGACTGAGCGCACGTTGCTGGACATTTGAGGTCCTGAACCCTTCTTCAGACTAAATACTCAAAAATGTGTGAAATAGACAGAAACTAAACCATCCATCAATGGAAACACATGTTTTAAATCTCTTAGATTTGGTTTGAAGGTCAGACACCAGAGAAGAGATCTGGTCCAAGCCTCGGCCAGTGCTGAAACCTCGACTCCAGCATTTTTTTTTTTTTTATCGACTTCCCTCGCCAGGTTTCGGCGTTCTTTCAGCACGGAGAGAATCTCGCCGCATAATAACTTATCAGCCTGTCTGTTTTGGCTCTGCTCAGCAGAGGCCTGGATATGAAGTGAGCTTTCATTTTGGCATCCAGAACCTTCTCTTCTGTGTTAGAAGGACGGGATGACAAGTTTGTTTTGGACTTTTTTCACTTGCAAGAAAGTGACTTTAATCAGTCTGGTGCTCGTTCACCAGTTTATTTAGTTGGAATTCAGTGACTCCCGGTCTAAGAAACAGACTAATGAAGCTCACTTAGAACCAGTTGAACTATTTAGTTTGAAATCTGTTAAAAAACAAAGATGGTTGACAGTTGCTTAGTGAATTCATAGTGACTTTAGCTGACATCCGAAACTATTGTTTCTGTTCGTTTACAGTACGTCAGCAATAAATCTCATACTTGCTTACTTTTTCTGACCATTCTGTTTAATTTAATCCGTTTTAATTACACTGACCTTTCTTTGATGCTCACAGTGTCAAGACACAATAGCACAGATAATTTGTATGTAATTATGTCTGCTATGTCAGCCCAAATAGAAGACTGCAGCAGCTGAGAAACACAGTCCCCGGTGTATACTTTACCCTTCATTCTTACCTCTTTTTTTTCCCTTCACAGGGACCTGAGCCATAACAAATTGCAGGTGCTTGACAGCACTTTGTTTTCCAAACTACAACATCTCAGTGAAATGTAAGTATGCCTTGTGTTCATCGGCACTCTCTAGAATCAACACAGCCTCCATCACTGTCCTGCATGTGGCAAACTGTCTCTTTTCCTTCAATGTGTACAGAAAGCTGAACCACAATGAACTGGATGCGATACCTGATTTGGGCCCTTTTGCTTCCAACATCACAACGCTCATTCTGTAAGTACAACCTTTTTGAAAATCACTATGAACGCCTCTCACTTCTCTGCCTGGCCTGAAGGATAATCCTCTGCCAGAGTTGTCATTGCTGGTTAAAGTAGTGAGCTGGGAAGTGGTGCCCCCCCTCCCCTCTTCCCCCTTTGGAGGGCAAACCCTTTTGGCTGATCCGGTTCCCAGACGGGGCAGTCTGAGACATGGCAGCCTGCCCCAGACGGGTCACGTGGGCGAAGACAAATGTCATCAACAGAAATGGAAATGTTTTGTTTGGTGGCTGCTGCTGCTGTTGGTGTATTTTTAACTCGAGGCCAGTGACGTGACGCTGGAGAGAAGTCAAATCCGTCATGTGAAAATCCAAATTTGGTGGTTTTTGTGCGGATGGATCGCAGGTTTCTGTGTGGCCCTTTTTATAAACGAGGCCTCCACAAGGTTCCTGAAAATGTAACAATATCTTTGTCCATCACTATAAAGAATAATTAATCCCAGTTTTTTGTGTTAATATGCAGCAGAAACATTAACCGTGTCTGATGCTGTGAGATTATTCACGGTAAAAACTGTTTGACTTGTCAGACTTCTTTATGCTCAGACTCTAACCAGAGGACGCCTTGGTATTTTGTTGTGCAATACGTGCTTTCGCAAGAACCACAGATATTAGTGTGTGAAACCTCAACAATTTTATTTGCTTTCTGTGGCGCGTCTCTCCAAAAACCGACTGACGTGAAGTTATTTTGGAAGAATGTATCCGTCTCCCGGCTTGATGAGGCGTATTCCTCATCAAGCCCCAACACGATGCTCTGCGGCAGCTACAGGACGCGCGAGCCGTCAGACAATTTGTTTGCACGTTCAGCGCCGGAGTGTCACTTCCAGCTGTAGGTTTCAGCTCAGGACAAAGAGTGAGGGGTTGGTTTTATTTGGGGTTCTCTGCACCGTAGATGTCATTTTGACACGTGTTATTTGACGTTGTCTTGTGTGTGTGTGTGTATACATATATATATATATATATATACATATATATATATATATATATATATATGTATATATGTGTATATGTACATTTTTCCTACTAAATATTATATACAATTATTAGTCATTATTTGTTTCACCAACAAATATCACCTGGCGTGAATGGCCGCATTGTTACCGTCATGGTTAGAACGAGGTCACCGGTTCATCTGCTGCTTTGTTATGCTGTCTAAGTTTCCCAGAGCAACTCTGGATTGTATTTGATTAGTTCCTGCACATATTCACTTCTAAAAGAAATCCAGACTTTGTCAAAACCATGATGTCTTCATTTGATTTTGTTGTTCAGTTTGGTTCAGCCGAAGTCGCGTCATGTTAACTCTGCCGTAACACGCTCCAGATACACACTGCACTGTTTGTTTTTGTAAACAGAGACCTTTGAGTTCCAGAGTAGCATCAAACACAGTCACTTATTTATCTCAAGATTTTCCTTCTATTAAAAATAAGATGTCTTATGTGTATACTCCTCCTCGGGACCGTAAGTCGTGAAGTCCAGTGGAAGTTGGTAAAATTAGTCGTCCATTGTAGCTGATAAGTAACTGACTAAAAACTTGTACCATTTATTGAACCACGCTCACTGTGACCACAATCGATAATCTGAGATTGTGGTAAATATTAAAATATAGTGCAATAGAAGCACAAGTAATCACCAACATGGCTCAGTAATGTCAAATATCCACCTCAACATTGCTAGCACTAGCTTACATTAGCCACCATTCACTACTGGTCACACCAGACCAAGTAGCAGCAAAACACAGTGTGTACTGAACTAAAATAAGAGTGTTTTTACCAGAAATACCGCAAGTAGATACAATATAAATACTAATAGTTTGCATCATAAAAACTAATGCTAATTGTTCCTCTTCCTGAGTTTTAAATAGACATTCTAGCGAATAGCTACAAGCTAGTAGTAGCCGTTTATCACGATACCCCTCCAAATTAGCTAATTCCAAGGTCCTTGGATAAAAAAAGGATGTGACTGACAGTTAAGTTATGCGTACGCTGTCTTTTTGTGTTAAAGGATCCCAATGAAATACACAGAACTAGGGTTATTTAGCCGCTTTGATTTTAAACATCAGTTTCTCTCACAAAAACTAGAAAAAGCACCACATTGTGAATCCATTAAACTGCGGTCGTTTAGGGGAGTCAGGAGAATACTTTGTTTCATATCAGTCCAAGCAATATGAGGAAAACGGCGCACACACAAGAAGAAATTAAAATTCACACTTGCTCTCTCACTCACACGGAGTGTGTTTGGCCGCCGCCCTCCGTCTTCAGATTAGCTGTCGTAGTGTGATTTTTATTTTTATCCATTTTCCCCCCAGAATTTCCCTCCCTGCTTCATTTTCTCCGAGCTGGGAGGCTAGCAAAGAGGGGAGAAGAAAAAAGACCTCGGGGTATCGCATAGCACTTATTCAAACAGCCAGTCAGACATCGCGGCAGCTCTCGCCGGCTCCTTTGACCTCGCAGCTCCGAGTAAAAACAAACTGCAATAACCCTGCAGCTGGTAGTAATTGCGTCGTGATCATCTTAATTAATTGAACAATTTCCCAGGAATTTATGGCGGGGGTAAACCCCACCGCCGCTAAATCCCTCGGCCTGTGTTCGGGGGGGTTCAACAAATGACCTGGAGATTCCAGGTCTGATTAGGTAAACCTCCACGGAAATGGGAGCCTTGCTGAGGATGAGAGTTGCAAACCTAAACAGGAGCGATTATAGTAATACCCCGTGACGTTTTCATTAAAGATATATGTGCGATGAGGATTCAGCAAGGTCTTCAACTAATTCATATTTTCATAAATCAGTTGGTTATTTTTGATGAATCACTACGTTTTAGTTTTTTGAAAAAGAATGCATTTCACAATCTCACCAGGCCCCGATGACGACGTCGACGGAAAGTTACATTCAATCGACGAAGCAGAAGCACAACAGTAAAGCGGGCCGAGCATGTGAAATGCAAAATGTATGGATGACCTTACACAGCGTAATCATCATTTTTTTGTCGTGCAAAGTTTTTGAACGACAAACACATTTGATACATCAAGAATTCCTCAGCTCCCCCGTCTCTTTGTGTGAAGAGCCCCTTCAGTTCGCATGTTAGCCCGGTGCCTGCTTCTCTCTCCGCTCCTACTGGCAGCCGGCGCGTCAAGACGATCGGCCATCTGAGCGAGATGTCTGCATGTGCAGATCTGCATGTGCAGAGTTTAATATGGCGTCTCAGCAGCGATCGCAGCCCTGGCTTTCATTACAGGCGCCACTGCAGAGAGAGGGAGTCATCAGATGGCTCCTCAAAACTCTGTTCCTTTTCCAATAGGAAATACCACACACACGAATGCACCACCACACATATGCACGCAAACACGCTCCCTCTCTCTCACACACACACACACACACACACACACACACACACACACACACTACGAGCAAGACGGTTTTAGAAAAAGCGACTCTCCGTTTAAAGAGCCCCCCTCCATTAAAAGCATTAGTTTCTGCTCCTTGGATGGAGCTTCGCTGTGAAACACAAATCAACAAAAACAACAAAAAAGCTGTCTCCATCATTGGTTGTTGAGTCTTACATGACAAAATCACCTCTATGTGTGTGAAAGTGGTCACTGTGACGCTAGTTTCGTCAAGAGCGCTGGCAGGTATGCGCTTGTGTGAAAGCCACATTGTGTGCAGTAAGCTGGTCATGAAAAAATAAATAAAAAGGCTTTACCGCGCTCACATTTAAGGAATTCAAGGTCTAATGAGGTCTGGAAAGTCTGGAAGCGTGTGCAGATAAATATTTTTTTAGTTAGTTATCCACACACACAAAAAGAGTGTTACACTGACTGTATCATGCACAGGAAGCTTTCGTGTGGTTGTAATCACGGCAGCACAACAGCATTGATTTTGTCCGCCTCAGTTTAATAATGAGTACGTATTCTATCAATACTTGTAATGCCCTGGGCTGGTATTGACACATGGCCCGCACTATATTGACTTCCACTAACTGCAGCAAAGCCCTACAACCCCAGTTGTAATGGCACCATAATCACGCTATCTGATAGCAAAGTGGACGCACACACTGTGTGTGTGTGTGTGTGTGTGTGTGTGTGTGTGTGTGTGTGTGTGTGTGTGTGTGTGTGTGTGTGTGTGTGTGTGTGTGTGTGTGTGTGTGTGTGTGTGTGTGTGTGTGTGTGTGTGTGTGTGTGTGTGTGTGTGTGTGTGTGACACTGAAGTGTGCAACGTCAGGCTTGTTTGTGTGCAGAAGAGACGGAGGAGCGCATTGAGTTGTTGTGGAGATGGGGGTGGGGGGGGCATGCAGTCACACACAGTTCACGGTTGACTACAGGAGAGTACTGCACAATAGCTACAACGAGCTCATAGGATTATGGAATAATAAAATGTTTCTGCTACCTGTGTCAAACTCCGGGCCTCCATCTCCTCGTCCTTGCAGACAGGAAGTGTGCAGCAGCCCTCTCTCTCTTCGTGGCTACTCTCCTCCCCCCATCCCCCTGAGAGAAACTGGAAAGACCGGTTCTTTCCCACCAGGCGGCCTTCCTTCTCTCAGCGACCAGTCAGTGGAACATGAAAACCGAGATACAGGTGGTGTGCAGCGCTTTTGTCTGGGACCTGGGGGCCGCGGTGCGTGGAAGGCCCTCCTCAAATCTCCAAACAAAGGAGCTGCCTGTGCCCTTTTTATTTAAAATTGTAGACAACGATCTGTATTTTACTATCGTCGCGCATCGAAAACTCTCAGTATAGATTTCTGTATTTAGTTTTGGGGTACAGAGCGCAAAAGAGATGATGTTGTCAGGAAAAGGCCGCGAAACCAAAAGGGCACGGCAGAATGTCCATTGAGCAGATGCCTGCACCAACCTCCATGTGACATTATACAGATTTAATCTATATTTGATGTTAAGCTCTTCATTGCATCATAAAGAGTTTTATTTGTGAATCACACACACACACACACACACACACACACACACACACACACACACCCTGACAGCCTCCTATAGCCGACAGCACCACAGTTGACTCGGGCGTGAAGCTCAGACACGCGCTCTGCCCGGCCTGCCATCCATCTTGTGTCTCAGTCCTCCTTTCCGTGCGTCTGAATTTAGAAGATTGCCAAAAGGTGTTGCACTTTCCAGACGGGGAACTCCCTTTTACGAGACGTGTGCCCCCGAAAGCATTCGATGTGTGTGGGAATTGGGTCACCGAGTTCCCGCGGCGTTGCCGCACAGTGAAGAGGTGAGACATCTCCGTTTCACAGCAGCGCGGTGCCGTGTTGTCTCTCTGCTTGAGATGGGGGAGATGAGTATAAGACGTGGGTGTGAATAGATGGGTAATAATACCTGCTTTTATATATATATATATATATATATATATATATATATATATATATACTTGAACATGGGAATATTCTGTGTTTTTGCCTGAAACAACTCATCAATTATCGAAATAGGTGACCATTACTCTCTCGATAAATCACCGAAACGCTTCATGGCGGCTCTCGTGAAGTGGCCTGTACAGTGGGTCGGTTGATTGACGGCGCCCAATAATGAAATATTAATATTAACGCCACATCCCAATTTCAACCTGCATTAGGAGGAAACTGTCCTCTGTGTTTTTTCACTGAGGGGCTGCTGGAAAACGGACTCATAAAAAAACTAACAGCTCTCTGGTCAGTAAGGTGTAGTGGGGGGAGGGGGGTGTAACCATCGCAATGAATACTGAAAACGAGGCCTGTAGTCTGGTGCATTGGAGGGAATTCCTGCCCCCCCACCCTCACTCTGTCTCTCTCTCTCTCTCTACTGCCGAGTCCCATACACAAAGAGGGCACTGTACAGGCTCTGTTTATAACTAAGCAGTCCCTGCACTGCAATTTAGGAGGCGTGCAGCTCAGGAAATTGCCGGCCTCTGCCGAGGCATGCTTTCACTGAGGGAATGGTATTCATCAGCCAAGTAATTGGCAGGTTACTTTTTTAAATACCTTGTTGGTAATTACCTTATAAACAAAATCACACATCACTAAACCCAAAGGTTGTTTGGACTTGGCTTGAAGAGCTGCAACATTGATCACACCGAGCAATTTGTAGGCAATCCTGGAAATATGCATGCAGCATCAGCAAAGAAACAAAAGACAAGTACGACAGCGCTTCACGCTGGGTGGTAAGTTACAACTTTACAAGCGCGTGAGAGTTTGCCTTTTTTTTTTTTTTTTTTTACCACACGCTAATTGAGGGACTTGACTGTTTGCATATCTGGAAACCTGAAACTGGTGCACGCCGCTAGTCAAACACACAGTATTTTTGTCCTTTATTGGAGCGACGGTGTCTGTGTTTTCAGAGCAAACAACAGGATCACCAGGATCTCTGTGGAGCAGCTCCGGCCCTTCCTCGCCCTGGAAACGCTCGACCTCAGCAACAACAACATCGTGGAGATAAAGGCCAGCTCCTTCCCCACGCTGCCCCTCAAGAACCTGTGAGTGCCCGATGAACATTTAGTCGTGATCAAAATGCCCTCGTGGGTCTGAATGCTGGGGAAAAGGCCCACAATGCTCTGCATGTGTCCGTGGTTGCAGTACGGGGGTTTTATTGCGTCTCCTGACTGAGTCGTCCTCTCTCAGGTTCCTCAACAACAACCGTATCTCCGCGCTGGAGACGGGCTGCTTCACCAACCTCTCGAGCAGCCTGCAGGTTCTCCGGCTCAACCGCAACCGCCTCTCCGCCATCCCGGCTAAGATGTTCCAGCTGCCCAACCTCCAGCACCTGTGAGCTTCTTTTGTTCTTTTAGAGAGATTTCTTTGAATCATGTCGGTTCGCAACACGTTTGATACCTGTTAAGACTTTCCAGACATTCTAAAGGAAATTACTCTTATTCCCAAACCTGTTCTGACCTTTGACCTGGCTCCACACTAGTTAGCAGGCTTGTCACTTGCTAATTTGAGGACATACACATTTATGTTTTTTGGCAGGATAACAATTACAGTCCATAAAATCATTTATATTGAACAATTTACAAACATCGCAGAATTTCCTCGCAAGGCTTTCTCTGATTGGCTGACAACTGACCACTATATCTGAATGCCAGGATGTCATTTTGAAGACCTAATTTGCTCACACAGCCCTTTTAGGAAAACAGTTTGAGGGTACCGGTACATTACACAATACATTATGGGGTATCTGCACGTTTTCCTCGCTCGTGCTTGTGTGCTTATTACTCTTCCGCGTGTGCGTTTCAGGGAGCTGAGCAGGAACCGCGTCCGCAGGGTGGAGGGCCTGACGTTCCACGGCCTGCACGCCCTTCGCTCCTTGAAGATGCAGAGAAACGGCCTCAGCCGCCTGATGGACGGAGCCTTCTGGGGCCTCAGCAACATGGAAGTCCTGTAAGCAGCTTTGCACGCAATGCACATTGAGTTCTGTTCCTTCAAATGTAGTGTAAGGTCTCATTGTGTGTGTGTGTGTGTGTGGGCCTGCAGGCAGCTGGACTACAACAACCTGACGGAGGTGAGTAAGGGCTGGCTCTACGGCCTGCTGACTCTGCAGCAGCTCCACCTCGGCCACAACGCCATCAGCAGGATCCGACCTGACGCCTGGGAGTTCTGCCAGAAACTCAGCGAGCTGTGAGTCCACCTTTCATTTTCTTTTTTTCTCCCTTTGCACCCTCTCCCCCCCACTCTCGTCATTCCCTTCTCACTTTCCATTCACACTCTGAACTCCCAACACTTCTCTGTGTCGCCCTCTCCTCCCCCTCTGGCACTCCCGCCTGCCCTTCCTCACACTCCAGTTCCTCTTGTTGCCGACCCCCTCCTACCACACACACACACACACACACACACACACACACAGACGCAGACAAAGCAGCACCTCTTATGCTCTGCCAGTGAGTGCCAACATGTTCCACACCCCTCTGCCTCTTCTCTTTTCTGTCGTCACTTAAACCAACATATCGGCCTCCGGAAGTCCCACTTCTTCCTCTTAATGGAAACTCCATTATTAGTCGTGGTCTCTCTCCACGTCAAACACCACGTTACCCACAAACCTCGCCGATTTACCCCCTCATCAACACGCATTCCTGGAAGCAGATTGAATTTCCTTTGTTGTGGGTCTTGTTTACAGCAGCGGTCAGTTCAGTGTTTGCAGTGTCTGGAGTGTTTTTTTCCTCCGTGTTTCTCTCACTCTTATCACACAAAGCTGAGCGTAAACAAGCCGCCTGTTGGCTGGGACATGCCCAGCTATCTGATTTGTTCTCATCTAAGTTTACTCAACAAAAAAAAACCATATTTAATTCACGAGTTCTGATTTGTTGCAAAAGTTGATCTGCTCAAACTCGTACGAAATATGTTGAACTCACGATTGTTTGATTTTTTTCCTGTTGTCTGTCCTTCAGCGACCTCTCCTTCAACCATCTGTCCAGACTGGAGGAGTCCAGCTTCGTCGGCCTCAGCGTGCTGGACGAGCTGCACATCGGAAACAACCGCGTGAGCTTCATTGCAGACGGGGCTTTTCGCGGCCTCTCCAACCTGCAGATGCTGTAAGTTGAATTCAAAGGTTTCAGACAAAAGGCGGTGCAAAAGGGTTTCCCAGGGGTTTGTCCTTCGTCGTGTGTGAATCTGATGCAACTTGTCTTTTCACTGTGAAATCAAATATCCTGAATGTAGTCGGTTTTAAACTCCCACCTAAAGATCTAGGGAACGGATACCGAACCAAAAATCTGATCTCAACCCTGGAACGGGTTTTTTTTTTTTTTATACTTACAAACAGAGGAGATATCTTTTTCTAACATTTGACAGATCGAGACGAGCAGTTTGTTTGCCAGTTTTTGTGCTAAGCTCAGCTCATCCTGTCTCAAGTCTAGCTCCAAAAAAGGGAGTTAACGCTAATCTTAAAATGTCAAACTATTGCTTTAAGGGGATACTTTGTGTGATTCAGTGTCTATAACATTAAATGTAAGTACAAGTCCCCCCTCACCCTCTTTAAAGCCACCTCCACCATCAAGCCGCTGCCTGAGTGGAAATATCCTGCCTGATGTGTTTTGGGGATGTGAAATAGATTACTGTGTTGAGGTCTCTCCACAACCTTGCGAGAGGCACAACCCCAACCTCAACATCTCCCCTTCCTCCGCCTGACCCCCTCTCCCACATGCACCCATCCCCCCTTTCCCACAGAGAGGCTCCGTAACAATTCCCCTGGTTGGGATTTTTTAACTGGAACCAAATGTAAGCTCCACTGCTGAGGCCACCGTAGGGCAGGTGTGCAGCTAGGTGGACATGGATAGCCTCAGGGCTTCAAATCCACCACCCCCTCCCATACACACACACACACACCCTTCCTCAATCTCAATCAGCCATAACCAGGCATGTTGGGGAGGAAAATAGCAGTTTGAAAGCATTAGAGCAGCTGAGGGATCAAAGGAGGCAATTTCTCTGGGAAATTCTTGGCTTTTAGTGATTTAGCACTGAAATGATGTGTATTAAGTTGTTTGGTGTACTTTTATAGCGGTTATGTAATCTGTCCATATTTTTTCAGCCGCCACAACTTTGAGTTTGATAGCAGAAGATGTTTCAGGCAACATTAACGTTAATCGTCAGGTTCATTCCCTCCAGATCAAAGAGCAAGAGCTTTTCTTGGAGCGCCGCTAAGAAATTAAAGTAAAGTAAAAAGGCAGAGAGTCCAATTTCTGTTTTCTGGTTGCGCCAGCAAATTTAAATTTAGTAAAAACTAATGATGTATCTAATCTCAGTGGAGATTTACGTAACACTAAATTGAGCACATCAAGATGCTGGTTAAGCTAGCCAAAACCTACAATGAATATATGGAGAAAACAAATACTTTTAGTTTTTTCATTTGGCCATTAGTCTAGCTAACATGATTGCCATAACATTTCATGATTAGGTTTATCTTAGCTTTGTTAGTTGTCTAAGTTAGCTTCGCAAACCTGGCTGGGGGTAAATATTTATTAATAGCTAGTCTCTATTTAATAAATAGTTTATGTGATTTAACTTAGTAATTTCATTAGAGTATATATAAAGTAAGGGGGTTTCACAAAAACAATCCTTAATTTTCACATATATGTAAAATATCACATATCCATTATGTATGTTGGATGAAACATCTGTGGCAACACTTCTCATACATATTTGAATTGCATGCAGAGTATATTTATCCCCTCAAAATAAGTTTAAAATGCAGCGCACATGTTATATTGCAGCATTTCCTTGTAAACTTTTTCTATACAACAGAGTAAAGCCGTTGCAGACTTTTAAAAGCGCCACAAAGGCCAGTCAGGAACTTCCTGTAAGGCATGGAGCCGCTTCGAATATAATTGTAAAGCCTTGAACGTCTTCCCCCCTCAAACGAAATGTAAAGCCGCATAAAGTTTTATTAACATTGCAAGTGCAGTTGTTTTCTGGGCGTGGATTTTTTACGAGGTGGTCTGTCTTTGTTTCTTCGGAAAGGGATCTCCAAAATAATGAAATCTCCTGGACCATTGAAGACATGAACGGCCCTTTCTCTGCCCTGGACAAGCTGAAAAAACTGTGAGTTCCTTGTCAATGTTAACGTGACACTTCACCCTGGACTGGGTGACTTTATGGAACACGAGCAGAACAAGGCCAGCGAGCACAAGTTTGAAATTGATGAGAATCTTGCCATTTTCCCAGATTTCTGCAGGGGAACCGGATCCGCTCGGTGACCAAGAAGTCTTTCTCTGGCCTGGACGCGCTGCAGCACCTGTGAGTCGGCCTCGTGTTTCACTGATTGTTTCCATAAGTCCGAGCCGTAAACTAAGCGGGGTGAATCACACTGAGACACAGAGGCTGTTTGTTAGAGCCGTACACCCAAACTGTCTTCTCCCATTCCACCGCTTTGATGTGGAATCAAGAAGAAAAGAGAAAAAAAGCTCCACCATTAGTATCTTTATATGTGTGCCAGACTATATCGATCACCAAGGCAAGCGGAGGGAACTCTGTGTGTGTGTGTGTGTGCGCACACAACAGCTGCATTTGATTCTAATTAGAGTTTTTTCCCAGCCGCTGCCAGAGCTCAAAGCAGCCCAGAGTTGGGCCTCTCTTGATTAACACAGCAACGGCTGCCCAGAGTTTTATTGTTCTGGAGCCCAGACCTTTTTTTCCCTCTCGATTGAAGTTTTTGTAGCCTTCACTCTACACGTCTGATGTTGGCAGAAAAAGCTGCCGTCATCTCTCCATCAGGATCTCACCAGTCCTAATTTATTTTCTCGTCTCTCTTCCTCCAGAGATTTGAGCAACAATGCCATCATGTCCATCCAGGCGAACGCCTTCTCTCAGATGAAGAACCTGCAGGAGCTGTAAGTATGGCCGTGTCTCAGGGCAGCTTTAGATAGTCTCTCTGTGTTTATGTGGGACAGAGCACCAGGTGAAAGTCATTACGGTCTGCTGGGAAAGCCAGCATCAAGCAGCGCTTGCTCCAGTGTTATTAACGGCTTCACAGGTTCCTTTGTCTCCCTCCGCTAAAGGATAATGTCTGGTATAAAGCTATGCAATGGAATTCTTTCATTTCCCCAAGATTATTGCGACTTGATGTTGCATTGACCACACCTTCCTCTGGAGATTGCACTCACGAACCAAATCACGGAAAACCAACTATTTAAAGTGATATTATTTCCTCGTGAACTAAGTTCTTTTTGTGGTGTCTTCTCTCCTGGCAGCCGCCTGAACACCTCCAGCCTCTTGTGCGACTGCCAGCTGAAGTGGCTTCCCGTCTGGGTGGCAGAGCAAACCTTCTTGCCCTGCGTCAACGCCAGCTGCGCCCACCCGCAGATGCTGAAGGGCAGGAGCATGTTCGCTGTCAGCCAAGAGGAGTTTGTGTGTGGTAAGTGATGCATTCACTTGGTGTAACACCTTTACACACACACACACACACACACTCTCACACAGGTTTTCCATTTACAAGCTGACCCAGATTGTTCAGTATTTTCCTCCCTGACTCCTGGTCAAGCTAATGAGCCTCGTGAAGAGACCGTTATGGAAATGTACTAGGTTAGGTTTTCAGCTTTCCTCGTTACCATCGTAGAGATCTACTGAGGAAATATTTCAGTTCAGTTTTTCCCCTTTCAGATCTGCCAACAAATCCCCCCCCCCCCCCCCCCCCCCCCCCCAAAAAAAAACGCACCAGACATTCCTATATAGCCATTTCCAGACCTGGACACAGAGATCATTTAACACAGACATTACAAATTCTCCCTTTTGTCGTTATCCCAGATGACTTCCCAAAGCCTCAAATCACCGTACAGCCGGAGACCCAGTCGGCGCTCAAGGGTACCAACGTGACGTTCGTCTGCTCGGCGGCCAGCTCCAGCGACTCGCCCATGACCTTTGCCTGGAAGAAAGACAATGAGAACCTGAACGACGTGGAGATCCACAACCAGGCCCACTTGCGGGTGCAGGGAGGCACGGCAGGCGAGACGGAGGTGACGGAGTATACGACCACCCTGGAGCTACGTAATGTGGAGTTCTCCAGCGAGGGGAAGTACCAGTGTGTGATCTCCAACCACTTTGGATCGTCCTATTCCACCAAGGCCAGACTCACGGTCAACAGTAAGTTTGGGATGGGAGAAACCAATTGGTTGGAATGTGCCTCTTATCTAGGAGGTTCATATATCGCTTGTCAAATCCCTAAAAGGTTCTAATGTCATGTCGTTATCTCATTTCCAGTGATGCCTTCCTTCACCAAGATGCCAATGGACCTGAGTATCCGAGCCGGAGCGACAGCCAGGCTGGAATGCGCCGCCGTTGGTCACCCTTCCCCTCAGATCGCCTGGCAGAAAGACGGAGGCACCGACTTTCCTGCCGCCCGCGAACGCCGTATGCACGTGATGCCGGAGGACGACGTGTTTTTCATAGTGGACGTCAAGACCGAGGACATCGGCGTTTATAGCTGCACGGCTCAGAACACCGCTGGAGCCATTTCTGCAAACGCTACGCTCACTGTGCTAGGTGAGATACGGCACTCTGAGCTGAACAGAAACTCTTTGTTTAGAGCTTCCATTTTAAGTTGAAAGGCCTGCGTGAAGGAAAAACCGACTGTACGTTCACGAATCAGTCTGATATTTTCGGTTCCTTGTCACACTAACTTCTATTCTATTGCTGTGGTTCTGCTTTTCAGAAACGCCTTCCTTCTTGCGGCCCCTCATGGATCGCACCGTGGCTAAGGGCGAAACCGCCGTACTCCAGTGCATAGCTGGAGGCAGCCCTCCCCCGAGGCTGAACTGGACCAAAGACGACAGCCCTCTGGTAGTGACCGAGCGCCACTTCTTCGCAGCCGCCAACCAGCTCCTCATCATCGTTGACGCTGCGGAGGCGGACGCGGGGAAGTACACCTGCGAGATGTCCAACGCGCTGGGCACGGAGAGGGGCAACGTTCTGCTGGCGGTCATCCCGAATCCCAACTGCGACTCCGGAGTGCAGGGCGGCGTGGGAGTCGGCATGGTGGGCGGGGCGGGATCGGACGCCGACGGGTGGACCACGGTGGGAATCGTCATCATAGCCGTGGTGTGCTGCGTGGTGGGCACGTCGCTGGTGTGGGTGGTCATCATCTACCACACGCGGCGACGCAACGAGGACTGCAGCGTCACCAACACAGGTCGGTGCTCAGTGGTTGAGTTTAACCTTCACTCCATCATGGCCAACAAAGGGAATATGTTCACAAAAATGAAAGTGTATGACAACATGATGTCCCCGTGCTTCCAGATGAGACCAACCTGCCGGCTGACATTCCCAGCTACCTGTCCTCCCAGGGGACGCTCGCCGACCGGCAGGACAGCTACATCCCTTCAGAGAGCGGCAGCAGCCATCAGTACATGGCTTCGTCAATCAGCGGCTTCTACCTGCAGCCGAAAGACATGAACGGTAAAACACCTGCCCTTTTATTATTATTCCTGAAGTTGAATCCCTCTGCAGTCGCATAGTTTTTGACATGGTTCTGTTCCTTCAACCTGTGCAGGTTTCTGTCAGCTTGATACAGGAAGTGAAACGGACATGGAGGGAGCCATCGATCCTCTGCTCTGCCATTACCAAGGTCCCATCGGCTCACTGCTTCGCCGAGAGAACCTGTACTCCACCGACCCGACAGAAGTCTTCACAGGTTTGTGTAATACTGCTCTCTTGATCCTTATCCTACAACAATATGTTTAGACTGTTATTGATTGATTGAACATTATACAACCTAATAATATTTGAAGTATAGCCATCATTATATTTCTCACTCTCTAAATAAACTAATCAATTATAATTTTTTTACCTTTTAGGCTGTTCCATCGACCAAAAGCCCGTCTGCATTGACTCCTACAGCGGCAGCCTGACCAACTCTAAAATGATGGACTACTTCCTGTCTGAGCATTTTGACCTCTGCTCGTCCTCTGTCCTGATGCAGCTCCCCAACGCCAGTCTTCACCACGGCCCCTCTCCCCAGCAGAGTGACCGCCGGCCATCTGCGGAGGAGGTAGAAGCCAACGACTACGGCAAGCCTCATGAGTGTGTTTCCCCCTCCAACACCTTCATGGGTAGGTCTGACGTCGATCGCTTGTACGAACTTTTCCGGATGTTCTCTGTAAGTTGATCTGACTTGTTATTGCTCCCGTTTTCGCTCAGGAACATTTGGGAAGGCTCCGTGGAGGCCTAACAAGGACCTTTACCCGGGCTTCCCACCACCATTGGTGACGCATAATGGGATAACTCTTCACGAGAATCCCTACACGGCTCCGGACGCCGATTCCGACCTGGAGGAGAACAGTCTCACCAAGGACTCGGCGTCGGAGCAGAGCGACAGCGTTTACGAGCAGCCGTTTGACAGCAGCGGGACGGATCCCGTCCCGCAGCGCAGAACGAGCACTTAGCTGAGTGACACTTGTTTTTTATCAAGAGGACGACCAAAACAAAAGGATAACTTCTACCTCACTGAATGGACACTTTTGCAATAAAGGACTCCTGAAATGTGCAACGAGTGAATGTAACGGACAATTTGATGTTCCTAGAGAAAAGTCAAAAGGAGCATTTTAGCAGCTGTTCGTCAAGGACACAGCTTCAGCTAAATAATATAGATGAATATATAAATTTTTTTATATAAAGTTTATTATATTTTGTAAATTGTATATAAACAGATTCCATTATTTTTGCTTACCCTTTGTGTACGAGTATTTTGCAGCCCTGCCGATTCAGTTATTCCAGCCTTGAATGAAGCAATGTTTTGCACATGTGTAAACAATAAAAGAAACACCTTAATGTGTGCTGCTGCATTCACCTCAGAGCTCTGCGTCTTCAATGATGTTATGTTTATCATGCAGGAGTTGTGTTTGAGATTTAGAGCCCTGCTGGTGGGTGTTGAACGCTGGCCTTCTAGAGCAGAACCACAGACCGCCCAAGGACGGCCCAGGTCTGTCATCAGTCAGCCCCCCCACCAAGAAAGCCAGTCAGAGACAGAGAGGATGTTTGGTATTGAAATCTGGTTCCATGTAGGACTGGAAAAATACTTAAAAATGATAGTTTATCATGTGGTGCAAATTTACTGTTGCTTTACTGAACTAATGATTCGGAGCAAGTCGTGATTTTGCTTGCGTTTGCCATGTTGTGACTTAAATAAATACTGGAAAATATCCATAATGATATCAACCATATGGCCCCCCCACTGTGATTACTAATGGCGGTACTATAACTACTAATTACTGCTATTACATCAACATTTACCTCTACAGATTGTATTTCCTATTTTTAAGGAAAGCAAGCATTTCTAAAACACAAATAACGCGACATATCAATACTGCTTACACACAATACACGTTCATATTACTACTAGTTCTACCACTATTATCATTATTATTAATATTACACACATTACCAATTGGTCTCCACTGTTGATTCTGGCAGGATTCAAAGTAGTTGATACAACTAGGCCCACTGCGTCTTCTACTAGAAGTAGCAATGGTAGTAGTAGCTGAGAGATTAGTGTTAAGAGTACTCGTAGCAATAGGAGCATTGATTGCAGCAGTAGTAGTAATAGGTGCAGTGGCAATATATGTGTTCAGGATTTTCCCAACCAGTGTGAATAAGGATGTGGTCATGATCAATGATAAAGACTCCATTAATAATGATGCTCATAATGAAATACAAATGTATTTGAATTCATGTAATTCATGTTAATCCCACAGATTGCTAGTTGTTAGAACAGACACAGCACAAGGTAGTTTAGCGCCGACGGTTTGCCAGATGACTCACCCCCCCCCCCCCCCCCCTCTCCCTCCCCTCAGCCCTCCTCGCCCGGCGGTTTGTTGTTTCAGGCCTCTCCTCTCCAACACTGGGGAAAAAGGTGCGCTTGTGCTCCGGGCCTCGCTGTTGAAACTTGCACTTGGAAAGCGTCTCGCGGCTCCCTGCCTGCCACGGTGGAGTTTATTTACGAAATGGCAGATTCACGATGGTGGTGCCAGCAGTTAGGAGGGGATTTAGTCAGATCCCCTATTCAAGGGCGGTTGTTTCAATCTTGGCAGCGTGAAGAGAACTGGAGGGAAAAAGTAGTAAAATGTACTTCTTGTTATAATCATATATGCAACCGAAAGGTCGGTGTCAGTTTGTGTTTGGAAATGCTGATGATGAGATTTGCTTTCACAGGATGTGTTCTTTCTCTGCTATCCTTCTGGCTGACTAGTGTTTAAGTCCACCTGGTTGTTGGCTACGCTGCGTCGGTTTCTCTGCCTTTACCCCACTGCAAAGGAATGAGGAGGTTTGTTGGAAGTCTTGCCAGTTATTCGAGGAGGGTGCGATTAAGACAAGATGGTGGAGCCCCACACATATCCAAACACCTGGGAAACAGCTGCTGCTGCTGCCAATGCTAAGGCAACATTCAAGGACCAGTCCACTTCTGCCTAAAAACGTTATCTCAGTGTGAAGTCGAGTCTGGTTTAGAGCAGAAACCATGTCTAACAAACCGGATCCTTCTGGATGGATAAGTGAGGGAGTGATCCATGATAAACTCAGTGCGTTCTGATGCCACTTCAGCACAGTGTGGTGATAGATGTCTTTCAATAGTCTTTTGGGAAAGAAGTCAACGTACAAAATACTGCAGCGCTATAAAAAACACATTGTTTGCAATCACATTTCTTGTTCCTGTTGATAATAAGCTAAAGGATAGGTTATTAAAACAATAAAACATTAAAACAGCGTAAGAGGCTTTGTCGGATGGGATTCACTGCTTCAGGGCCCAGTGTGATCCAGGAAGTCCAGTTTGGGTAAAAGGTCCATGAGTTTGAATGTTTATCAGGTGGTTTGTTGCTGTTAGGATGCCTCTGATGCCAGGATATGTCCGGGTCTGGTTTTAACCAGCACTAGTAGATTCCCTGGACCCTTGACACAACACTGACATAACATAACTTTATCACGGTAACATGGCTAACATGTTAGCAAACAGTTGCTTATTTACTAATCAAGCAGACCAATTTAGCATTCATTTGAAGTTGTTTTTCAGACCTCCAGATGAGTTTACTCTCCTTTTGGCTCTGTTTTTGGTCTCCACCAACTCCTGAGGGAAGCTTTTGTCTCTTCCGCTGCTACTTGCTCGACCCGTTTGCCTTTTTTAGGGGCAAGATACTTCGCAATGTTCACCAGTTGGTTGCTAACTGTGTACTCTGGGTTTTCATCAAAACCAAAGTAAAGTTGCGTGCCATACAACCATAATAAATAAACTGAAAGACATTCACGTAGAACTGAAATGAATGGCAGAGTGGAATGGATTGGTATTGTTAGAAGAGGTGGTGAGATCCATTCCTCTACCCCCAGAGAAAATAGAAGAATATGGACCAGACAGGTGTTTATTTTTAGTTTAGG